>CM038673.1:130730871-131330871 GCA_021605145.1 Aegilops bicornis | reverse complement strand
CACCCGTATTGATGAGAATCCTGTGTTAAGGGGACACGATCTCTAATTCGACAAGACGTGTCAAGAAAACCGCCTCGCGATATGTGCAGTAGCTGGTTGAGAAAAACGGTTCGAATAATGACCGGGCTGTGGCAAGGTGCCACGCTGTAAAGTTGTCAGCAGATTAGATTTGTGGAATATTATACTCTCTACGGTGGTATATGGAATTTGTTTTGCAGAGCCGGACACGATCCTCGTGTTCAAAATATTCTATGGAGTATTCGGAGGAGGAACCAGCCTTGCAATGCCGAAGACAATCTGCGCGCCGGACTAATCGTCATTGAAGCCTGGTTCAGGGGCTACTGAGGGAGTCCTGGATTAGGGGGTCCTCGGGCAGCCGGACTATATACTTTGGCCGGACTGTTGGATTATGAAGATACAAGATTGAAGACTTCGTCCCGTGTCCAGGTGTGACTCTCGTTTGCGTGGAAGGCAAGCTTGGCAGTTCAGATATGTAGATCTCCCCCCATGTAACCGACTCTGTGTAACCCTAGCCCCCTCCGATGTCTATATAAACTGGATGGTTTTGTCCGTAGGACAAGAACAATCATAATCATAGGCTAGCTTCTAGGGTTTAGCCTCAACGATCTCGTGGTAGATCAACTCTTGTAATACTCATATCATCAAGATCAATCAAGCAGGAAGTAGGGTATTACCTCCATCGAGATGGCCCGAACCTAGGTAAACATTGTGCCCCCCGCCTCCTGTTACCATCCGCCTTAGACGCACAGTTCGGGACCCCCTACCCGAGATCCGCCGGTTTTGACACCGACATCCACAAGTGTGTGGCAGAGAACTTATAGCCCATTTGAGATTTGTAAGAATGTGCAGCCAATTTTTGAATTCTAATGGAATTTATTACAGCCCATTTACAGTTTGTCAAAAGTACAACCCATTTCAACCAACCGTTCAAAACAGAATTCAATAAAATTTCCCACATTTTGATGGGATCTGAAATATTTTTATCCCAAAATTTCTAGTCAGATTAAATACAATTTCAATATAAATTTATATTACGTAAAAATCCAACAAAACATTGCGCTCGCAACAATTAATGAAATTAAAATTTTCAATATCCAAAAATAATATTTTGTAATGTAATTACGTGTTTGGATCATTCTTTATAGTTACTGCCTAGTTTTTTATAATTACATCCCATTTATTATTTCTTAAAGACCATTTTCTTGTTAAGCCTAATGCATCCCTCCTAGAAAAGATTTGCAGCCCAGCAGGGCGGAGAATATCAACTTGACCTTGCCTGGGTATTCAAAAAAAAGTATAGCCGGGCTAGCCATTTTCATCTTGAAAAAAATTAATATCTGGGCTGGATATCTGGTCTGGGCTAGACGGGCCACAGCCCTCCCAGTTAATACCTGCATCGATGTTTTCGTTATTGTTCAGAGGAGAAAAATTAATATCTGGGCTAAACATCACTCAAGAAAAACTCTGCAGTGCTCACACCTCAAAAACACAAATACTGCTCGAGCTGCTTGGTCCCTGCTGTTGGCCGCTTCTTGTGCAATTCTCTCGTTTATTGACTACATAGGTTGACAATGGTGTGGGGCCGTGATGTCAGGAAACCAGGAGGAAGCAAAAATATATAGTTTTATATACTAATAAGGAGGCACTTGTGTACGTTCGGCTATGGCCCTGGTGGGCCCCACTGTCATCCTCTCCAAGTAAATTCATCTCTTCATCCTCATGTCCGTTGACCATGTTGACAACGCGAGACGGTGGCGCCACGGCGAGCGCAACAACTCGAAGGATGACAGAGAGAGCCTTCCGGGCCCTACGGATGGTCTGATACAGTGCCCGCTGCTCATTCGGGAAGCCAGGATCATAGGGCCACATGTCCGCGAGGGCATTGTCATTCGCTTGTTCACCGGTGCTCGTTGAGGAGACGGAGGTTGCAGCGCAGGTCCTCTTGCACTGGTAGCTCTTCCGCCATTAGGGCGTCGAAGTGCGGCCGCACCTGCTCTATGGTGAACACGGCATGAACCGGCTTGGACAGTGGCGCCGGCTCCTGGTCCAAAGCTACGTCCATCGTCTGAACCGGCTCCGGATGGGACTCTCCTTTGCGTGGAAGGCAAGCTTGGCAATTCCGATATGTAGATCTTCTCCCTTGTAACCGACTCAGTGTAACCCTAGCCCCCTCCGGTGTCTATGTAAATCGGAGGGTTTAGTCCGTAGGACAAGAACAATCATAATCATAGGCTAGCTTCTAGGGTTTAGCCTCTACGATCTCGTGGTAGATCAACTCTTGTAATACACATATCATCAAGATCAATCAAGAAGGAAGTAGGGTATTGCCTCCATCGAGAGGGCCCGAACCTGGGTAAACATTGTGTCCCCCGCCTCCTGTTACCATCCGCCTTAGACGCACAGTTCGGGACCCCTAACCGAGATCCGCAGGTTTTGACACCGACATTGGTGCTTTCATTGAGAGTTCCGCTGTGCCGTCACGATAAGGCATGATGGCTCCTCTAGTAGTCAAGGACAGCATTACCTCCAGGGGAGCCCTGGCTGTAGGCCAAACTCTCCGACTGGGCGGCTTCGTCATGACCGCCCGTTCGGCCGTAACACCGATGATGACTTCTTGGGTCATCAAAAGCAACCTCCATGTCGTCTCGGGATTCGCTGAGCAGATGGATCCAATGGAGCTCTCTTCCCTGAACGAGCTCTTGATCGCATCGCCGCCCTGGGAGTCGCTACGGACTATGATCAGATCGGGCTTAAACCCGACCAAAGGAAGATTAACTCTCTGCCGGTCACCCATCAGATAGCGGTGGTGGAGGAGCGATGTAGCGATTCTTCTTCTATTTTGAGGACAAACTATGTCCGGATTCCCGAGCTCTCCGAGCCGGATACCCGTCTACCGGAGGACATGGCCCAAGCTTCGAACTTAGAATCAGGCATTGGGCCAGAACTATTGGGCAACACCCCGGAGCCCGAACTTCCAAGCTTGGAAACTCCTCCGCCCCTGGGTTTCAGATCGGGTCAGGGTTTGGACCTAAATCTACCCACCCACCCAGACATAAGTGATCTTTCCCACATTAGACAAGAGCCCCAAGAGACAGTACATCACTATTGGGCCAGATTCCTCCTTGTAATGAACAAGGTCAAGGACTGTCGCGAGGAAGACGCAATTTCATCCTTTTGCAAAAATTGCACGGACAAGGGAATCCTCAACGCCATGTCACCGTAACATAGCACACTTCGCTGACTTGGCGGCTGATACGTCTCCAACGTATCTATAATTTTTTATTGTTCCATGCTATTATATTACCCCTTTTGGATGTTTATGGGCTTTATTTTACACATGTATATTATTTTTGGGACTAACCTACTAACCGGAGGCCCAGGCCATATTGCTGTTTTTTTTTTGCCTATTTCAGTATTTCGAAGAAAAGGAATATCAAACGGAGTCCAAACGGAATGAAACCATCGTGAGCGTGATTTTTGGAACAAACGTGATCCAGAGGACTTGGAGTGCAAGTCAAGAAGCAGCCGAGGCCTCCACGAGATAGGAGGGCACCCCCCCCTATAGGGCGCGCCCCCCTGTCTCGTGGGCCCCTCGGGCGGCCACCGACGTACTTCTTCCTCCTATATATACCTACGTACCCCGAAAACATCCAGGGGCACCACGAAACACAATTTCCACCGCCGTAACCTTCTGTATCCGCGAGATCCCATCTTGGAGCCTTCGCCGACACTCTGCCGGAGGGGAAATCAAGCACGGAGGGCCTCTAAATCAACATCCTTTCCCCTCCGATGGATTGTGGGTTTATGATCAAGTTTATCTATGAATAATATTTGAATCTTCTCTGAATTCGTTTATGTATGATTAAGTTATCTTTGCAAGTCTCTTCGAATTATCAGTTTGGTTTGGCCTACTAGATTGGTCTTTCTTGCCATGGGAGAAGTGCTTAGCTTTGGGTTCAATCTTGCGGTGTCCTTACCCGGATGTAAAGGGTTGCAAGGCACGTATTGTATTGTTTCCATCGAGGATAACAAGATGGGGTTTATATCATATTGCATGAGTTTATCCCTCTACATCATGTCATCTTGCTTAATGCGTTACTCTGTTCTTATGAACTTAATACTCTAGATACATGTTGGATAGCGGTCGATGTGTGGAGTAATAGTAGTAGATGCAGGCATGACTCGGTCTACGTGATCATGCCTAGATAATCTCATATCTATGCGCTTTTCTATCAATTGCTCGACAGTAATTTGTTCACCCACCGTAATACTTATGCTATCTTGAGAGAAGCCACTAGTGAAACCTATGGCCCCCGGGTGTATCTTTTATCATATTTGCCCCCAATCTACTTTTATTTTCATCTTTACTTTTTGCATCTATACTATAAAATACCAAAAATATATTTATCTTATCATACTATCTTTATTAGATCTCACTGTCGCAAGTGGCCGTGAAGGGATTGACAGCCCCTTTATTGCGTTGTTTGCGAGTTCTCAGTTTGTTTGTGTAGGTGCGTGGGACTTTTGAGGAGCCTCCTACTGGATTGATACCTTGGTTCTCAAAACTGAGGGGAAATACTTACGCTACACTCGCTGCAACACACTCTCCTCTTCGAGGAAAGCCAACGCAAGCTCAAGACATAGCAAGAAGGATTTCTGGTGCCATTGCCGGGGAGGTCTTCGCTCAAGTCAAGACATACCAATTACCCATCACAAACCCATCTCCCTCGCATTTACATTATTTGCCATTTTCCTCTCGTTTTCCTCTCCCCCACTTCACCCTTGCCGTTTTATTGGCCCTCTCCTTCCCAATCTCCTCTCTCTTTTCACTTGTCGTTCTTCTGTTTGCTCGTGTGTTAGTTCACTTGTTTGTCGTTATGGCTAGTGTTATATATTCTCCGTTGTCTCCCGAGAATGAAGTTCTAAATTTTAAACAAAGGGAGGGAGAAAATCTAAAATACGCTTTGTATAGAATCTGCAATGCTTAAATAGATCCACCAGGAAGCAATCTACCTCAGTTCTTCTCCGCAATTTTTATGTAGGTGCTAATCCTTGGTATAGATATATCCTCGATACCATTACCGGAGGGAATTTCTTGGGTAGCCATACTTTTGATTCTTATAATGCTATGATAGATTTATTTGGCTCTCCACCTCTTTTGGTTAATGGGACTATGTTAACTTTGGAGCATGCAATGCAAAGACTTGAAATTATTGAAAATAAAGTTGCTACCATTGAGTTAATTGAAAATCTAGATAAAAAGATCCACAATCACATTACCCAATTTGGATCTAGGGTTGGAGTTACTTTGAAATTTTTTAAAGAAAAAGAACCTATAGTTAATGAAAAGATAGATCTAGACTCTGCTAGAATCGGTAAACTTGAGGATATCATTACAAACTTAGGTTCCGCGGTTTCCCCCATGAAAAACACTCCAAAACCCCCTACTAAAACTGCCAAGTTTATTTATGTTCCTAAAAATAAGGGTGAATCTTCTAGTAAGGGAGACGCGGATCTCAAATCCATAAGTGTTCTTCCAAATTGTCTCTCTATTGTTAAGGAACCTTTTGCTACCAATGAATTTCTTGAATTTTTGCCTAAAGGTTTAGCCATTACTAAAAAGGGAGAGATCCCTAGAGATCACAATCTCTCTACTTATAAGTTTAGTGCCAAAGATGGCACTCGTTAGATCTATCTTCGCTTTTATGCCTAGCTAGGGGCGTTAAACGATAGCGCTAGTTGGGAGGCAACCCAATTTTCTTTATATTTTTTGTTTTTGTTTTTGTTTAGGAATAAATAATCCATCTACCTTCTGCTTAGATGTGGTTTTATCTTTTAATTAGTGTGTCGGGGAGGCTGATCGGACCCACGAACACCTATGGGGTCGGCGGACCAGGCCCCTTGTGGTTCGGAGGGGGGCGGAGATCGCACGAAGAGCGGATCGAGGCGAAGCACACGAGCAGTTTTTACCCAGCTTCGGAGCTCTCCGGAGAGATAAAACTCCTACTGCTGCTTGTCTGGTTTGTATTGCGTTCTTGCTAGGGAGCGATGAGAGCTACAAAACCTAGCGTGAGAGTCTCTGGTCTCGAGTGAGTCGAATGGACCGAACCCCCTCTACGTTGCGCATGGGCCTCCTTTTATATGCTCAAGGGGTCTCCGACAGGTGGCAACGTAGAGGAGGGTACAAATGGAAAAACAGTAGTCGGTACACCTACTTGAACAGTGTAAAGTGCAAAATACCTAACTCTAACGGCAAGGGACAAAAGCATTAAATGCCCGTCCCTGTCGCCTAAACAAGGTAACAGAGCGCCACCGTTTGCCACGATGGTGGGCTTGTCGGCCGCTTATCGCTGCTCCCGCTGGCTGCACAGCCTCTTGACACGCTGCGCATGGAATGATCCCATGGCGACACGTTGGTAGATGAGCTGGAGTGGAGATGAAGAGAGGTTACTGCGCGGCAAGTGCCTTGCCGCGGCTGAATCCTGTCGCGTCCGGAGGCTTGTCGCGCTCGAGCCTTCCGGCAAGCTCCTCTTGCGGGGTCTTGCCTTCTGCGTGCCTTGAGTGGCCTTCCCGGCAAGCTCCTCTTGCCGGAGCCTTGTCTTCTTGGTTAAATACTTTGTTCTTGAATGGCTCCAAAGGAGCCACGGAGGATCTTGGCGGTGACCAGGCAAGCCTTGCCGCGGGGTGCTGCAACTGCCCGTGCACGAGTTCGGGATACTAGTGTACCCCTACTCTAGTACACCGACATAGTGTTCGTGCCAAGTAGAACCTATAGGATCTTCTTGGACGATAGTTATTTGATCTTGCTGTAATTTCCAGAAACTTTCGGCTCACGAAAATAATTGTTAAAAATTACCAGAACGTTATAAAATAGTGATTCCAATTGCTGTGGATCAATAAACAAATTTCCTAGGTCTTCCTATTTTGGCTGATATTTGTGAGTTCCAGAAGTTTGCGTTAGTTACAGATTACTACAGACTGTTCTGTTTTTGACAGAGTCTGTTTTTCGTGTGTTGTTTGCTTATTTTGATGCATCTATGGCTAATAAAATAGTTTATAATCCATAGAGAAGTTGGAATACAGTAGGTTTAACACCAAATTAAATAAAGGATGAGTTCATTGGAGTACCTTATGTGGTGGTTTTGTTTTCTTTCACTAACGGAGCTTATAAGATTTTCTGTTGAGTGTTGTGTTGTGAAGTTTTCAAGTTTTGGGTAAGCTTTTATGGACTATGGAATAAATGGTGGCAAGAGCATAAGCTTGGGGATGCCCATGGAACCCCAAGATATTAAATAATATCCAAAAGCCTAAGCTTGGGGATGCCCCGGGAAGGCATCCCCTCTTTCGTCTTCGTTCATTGGAAACTTTACTTGGAGCTATATTTTTATTCACCACATGATAAGTGTTTTGCTTGGAGCGTCGTGTATTATATTAGTCTTTGCTTTTTAGTTTACCACAATCATCCTTGCTGTACACACCTTTTGGGAGAAGCCTATTTTATTAGAATTTGCTAGAATACTCTATGTGCTTCACTTATATCTTTTGACCTTGATAGTTTTTGCTCTAGTGCTTCACTTATATCTTTTAGAGCACGGTGGTGTCTTAATTTTGAAGAAATTGCTAGTCTCTCATGCTTCACTTATATTATTTTGAGAGTCTTTTAGAACAGCATGGTATTTGCTATGGTCATAAAGTTGGTCCTAGAATGATGAACATCCAAGTTGGGTATAACAAAAACTATCATAGGAAGTGAATTGGATGCTATGATCAACTTGATACTTGATAATTGTTTTGAGATATGGAGGTAGTGATATTAAATTCATGCTAGTTGGGTGATTATGAATTTAAAGAATGCTTGTGTTGAAGTTAGCAAGTCCCGTAGGATGCACGTATGGTTAAAGTTGTGTAACAAATTTGAAACATGAAGTATACCTGGCTTGTGCATCCTTATGAGTGGCGGTCGGGGACAAGCGATGGTCTTTTCCTACCAATCTATCTCCCTAGGAGCATGCGCGTAGTACTTGATTTTTTATGACTTCTAAATTTGCAATAAGTATATGAGTTCTTTTGACTAATGTTGAGTCCATGGATTATACGCACTTTTACCTTTCCGCCTTTGCTAGCCTCTTTGGTACCGTGCATTGCCCTTTATCACCTTGAGAGTTGGTGCAAACTTCGCCGGTGCATCCAAACCCCGTGATATGATACGCTCTATCACACATAAACCTCCCTATATATTCCTCAAAACAGCCACCATACCTACCTATTATGGCATTTCCATAGCCATTCCGAGATATATTGCCATGCAACTTTACACCGTTCCGTTCATCATCATCATGACATACTTTACTTTTGTCATATTGCCATTGCATGATCATGTAGTTGACATCGTATTTGTGGCAAAGCCACCATGCATTATTTTTCATACATGTCACTCTTGATTCATTGCACCATCCCGGTACACCGCCGGAGGCATTCATATAGTCTCATATTTTGTTCTAGTTTTGAGTTGTAATTGTTGAGTTGTAAGAAAATAAAAGTGTGATGATCATCATTTTTAGAGCATTGTCCCAAGTGAGGAAAGGATGATGGAGACCATGATTCCGCCACAAGTCGGGATGAGACTCCGGACAAAAACATAAATAAATAAAAAGAGGCCATGAAAAAAGAGAAAATGCCCAAGTTAAAAAAATGAGAGAAAAAGAGAGAAGGAACAATGCTACTATCTCTTTTTCCACACTTCTGTTCCAAAGTAGCACCTTGTTCTTCATGTAGTGAGTCTCATATATTGTGCTTCAAAGTAGCACCATGTTTTTCATATAGTGAGTCTCATAAGTTGTCTTTTTCATACTAGTGGGAATTTTTCATTATAGAACTTGGCTTGTATATTCCTACGATGGGCTTCCTCAAATGCCCTAGGTCTTCGTGAGCAAGCAAGTTGGATGCACACCCACTAGTTTTCTTTTGTTGAGCATTTATTTATAGCTCTAGTGCATCCGTTGCATGGAAATCCCTACTCCTCATGTTGACATCAATTGATGGGCATCTCCATAGCCCGTTGATTATCCTCGTCAATGTGAGACTTCCTCCTTTTTTGTCTTCTCCACACAACCCCCATCATCATATTCTATTCCACCCATAGTGATATATCCATGGCTCACGCTCATGTATTGCGTGAAGGTTGAAAAGGTTTGAGATTATTTAAGTATGAAACAATTTCTTGGCCTGTCATCGGGTGTATAAAAGTTGGGAACATCTTTGTGTGACGAAAATGAAGCATGGCCTAACTATATGATTTTGTAGGGATGAACTTTCTTTTGCCATGCTATTTTGAGAAGACATGATTAATTTGATTAGTATGCTTGAAGTATTACTATTTCTTTTATCAATATGAACTTTTATTTTGTATTCATTTGGATCTGAACATTCATGCCACAATAAAGAAAATTATATTATGAATTATGCTAGGTAGCATCCCACATCAAAAATTCTCTTTTTATCATTTACCTACTAGAGGATGAGCAGGAATTAAACTCGGGGATGCTTGATACGTATCCAACGTATCTATAATTTTTTATTGTTCCATGCTATTATATTACCCCTTTTGGATGTTTATGGGCTGTATTTTACACATTTATATCATTTTTGGGACTAACCTACTAACCGGAGGCCCAGCCCATATTGCTGTTTTTTTTTTTGCCTATTTCAGTATTTCGAAGAAAAGGAATATCAAACGGAGTCCAAATGGAACGAAACCTTCGGGAGCGTGATTTTTGGAACAAACGTGATCCAGAGGACTTGGAGTGCAAGTCAAGAAGCAGCCGAGGCCTCCATGAGATAGGAGGACACCCCCCCTATAGGGCGCGCCCCCCTGTCTCGTGGGCCCCTCAGGCGGCCACCGACGTACTTATTCCTCCTATATATACCTACGTACCCCGAAAACATCCAGGGGCACCACGAAACACAATTTCCACCGCCGTAACCTTCAGATCCATAAGATCCCATCTTGGAGCCTTCGCCGACACTCTGCGGGAGGGAATCAAGCACGGAGGGCCTCTACATCAACATCCTTGCCCCTCCAATGAGTTGTGAGTAGTTTACCACAGACCTCACGGGTCCGAGTTATTAGCTAGATGGCTTCTTCTCTCTTTTGGATCTCAATACAATGTTCTCCCCCTCTCTTGTGGAGATCTATTCGATGTAAACTCTTTTTGCGGTGTGTTTGTCGAGATCCGATGAATTGTGGGTTTATGATCAAGTTTATCTATGAATAATATTTGAATCTTCTCTGAATTCTTTTATGTATGATTAAGTTATCTTTGCAAGTCTCTTCGAATTATCAGTTTGGTTTGGCCTACTAGAGTTATCTTTGCAAGGCACGTATTTTATTGTTACCATCAAGGATAACAAGATGGGGTTTATATCATATTGTATGAGTTTATCCCTCTACATCATGTCATCTTGCTTAATGCGTTACTCTGTTCTTATGAACTTAATACTCTAGATGCATGCTGGATAGCGATCGATGTGCGGAGTAATGGTACTAGATGCAGGCAGGAGTCGGTCTACTTATTATGGACGTGATGCCTATATACATGATCATGCCTAGATAATCTCATAACTATGCACTTTTCTATCAATTGCTCGACAATAATTTGTTCACCCACCGTAATACTTATGCTATCTTGAGAGAAGCCACTAGTGAAACCTATGGCCTCCGGGTCTATCTCTTATCATATTTGCCCCCAATCTACATTTATTTGCATCTTTACTTCTTGCATCTATACTATAAAATACCAAAAATATATTTATCTTATCATACTATCTTTATTAAATCTCACTTTCGCCGGTGGCCGTGAAGGGATTGACAACCCATTTATTGCGTTGGTTGCGAGTTCTCAGTTTGTTTGTGTAGGTGTGTGGGACTTTTGAGGAGCCTCCTACTAGATTGATACCTTGGTTCTCAAAACTGAGGGAAATACTTACGCTACACCTGCTGCATCACCCTCTCCTCTTCGAGGAAAGCGCAAGCTCAAGACGTAGCAGCGGCAATAGTACAAAAGTACTGTGCGATGGAAAGCGCCTGGAAAACCCAAACAAAATTATGGGATCCCCCGGCTCTCACTAGACCCCCCATCTGAACTAAAAGGGTGTACTCTCGTAAGTCACCCGATCCAATTACAAAGAAACCAAAGCCCAACACAGGATGTGGAACTATATTGGAGGGATGGCTCAATGGGCCATGCAAAATTTATAGTACACCGGATACCATGCCAACACACAGCCTTAGAGCATGTTGGATACTCCGGCAGGTGGCCAAGAGCGGTGAGGATCTCCTCATGAACAATATCACAGAGCACCATCCCATGGAAAATCACAATACAGTATTGACAGTCTTCGAGACCTTCGCCTCAAATAATAGGCGCAAGCGAGCACTCTGCAGCCTTGCCGAAGTCTGCCATGTTGTAGCAATAAATCCATGGAACGACACGGCCATAACCTTCAATGCCAGTGACGAACTTCAATTACGAACAACCCGAGCACTAGCCGGTTTGGTCCTTAGTCCAATCGTGGACGGCTTCCGGCTTACTAAAGTGCTCATGGACGGCGGCAGCGGATTAAACCTCATCTACGAAGAAACTCTCAGCAAAATGGAAATAGACACGAGCCGCATTGAGCAAAGCAGCACGACCTTCAAAGGAATCATCCCTACTCGGGAGGCACACTGCGCGGGAAAAATCACACTAGATGTGGTATTTGGCACGCTAGAGAATTATAGGCCAGAAGAAATCACATTCCAAGTGGCCCCGTTCAGTAGCGGATACCATGCCCTTCTAGGGCGGGAGGCATTCACGATCTTCCAAGCTATACCCCATTACGGGTACATGATGCTCAAAATGCCTCGGCCCAATGGAATCATCACTCTAGCTAGTGATCCGAACATAGCACTCCGCGCCAAAAATAAAACCGCCGCACTAGCCCTCGAGGCGTTATCCAAAGCCCTTGCGGCCGAAGAACTAACTGCGGTGCGCTCCACAATGGATAGAGATGATGTGATACTCGACAAAAGACCCAAGTCCACCTCTTTTAAACCAGCGGACAAAATAGTCAAATTCCAGGTCCACCCAATGGACCCTACAAAAATAGCATCCATCGGGGCACAGCTGAACCCCACAACAGACGCCGCACTGCAGGAGTTCTTGCGCGAGAATTGGGACATATTCGCGTGGCATCCTACAGACATGCCAGGAATCCCATGCAGGTTAGCCTAGCACAGCCTTAATATCCTAATGGGGTTCAAGCCGGTCAAGTAGACTCTCCGGCGTTTCTCTGAGCCTAAGCGACAAGCCATCGGAGAACAACTAGCCAAGTTACTTGAGGCCGGATTCATTAGAGATAAAACATCCGGACTGGCTAGCAAACCTGGTGATGGTACCAAAGAAGGAAAATCCTGGCGCCTGTGTGTCGATTTCAAGGACCTTAACAAGGCTTGCCCCAAGGATCCCTTCACCCTCCCCCGCATCGATCACATTATCGACGCTACCGCAGGACACGACTCATTGTGTTTCCTCGACGCATACTCCGGATACCATCAGATTAAGATGGCGGAGTCCGATCAAGCCACAACGGCATTTATCACTCCATACGGCCCCTTCTGTTTTAACACCCTGCCTTTCGGGCTCAAAAATGCCGGTGCAACCAATAAACGCATGATTCAGACATGCCTGGAAACACAAATCGGCAAAACAGTGGATGCATACGTAGACGATGTGGTCATTAAAACCAGACACGTCGAATCCTTAATAGACGAATTGAGGCTCACGTTCGACAATCTCCGAACATATGACATCAAGCTCAATCCTGAAAAATGCGTTTTCGGCGTGCCCGCCGGAAAGCTCTTGGGCTTCATCGTCTCCAACAGAGGAACTAAAGCAAATCTGGCTAAAATCCGAGCTCTGTCACAGTTGGCTATCCCAACAGACCTCAAGCAAATCCAGAAATTAACTAGATGTGTGGCTGCCTTAAGCCGCTTTATCTCCCGACTGGGAGAAAAGGAACTACCTCTTTATCGCCTTCTTCGACGCACCGAACACTTCGAGTGGAAGGATGCGGCCACGACCGAATTGGAAGAAATAAAGGCCTCCTGGCTAGCAACCCAATCCTGGCCGCGCCAAATATCGGCGAACCAATGCTGTTATATATAGCAGCAATACACCAAGTTGTAAGCGTTGTGCTCGTTGTCGAACGAGAGACGGACGGCCAAAAGTTCCCGCTTCAAAAGCCGGTATACTACGTATCCACTGTCCTCACTCCATGCAAATCAGGGTACCCACATTATGAAAATATAGCATACGCGGTCTTCATGGCATCCCGGAAACTACGACACTACTTTCAAGAGTGTTCGATTATGGTGGCCTCTGAAGTACCACTCAACGAAATAATAAATAACCGTGATGCCACGGGCCGGATTGCTAAATGGGCTATTGAGCTCCTCCCGTTCGATATAACATACAAACCACGACAAGCCATTAAGTCATAAGTACTGGCTGATTTCGTCGCCGAATGGAAAGAAGCCGAACTCCCTAAAGAGTCGCCGAATGGACATGCACTGTGACGGCTCTAAAATGCTGGTTGGTCTGGGGGCAGGCGTCATTCTGACATCCCCCACCGGAGATACAGTACAATACGTACTTCAAATATTATACATAGACTCCAACAACGCGGCAGAATATGAGGCCCTGTTACATGGTCTCCGGATGGCAGTCTCCATGGGGATTCAACGCCTAGAGGTGCATGGGGATTCGAACCTCGCAATATCTCAAATAAATGGATACTCCGACACCAAGGATCCGAAAATGGCGGCTTACCGCAACACCGTCCTCAAAATGTCAGCTCGGTTCGAGGGGCTCGAATTCCACCATGTGGTCCGAGAAAACAATCAAGTGGCGGCTATCCACGCCCGCATCAGCGCTAAGCGCGACCCTGTCCCACCTAATATCTTCTTGGAAAGGCTGTTTAAGCCATCTATGGTATGGGAAGGAGAGACCGGCAAGAACAGTCCGGACCCGGCCACAACGCCAGACACCGAACACTCTGACATAATCAGAGGATCTGCCACCGAGATAACACCTTTGGCCCACGTGATTATGGCTGTCATCGCCCCATGGACAGAACCCTTCTTAGCCTACCTAACTTGGCAAGAACTCTCTGAGGACCAAAACGAGGCACATTGCATTGTGCGGCGGTCTAAAGCCTACAAGGTCCACGAGGGAGAGCTTTATAAAAAAAGTGTTACCGGAGTACTTCAAAGGTGCATCTCCGAAGAGGAAGGACGGCAAATTTTGGCAGAAATTCACACTAGGCTTGGCGGCCACCACGCTGCAGCTCGGGCCCTTGTAAGCAAGGCCTTCCGTACAGGTTTTTACTAGCCGACGGCCCGAATAGACGCACAGGACCTCGTCCAACGTTGCGTCGGTTGCTAGCTTTTTGCAAACCAAAGCCATATGCCACCTACCGCTCTCCAAACAATCCCCATTACTTGGCCCTTCGCGGTCTGGGGGCTTGATATGGTCGGACCCCTTAAAGGAAGAAGCCATAAGAGAAAGTACCTATTGATCATGGTGGATCAATTCACCAAATGGATAGAAGCCAAACCAGTTAAAACGGTTGAATCCGTACCAGTGATAGACTCCATATCCGGGGTGGTACACCGTTACGGCATCCCCCATAGCATCATCACCGATAACGGCTCGAACTTTACAGCCGACGAGGTAAAACATTGGTGCGACAACATGGGCATTAAGCTCGATTACGCCTCCGTCTATCACCCCCAAACAAACGATCAGGTCGAGCGGGAAAATGGTCCTATCATGAGAGGCATTAATCCCAGATTAGTGCGATCCTTTAAGAAATCAGATACGCACTGGGTAGGGGAGCTCGACTCTGTACTATGGGGCTGCGGACCATGCCGAATCGCACTACTGGATACACACCATTTTTTATGGTGTACGGCGCAGAGGCGGTACTGCCCTGCGACATAATTCATGACTCACCTCGAGTGCGCATGTATGAAGAGAAAGAAGTCGAGCTTGATCGGCAGGACAGCTTGGACGCCTCGAGGAGGAGCGTGGCGTGGCCAAAGCCCGCTCCGCATTCTATCGAATGTGCTCGAATGTATCAAAGCAGAGAAGTACGGGCCAAAACTTATAACATTGGCGAACTAGTTCTACGCCTACCAGAGAAGAAAAAGAACAAGCTCAAGCCCAAATGGGAAGGCCCCTTCATTATTGACAAAGTTTTGACCGGTGGATCGTACCGTCTCCAGGATGCATCGGACAATTGACTCGAGTCAAACCTATGGAACGCGGCCAGACTCCAAAGGTTTTATGTCTAGTGCCGGACTCTGTGTTCGCCTTCTTACCTCCGTCAATTTTTTTATATATCCGTTATCTGTCTTTTCTTTCTTTCTTTCCTCCCTTTTTCTTCACGGCCTTAAAACGTTAAAATGTGTCTTGACTACACAATCTTGATGCGCTGGGCGTGCTCATTATAGCTGGGGGCTTCTTATGCAGAAGCTTAATATAACTATGTTCCGGGCTCTACGCCCCCCGCACATGTGTTACTTTTCCACATGCACCTTTTCTTCGCCATTATATGCATTGATATGACTTAAGTTTTGGCCAAGCTGGGTTGCCTGGCTCTTGTGTTTATGCCCTACGTTCCCGTTAATTCGGCTAGGGCATAAGGGGAGCACCTCTGTGATTGTTACTGCCGGGTCAGCCGGATGTGTACCTCAGACTGGGTGAAGCCGAAAGCTAGCGTTCTTAAGGGAATATTCGGTCGGTGAACAAAAGATGACTTTTACTTATTGTAAGCCCCCAGATGTTTATATCCCGCGTCTCTTTTCGCAGTTCGGGCATGCACATTAATGCATATGTACCCAGGGAAAGGAACCCTTAACGGAACTATTCTCCCTGGAAGATGTTTCTTACTATCCATGTAATATAACATAGCTAGTTGGGTACTTGTCAGTTCAAGAACTTATGACCCCTATGCCTGGTTTCCACGCGTACCCCGGTTTTTACATAACTGAGCGGGTATTCGGATACACTCTGGACTGTCGGGCCCGAAGGTCGAAGCAAAAAGGTCTGCCATGACAAATGATTTACAATTCGGCTAGGGACAATATATGTCAATTGATGTACACAGTCACTTAGACTGACTAAATTCTTCTTCTATACCATCCAACAGGCTGTCTAGCCTACAATCCTGTTGGGAATACTTTGTGGCTAATTTCACCTGGTCATACACCAAACTGACGGGGATCTCTTTCCCATCAGACCCCATAGGTCCGACTTCGGCCATATGGTTTGGGTCAGCCTCGGTATATCGAGTCTTCACCATGGCCCAGGCTTCCCTCGCACCTTGTCGGCAGGCCGATATCTTCCATAATCGGAAGCGCCGCCGCGCTCCCTTGAGCATCTCTATGAGCTCCCCCATGCCTCCTGGCAGGGGGGCGGATAACCACAAGGCACAGGCAATGCTCGCATCACCTGCCGAACTTGTTCGTGCAGTTGTGAGAGCTCGGGCAGAAGATCACCTGCAGACCCGGCATCTCCTCTGCGGGACGACCCGTCAGCATACCTATAGATATAACTCTGTTAGCCGGTTTCTTCACCGAACTCTATAAAAGTTTGTTCAAGCACTTACTAAAAATACAGCGTCGAAGTCTCTTATTCTCCTTTACGGAGTCAGCAAGCTGGGCCCGAACATCTTTCAGTTCAACACTCAGCCGGATATTGGCATCTTGGAGATCGTATTTCTGCCACCTAACCTGCTTAAGCACACACTGGCCAGCCTTTAACTGTCATTGAGCATGTTACTAATCCCCTTGCACGACCTCCGGATTCATTCTGGGATCATCTAAAGAATCTATTGTTAGACTTGCATACATGCCGCATACTAACCGGTGCATGTCATTCTTTTTGATAGAGACAAGCGTTACCAGAGGGGGCCTTCTCGGACTCCTTCATTGCGGCAACTATGGCCTATAGCTGAGCTTTGCACTCCTCCAGCTCTTGAGACAACTGGGTATTCTTCTCCGTAAGAACCTACACAAATAATGATACTTAAATCTATGTGTCAACTGTTTCAAGTCTCAGGGGCTACTGATATACATAATTATCAGATTTTCTTACCCGTATATCCCTTACATACTGGTCCGTGGCTCTGGCAAGACCATTTTGAGCAGCTTGGATGTACGTGTCTCCTGAGTTGAAGGCATCGAATGCCTCTTCAGAGAAACCAGGGTCACGGAGTACAGCCCGGTGACGCCTGTGATTCATGGCACTTTCCACTTCGGAATTTGTAGCGGACAGCCTATCCGCATCCTCTGTAGGAGGAACATCCGGCGTTGTCCTCACGTTCTCATCCGCCTTTGAGTCTGGCTCTGGAGCCCGGCTGGTGGAGGCGTGGCCGGCAGGCTCTCCGAATACGGCCCGGCGAGCATTTTTTCTGCCGGGAACCATGGACGTTATTATATTTTAAAGACGACAACCACGGAGCAGGGTCCTTTTTCATACCTCTCCGACGGCGTCTCAGTCCTGATCACCTTCCTTTTAAGCCTACCCGGTTCCGGTGCCCCTTGTTGGTGAGTCACTGCGGGTTCGGCATGGCGTCCCGAGGGCCTTCCTTGTAAGACACCAAATGTGTCCGGTAGGTGAAGTGCAAAAAAGGGATCCTTCTCGGAAGTTGGGACTCTGGTTTTACTTACACATAAGCCTCATTATATCTTCCTCAAAACAGCCACCATACCTACCTATCATGGCATTTCCATAGCCATTCCGAGATATATTGCCATGAAACTTCCATGATCATTATATACATGACTTGAGCATTCATTGTCATATTGATTTGCATGATCGTAAGATAGCTAGCATGATATTTTCTTGGCTTGTCCGGTTTTTTTTTGATATCTCTACTATGCTGGATCATTGCACATCCTGGTACACTGCGAGAGGCATTCATATAGAGTCATATCTTTGTTTTAGATATCGAGTTGTAAGTAAATAAAAGTGTGATTATCATCATTATTAGAGCATTGCCCCAGTGAGGAAAGGATGGTGGAGACTATGATACCCCCACAAGTCGGGAAGAGACTCCGGACTTTACAAAAAATAAAAGAGGCCAAAGAAGCCCAAATAAAAAAAAGAATCCAAAGAAGCCCACCAAAAAAATAAAAAAATAAAAAAATAAACAAAAAAATGAGAGAAAAAGAGAGATGGGGCAATGTTACTATCCTTTTACCACACTTGTGCTTCAGAGTAGCACCATGTTCTTCATATAGAGAGTGTCTTGAGTTATCACTTTCATATACTAGTGGGGATTTTCATTATAGAACTTGGCTTGTATATTCCGATGATGGGCTTCCTCAAATGCCCAAGGTCTTCATGAGAAAACAAGTTGGATGCACACCCACTTAGTTTCCAGTTTGAGCTTTCATACACTTATAGCTCTTAGTGCGTCCGTTGCATGGCAATCCCTACTCCTCACATTGACATCAATTGATGGGCATCTCCATAGCCCATCAATTAGCCGCGTCGGTGTGGGACTTTCTCCTTTTTGTCTTCTCCACACAACTTCCACCATCATATTCTATTCCACCTATAGTGCTATGTCCATGGCTCACGCTCATGTATTGCGTGAAAGTGGAAAAGGTTTGAGAACGTCAAAAGTATGAAACAATTGCTTGGCTTTTCATCGGGGTTGTGCATGATTTGAATATTTTGTGTGGTGAAGATGGAGCATAGCCAGACCATATGATTCTGTAGGGATAACTTTCTTTGGCCATGTTATTTTGAAAAGACATGATTGCTTTCTTAGTATGCTTGAAGTATTATTGTCTTAATGTCAAATGATAGACTATTGCTTTGAATCACTCGTGTCTTAACATTCATGCCATGATTAGATTATGTGATCAAGATTACGCTAGGTAGCATTCCAGGTAAAAAATTATCTTTTTTATCATTTACCTACTCGAGGACGAGCATGAAATAAGCTTGGGGATGCTGATACGGCTCCGTCGTATCTATAATTTTTTATTGTTCCATGTCAATATTCTACAACTTTAATATACTTTTGGCAACTTTTTATACTATTTTTGGGACTAACATATTGATCCGATTGCTCAAAGGCCGCCTCTGTTTGTTGCATGTTTTATGTTTCACAGAAACCCCATATCAAACGGAGTCCAAACGGGATAAAAACGGACGGAGAATATTTTTGCAATATTTGTGAAATATGGGAAGAAGAATCAACACGAGAAGGTGCCCGAGGGGGCCACAAGGCAGGGGGCGCGCCTGCGCCCCTGGGCGCGCGCCCCGGACCCTCATGGCCCCCCTTAAGGCGGTTGCTGCTCTTCTTTGGCCGCAAGAAAGCTAATTTTTGGAGAAAAATTCGGGCGAAGGTTTCAATCCAATCGGAGTTACGGATCTCCGGATATATAAGAAACGGTGAAAGGGAAGAATCCCAGGCCTTGAAGCAGAGAGAGACAGAGAGACAGATCCAATCTCGGAGGGGCTCTCGCCCCTCCCATGCCATGGAGACCAAGGACTAGAGGGGAAACCCTTCTCCCATCTAGGGAGGAGGTCAAGGAAGAAGAAGAAGGATGGGGCCCCTCTCCCCCTCGCTTCTGGTGGCGCCGGAGTGCCACCGGGGGCCATCATCATCACCGCAATCTTCACCAACAAATTCACTGCATTCATCACCAACTCTTCCCCCCTCTATGCAGCAGTGTAACCCCTCTTTTACCCTCTGTACTCTCTACTTAAAATGGTGCTCAACGCTATATATTATTTCCCAATGATGTCTGGCTATCCTATGATGATTGAGTAGATCCGTTTTGTCCTATGGGTTAATTGATGATCGTGATTGGTTTGAGTTGCATGTTTTATTATTGGTGCTGTCCTATGGTGCTCTCTGTGTCGCGCAAGCGTGAGGGATCCCCGTTGTAGGGTTTGCAATGTGTTCATGATTTGCTTATGGTGGGTGGCGTGAGTGACAGAAGCATATACCCGAGTAAGTAGGTTGTTTGCGTATGGGAATAAAGAGGACTTGATACTTTAATGCTATGGTTGGGTTTTACCTTAATGATCTTTAGTAGTTGCGGACGCTTGCTAGAGTTCCAATCATAAGTGCATATGACCCAAGTAGAGAAAGTATGTTAGCTTATGCCTCTCCCTCAAATAAAATTGCAATAACGATTACCGGTCTAGTTATCGATTGCCTAGGGACAAATAACTTTCTCGTGACAAAAAGCTCTCTACTAAAACTAATTTAGTTGTGTCTTTATCTAAACAGCCCCTACTTTTTATTTACATGCTCTTTATATTCTTGCAAACCTATCCAAAAACACCTACAAAGTTAACGTAAGCATGCATAGAGTTGTATCGGTGGTCGATAGAACTTGAGGGAATATTTCTTCTACCTTTAGCTCCTCGTTGGGTTCGACACTCTTACTTGTCGAAAGAGGCTACAATTGATCCCCTATACTTGTGGGTTATCAATTCCACTAGGTGGGCTACATACGGAACAAAATGAATGAATCTACACTTAAATGCATCTGTATACATCCGTATGTGGTTCATGGTGAAATCTCTACAAAGACTTATATTTAGGAACGGATGAAGTACTAGTATCACTTCAAAAAAATACACTTCCGTGATGATACGTGTTTGTCACAGTAGGTCACGTTTTTTGTCATGCATGTACATCCATGACAAATTTATGACAGAATCAAGAGAGTCATACCTGTGCTGTCGTAGAAGTGTTCCATGACATTACCAAAATTATCATCACGGAAGTGTCCACTTCCATGATGATAAATTGCGCGTCACAGAAGTGCTTTCATCAAGGGTGACTGACACGTGGCATCCACCATAACGGAACGCCGTTAAGCTATCGGGTCCGGTTTTGGATCCGATAACCCGTTAACAGCCCAGACCAATGGGGATTTTCCATGTGTAAAATCATCATTGGTTGGAGGAAACACGTGTCGGCTCACCGTTGGGACAGATGCCATCCCCTCATTGGACCAGAAGCGCCTATGATACGTCGACACGTTGCACGGCCCAACAGAGGCCCATTCCTGTGAATAGGCCGGCCCATTTGACTTGGTCAAAGGGTGGCGGGCGGGCCCACGACAAGCCTGTTAACGACCTGTTCGCATATAGCCCATTTACAGCCCGCTAACCCAGGGCCCGTTTACGGCCTATCCGAATTAGGCCCAGTAGCGTCATCTGGGCCATCCAATATAATTCCAGCCCGTTTTAACTTCCGGCCCATGTATGGCCCATGATGTCTTTCGGGCCATATGAGGCCCTTAGTAACCCTCGGCCCCTTAATGGCCCGTGGTAAAACTGGCCCGTAATGAACAGTGTATCACTTTGTACCCATTAAGGGCCCATTATTCATTTGGGCTGTTTCCAGCCCATGTTATCTTTCGGCCTTATCAGGGCCCATTTATTCTTGGGAGCTGGTGCCAGCAGTAGTAGCGAGTAACTCGAACACTACATCATGACATAACTTTGGGGTTGTCTCAGTGTCTTAAATATAGTTTTTATCATCTTTCTTGGAGACCAACAGGGATGTCTCACTACCTCGAACCTTATCTGCATTACTTCCTTTACCATTGCATAACGTGGTACTCTTCTCCAGTATTTTATCTGTGTTCTAAAAGAGAAACAAACAAACACATCACAGGTTTACAATGTAGTATATGAAACTCATTTTGGTAAACCAGTTCAGTAGTAAGGTGGACAGGATAACAGCATGAAACAAACATATATCTATGTAGTATGGTCACTGTATGGTCTATATCATTCTACTTTATGTTGCCAAATCAAGATAGATACAGTTTGAATCATATCTATTTAAGACAAAGCAGCGTAGACAGAATATAAGTGTGGGAAACTACAATAACAACACTTGTAATGTGCATAACTGTTTATTCAATTGAAACTGAAATCAACATAGAGCAAGTTACAACAGCAAACACGTTAAAGAAACAGGTTTAAAACATACCTGTTGCGCCATTGGAGTTTCAATTGCATCCTTCAAATTTGATTAGTTAGTATGAGTAAATACAGTGATGCAAGAGCAAAGTATTATGAACCATAGCTACAGAACCTGACCTGAGAACAATTTTTCTTCTGCTTTAAGCATTGACTTGGGGTTCGGAGTGGTGGTCCTCGTGCTTTGGGTACTGCAGTTGGCTTACTAACTGCTCGTGTTTGGGTGCTCTGTGGTGGAGACGGTGTTGTGTCAATGGGAACTGGGGTTGGGGTTAGAAGGGGTGTAGCTGGTTCTCTATCCAACTGGGTAGGGGTACAATCTGCGTGAGTCTGGGTTATGTGTGGTGGGGCTGGTTCTTGGGCAAGTACAACCGTGTTTCTATCTCCATCGACAGGTAGCACGATCTTTTCTGAAGACCGTGTTTTTACTCCCACAAATACTGCCATCACCCCCTCCAATTGAAAAGGCTGATAAACAAGAAAAGTAATTGAATGTATAGACATTGTAAGATAGACAAGTGTAATGGATAGTAGGGGAGAAAATTGGGCATGAAATAATTCACATTTATGTTGTCTAACCAAATAGAATAGCAGGACATAATTTCACATATATGATGGCTAATTAAACAGGATAGCATAACACAATATCGCATGTATGATGGCTAACTATACAGGATAGAATGACATACTTCAAAATATGGTGACTATGTAAACAGGATGACATGATATAACTATACGATGTGTCTATTAAATTGGTTGGCATGCCATAATCACAAACATGCCGTCGATGGAAACATGATGGCATGATATAATTCACGGATAGAATGACATAATTCAAAATATGATGACTATGTAAACAGGATGAGATGATATAACTATATTATGTCTTTAGAAAATGGGTTGACATGCCATAATTCAGATACATGTTGTCTATGTAAACATCATGGCATGACATAATTCAAATATATGATTTATATACTAAGGAAGTGAGGAGAGGGCAATCGCATATATGATCTGTCAACTAAGGAGATGGCATTCAATATCGTGTATATGATGTAAAAACTAAGCATTGCAATACAACATATGCATGATGTGAGTAATATAACCCTACCAAGTTTGAGCATACACCTCAGGGGGATAATAGGACTGGTCATCTGCCTCTGAATCCTCCTCTGAGGAGCTATCTGTAACCGGCAAGATATCTTCTTCAACAGGTAGCATTGTCTGCTCTGAAGACCTTGTTTTCACTCCAGATTTCTCCATCACCAATTCAAATGGCTGATGCACAGGAAGAGCAGTTGAATATACAAACATTGTCAACAAAAGCAATGAGAAAAACAAAAAAAGGACGGCATGATATAATTCACATATATGACACTTGGCTAAACAACATGGCATTGCATAATTCACATATATAATGCCTTGCAACAAGATAGAATTGCATAATTCACATATATAATGTCTTGCAACAAGATGGCATTGCATAATTCACATATATGGTAATTAGACACTAAACAGGTGGCATTCACACAAAGCATGTCTAAACTAAGAAAATCACATAGCAATGCAAGATACCATATGCACGATATGAGCCACATAACCCTGCCAAGTTAGAGCATGCACGTCGGGGGGGGGGGGGGTGGGGAATAGGACTGGCCATCTGTCTCTGAATCCTCCACTGGGGAGCTATCTGTAACCAGCAAGACATGCGCCCGTCGAGATAGCATTATGCGCTCAAGACCTTGTTTCCACTCCAGATTTTTCCATGACCGTTCTGAATGGCTGATGCACAGGAAGAGTAATTGAATGTACTAAAATTGTTGACAAATTTAACACGTAATAAAAAATGATGTCATGATATAATCTTCTATCTATCTATTATATACTTAAAACAATAGAAAAGTAACGGCTGAGATTTATTGCTTTTGAGTTATGAGAATTAAACGGCTAAGATTCATTGACCGAACCAATAGCCAGAGGCCAGCAAGCGTACGTCATACGGATTCTACCCAGCGGCCAGCAAGCGTATTCTACCCAGCAGCCAGCAAGCGTACATCATATGAATTGTTTGAAAGCAAGTACAAATCCAATGTAACTAGTGTATATTAGGGGTTGGATGTTGAGCGCTTCATTGGGAAGGTCTATGCTGTATTAACACACATGCACACATAACTCGTTAGCTGAGAAGGTAACTTAGAATAAGGTTTTTGGAAAAGAGAAACATGCACACGTTACCATCCTATACAAGCAAAATAAAACTGCCTACAAGGAAAATACATACTACGTACAAGGATATGCACATTTTTTCATCGAACAACGCTATGTACATGCACGAGCGATATCTGCCCCATATGTTTGTATATTCAACTCTGGTACAAACATGTCACCACAGTTTATACTACTTGATATCTCTTATTAATTAGGTGGATAAATAATACTACTTGATATATGTTTCTCACATATGAATAAAGGAGGATACTTTTGCCAAAAAAAATGCAAAACCATAAATAATAAACAAAGTATTCAATGTATATTCTTTTATATAAACTTTAGTTGTAGGGCTTAAATATAAAATTTAACCCGTGCAGTTGAATATAGAATTAAAGTTAAAATAAACTAAAATCTGATTTCAGTTGTAGTACAATATAAGTTGGTGCAGAACACCAAGGACACCAAAAAGTACCTACGAACAAGATCCGGTAAGACAAAGTTTAATACCATTTTAAATGAACATACACAAATAGTTACTTGGTTTTAGATAGCCAAACAACATAAACATTTAGAGTAAGAGAGCAGTGCCCACATCTGGAAAAAAGGATCGGACATGGACGTACATCATAATACGATACCTGGAAATACCCTGCAAAAAAAATCTAGAAATGCAATTGCAAGAAGGATAATGGCGATGCAGATTGCAGAAGCGGACATGAAGTTTATTAATTAGGTGGAAGAGAACATATACTACTAGATATCTCTTATTAATTAGGTGTAAGAGGACATGAAGTTTAGGCATTTTATTATTGATTAAATGGTTTTAACATGTATGATACTAACCTTGGCGCCATTAATGATTTGTTGCTACATGAAGTGACTTTAATATCAAAAAATATATACCAAAAAGATTCCCACGGAGTTCCACAACTACAGTCTTTTATGTATTCAAATGAGATATAAATGATGCGATGGTAGATAAGTTAATATTTGGCTATGGGAAAACAGTAATCGATTTAAGAGTAGTAAAACAGAAATATTAATATTAGTATGGATACATGGCTTCGATTGCAGGATGTCGATCTTTGTCAAGAATGGATGTATTTAAAAACAATACAATTAAACGCGAATTCCCATGTCTTACATGTATCTTTGGAGGCACATGTGTTTGGCTAATATCATCTCTATATAATTTAAATGTCATGTCAATGCTACAATGCAACAACAAAAACAAATTCACTAATATTTAACCAAGTGGGGAAATACTGTTGGAGAGAAGAATACCAAATATAATTGTTAGGACTGAATGATAGAGAATGTTTTATCAAAAAAAATCTAATGCATGTCAAATATGTAACAAATCATTGTACTTTCCTTACAAAATACAATCACCTGAAAAATAAAGAAACACCAACATAAGTGACAAGCTTGAGCAAGCCCAATGAGAGAATATTTTAGGAACTTTCCCATCATTCACTGTTTACATTCTTTTAAATTGGGAAGTGGACGGATAATGGATATGGGATATATGACAATTTAGTAAAATGTATAATATCAAATATTTACCATCAAATATATAGATTTGACAGAAATATACCTTGCAATGTTTAATAATTTATCAAAACACATCTGCTACATTTCTTAACATAAAAAACTTATGTACTGGAAAGAAGATAGGCAATGAAAAACCACCAAAATATATTAAAAATATTGAAGTCTAGCCGCGCAAATGCGCGGGTCACCCGGCTAGTTCACATATAAGATGACTGGCTAACCAGGGTGGCATTGCAAAATTCACATATATGATGCCTGGCTAAACAAGATGGCATTGCATGATTCACATATACGATAAAGAAACTAAACAGATGGCATTGACACAAAGCATGTCTAAACTAAGCAGATGACATCTTTGATGTATACAATAAGCAATGCAAGGCAACATATGCATGATATTACCAAGATCAGCATGCCAAGTTAGAGCAAAGACCTCATGGGGTAAATAGGAGTGGTCTTCTGCTTCTGAATCCCCCTCAGAATAGTTATCTTCCTCTTGATTATGATCTGAAATGGGTGGAGGGGGCTGCCTTTGCGCCCACCATGAAGCGACGTCTAGTCGGTGTACTAGAGTAGGGGTACCCTAGTATCCCGTACTCGTGCACGGACAGTTGCAGCACCCCGCGGCAGGGTTCGCCTCGTCGCCGCCAAGATCCTCCGTGGCTCCTTAGGAGCCATTCAAGAACAAAGTATTTGATTAAGAAGACAAGGCCCCGGCAAGAGGAGCTTGCCGGGAAGGCCACCTGTGCATGCAGAAGACAAGGCCCGGCAAGAGGAGCTTGCGGGAAGGCTCGAGCGCGACAAGCCTCCGAACGCGACAAGGATTCGCCGCGGCAAAGGCGCTTGCCGCGGCAAGAAACCTCTCTCCATCTCCGCTCCAGCTCATCCAAAGCAACGTGTCGCCATGGGACCGTTCCATGCGCTGTGTCGAGAGGCTGTGCAGCCAGCGGAGAGAGCAGCGATAAGCGGCTGACAAGCTTGCCATCGTGGCGGCGGTGGCGCACCTGACGATCTCTGTTGCCTTTGTTTGGGCGACAATCGACGGGCATTTATTGCTTTTGTCCCTTGCCGTCGAGTTAGGTATTTTGCATCATACACTGTTCGAGTAGGTGTACCAACTCCTGTTTTTACATTTGTACCCTCGCCTATGTTGCCACCTGTCGGAGACCCCTTGAGCATATAAAAGGAGGCCCATGCGCAACGTAGAGGAGGTTCGAGGTTCGTTTCATTCGACTCACTAGAGACCAGATACGCTCACGCTAGGTTTTGTAGCTCGCGCCGGCTCCCTAGCAAGAACACAATACATCAAACAAGCAGCGGTAGGAGTTTTATCTCTCCGGAGAGCTCGAAGCTGGGTAAACTGATCGTGTGCCTCGTCTCGTCGCTCTTCGTGCGATCTCCGCCCCCTCCGAACCACAAAGGGGCCTGGTCCGCCCGGCCCCATAGGTGTTCGTGGTGCGATCAGCCTCCCGACATCTTTGGCGCGCCCGGTAGAAGCGTCGAGGCCGTGTGAATCTGATCCGACGTTCACACGAGCAGCGTCCTCCACATCTTCCTCAACATGCCACCGAAGAAGAAGGCTTGGCGGCAGCAGAGCCGTCAGCGTCGTACCCACCCTCACCGCAGCAAGCGGGTGGTGGGGCGACGCCGGCCGGAGGAACGGGCGCCGACGAAGGTGTCCGCGACGTTGCCAAGTCCAAGGACAAGGTCCCGCAAACCTCGGCGTCCGCGCATCCCCCGCGCCCATCTCAGGAGACGCGGGACCAACAACTTCATGGCATTCACAATGCCATACGTTCGTTGGATCGAGACCCTCGAGACCAGCATGCGCGCCAACATGCTGCACGAGTGAGATACGGTCGCCCGGACGGGTGCTGCTCCTTCTAACGTGGTTAGAAGTCCGAGCATATCCGCTCCTCGCACCGTTTGCCAATGCCACCCACTACTCCGGTAGAAGCTACGGCGAGGCTCACCGCTCTCGACTACCCTCCAACGGCCAACAAGGTCGACGAGTGGAGGGCCACTATCCGAGCCTCATCGGCTTTGCCAGCGGCGACGCTCGCGGCAACCAACGCCATCATTGTCGCGGCAAGGCGACAAGGCACGAGCCGATGGCGGCGAGACTGTCGGAGGTGCAACCACCGTGCACTCTCCGCCACGAAGGCCAAGATCGCCGACTCACCGGATCCACCTCGGCAATGACTCCACCGCGTCGTCGGATCCGCGAGCTTCGCCGCGATCAGCGCCAAGTTCTTCATGAGCGACAACAAGAGGACGCTCGAACTCGCATCGGCGCCCGGAGAGAAGCGCGACGTCGATCCGACAAAGCGCGCTGGGCCTTCTGTTGACGTCGCGGCGCACGGAGGAGCGAGCGACTTGCGTCAGACGGTAGGTTGCCCTGCGTTCACTCGTGAGCTGCGGCAAGTCCAGTGGCCCAGCCGGAAAAACTTCAAACCAGGCGTGCGGAGAAGTATGATGGCAGGACACATCCGTCGGAGTTCCTCGGCATCTACACCGTCGTGGTGCGAGGCTGCGGGGGACGGGGCGACAAGATCCTCGCCAACTACTTCCCGCCGTGCTCAAGCCCAACGTCGAGATCTTGGCTCATGCACTTGCCGGACAGCTCCATATCCTCTTGGGCAGATCTGTGCCATCGGTTTGTTGGCGCCTTCACAGTGGCCACAAACCTCATGGCCAAGAGAGTGACCTTCATCTGCCGCCCGAAGGAAGGAGAGTCCCTGCGCAAGTTCATTCGGAGATTCAGCCGGGTGCACTACAACATCCCGGATGTCCACCTGCCCGGTGATCGGTAGCGTTCCATCAGAACATGCGAAACCGCAGGATGAGGGAGGAGATGGCGATGTGCAAAGTCAAGGACGTCAGTGAGCTGTACGCCTTGGCCGACAAGTGTGCATGCGCTGAGGAAGGGAGGAGACTCCCAGGAGAGAATGCGGAAGCGAGATCGGCGATGAGGAGACCGCCCGACAAAGAAGAGTCGTGGCGAGGCAACAGGAAGAAGAAAAGTAGAGAAGTGCTAGCTGTTGAGCAGTCCGGCAGCGGAGGTGGCGACAAGAACGCCAAGGCTGGTGGCTCCGGCAAGGAGGTTGCCGACGCCAACCACCGGTCGGTGGCAGCCGCCGACAAGCGGGGCGGCTCCGGCAAGCGATCTTGCAAGATCCACCGCACCAAGGGCCACGACCTCCAGAGCTGCAAGAAGGTCGAGCAGCTTGTCGAACAACAAAGGGCTGAAATGCGGCGCGACAAAGAGAAGGCCAGGAAGGTCTTTGGGGGAGCAAGCAAGAAGCGTCCCGGCGGGGAGGGCCTTGGCAAGGCCAAGCAACGGCAAGGAGATGACCTCCCAGCGGCCGCAACAAGGATGAAGATGATGACGGCAGCGAAGATATGGAAGACGCAGCGCCGATGAGCAGGAGTTTGAGAAAGCCACAGAGGTCCTCTGCGTTGGCGGAGGTGCTTCCCTGCATACCTCCCACCGCCAACTCAAGCAATGGATGCGGAGGTCAATGCAGCGGAACCATCCGTGAGAGTCACGCAAGCCTCACGAAGTGGTCTAGCACGCCTATCGTTTTGATATTGAGGACCACCACGATCGCATAACTACGGTCGGGTGCTTGCCGATGTTGGTCTCACCAACCATCCGCAACCTCGTGGTCACCAAAATGCTAGTTGGCGGCGGGGCCGGCTTGAATCTGATCTCCTCCGCGGTGCTCCGAAGCTTCAAATCCACGACGGTGAGCTCGAAGACACCGGCACTTTCCAAGGAATCAATCCGGGAAGGAGCAAGCCGAAGGGGAAGATTACGTTGCCGGTAACATTTGGCAGCGAGCTGAACTTTAGGACAGAGAGGGTCACATTCGACGTTGCCGATTTCCCATTGCCTTACAATGGGATACTTGGCCGTCCAGCACTCGCCAAGTTCATGGCAGCCTCTCACTACGCCTACAACTTACTCAAGATGCCAGGCCCGATAAGCGTCATCTCTGTCCATGGCGACAAGAAGGATGCCCTTATCTGCGCCGACAAGATCTACCGGGATGCAGCAGCCGCGACAGATCGTCAAACACTTGCCGCTGAAGCTCCCGGGGGGAAGAAGACAAAGTCCAAGTCCGGCAAGAGCCCTGATGCCTACTCCGGCAAGCGCACCTCCTCGGAGTGCTGCGCTACCGTCGAGGACGCACCATCGAGCTCCACCGGCAAGTGCAAGAAGATGGTAGCTCCGCCAAAGACCAAGAGGGTGCCCGCCAAGGAGGACGGCACTGGTGGTACCTTTACCATCAGTGCCTCTCTCGACTCCCTAAATAGGAAGGCGCGCTTCGTTGCTTTCCTGCGGGCGAATGTCGGCGTGTTTGCATGGCAACCGTCGACATCCCGGTGTTCCTGTGGAAGTGATTGAGCACCGCCTGGCCGTTTGTCCTCATGCACGGCCCGTCAAGCAAAAAGTCAGGAAGCAAGCAGTGGAGCGCCAAGAATTCATAGCAGAATGGACGCCAATGCCAGATGAAGAGATTCCGGAGACGAGCATTCCCGTCAAGGAAGCAAGCAATGAGTGGCTGATGTACTTTGATGGTGCCTTCTCCGCAAAGGCGCCCGGTGCGGCGTCTTGCTTATCGCACCACCGGAGAGCACCTCAAGTCGTAGTCCGGATGCACTTTCCCAAGGAGCAAGCAACAAACAATACTGCAGAGTATGAAGGTTTGCTTGCCGGTCTTAGGATCGCAGTGGACCTTGGGATCAAAAAGCTTATTGTCAGGGGTGACTCGCAACTTGTCGTCCGACAAGTGAACAAAGATTACCAAAGTCCGTTGATGGAAGCCTACGTTGATGAAGTAAGGAAGCTGGAAGAGCACTTTGACGGCCTGCAAATGGAACATGTTCCAAGAGCTCGTAATGATATTTCGACGGCTGTCAAAGTCTGCGCTGCACTTAAGTTGCTGTGGAACCGAGGATTTTCGTGCTCAAGCTGACTCAACCAACCGTAACACCATCAACTGGACAAAGCAAGAAGAGGAAGTTGATCTCTGGTGACTACTTTCCGGTAGAGCTTCCCGAAGCCGTCGTTGCGAAGGTCCCCAAGATCAACACCAACAGTGCTGAGGGGCAGTCTGCTCCGACAAGCCCCAGGGTTTGTTTCGTTGAAGCAGATGCTCCCGACAAGCCTTGCTCCGGCAAGCTTGCCGGGGAACATCAAGCTCCGGCAGGGCCGCAGGTCCTTGCCGTGGAAGCCGATGTTCCGCAGCAGCGAATGTGCCTTTAGTCCTTGTTGTCGAGCCACAAGCTCCGGCATGGGCGCAGCAGATTGTCCATTTCCTTGAGACAGAGAACTTCCGAAGAGCAAGAAGAAGCGGAAAGAGTAGCCCGGCGATGTAGTATGTACCGGTTTGTCGACGGCATCTGCATGTAAGAAGACTCAACGGTGTGAAATTGAAGTGTATTCCCGGGGAAGATGGATGGAAGCTGTTGGCGAAGATACACGGAGGCATATGTGGTCACCACATTGGCGCCAAGAGCACTTGCCGGCAAAGCTTTCCGGCAAGGTTTCTTCTGCCGACAGCCCTCCGAGGATGCAACTGCACAAGTAACCAAGTGTGAAGCGTGCAGTTCCATTCCAAACAGATACACCAGCCAGCTCAAGCTCTCCGGGCGATCCCTTTATCCTGGCCATTTTTGGTGCAGGGGCTCGACATCCTCGGCCCCTTCCCGAGCTGTCGGGGCTTTGAGTACTTATGCGTCGCCATCGACAAGTTCGCAAAGTGGTCGGAAGTGGAAGCAGTGAGGAAGGTGGCGGCACGGTCGGCGATCAAGTTCTTGGTCGATTGTTTGCCGTTTGAATCCCTAACAGGATCATCACCGACAACGGCACTCAATTCTGAGTCGCACCTTCATGCGATGCGTCCAAGATCTTGGCACCAAGGTCTGCTTTGCTTCCGTTGCTCACCCGAGAAGCAACGGTCAAGCGAAGAGAGGGCAAATGCTTTGAAATCGCTGCGGGCTCAAGACGAGAACTTTCGACAGGCTGCACAAGTCTGGAAGAAAGCTGGATCGAGGAGCTGCCGGTGGTTCTTTGGTCGATCAGGACGACGCCAAATCGAGCCACCGGCCAGACACCTTTTGCTCTAGTCTACGGAGCAGAGGCAGTTCTCCCCACGGAACTCGTATACGGATCGCCTCGAGTGCTCGCTTATGATGAGCTTGAGCAAGAGCATCTGCGACAAGATGACGCGCTGCTCCTTGAGGAGGATCGTCTTCAGGCCGCTGTGCGAGCTGCTCGCTACCAGCAAGCTTTGCGTCGCTACCATAGCCGCAGAGTTAGTGCCAGAAGTCTCGAGGAAGGCGACCTTGTTCTTCGGCGCGTTCAGTCCGCCAAGAATTCAAACAAGTTGGCCTTGAAGTGGGAAGGCCCTTATCGGGTGAAGCGAGTCACTAGGCACTGGCGCTGTCCGCTTTGAGACCGAAGATGGCATTCGGTGAGCAACTCCTGGAACATTGAGCATCTTCGTAAGTTTTACCCATATAGAGGCGCGGTTGCGGAACCCGTTCGGCAACCACCTTGTACAAGTCTTGCCGCTGTTGCATGTAATCCTTTGTACAAAGCCGGCGCAGACCCCGTGCATCAGTAAAGCTCATGTGTTGTGCACAACTTGTCAAATTCATGCTTTCATCATTTTATTGCATGTTTTGACTAACACTTTGTGCAGCAACCACACCCGGTAAGCAAAATCGAGCCGCTAGGCTCCATAACTATTTCCTCTTATTTTTCTTTTCTCAAAGAAAGGAAGGCTCCCTCGCGCACAAGTTAACCAGGGGAGGAGGAGATAATACTATGGACCGAGGCACCGCTCGAGGAAGTTTCACCTCATCGGAAGCAAAGAGAAAAGCTAAGTTGCCAAAGTTTGAGCAATCAATTTTAAATTTTTAAGTTATCTTCCTCGAGCGATAGTACTTTGTATGGAAAACAAGTGCGCGAGAGGAACCAACTCGCAGGCTAGTCGCCCTTACTTTGTTTCGAGTCCGCTCAACAACTTAAGTGAGTTGCGGCTAGTCGCGACAAGGTTGCTTGTCGGAGGCGGCACTGCCAAGAGGCTCTTGACGTTCCGCTTTTCGGCACTTTCATGACAAAAGTGCCCGCATGACAAGTCCCCCAAATGCGTAAAGGCGTAAGCGTACAAAGGAAGGAATCAAGTAGAGGAAATAACGTTGCATTGATCGCCTAAGATAGAGTATATTACAAAATAACTTGTCGTTGATCTAACAAAGTGTTCTAAACATGATCAGCAGCGACAAAGGAAAGATAAAATTGGCGTCCTAGTCTACGCGGTCGCCATCGATCCGCTTGATCTTGTTCACCTTGTCCACAATGGGTGCGACAAGGGCTTTGAGCTCCTCCACATTGGCATCTGGCGGCAAGGATCTGAGGACGCCGTTAAGGTTGAGGCCCGGATTGCGGAAGGCCACCTTTATCAACACCTTCTCAAGGGCTCCTGCATAGATCTGGCGTGATTCCTCGGCCAGCTGCTTTGGGACTTCTTCTCGGAGTCGCTGGAGACCCGTCGCCACGCCTTTGAAGAATAGACTGAGTTTGGCGCTGGGTTGGAGATGCTCGTCGGAGGAGTATGCAAGGTCCGTCATCCCCAGCTCCATCAGCTCGTTGTGGATGTCGGCGGCGGTGTCCACAAGACCTTCAGTCCAGTGCTCCACGCTCTCCCTCAAGGCGCTCTGGGTGGAGGCAACATTCACTAGCAGCTCCTCCTTGGCCTTGATCGTCTCCAACAAGCCCACCTCCCGCTCTCTGGCGCCGTCCAAGCGTCTGCGTCGAGTGGTGGCTTCAGCTCAAGATCCGCCTTTGAGTCCTTGGCGGCGTCGAGCTCCTTGCCCCTATCAGCGAGGCGACTCTGCAGCTCGCCAAGAGTGTAGGCGTCCTTCTCACGCTCATGCTTGGCCGCGGCAAGCTCTTCGCCGCTCTTCTTGAGGCTGGCCTCCGGTTGTGCCACCTTCGCCTTCAACTCTTCCTTGGCGGCCTCGGCGGCTGCGGCGGCATCCTTCGCTTCCTTAAGCACCCGCCAAGTGACTCCTCATGGCAGCAAGGTCTTCTTCGTGGCTGTCCAGGTTGACCTTCCGCTGCGCCAGCTCGCTTTCTGCGCGGAGAGCTTCTCGGCAGCCGGCGCTGCTCCTCCTCATTGCGGCCTTCTCAAGGATGAAGGCTGTGCGCTCTTCTGCAAGTTGCCCCCGCGCTTCTGCCACGTCGCGGAGGGCTTCTTGGTTGGCGCTCCGGAGCTCTTCTGCGCGCTTCTCCATATCCGCTCCTGCCCTCGTGACAAGTGCTTCCCGGGACTGCAACTTGGCTTGCGGTATGATGAAGCGACAACTTCTTCAGCAGCTGCTCCTCCTCGAACTTCGCCTTGCTGCTTCTTGGCGCGTCCACCAGCCAGCCAATGCGAGTAGCTCGCCGTCGAAGGTCTCTCCTTCGACCGGCACCCTGGAGCTCGGTTCCCAGGGGAGTTTGATGAAGACACCCTCGCCAGCCTTCAGGTAGGCGCCGGGCTGGGGCTCCTCGGGCTGGCGCCCACAAAGCGGCGAAGTCGGTTGTCGGTGTAGCGCTGGCGCTCCTGCGGCCTCGGGGCCGTCGGTCACGATCGCCCGACCCCTCGCCCGGCTTCTGCGTCGGCAGCCTCGGTGGCCTTCTCGCCCAACAGGCTCGTCGGCGGCCTCTTCTTCCACAATGACGACCTCTTCTTCCACAGCGGCGACCTCTTCTTCCTCGGCAGCGGCCTCGTCGGTGTTGCCAGCCTTCCTCCTCGCCGGCGGCCTCGACCTCCATCGGCTCTGCGTCGAGACGAAGAAAGAGCGATCAAGCGAGATGTTCAAAAGAGAAACAAAAGAAAGCAAGCCCAAGGGAAATTTTCGTGTAAGGAAATTACACCTGCAGGATCCGCAGCCATGGCCCCGACCACTAGAGGGTCACTGGCGCTGTCCCTTGCCGGGGTATCCTCCCTTGCCGGAGTGGCCTCCCTTGTCGGAGGGCGCTCCCTTGCCGGAAATTCCTCCCTTGGCAGCGTAGTGGCAGCAGACAGGATCTCGGGGGCGGCTTCCGAGCCCTCCTGATGAGGCTGCTCTGCTCCTACACAAGCAAACAGTCAGGTATCAACGAAGAAGGGGCACCCCTGCACACCCAATAGTAAGGAGAAAACTGCACACTTACTGCAGGGGGCTGTCTTTGAGGGCTGCTCCGAGGAAGGGTTGCCGGGTCCGGCAAGGGGGTCTCGGACGCGTCCCCTGTTGCCACGGGAGAATCGTCCTCAACAACGACCGTCGGGATCTTGGCCCTCTTCGACGCTCTCTGGGCCAGCGTCCTAAAAAGAAAAGAGTCCAGAACGAAGCAAATCAGATTCAAGATGAAGCAATAAAATTGAAGAAATACTAGCACAATCTCAAGAACTTACTCTTCGCCTTCCTCCTCGGAGCTGAGCACGGAGAAGTCAAACTCCGACTCGCCTCCGGTGCGACGAGGCGGGGGAGTGGGCTCTCTTGGCCGCTTGGTGGAGGCGTCGGCGGTGGCCTGAGAAGACCTCGCCCCAGTTGTCGCAGCAGTGTGAGGCGCTCAGCGGCAACATCGCTTGCAGCGGTAGAGCGTCATGGCCGCTTCTTGTGGGCGATCTGCCGCCCGACTTGTCTCCGGCCTTGCGGAGACGCCTCTTCGGCGGAACCGGGGCTCCCGGCGGCAAGTCGCTGGGTGGTGGAGAAGAAGCGCCCTCGGCGGGTCCACTCGACCCGGCCTCGGGCTCGACAAGCTCGTCCTCGCCGGCGATCTCCCTTCGCTCGGCAAGGCTTGCCGCCTTCGCAGCGTCCGCCTCCTCCACGGTATACCCGAAGGCTCCAGCGGCAGCGGATGCTGCCGCCTCCTCCACCCTGGTGGCAATTCGCGCCATCTCCTCATCGGTGGTGTCACGGTGAGCCTTTTACGCTCGTCGGGCGGATCGGCACTTCTTCCAAGTCGTCGAAGAACTGCTGCACGACCTGCGTCGGCGGGCTCCTGCCGGTTGGAGCGATCCCATGGGAATCGCACAACGGCATCATGGCGCGGATGCGGTCGAGCGCCGAGTTGTTGCACAATGGGACGACCCCCCTCGGCAACCTAAACCACTCAGGGTGGTCGGGGTCGTTCTTGAACAGCTCGAGCATCATCGCATCCAACTCCAAGACGGTGAAGTTCCAGTTCAGGCCCGGGCGCAACCTCATGATGTCTGCCGCATTTTGGAACTCCCAGGCAGGCCTCCTCCTCTCCTGCTAGGGAGCGATGCGGCGGCGAAGGAAGCCTGCGCCAACTGCGCCTACGGTTAGTCCGGCAAGCTTGAGGCGCAGAATCCGGGTCACAGCTATCTTCAACTTAGCATCCTCCGGCGCCAAGTTACTCCAATCTCTGCCGCGCACTATTGGGGTTTGGCGCACGGAAATGAAGGGCTGCGGGTTCTCCTCTACGACCCAACACCAATTGGCTCTCCACTCCTCCCACTTGTTGCGGAACTCTCCTTCTAGATAGGCTTCTTTCTTGCCGATCCTGGAGACCCAAGCTATCCCTCCGGCGAGTGGCTCTCCTCTCTCGACGCGGGGCACGAAGAAGTGGCAGAAGAGTGCCACATTTGGGTGAACTCCGACAAAGTTTTCGCAAAGATGTGCGAAAACTGCCATGGTCAAGACGGTGTTGGGGGTGAAATCAAGGAGGCGGAGGCCAAATGTGTTCATGATATCGCAGAAGAACTCGGAAAAGGGCGGGCAAAGCCCGCAATAGAAGAAAAAGAGCAAAAAAGGGGTACCCAGTTGGGGCCAAATCGGAAGCGGAGGCGGGGAGTACCTTCGTGCGCGGATGCGCACGCGTCTCCGTCGACCAAAAGAGATAGAAGACATCCCGCAGCTCCCTTGCGCCGAGCTGTGGGGGGAAGATGGCCCGCTCATGCGCATAACGCCATGAAGTCGCTGCGCCTCGGCCGACTTGACGCCCTTTTCCTTGTCGGCCTTGAGCCATGGCGAGGCGGCGAAGAAGCCGGCGGCGGTGGCGCTTGTGGCGAAGAAGCGGGCGCTGCTCTCTTCGCCTTTGGAGAAGAAGGGGGCGGCGGTGGTTTTCTTGACAAGACAGCAATGGCGGAGTGGGCGGCCTTCCCTGTTTCCTCCGCTTATAAAGAGGGGAGGCGGGACGTTCCGTTTTCCTAATAAAGAAACCCCCGACCACGCCCACGATCTCTCGCCGCGGCGCCACGTCCGGTGCGTGCCGTTAGTGGGGTCGTGGTGGGTCCGGTCGAGTTGCGGCGTGATCGAGGCAGCGTGTGACCGTGCACTGTTACGGGCCTGGCCCGACAGCGCTTCGGCACCGTGTCTGACCGAGCCGGGGCTCTGTCGGTGTACTAGAGTAGGGTACCCTAGTATCCCGTACTCGTGCAGACGATTGCAGCACACCAGCGGCGAGGTTCGCCTCGTCGCCGCCAAGATCCTCCGTGGCTCCTTAGGAGCCATTCAAGAACAAAGTATTTGATTAAGAAGACAAGGCCCGGCAAGAGGAGCTTGCCGGGAAGGCCTCGGGCATCACGAAGACAAGGCCCGGCAAGAGGAGCTTGCCGGGAAGGCTCAGGCGCGACAAGCCTCCGGACGCGACAAGGATTGACGCGGCAAGCAACCTCTCTCCATCTCCGCTCCAGCTCATCCAGCAGCGTGTCGCCATGGGACCGTTCCATGCGCAGCGTGTCGAGGCTGTGCAGCCAGCGGAGAGCAGCGATAAGCGGCCGACAAGCTTGCCATCGTGGCGGCGGTGGCGCACCTGACGGTCTCTGTTGCACTTTGTTTGGGCGACAATCGACGGGCATTTATTGCTTTTGTCCCTTGCCGTCGAGTTAGGTATTTTGCCTTGTACCTTTGTTCGAGTAGGTGTACCAACTCCTGTTTTACATTTGTACCCTCGCCTATGTTGCCACCGTCGGAGACCCTTGAGCATATAAAAGGAGGCCCATGCATAGCGTAGAGGAGGTTCGAGGTTCGTTTCATTCGACTCACTAGAGACCGAGATCGCTCACGCTAGGTTTTGTAGCTCGCGCCGGCTCCCAAGCAAGAACACAATACATCAAACAAGGAGCGGTAGGAGTTTTTTCTCTCGGAGAGCTCGGCTGGGTAAACTGCTCGTGTGCCTCGTCTCGATCCGCTCTTCGTGCGATCTCCGCCCCCCTCCGAACCACAAAGGGGCCTGGTCCGCCGGCCCCATAGGTGTTCGCGGGTACGATCAGCCTCCCCGACACGTCTGCAAGAAATTTTATTGCCACGCAAGGCTCCTCTCTTTTGCTCTACATGTTCAGTTCCATTATGTAAGGAGTGCATGCACAAATCCAGAGTGGTGGTAGCAAACTATGGATAGACCCAAAACCAATGATAGCAGGCAGATAATAGCTTTAGTTAAAAAATACAGATAATGGCTCCTTTAATGTTTATTTGCACCCAACATGAAGCTCATGATAGACACTCGAGATTAACCAGATAGTAGACAGATAGTATTGATTGCTGCCCCAATATGTACCCCACAACCATTTAAAAACTCAAGTTTCAGCATAAGTTTGGACCTGACTCGGAGTCTAATAGGTGAACACAACGATAAAGTAGCATGTCATCATATTAAGCGATGCATAACGTGGCGGAACACGGAAGAGTGCGACCTCTCTTGCGGACCCGTGTAGTCCTCAAGGTCATCTGCTCAGTTGATGATGGTAATGCAGTTGTCGTGGCTGCTGGCGGCGGGGAAGAAGATCTGAGGCGGCGAAAGACGGTCTGGAGAGTGGATCCCTACTGTGGTGAACCCTTCCGTCGTTGGAGCAGCTAAGCTAGGGTGGAACACAGCACCGCAGGAGCAGGACAAACCACACAATGTTTTCTTTGACACATATCTGTAACAGAAGTAATTGTGTAAGGGCTTATTTGAATTTGAGGATTCTAACAATGCAGGGATAGGAAATAGACAGGAATAGGATAGGAATGCACGTGCAAAACAGAGAATTTAAAAATACAGGATTTCTGCCAATCTGGATGTTTGGTTCACAAGAATTGGAAGATCATAGGATGCAAAGAAGCTTAAGTCAAACCACAAGAAGTGTACAACCTCTTTGGTGAAGCCATGTCGATCTCGGTATTTGGGTTGGCGGTGAGGATGCTCCGGTGACTTGGCTATCGGAGGAGGAAGAAGATCTTAGGAGTCTGGAGATGGAGCCCGAGGTACTGCTCCGCTGTGATGGAGGGTTTCATCGTTGGAGCAGCTCCGGTGAGTTGTACGACGCCGAGGCTGAAGCAGGACAAGAGAGACAATGTTACCTAAGTGGAATTCTAATAGCATCTCCAATAGATAACGTAAAATACATAACCACAAAGTGCTAGATGTAAAATACATCAGCCGCCCATCACTGAACTTAACTGTCGAAACTGAATTTAACTGTCGAAACTGGACTTGACTGTTGTCGGTGTGAAAACCGGCGGATCTCGGGTAGGGGGTCCTAAACTGTGCGTCTAAGGTCGATGGTTGCAGGAGACGGGGGACACAATGTTTATCCAGGTTCGGGTCCTCTCTATGGAGGTAATACACTACTTCCTGCTTGATTGATCTTGATGAATACGAGTGTTACAAGAGTTGATCTACCACGAGATCATAATGGCTAAACCCTAGAAGTCTAGCCTGTATGACTATGGTAATGAGTCTATCTTATCCGGACTACGCCCTCCGGTTTATATAGACACCGGAGGGATCTGGGTTACATAGAGTCGGTTACATAAGAAGGAATCTTCATAGTTGGTCTCCAAGCTTGCCTTCCACGCCAAGGAGAGTCCATTCCGTACACGGGTACAGTATTCGGCCTTCGTGTCTTCACGGCCCATCAGTCCGGCCCATGGATAACAGGCTGGACGCCCAAGGACCCCTTAGTCCAGGACTCCCTCAGTAGCCCCTGAACCTGGCTTCAATGACGAGGAGTCCGGCGCGCAGATTGTCTTCGACATTGCAAGGCGGGTTCCCCTTTCCGAACTCCAAGATAGTCTTCAGATGTAACGATTCTATCGGGACCTATACACACAAATGCGGAGGATATATAATATTTCACGAGTCCAATCCGCTGACAACTTTTTGGTAAGATGCCATCACACCTGCTCGGTCATTATTTTCAAACCGTTAGCTAGCTCGCCGTCCCACGTCTCGAGACGTGGTTTTATTGGCATGTCTTATCCCAGCGGAGATCGAGATTGTGAAACATAAAGGTTGCTATCGTAAAATGCAATATAATGTGACGTTCTTTTGCATTAAGGGATTTGGCATACAAATAAATAAGCGCATGACAACCTCTTCTTCCCTGTGCGAAGGGCCTATCTTTTACTTTAATGCGTTTACTTTTATATAAGAGTCCAAGTATCTTCCCTATTCCTTTTTCTTTTTTTCTTTTTGCAAGCACCATGTGGTGAGGAAAGATCTAGGCACATATATCCGGTTGGATATGAGTAGGCATGAGTTATTATTGTTGACATCACCCTTGAGGTGAATACGTTGGGAGGCGAAACTATAGGCCCCTATCTTTCTATGTGTCCGGTTGAAACTTTTGTTTATGGGTATGTTGTGAGTGTTAGGAATCATAAAAGGTTAAGTGATGGTTGAGTATGTGGACTTGCCAAAAGGCACCGACAAGTGACCCTTCCGGAAAATATGATGAATTGTAGTTGCAAAGTTGACTGAGAACATAGTTTGTTGGTTTTCAATAGGGTTTATGCTTTATAAGTCGATGTTGTGATGAATTGTTACTTCTTCATGAGAAGTTATATGATAAGATTTGTTTGATAAAGTTTATGTTAAAATTTCTTTGCTGTTATAATAATATGCATGATGCTTCTATGTCTGTATTTCGTTTTTCTCGACACCTCTCTCTCTAAGCATGTGGACATGTTTCTCGGTTTCAGTTTTCGCTTGAGGACAAGCGGAGTCTAAGCTTGGGGGAGTTGATACGTTCATTTTGCATCATGTTTTCCTACTATTATTTATAATATTTTTATGCATAATAGTGCTTTTGGGAGTAATTCTAATGCCTTTTCTCTCATAATTTGCAAGGTTTACACAAAGAGGGAGAATACCGGCAGCTGGAATTCTGGACCTGAAAAAGCACGTCAGAGCTACCTATTCAGCACAACTCCAAATAAGCTGAAACTTCACTAAGATTTTTTATGGATTATATTACTTTTGGGACTAACCTATTAACCGGAGGCCCAGCCCAGAATTGCTGTTCTTTTGCCTTTTTCATTATTTCGAAGAAACGGAATATCAAACGGAGTCCAAACAGAATGAAACCACCGAACGTGATCCAGGAGACTTGGACCCTACGCCAAGGAACATCGGAGGCGGTCACGAGGGTGGGGGCGCCCCCCCTAGGGCGCGCCCCCCTGCCTCGTGGGCCCCCTGATGCTCCACCGACGTACTCCTTCCTCCTATATATACCTCATTACCCCCAAGCGATCGAGCAGGGCCAAAAACCTAATTCCACGCCGCAACTTCCTGTATCCACGAGATCCCATCTTGGGGCATGTTAGGAGCTCCGCGGAGGGCATCCACCACGGAGGGCTTCTACATCAACATCATAGCCTCTCCGATGAAGTGTGAGTAGTTTACTTCAGACCTTCGGGTCCATAGCTAGTAGCTAGATGGCTTATTCCCTCTTTTTGGATCTCAATACAATGTTCTCCCCCTCTCTCGTGGAGATCTATTCGATGTAATCTTCTTTTTGCGGTGTGTTTGTTGAGACCAATGAATTGTGGGTTTATGATCCAGCTTATATATGAATAATATTTGAATCTTCTCTGAATTCTTTTATGTATGATTGACTTATCTTTGCAAGTCTCTTCGAATTATCCATTTGGTTTGGCCAACTAGATTGGTAGTTCTTGCAATGGGAGAAGTGCATGGCTTTGGGTTCAATCTTGCGGTGTCCTTACCCAGTGACAAAAGGGGTTGCAAGGCACGTATTGTATTTTTGCCATCGAGGATAACAAGATGGGGTATTTATCATATTGCATGAATTTATTCCTCTACATCATGTCATCTTGCTTAAGGCGTTACTCTGTTTTTAATTTAATACTCTAGATGCATCTTTGGATAGCGGTCGATGAGTGGAGTAATAGTAGTAGATGCAGAATCGTTTCGGTCTACTTGTCTCGGACGTGATGCCTATATACATGATCATACCTAGATATACTCATAACTATGCTCAATTATGTCAATTGCTCAACAGTAATTTCTTCACCCACCATAGAATATTTATGCTCTTGAGACAAGCCACTAGTGAAACCTATGGCCCCCGGGTCTATTATCATCATATCAATCTCCATCACTTTCATACTTGCTTTGTTTTTACTTTGCTTTTTTACTTTTCACTTTGCATCTATATACCAAAAATACCAAAAATATTATCTCTATCAGATCTCACTCTCCTAAGTGACCGTGAAGGGATTGACAACCCCTAATCGCGTTGGTTGCGAGTAGCTATCGTTTTGTGCAGGTATGAGGGACTTGTGTGTGGCCTCCTCTTTGGATTGATACCTTGGTTCTCAAAAGCGGGGAAATACTTACGCTCTTGTGCTGCATCATCCTCTCCTCTTGGGGAAAACCAACATAAGCTCAAGATGTAGCAAGAAGGATTTCTGGCGCCGTTGCCGGGGAGTCTACGCAAAAGTCAACATACCAAGTAGCCATCACAATCCCTATCTCTCGCATTACATTATTTGCCATTTGCCTCTCATTTTCCTCTCTCCCACTTCACCCTTGCCGTTTTATTCGCCGTCTCTTTCCCAATCTCCTCCTCTCTTTCCGTTGCCTTTTCCTCGTCCGTTTGTTTGCTCGTGTGTTAGTTTGCTTGCTTGTCGCTATGTCTGAAATTGGGGAAATTATCACCGATATGGGCGATAATAATATGGAAAATTCTGAAGATCCTGGTGAAGAATCCCCTACCTATCACACAAAAAGATTTCGAATCGGTAGTGATAATATTATTGGAAAAGGAGTTATTCAAGATTTCTTTACTTGTGCTGGTGCTTTACCCTCTATGGGTGGTTCTATTCTCCATAGAACTAGTAGCCTTGCGGACACGGTTGCCATGCTTATTGTTGAACTTGAAAGGCAATTTATGCATATGCACCCTTCCATACAGAGAATTTTCCTAGAATTTTCTAATATTGAACACTCCTCTGTTAAGTGTGCCGCTACTATCTTTTTGGCTCATGAATTCAGGTTTATAATAAAAGAAGCCAAAGAAATCTTTGCACATTATAGGGTGGACGCTGGCCGTCCTCCCATAGAATCTATCCTTTTTGATCAAGAAGAAATAATGCGTTTTCAATCTATCAACTTTGTTGCTTTCAATGAAAATCTTAGAAAAAAGGTGCCTACCAATATTTTAATTGATAGAATCTCTGAGCTTAATGATGATTTGGCTATTCGAAATAATGATCTAGGATGCTGTCTTGAGTATAGGCTCACCAAGTTACATCAAAAGAACGCTTATAATGATGAATTGGTGGTGCAATCTGTCTGAAGGGCGAAGAGGAACCTATACCTCCTAAAATTGATCTTGGGGACTTTTGTCCTATTAAATTTAGCCCTTTTGATTACTTTTGCTTGCCTCAAAGAAAACTTGCTGCCGAACATAGAGAATATGAAATGAGTTTCACCGATCTATCTTATTACTACGGCACTGCCTAGATCTATCCTCATTTTTATGCCTAGCTAGGGGCGTCAAACGATAGCGCTTGTTGGGAGGCAACCCAACTTTATTTTTAGTTTTTTGTTTTTGCTTCTGTTTAGGAATAAATAATCCATCTAGCCTCTGTTTAGGTGTGGTTTTATATTTTAATTAGTGTTTGTGCCAAGTTAAACCTATTGGATCTTCTTGGATGATAGTTATTTGATCTTGATGTAATTTCCAGAAACTTTGCCCTCAGTGCCCGAATTGTTAAAAATCACTAGAACGTGATAAAATACTGATTCCAATTGATGCTGATCAATAAACAAATTTTCCAGCTCTTCTAATTTTGGTAGAATGTTTTGAGTTCCAGAAGTTTGCGTTAGTTACAGATTACTACAGACTGTTCTGTTTTTGACAGATTCTGTTTTTCGTGTGTTGTTTGCTTATTTTAATGAATCTATGACTAGTAAAATAGTTTATGATCCATAGAGAAGTTGGAATACAGTAGGTGTAACACCAATATAAATAAAGAATTAGTTCATTACAGTACCTTAAAGTAGTCTTTTGTTTTCTTTCTCTAACGGAGCTCACGAGATTTCTATTGAGTTTTGTGTTGTGAAGTTTTCAAGTTTTGGGTGAATTCTTTTGATGGATTATGGAACAGGGAGTGGCAAGAGCCTAAGCTTGGGGATGCCCATGGCACCCCAAATATAATCCAAGGACACCAAAAAGTCGAAGCTTGGGGATGCCCGGAAGGCATCCCTCTTTAAATCCACTTCCATCGGTAACTTACTTGGAGCTATATTTTTATTCACCACATGATATGTGTTTTGCTTGGAGCGTCTTGTATTATTTGCGTCTTTGCTTGTTAGTTTACCACAATCATCCTTGCTGTACACACCTTTTTAGAGAGCCATACATGAATTGGAATTTGATAGAATACTCTATGTGCTTCACTTATATCTTTTGAGCTTGATAGTTTTGCTCATAGTGCTTCACTTATATCTTTTGAGCGTGATAATTTTTGCTCTAGTGCTTCACTTAGATCTTTTAGAGCACGGTGGTGGATTTTTTTAAAGAAACTTGATCTCTCATGCTTCACTTAGATTAATTTAAGAGTTGTTAATAGCATGGTAATTTGCTTAATGTTAATATACTTGGTATTCAAGATATGTGAAACTTTCTTTTGAGTGCGTTGAATACTAAGATAAGTTTGATGCTTGATAATTGTTTTGAGATATGAAGATGGTGATATTAGAGTCATGCTAGTTGAGTAGTTGTGAATTTAAAGAATACTTGTGTTGAAGTTTGTGATTCCCGTAGCATGCTGTATGGTGAACCGTTATGTAATGAACTCGGAGCATGATTTATTTATTGATTGTCTTCCTTATGAGTGGCGGTCAGGGACGAGCGATGGTCTGTTCCTACCAATCTATCCCCCTAGGAGCATGCGCGTAATACTTTGCTTTGATAACTTCTAGATTTTAACAATAAGTATATGTGTTCTTTATGACTAATGTTGAGTCCATGGATTATACGCATTTTTTCCATCCTTCCACTATTGCTAGCCTCTCTAATACCGCGCACTTTTCGTCGGTATCATACACCCACCATATACCTTCCTCAAAACAGCCACCATACCTACCTATCATGGCATTTCCATAGCCATTCCGAGATATATTGCCATGCAACTTTCCACCGTTCCGTTTATTATGACACGCTCCATCATTGTCATATTGCTAGCATGATCATGTAGTTGGCATCGTATTTGTGGCAAAGTCACCGTTCATAATTCTTTCATACATGTCACTCATGAGTCATTGCATATCCCGGTACACCTTCGGAGGCATTCATATAGAGTCATATTTTGTTCTAAGTATCGAGTTGTAATTGTTGAGTTGTAAGAAAAATAAAAGTGTGATGATCATCATTATTAGAGCATTGTCCCAAGTGAGGAAAGGATGATGGAGACTATGATTCCCCCACAAGTCGGGATGAGACTCCGGATGAAAAAAAAGAGGCCATAAAAAAAGAGAAAAGGCCCAAATAAAAAAAATGAGAGAAAAGAGAGAAGGGACAATGTTACTATCCTTTTACCACACTTGTGCTTCAAAGTAGCACCATGATCTTCATGATAGAGAGTCTCTCATTTTGTCACTTTCATATACTAAGTGGGAATTTTTCATTATAGAACTTGGCTTGTATATTCCAAGGGCTTCCTCAAATGCCCTAGGTCTTCGTGAGCAAGTTAGTTGGATGCACACCCACTTAGTTTCTTTTGTTGAGCTTTCATATACTTATAGCTCTAGTGCATCCGTTGCATGGCAATCCCTACTCACTCACATTGATATCTATTGATGGGCATCTCCATAGCCCGTTGATACGCCTAGTTGATGTGAGACTATCTTCCCTCTTTTGTCTTCTCCACAACCACCATTCTATTCCACCTATAGTGCTATATCCATGGCTCACGCTCATGTATTGCGTGAAGATTGAAAAAGTTTTGAAAATGTTAAAGTATGAAACAATTGCTTGGCTTGTCATCCGGGTTGTGCATGATTTAAATACTTTGTGTGGGGAAGATGGAGCATAGCCAGACTATATGATTTTGTAGCGATAACTTTCTTTGGCCATGTTATTTTGAGAAGACATAATTTCTTAGTTAGTATGCTTGAAGTATTATTATTTTTATATCAATATCAACTTTTGTCTTGAATCTTTCGGATCTGAATATTCATACCATGATTAAGAAGATTTACATTGAAATTATGCCAAAGTATCACTCCGCATCAAAAATTCCTTTTTTATCATTTACCTACTCGAGGACGAGTAGGAATTAAGCTTAGAATGCGATACGTCTCCAACGTATCTATAATTTTTTATTGCTCCATGCTACTTTATCTACTGTTTTGGACTATAATGGGCTTTATTTTCCACATTTATATTACTTTTGGGACTAACCTATTAACCGGAGGCCCAGCCCAGAATTGTTGTTTTTTTGTCTTTTTCAGTATTTCGAAGAAACAGAATATCAAATGGAGTCCAAACGGAATGAAACCTTCGGAAACATGATTTTCTCACCGAACGTGATCCAGGAGACTTGGACCCTACGCCAAGGCACATCGGAGGCGGTCACGAGGGTGGGGGGCGCCCCCTCCTAGGGCGCGCCCCCGTGCCTCGTGGGGCCCCCTGATGCTCCACCGACGTACTCCTCCTCCTATATATACCTACGTACCCCCAAACGATTAGAACAGGAGCCAAAAACCTAATTCCACCGCCGCAACTTCCTGTATCCAAGAGATCCCATCTTGGGGCCTGTTAGGAGCTCCGCGGAGGGCATCCACCACGGAGGGCTTCTACATCAACACCATAGCCTCTCTGATGAAGTGTGAGTAGTTTACTTCAGACCTTCGGGTCTATAGCTAGTAGCTAGATGGCTTCTTCTCTCTTTTTGGATCTCAATAAAATGTTCTCCCCCTCTCTCGTGGAGATCTATTCGATGTAATCTTCTTTTTGCGGTGTGTTTATTGAGACCGATGAATTGTCGATTTATGATCCAGCTTATCTATGAATAATATTTGAATCTTCTCTGAATTATTTTATGTATGATTGAGTTATCTTTGCAAGTCTCTTCAAATTATCCGTTTGGTTTGGCCAACTATATTGGTAGTTCTTGCAATGGGAGAATTGCATGGCTTTGGGTTCAATCTTGCGGTGTCCTTACCCAGTGAAAGAAGGGGTTGCAAGGCACGTATTGTATTGTATTGTTGCCATCGAGGATAACAAGATGGGGTATTTATCATATTGCATGAATTTATTCATCTACATCATGTCATCTTGCTTAAGGTGTTACTCTGTTTTTAACTTAATACTCCAGATGCATGCTTTGGATAGCGGTCGATGAGTGGAGTAATAGTAGTAGATGCAGAATCGTTTGGTCTACTTGTCTCGGACGTGATGCCTATATACATGATCATACCTAGATATACTCATAACTATGCTCAATTACATCAATTGCTCAACAGTAATTTGTTCACCCACCGTAGAATATTTATGCTCTTGAGAGAAGCCACTAGTGAAACCTATGGCCCCTGGGTCTATTCTCATCATATCAATCTCCAGCACTTTTATACTTGCTTTGTTTTTACTTTGCTTTTTACTTTTCACTTTGCATCTATATACCAAAAATACCAAAATATTATCTCTATCAAATCTCACTCTCGTAAGTGACCGTGAAGGGATTGACAACCCCTAATCGCGTTGGTTGCGAGTAGCTATCGTTTTGTGCAGGTACGAGGGACTTGTGCGTGGCCTCCTACTAGATTGATACCTTGGTTCTCAAAAACTAAGGGAAATACTTACGCTACTGTGCTGCATCATCCTCTCCTCTTCGGGGAAAACCAACGCAAGCTCAAGACGTAGCAGCCCTCCTCGGCCCACCTTCGGTGCCCCTCTTCTGGTATATAAGTGTAACGCCCTGGACACACCCTCCGGTGGTTTTTACTCCTGGCGGGATCTAGACTGGCCCGACGGATCAATACTAGTCTTTTCTGCGCACTTTGTCCTCACTCGTGCGCACCCGGGAGCAACTTCCCGGTCGGTCACCTATCCTGAAACTACTCCAAGCTGAGCATGCTTAGCTTTGGAGTTCTGTCCGAATGGGCTTCCGGAAAAGAGGGAATTCATTATTGATATGAGTAGTCTATCATCCCTAATAAGCCAGGCTATCACATACACTCCCACTCAGAGGAACTGACGTCCTCGTCGGGCCACAGGAATGTTCCCTCTTGGCACATACGTATGTGCATCCAGTCCGGTACATGTGCCATGCCATGTGCCACAATGGGTCACAAACGTCATGAACAACATGACCGCACACATGTCCACAAACATCCGTGTAACCGCGAGGGTCGGCTCTGATACCAACTTGTAACGCCCCGTACACACCCGCCGGTGGTCGTTACTCCTGGTGGGATCTAGACTGGCCTCACAGGTCAATACTAGTCTTTTATACGCACTTTGTCCTCACTCGTGCGCATCCGGGAGCAACTTCCCGGTCGGTCATCCATCCTGAAACTACTCCAAGCTGAGCATGCTTCACTTTGGAGTTCTGTCTGAATGGGCTTCCGAAAAAGAAGGAATTGCTTATTGATATGAGTAGTCTATCATCCCTAATAAGACAGGCTATCACAATAAGTCATTTTGACCTAGAAAAAATAAGGAGAGGACTTTCGGGACGAAGTGCCGCCGTCTCGAGGCGGAACTTGGGCAGGAGCACTTTTTCCCTCCGAGGGAGTGATTCTGCTGGGGGAACTACCCTCCCGGAGGGGGAAATCATCGTCATCACCAACAACTCTCCCATTTTTGGGAGGGCTATCTCCATCAACATCTTCAACAACACCATCTCCTCTGAAACCCTAGTTCATCTCCTGTGTTCAATCCTTGAACCGAAACCTTAGATTGGTGCTTGTGGGTGACTAGTAGTGTTGATTACATCTTGTAGTTGATTACTATATGGTTTATTTGGTGGAAGATTATATGTTCAGATCCAATATGCTATTTAATACCCCTCCGATCTTGAGCATGATTATCATTTGTGAGTAGTTACTTTTGTTCTTGAGGTCACGGGAGAAATCATGTTCAAGTAATCATGTGAACTTGATATGTGTTCGATATTTTGATAGTATGTATGTTGTGATTCCCTTAGTGGTGTCATGTGAACGTCGACTACATGACACTTCACCATATTTGGGCCTAAGGGAATGCATTGTGGAGTAGTAAGTAGATGATGGGTTGCGAGAGTGACAGAAGCTTAAACCCCAGTTTATGCGCTATTCCATAAGGGCCCGATTGGATCCAAAAGTTTAATGCTATGGTTAGGATTTATTCTTAATACTTTTCTCGTAGTTGCGGCTGCTTGCGAGAGGGTTAATCATAAGTAGGAGGCTTGTTCAAGTAAGAATAGCACCTAAGCACCGGTCCACCCACATATCAAATTATCAAAGTAGCGAACACCAATTGAATCAACATGGTAAAAGTGACAAGATGAAATTCCCGTGTTCCCTCAAGAATGCTTTGCTTATTATAAGAGACCGTTTTGGCCTGTCCTTTGCCTCAAAAAGGATTGGGGTACCTTGCTGCACTTTACTTACAATTACCGTTATTTACTTGTTACAAATTATCTTGCTACCAAACTATATGTTACTGATAATTTCAGTGCTTGCAGACATTATCTTGCTGAAAACCACTTGTCATTTCCTTTTACTCCTCGTTGGGTTCGACACTCTTACTTATAGAACGGACTATGATTGACCCTCTATACTTGTGGGTAATCACATCACCAATGCAGTTGTTTGTGTGTTTGACATGATTGCCGTTTCTTTTGGTATTCAGCGGCCAAGGTGCCTGCTTGCTAGAGACCATCTCCAAAGTGTTGAGGCTAAGAAAAAAGGTATGGGAAAGACAATCTTTGAACGCCTTACAGAAGGTCATGGAGAGGAAATCACATCCATGCTCACTATCCAGTATAGGATGCACGAGCTACTCATGAAATGGTCATCAGAAGAACTTTACAATAAACCTAGAGAGTTGTGGTGGCCTCCAACAGATGTACGTACCATGAATGTAAGGCATTAATGTGTAGCACATCTACAACAGTGCACATACCTAGGAAGAATTGATGTGGCGTTCAAATGGCAACGATGGATGTGGCATTCGAAGGGATCCGCAACCAAGGCGAAGGCAGACCTCGACAGCGGTGTATCAATGGTGACCCGGAGGCCCGCAACAATGGCAGCAGCGCCTCGACCTCGGCGTCAGCAAAGGGATCCGTGGCTAGTGCCTGGTTTCCATCGTTGTAGAGAATAGATCGGCGGCGTATCAGCAAACCGCAATGGCGGCGGCGGCGGCATGGTTACTGTCGTCGTAGCCAATAGATCGAGTCTGCCCGATAGCAGCGGCGGCGGCGTCATAGGTCGAGGCTACCCGTGCGAGGTGTCATCGCTCCCACGCTGTTTTTTTCGTGCGAGGGGTCATCGCCCCCAGGCTGTTTTTTCCTTTGATTTTTTCTCGTTAGGTGTCGTTACTGGGGAGGTGGGAGGAGGCACAAGAAAACCACAAAGAAGTGGGAGGTTGAGACAAAAAAACAAACGAAGCAGAGACTACCAACTGCTCCATTAGGAGTAGAGATACTACTACCCCCGTCCTGGTTTATTGGCCCCTTTGTAATTTGTGCCAAATTTTGACCAAAGATTTAACTAACAAAGTGTTCATGCATGTTAACAAAAATTATATCGTTGGATTCGTATTTGAACATAGTTTTCAATGATATAATTTTTTGTGACATGCACGAACATTTTATTAGTTCAATCTATGGTCAAAATTTGGCACAAAATACAATGGGGACCAATAAACCAGGATGAAGGCATTACCTCCCTAAGGCCTCTTTGTCGGTGGAAATGACACCTATGGGATCACTGGAATCCCTTCTACGGTTGGCGGGCGCGGGGTTGTGAGAAGAGCAGGTCTAACAGGAAGCACACGGATCGTTTACCCAGGTTCGGGCCGCGAGGATGCGTAATACCCTAGTCCTGCTTTGGTGGATGTATTGAGTGTTCTTGTGTTCTTGAGCTAGCCACGGGGTGTAACTTGCCCAAAAGTGTCGAATCACTCTCCTGGTCGCCTCGGGCCTCCTTTTATAGGCAAAAGGGGTCGCCACAATGGCACATAGGAGGTGGAAAGGTCTACAAAGATGCGAGCTTATCACCCGTATTACAGGACAAGACGCATTTAATGCATCGCTTAGGTGTCCCTTAGCTTTATCGGGGTCGGGAACGGGGCCCGTCCCGTCTGTCGCCGCCTCGCCTTGCTTCGACACGTGCCCAGGCCAGCGATCACTACAAAAAAAGACACATCCGTGACATTTTGGGCCGAACGAAATTTTCTTCTGTCATACATATGACACTTCTATGACGATAATTGTGACAAAACCCGGTATCATCATAGATGTGGTGGGCTCCTACTTCTATGACAAAAAATCATGACAGAAAATGGGCTTTTTAAGTCACAGGCGGGCCGGAGACGCAGCTGCATGACATTCTTTCGGCCGTCCATGACGGAAAAAACCGTGGTAGAAGCAAGGGGGACAATTTCGGGAGTTCCCGTTACGGTGGGAGGTCGGGGCGGCGATGCGCGTTTCTCTCATACACGCGAGGTGTTGGCTCTAATCGATCCGGCGAGGCGTTGGGCTCTAAATCGAACCCGAGAGATTGCACCGCAGTTACGCATTTGAACCCGAAGCGATCGATCAATGGATGTTAATCGAAACCGATCGGCGATTCGCCCGCTCTGCTGCTAATCAAGCCGATCGATTGGATGAACGATGGCGCTGCGGGGGGTTGGATGAATAGTGAGCACGGGCGTTGCCTCTGGATGAACAGGACCTCGTGGTGTGGAGGGCTGGATGAACAGTAGATGGTGGAGGGGTGGTTGAACAGGACCCCGTGGTGTGGGAGGCTAGATGAATAGTAGACGGTGGAGGGGTGCCCGTGGAGGGGTGGTTGAATAGTAGCCGGTGGAGTAGCGCGCGGTGGAGGCTGGATGAACAGGAGTCCGTGGAGGCTGGAGGAAGTCGACAGTAGCCCGTGGAGGCTGGAGGAGGTCGACGGTGGAGATGAACAGTATCCCATGGAGTCTCGTTTTGCGGTATGCCGCACCCCTCCCGATGAACAGGACCCCCGTTTTGAACGTAGGAGGTCCGTTTAAATGCGTTTATGATGCGCCACACCCCTCCCGATCAACGGGACCCCGTTTACGACCGTAGGAGGTCCCTTTCGTCCGTTCTTGATGCGCCACACCCTCCCGATCAACAGGACCCCGTTTCGACCGTGGGAGGTCCGTTTCCTCCGCTTTTTGATGCCACACCCTCCCGATCAACAGGACCCCGTTTCGAATGTAGGAGGTCCGTTTCCTCCATTGTGCAGTACGCCAGGCCTCGTTTCCATCGCCTGTTCTGTGACACTCCAAAATTTAATTTTTGTTTTCAACAAAAACATTGTTTGTTTTGAAGAGGGTCATTTAAATCCTTCCTAAAACCTCTCTCTCTCAAAAACTTTTCCCCATGGCAAGGATTTCATTTCTCTTGTATCTTCTTCAACCCTGGTGTTTTGTTATTAGAAATCTTTATTCTGAGTTTCCCATCTCAAAAATATTTTTGGAATTTATTTTCTTTTAAAAAGTAGAAACCCTATGGGTTTTGGGGCTTCTTTTGTTCTGAAACCATCCATGGTTTTTATCATGCCTCATGTGGTAAATCCTCCCAAAACCCCTCCCTACACTTTGGGGCAACCCAAACATTATGTCCCAACAAGTTCAATCCATTTTTGGATTTTTATTCATTTATTTTACTACCCACACCAATTCTGTCTTTTATTCTAAGCCTAGATGATTTACAAAGGAAGTACCAGTTTTCCTTTGAGTTTTGATCTCAAACCAACTCCTATGGATAGTCCTTAGCACCCCCAACCTAGATCCATCAAGATCCACTCTTCCTCTTTTCAAAATTTTCAAGTTTCAACCTCTGCAAGTTTGGACCAGATTCATCATTTTTGGTGAAATTCATATTTTCTTTTCTCCAAAAATTCCACCAAAATTCAGGCAGTCCCCAGGTGCTTTCAGAGGCCACCACAGCAAAGATCAGCCCTAGATAAATTTTTCTCATCCTTGAATCATTTCATCAAACACTTGGCCGGCAATGTTCCTGTACACTTTCAGTAAAATTTAGAAATTTCAGAGTTATCTTCAGTGTCGTTTTTCGTCAGTGGCTTGTCATCGATCACCCGTGCACTCTGGCGCATTGCGCATGGCCCCTTCTCCTTGACCAGAGCACCGCACACCCTCTTGGACAGGCGCAGGTGTCGGTGGCGGTGAGCATCGCCCGGCGCCGGCAACCTGCGATGGCAGAGCCACCCGTGGCGACCAGCGCCGGCTCGCTACGCCGTTCTGCGCCGCCCAACGCTCCCTAGCCCTCCGCGTGGCTTCATGCATGCCAGCACACACCGCAGCACCGTCGAGGTGGTCCGGCAAGCACAGGGCGCGCCCTCTGCCGCCGACGGGCCCGCGGCGCCCGTTCTGCGAAACCACCCAGCCGCCCAATCCGGCCAAGGTTAGATGCTAAACGGAGCCCGTGGACCTCCACGTCGATGCTCAACCCCCTAATCTCCCCGACCAAGCACTGCGCCGCCGTAACCATCGCCGGAGATCCCTGTTCACGGCCACCGCCTCGGATCGCCTATATAAAGAGGCCTGAGCTCGTTCTCGAGCACGCACCACCACTGCACCCAACCAGTACCCCGCCAAGCCACTAGGAGGGCCTCGAGGAGGTCTCCTCCCCCAACTCCGGCCGCCCCGATCCGCCTCGGCCACCAGCTCGATCCACTCCGGTGAGGCCATCCCCGCCGCCCAAATCTCGCCTGTAATCTCCTCGGGAACCCGGTGATCTAACCCCGACTTCAATTTGACCTCCGCAGCCCTCCCTGACGAGATCCAACTCCACCCGAGCCGCCGTCCGCCGGAGCAATGACCGCCGTCGACGTGGTGCTCGCCGACGACCACCACCACCACCCACCGACGCGGAAGGACACACTGAGAACGTAGGTACTCTCTGATCCTCCCAACTCGCTGTGGATCGCCACCAGCGACCACCGCAGCTCTCGGGCGCCGACGAGCTCTGTTCCTCCCCGTTTGAAATTTCAAACCTGACGGGTGGGACCCCTCATCAGTTTTTTTTTCTTTTTTCGAATCGTTTTCTGAAAACGCCTTCAGGCAGAGTACGTTTTCCTTTGCAGCTGACGGCTTTTTAGCCGAAGCTTTTTGTGTTTTAATAAGTTAGCCCGTGGAAACTTTCTGTTTCATTACAGATGAGTCCCTGGATTAAAACCTTTATAACTTTTAAACAGAAACTGATTTTGGATTGATTCTTTTTCTGCCATCTTTATTTTTCTGTCTAGTTTTTTTCCATATTTATTTGAAAAATATTTGGAACACTTTTCTGGGCACTCATGGTATTTACATTAAGTACGTATTTTCTTATACCGTAGATACCGGAGGAGGTGACGGAACCGCGAACTTCGCCAAGCTAGACTCCGACTACTCCGAACCAGGCAAGCATGTTTGAACTTTTGAGATGATGAATGTTTGTTGCATGTTTGCATTAAGTAGTTTCTTGGCATGTTTATGATTATTTCGATAAACGTTATAATACATGCAAAGTTGAGGCAAGTGAGTTCGAAAATCCATATGTTGTTGGTTATAAGTTTGCATGGCCATGTGATGGCATGAGAATGGGTAAGATGGCAGTGTTGTAGCATGTCAGTCTTAAGCCAGACCTTTTGACTTCAGTGTCAACGTTAATCAAGTCACGTTTCTATCTGTTTCCCTTCCCGTACTACCACATGCTTTCCACAAGGGATATGGCTTAGTAAGTTGCAAACCGTTTTCCTCGTACACACCAAATAGAGAGGCCGGGATGAGGGTTCCATGGCCCTGGATTAAAGCCCGTCATCCGGTCCGGGGGCATGGGTGTTTTCGGTTGGGACCGAGAGGGGGGCACCCCTTAGAGCGCGCGTATATAAATTTTTGATCCCATGCTATTCGAGGTTGTGATCTCCCCGTCTCAAAGTTTTTCTTGAACGTTGTCTAGGGTGATTCCTGGCATCGTGAGGTGGGATGGGTGTGTACTGGTTAGATGTGTTTCTACCGAAATACCATAAACGGAACTAGTCCTCGTGACTACGGAAATTCGTTGGCTGTGGATAATTAGTACAAACTCTGCAGAGTCAAAATCCTTTGAAACAATCTTATCCATGTCTGAGTACTATGTTCAACTTATCTTGTTAGTATCAGTCTGAGTGACAAAACTCCAGTAAATTACATGAGTGTTAAGTCCGGTTAAAATGTTTATTCCTGTGGATGGACTAACCCGTCTATTATATGTTGAATATTCCCTATGAGTATTATATCTTGTGAATTTATCAGATATGAGTAATAAGCCCTCGGACGTCCGACTGTGGCATACTTTTTGTTTACTTTTGATATAAGCCCTTTCTGCGATGTCGCTCAGACGTCCGACTGTGGCACACTTGTTGTTTACTTTTGATATAAGCCCTTTCTGCGACGTCGCTCAGACGTCCGACTGTGGCACACTTGTTGTTTACTTTTGATATAAGCCCTTTCTGCGACGTCGCTCAGACTCCGACTGTGGCACACTTGTTATTTACTTTTGATATAAGCCCTTTCTGCGATGTCGCTCCGACGTTCGACTGTGGCACGTTTGTTATTTACTTTTGATATAAGCCCTTTCTGCGATGTCGCTCAGACGTCCGACTGTGGCATGCCTGTTATTTACTTCCAATATAAGCCCTTTCTGCGATGTCGCTCAGACGTCCGACTGTGGCACGTATGTCATTTATTTTTAATATAATCCCTTTATGTGGTGTCGCTTAGACGCCCGACTGCGGCATGATTATTTATTTTGTTTACCCTTCGAGGCGTCGCTCCAGACACCCGATCGGTTTTTAGTTATTTTGTTGGAATTTCGGGAAGACTACGGCCTGACTTCCTTTTTACTTATCATGTTGTGCAAGTAATTATTATTTGAATGTGCATTGTTAACTGTTCATGACGCATTCATGCATACATTTATTATATCTTATGTCCGAACTGTCTTGCGAGTACTTTCAAAGTACTCACCTGGCTTGTTGATTTGGCCAGATGTTGATGAAAGGCGATCTCATGGATGAAGAGTTCGATAGCGAGTCCAACGCCTAGAGGAGTCCCGATCGGTCTCGTGCGATCTTGGATTTGGTCATCATATTATATCCGCTTCCGCTACCCGAATAAATTCATCGAGCCTCACCCGACGCTCTATGAGCTGCCGGTTTAGGAGTCATGTTATCCTCTCCAGCATGATATATCCACCACCACTTTTATCTCGAGTCAGTAGCATGCCACCACGCCCTTGCGTCATGACTGCCCTTGTGTACAATATTGGCATGTTTGTAATAATTTGTTGAGCAGCCTCAGCTCAATCCTGTAATATATTTTATTCTACTGGCCTTCTGCATCAAGTATTTTGTCTACCAGTAAGGATAATTCTTCTTATACTGAGACCTAAAGATCGGTTTCTCAATAAGTATTTTGTTGAAAATCCGGTCGTGACAAACTTGGTACCAGAGCCAGGCTGACTGTAGGAAGCCACTAGGTGCGATAGCTAATCGGTTATTAGCATAATAGAGTTAATTTATAATTTTTGCAAATGTAGTCATTTTGTGACAGTCGGCATAAATTTATGATCTGACCATTCAGAATTTTTGCCTACTTTTGTAGATGGTTGGCAACGACTGTGAGTCACAGGTGTACGCCAATGTGCCTGAGGGGTTCGTCAAGCTCCTCTCCTTCATCGTCCAGGTCGCGATGGGGCCATCAGTGCGCCCAGTCTTCATACTCTACCCACACAAGATCAACTATAGTCTGACCATGCACCAGGCCGCGGTGCAATTCAAGGGAGGGCGTGTTGAGTTATGCCGCTTCCGGTTCTTGGGGAGAGCCATGCCTACGGAGAGCCATGCTATGCAGATGGCTGCCCGTGAGGCGATAGCTCGTCTCCGAGATGTTCTTCCTTCAATGAAGACTCGTCGTTACCGCTACCTTCCATGCCACGTGCCATACACCTGTCACTACTCATTCGCTTGCCCCAGAGGAGAGCGAGACGAGGCTATTGAGATGCTTGTCGAGTACCTCCGAGCTCTCGAGGCAGCCTTCGACAACCTGGTGGACGACCTTGTGGCTGCCCGCATGGACTCAGTCCATGGCTGTGCCGCCAACAGGAGGGAGCTCCTGCACACCGCACCACCGCTGACTTTCGTCTCATCCTTGGCATCTTATTCTCCTACCATTCTCGCCACTACTCGTCGCCTGCCTACCACTGAGGAGTTCAACCAAGTCATTGCACCCACTCGAGTCCGTTCTGCACCACCTATTGCGCCTACTCCTATTTGTGTCGCTCCGCTTATGGCACCCGCTCCATCAACTCAGCGCAGCTCTTCACGTCTGGAGCCTATTAGCGAGGAGGAGGTTGAGTCCCCAGCCTCACTGCGCCTCACCTTCGGCAGGCCAAGGGAGATCCTTACCATCTCCGTGGCGGCGCTTAGCCGCCATGCGATGTACCGACTTGTACGATATGTTTATATATACATAGGTTGTGAGAAATAGCTTGTTTGCGCATCATGTAGGAACTGGGAGGAGTGCACTAGCCTAAATAACATGTCAGGAATATGTACGCATATCCTGAGTGATGTATTGTATAATTACTGCTTGCGTGTAAGATATGTAAGGGGCAGTCCTTCTCCGTGCGTGATCGTTTATTCTCTTGAAAAATCTTGGAGTTTTTAAAATTTCCCGTATTTGTGAATTTATTGACTTTTGCGACTCATTTTCTTTTCTTATGAGTTTTACAAAATATATCCCCAGAGTGAAAAATGTATGCGTCCTTGGGCGCATCCATGCCAAATCCATGGGAGGAAAATTATGGCACACCACCAAGCAATAATTTCACACGAGGCAATCAAGTCAACAGGCGGTGAAACAACATTTACCCAAGTATGTCGTCTTTATGAACAGAGTCAGCAACAACATCGGTAAATGATGAACCAAGTCATCAATATGGGAAATCACCGTGGACAGATGTCAGCAGCAATCCAAGTTATGCGAGCTACGAGACGCGCCCCAACATTTTCTCATCTTGACAAACCTCTTGAGGCGCAGACGGTAGCTTCGAGACATGGAAAGAAAATTAATTATTGCACAGTGTTCAGACCGTGAGAAAGTACTATATGCACCGCACTATCTCACTGGAGCAGCTGCATCATGGTGGGAAAATTTCCTACACATGCATCTCAACGAAAATGATATAACACAGGAGGAGTTCAAAGAAGGTTTTAGGTAGGCGCACATTCCTAAAAGTGTTATGAAGATCAAGAAGAGAGAATTTGATGACCTCAAACAAAGGACCATGACGGTGTCGAATACAACAACCAGTTTACTCTGTTGTCTCGCTTCATCATGTGAAGAGCGTATGGTGAAAGCAAGAAGATGGAAAAATTCTTGGGCGGCTGGCACCAGCTTAAATGCCAGCTGGTTGTGCACACTTTCCCAGATTTCAAAACACCGGTGGATAAGGCTATTACCCTGGAAAATAAGCGACGCAGCTTGGAGGATTTCTGCAAACGCAAAAGGGACCAGACTACTCTTGCCCGCAACCACCGAAGCAAGACGGAATTTCAGAAAAGTGGGACACACAAACCCACGACAAATATTTCACACCCAATCAATAATTTCCATGCAAGGGACAAGGAGTTCACATATCGCCCAGGCGTTACTTGCTACACTTGTGGAGAAGAAGGGCACTATGCCAAGCAGTGTCCCAAGCCAAGGAACTCGACCCCAAAGCCGAACAACGGTAGAAATAATGCATCGCCCAAGCGAAACAATTTCAACCCCAATAATAACCACAGGAAGGGTCATCTGAACCACGTGACCAGAGAAGAAGCACAAAACGCCCCGGATATCATACTCAGTATGTTCCCTATCAACACTATACCTGCCACGGTTTTGTTTGATTCTGGAGCTTCTCACTCGTTCATTTCGAAGAGATTTGCTTTGCAAAATAATTTTTCGATGCTTCCCTTGGAAAAATCCATGATCATCAAGTCCCCTGGGATTAAGCAAGTGACTCAGAGTTACTACCAAGGTGTGGTTATTGAGTTTGAAGGATTGAAGTTTCACGCCAATCTTATTGTATTGGAAAATAAAGGACTGGATGTCATCTTAGGGATGGATTGGTTAACCACCAACAAAGGATTTATTGACTGCTTCAACCGGACCGTAATTCTCACTCACCATCACAAGAAGACAATAAATGTTTCAGCCAAAGAGAGACGGATATCTCGGCAACCGAGGTTGAACAAGGTGGACGTTTCTGAATTAAGCAAAGTTCCAGTAGTATGTGAATTTCCAGACATATTTCCCGAAGAACTACCAGGCATGCCACCAGACCGAGAGATAAAATTCAGCATTGAGCTAGCACCCGGAACCGCTCCCATTTACAAGAAACCATACATAATGGCACCATCCGAGTTGGTAGAATTGAAGAAGCAAATAAAAGAATTACTGGACAAAGGATATATACGAGCCAGTTCCTCATCTTGGGGTTCACCAATTTTATTTGCCAAGAAAAAGGATGGGACAAGAGATTGTGTATAGACTATCGAGCGCTTAACATGGTCACAATCAAGAATAAATACCCAATGCCAAGGATAAATGATTTATTTGATCAGCTCGCTCAGGCCAAGGTCTTCTCAAAAATCGACTTAAGGTCGGGATACCATCAATTAAAAGTACGAACAGAGGATATCCCCAAGACAGCCTTCACCTCCAGATACGGACTGTATGAGTTCACGGTAATGCCGTTTGGACTAACAAACGCCCCTGCATATTTTGTTCACCTCATGAACAAAGTATTTATGAAGTTTATGGACAAGTTTGTTGTGGTATTTATCGACGATATTCTGATATATTCCAAGACACCAGAGGAGCACTCTGAGCACCTCCGAAATGTACTAGGAGAACTCAGGAAACATCAATTATGCCAAGTTCAGCAAGTGTGAATTTTGGCTAATACTGAGTAGGTTTTACGGGCCTTATCTTGACCCAAGAAGGTATTGCCATAGACCGAGAAAAGGTCAAGGCCGTGCTTGGTGGAAACCACCAGCCGGTAATAGCAGACGTCTTGAAGTTTCTTAGGAATGGCAAGATACTACCGAAGGTTTATTGAAGGATTCTCCACCATAGCAAAGCCAATGGCCGCGATTACTCAAAAAGGACAAGAAGTTTGAATGGACCGAAGCTTGCGAGAGAAGTTTCCAAGAGCTAAAAAGGAAATTGACGACAGCACCAGTATTAATTGTGCCCGACATACACAAAAATTTTGAGGTGTATTGTGACGCATCTCGGAAGGGCCTCGGATACGTATTGATGCAAGAAGGCAAGGTGGTCGCATATGTATCCAGACAACTTCGCAAGCACGGAGAAAATTACCGTACTCATGACCTAGAGTTGGCAGCAGTCATCCATGCACTCAAGGAGTGGAGACATTTCCTACTTGGAAATAGTTGTGAAATATACAAAGACCATAAGAGCCTCAAGTATATTTTCACACAACCGGAACTAATTTTCGGCAACGACGCTGGTTGGAATTAGTAAAGGATTATGATGTTGGAATCCACTACCATCCAGGAAAAGCAAATGTAGTGGTAGATGCTCTAAGTCGGAACCCTAGCTCGGACAACGACAACCTACCAAACCTGAGACCTGAATTTGACGAGTTTGCTAAACTCAATTTGATGGTGGTCACCAAAGGCAGTTTGTCGAATTTGGAAATACAGCCTATCCTGATAGAAAAGATTAAGGAGGCTCAGCATGGACACCCCATCATTGAAGGCATAAAACGGAAAGTGAGTTTGGGCAAGGCCTCGAGTTCATCATAGGCGGCGGGGAATATTGTGGTACGGAGAGAGGCTTTGCGTACCAAATATCAAGGACCTTAAGCAGCAGATTTTAGCTGAAGGCCACACCGCTCCATATTCAATTCATCCTGGAGGAACAAAAATGTACAAGGTTCTTCAGGAAAAAATTTGGTGGCACGGTATGAAAAGGGACATAGCCACGTTCATTGCATGTTGTGACTCTTGTCAACGCATCAAGGCCGAGCACCAGAAGCCGGTCGGACTTTTACAACCAAATAAGATACCCGAGTGGAAATGGGACGAAATTGGAATGGATTTTATTGTTGGACTACCTCGGTCATGACACGGGAATGATGCCATATGGGTCATCATAGATAAACTGACTAAGGTGGCACACTTCATCCCTGTGAACACAACCCACACCACTCAGAAGCTTGCCAGGCTTTACCTTTCCCGTATAAATGCACTTTGCATGGAGTCCCAAAGACAATAATATCGACAGAGGCACTCAATTCGTCTCCGATTTTGGGATCAATTGCAACAAGCTCTGGGAACTCAAGCTGGCGTTTAGTACAGCATACCACCCCGGTGATGGACAAACCGAGCAGCGTGAACCAAATTCTAGAAGACATCTTTGAGGGCATGTGTCCTCACCTATGGAACCAGTTGGGAAGAAAGCTTGCCATACGCAGAGTTCGCGTACAACAACGATTACCAAGCCAGCTGCAAATGGCACCATTTGAAGCTCTGTCAGGCGAAGATGTCGTACCCCGCTAAATTGGTCAGAAACTGGAGACAGCCATATCTTCGGCCCAGACATGCTCAAGGAGGCTGAAGATAAAGTTAAGGTAATTAGGGATCGACTCAAGACAACTCAAAGTCGATAGAAGAGTTATTACGATCAAAAACATCGGGGAGTCAGTTTTGAACCTGGTGAGTTTGTGTACCTACGAGTATCTCCTATGAGGGGCCTGCAACGATTCAAGGTTAAGGGAAAGCTAGCACCAAGATTTATCGGACCCATACGTATAGTGCCACGAAGAGGCACAGTAGCCTACCAGCTAGACCTACCCGAAGAATTATCCGATGTCCATGACGTGTTCCACGTCTCGCAATTGAGGAAGTGCGTGAGCAACCCAGAGAAGCAAGTATCTCATGAAGACATTGACGTGCAACCAGACCTCACTTATCGGGAACGTCCAATAAAAATATTGGAGGAGTCTGAGAGGAGGACCCGACAGAAAACCATCAAGTTTTTCAGAGTTCAGTGGAGTAATCACACCGAGAATGAAGCAACTTGGAAAAGAGAGGATTTTCTTCAGACAGAGCACCCACACTTATTTGAGGATCAGCTAAAATCTCGAGGACGAGATTTTTCATAAGGGGGTAGGTGTTGTGACACTCCAAAATTTAATTTTTGTTTTCAACAATTTGTTTGTTTTGAAGAGGGTCATTTAAATCCTTCATAAAACCTCTCTCTGTCAAAAACTTTTCCCCATGGCAAGGATTTCATTTCTCTTGTATCTCCTTCAACCCTGGTGTTTGGTTATTAAAAACCTTTATTCTGAGTTTCCCATCTCAAAAATATTTTTGGAATTTATTTTCTTTTAAAAACTAGAAACCCTATGGGTTTTGGGGCTTCTTTTGTTCTGAAACCATCCATGGTTTTTACCATGCCTCATGTGGTAAATCCTCCCAAAACCCCTCCCTACACTTTGGGGAAACCCAAACATTCTGTCCCAACAAGTTCAATCCATTTTTGGATTTTTATTCATTTATTTTACTCCCCAAACCAATTCTGTCTTTTATTCTAAGCCTAGATGATTTACAAAGGAAGTACCAGTTTTCCTTTGAGTTTTGATCTCAAACCAACTCCTCTGGATAGTCCTTAGCACCCCCAACCTAGATCCGTCAAGATCCACTCTTCCTCTTTTCAAAATTTTCAAGTTTCAACCTCTGCAAGTTTGGACCAGATTCATCATTTTTGGTGAAATTCATATTTTCTTTTCTCCAAAAATTCCACCAAAATTCAGGCAGTCCCCAGGTGCTTTCAGAGGAGTTTCATCAAATTTTTCTCATCCTTGAATCATTTCATCAAACACTTGGCAGACAGTTCTCAGTACACTTTCAAAGAAATTGAAGTTTGAGTTATCTTGATGTCGTTTTAAATCGATGGCTAGTCATCGATCACCCGTGCACTCTGGCGCGTTGCGCATGGTCCCTTCTCCTTGACCAGAGCACCACACGCCCTCTTGGACGGGCGCAGGTGTCGGTGGCGGCGAGCATCGCCGACGCCGGCAGCTTCTGCGGTGCCAGAGCCACCCGTGGCGGCCAATGGAGCCAGCGCCGGCTCGCTACGCCGTTCTGTGCCGCCCAACGCTCCCTAGCCCTCCGCGTGGCTTCATGCATGCCAGCACACACCGCAGCACCGTCGAGGTGGTCCGGCAAGCACATGGCGCGCCCTCTGCCGCCGACGGGCCCGCGGCGCCCCGTTCTGCCGAAACCACCCAGCACGCCCAATCCAGCCAAGGTTAGATGCTAAATGGAGCCCGTGGACCTCCACGTCGATGCTCAACCCCCTAATCTCCCCGACCAAGCACTGCGCCGCCGTAACCATCGCCGGAGATCCCCGTTCACGGCCACCTCCTCGGATCGCCTATATAAAGAGGCCCCGAGCTCGTTCTCGAGCACGCACCACCACTGCACCCCACCAGTACCCCGCCAAGCCACTAGGAGGGCCTCGAGGAGGTCTCCTCCCCCAACTCCGGCCGCCCCGATCCGCCTCGGCCACCAGCTCAATCCACTCCGGTGAGGCCATCCCCGCCGCCAAAATCTCGCCAGTAATCTCCTCGGGAACCCAGTGATCTAACCCCGGCTTCAATTTGACCTCCGCAGCCCTCCCCGGCGAGATCCAACTCCACCCGAGCCGCCGTCCGCCGGAGCAAGGACCGCCGTCGACGTGGTGCTCGCCGACGACCACCGCCACCACCCACCAACGCGGAAGGACACACTGAGCACGTAGGTACTCTCCGATCCTCCCAACTCGCCGTGGATCGCCGCCGGCGACCACTGCAGCTCTCGGGCGCCGACGAGCTCTGTTCCTCCCCGTTTGAAATTTCAAACCTGACGGGTGGGTCCCCTCGTCGGTTTCTTTTGTTTTTTCGAATCGTTTTTTGAAAACGCCTTCGGGCAGAGTACGTTTTCCTTTGCAGCTGACGACTTTTTAGCCGAAGCGTTTTCTGTTTTTATAAGTTAGCCCCTGGAAACTTTCTGTTTCAGTACAGATGAGTCCCTGGATTAAAAGCTTTATAATTTTTAAACAGAAACTGATTTTGGATTAATTCTTTTTCTGCCATCTTTATTTTTCTGTCTAGTTCTTTGTCATATTTATTTGAAAAATATTTGGAACACTTTTCTGTGCACTCACGGTATTTACGTTAAGTACGTATTTTCTTATACCGTAGATACCGGAGGAGGTGACGGAACCGCGAACTTCGCCAAGCTAGACTCCGACTACTCCGAACCAGGCAAGCATGTTTGAACTTTTGATATGATGAATGTTTGTTGCATGTTTGCATTAAGTAGTTTCTTGGCATGTTTATGAGTATTTCAATAAACGTTATAATACATGCAAAGTTGAGGCAAGTGAGTTTGAAAATCCATATGTTGTTGGTTATAAGTTAGCATGGCCATGTGATGGCATGAGAATGGGTAAGATGGCAGTGTTGTAGCATGCCAGTCTTAAGCCAGACCTTTTGACTTCAGTGTCAACGTGAATAAAGTAACGTTTCCATCCGTTTCCCTTCTCGTACTACCACATGTTTTCCACAAGGGATATGGCTTAGTAAGTTGCAAACCGTTTTCCCGGTACACACCAAATAGAGAGGCCGGTATGAGGGTTCCATGGCCCTGGATTAAATCCCGTCATCCGGTCAAGGGGCATGGGTGTTTTCGGTTGGGACCGAGAGGGGGGCACCCCTTAGAGCGCGCGTATATAAATTTGATCCCATGCTATTCGAGGTTGTGATCTCCCCGTCTCAAAGTTTTTGTTGAACATTGTCTAGGGTGATTCCTGGCATCGTCAGGTGGGATGGGTGTGTACTGGTTAGATGTGTTTCTACCGAAATACCATAAACGGAACTAGTCCTCGTGACTACGGAAATCCGTTGGCTGTGGATAATTAGTACAAACTCTGCAGAGTCAAAATCCTTTGAAACAATCTTATTCATGTCTGAGTACTATGTTCAACTTATCTTGTCAGTGTCAGTCTCAGTGACAAAACTCCGGTAAACTACATGAGTGTTAAGTCCGGTTAAAATGTTTATTCCTGTGGATGGACTAACCCGTTTATTGTATGTTGAAAATTCCCTATGAGTATTATATCTTGTGAATTTATTAGATATGAGTAATAAGCCCTTTCCGCGATGTCGCTCAGACGTCCGACTGTGGCATACTTGTTGTTTACTTTTGATATAATCCCTTTCTGCGATGTCGCTCAGACGTCCGACTGTGGCACACTTGTTGTTTACTTTTGATATAAGCCCTTTCTGCGACGTTGCCCAGACGTCTGACTGTGGCACACTTGTTATTTACTTTTGATATAAGCCCTTTCTGCGATGTCGCTCAGACGTCCGACTATGGCATACTTGTTGTTTACTTTTGATATAAGCCCTTTCTGCGACGTCGCTCAGACGTCCGACTGTGGCACACTTGTTATTTACTTTTGATATAAGCCCTTTCTGCGATGTCGCTCCGACGTCCGACTGTGGCACGCTTGTTATTTACTTTTGATATAACCCCTTTCTGCGATGTCGCTCAGACGTCCGACTGTGGCACGCCTGTTATTTACTTCCAATATAAGCCCTTTCTGCGATGTCGCTCAGACGTCCGACTGTGGCACGTATGTCATTTATTTTCAATATAAGCCCTTTATGTGGTGTCTCTTAGATGCCCGACTGCGGCATGATTATTTACTTTGTTTACCCTTCGAGGCATCGCTCCAGACACCCGATCGGTTTTTAGTTATTTTGTTGGAATTTCGGGAAGGCTACCGCCCGACTTCCTTTTTACTTATCATGTTGTGCAAGTAATTATTATTTGAATGTGCATTGTTAATTGTTCATGACGCATTCACGCATACATTTATTATATCTTATGTCCGAACTGTCTTGCGAGTACTTTCAAAGTACTCACCGGCTTGTTGATTTGGCGGATGTTGATGAAGGCGATCTCATGGATGAAGAGTTCGATAGCGAGTCCGACGCCTAGAGGAGTCCCAGTCAGTCTCGTGCGATCTTGGATTTGGTCACTGTATTATATCTGCTTCCGCTACCCGAATAAATTCATCGAGCCTCACCCCGACGCTCGATGAGCTGCCAGTTTAGGAGTCATGTTATCCTCTCCATTGTGATATATCCACCACCACTTTTATCTCGAGTCAGTAGCATGCCACCATGCCCTTGCGTCATGACTGCCCTTATGTACAGTATTGGCATGTTTGTAATAATTTGTTGAGCAGCCTCAGCTCAACCCTGTAATATATTGTATGCTACTGCCTTCTGCATCGAGTATTTGTCTACCAGTAAGGATAATTCTTCTTATACTGGGACCTAAAGATCGGTTTCTCAATAAGTATTTTGTTGAAAATCCGGTCGTGACATGTTCCGTCCAACCCGGTTGGCTCCCACGCGTTCCGTTGCCTCCCGATGAACACGACGCATTCCCTTGCCTCCCGATGAACACGACGCATTCCGTTGCCTCCCGAGGAACACGACGCATTCCTTTGCCTCCCCATGAACACGACGCATTCCGTTGCCTCCCGATGAACACGACGCATTCCGTTGCCTCCCCATGAACACGACGACGACGTTGTTTCTCCGTTCCGACCCAGCCATGTACACGAGCCCCTGGCCATACGTATGCGCGAGTAGGCGTTCGAGACCCTGCCCGTATGTACGTACGTGGCCGTATTTTCTTTCTTGCACCCTCGCCGCTGTACATACGTGTACATGCTACGTGTGCGCCTCTGCTACGACACGTGCGCGCCTCTACAATGACCAGTATGTACGTACACGTTCATGACCAGAATGACAACGCTACGTACGCTTCGACCAGGTGGGTCCCGACTGTCAGGCACTTCCTTGCCTGCGAAGATTTAGCTGGTGGGTCCCAGGAGTCAGGCGGGCGAATCGTTTTTTTTTTGCCCAAACGCACTTCCTTGCGTGCGAAGATGTAGTTGGTGGGTCCCAGCAGTCAGGGGGAAACGTTTTTTTTGCGAAAGACGGTGGCCCGTCCCGTGGGTCCCCGCTGTCAGGTGGAGGAATAATTATATTGCGCGTAATAAGGAGGCACTTCCTTTCTGCGGCAGTGGACCTAGCTGTCAGCCTCTCCACGTACAGTCCACGTCTCATGGAAGCCATTCCTTGACCATGTTGACCACGCCGCGCCGAGAGCACACCAGGCGGTGGGACGGCGAGGCCTAGGAAGGGGACGGCAGAGCCGGGAAGATGCGGCGGTGGATGCCCACACGTGAAAGTACGAGGTTCAACTGGTTCGCTGCGGTGTGAGGCTGCCGGCGCCGCAAAATAACAGGGGGTGTGGGTGAGTAGAGGGATGGCCTGGCCAGCGGTGGGAGTAGTAGGGGGCAGTGAGGCCTCCGCCACATCACAGCCGGCCACGGGAGGCAGGAGCATGAGGCACGATCGGCACTGGTTTGGGCGGCTGGAGCAAGAAGACCACTTCAGATGCATGTCGGTCGTTGACCATTTTGACCACGCCGCGCCGAGAGCACCAGGGTGGTGGACGACGGTGAGGCCTGGGAAGGGAATGATACGGAGGCAGGGAAGACTCGGCAGTTGTTTCCCACGGGAAGAATCTGTTGTCTGAGGGTTTCTTGGTTCGTCTGCCGTCGCCGAGAATAACAGCAGGTGTGGGTGAGTAGAGGGATGGCTAGGCGGTGATGGGAGTACGGTGGGGCGATGAGGCCTGCTGCAGCGACAAAAGCCGTCCATGAGGAGGAGGAGCGAGCAGTTACATTGGCGCTTGTTTGGCCGGTTGGGCGGGAAGAGCAGAGATTGAAGAAGCACGACGGCCGTTGGATGGACATCCAACGATCCTTTGCTGTCGTCAACCTTTTTAGGAAAGCCTCAAATCTGTGGAAAACAGCATACAACCCATCTGCCATTATTTCTAATAATTTACAGCCCATTTACTAATTCTTAAGGTTTTTTTTGGACCCCATATTATTTTTGTTAGCATTACACCCCATATTGTGGCCACGGTTAAAAAATTACACGAAATTTTGCATATTTCGGTGCGGTCCGAACTGTTTTTAATCCCGAAATTTCGACTCACATTCAAACTGATTTTAAAAATAAATGTATATCAATATAAAATCCAACAAATTCTCCACGCATAAAAATTAATGTAATTTAAAATCTCGAAATGAAAAAAAGATATTTGAAACTAATTGGCGGTTTGATGTGTTTTAAAAATGTACAGCCCATTTCTCATTACTGATAGGCCATTTTCTCGGCTAGCCGAATGAAGCTCTCCCCGTCTTGAAAGATTTGCAGCCCAACAGGCCTGACAAAGCGACTTACTTGGAAAATCACAAAAAAACTGGGCTGTGGCCATGGACCCAGCTGTCAACCTCTCCACGTACAGTACTCTTCCGATGGAAGTCGGTCGTTGACCACATTGACCACACCGCGCCGAGAGCACCAAGGAGGTGGACGACGGCAAGGCCTAGGAAGGGGACGACACGGAGCCGGGGAAGACGCGGCAATGGATGCCACGCGGAGAGGAGTACGAGGGTTCACTGGTTCGGCTTCGGCTTGAGGCTGCCGTCGCCACAGAATAACAGGGGGTGTGGGTGAGTAGAGGGATACCCTAGGCCAGCGGTGGGAGTAGTAGGGGGCGGTGAGGCCTCCGCGGCATCACAGCCGGCCATGAGAGGCAGGAGCACGCGACATGACCGGCGCTGCTTTGGGCGGCTGGAGCAAGAAGACCAGAGGTTGAAGAAGCTGAAGGAAATATGCCCTAGAGGCAATAATAAAGTTATTATTTATTTCCTTATTTCATGATAAATGTTTATTATTCATGCTAGAATTGTATTAACCGGAAACATAATACATGTGTGAATACATAGACAAGCAGTGTCACCGTATGCCTCTACTTGACTAGCTCGTTAATCGAAGATGGTTATGTTTCCTAACCATAGACATGAGTTGTCATTTGATTAACGGGATCACATCATTAGGAGAATGATGTGATTGACTTGACCCATTCCGTTAGCCTAGCACTTGATCGTTTAGTATGTTGCTATTGCTTTCTTCATGACTTATACATGTTCTGTAACTATGAGATTATGCAACTCCGTTTACGGAGGAACACTTTGGGTGCTACCAAACGTCACAACGTAATCGGGTGATTATAAAGGAGTACTACAGGTGTCTCCAAAGGTACATGTTGGGTTGGCGTATTTCGAGATTAGGTTTTGTCACTCCGATTGTCGGAGAGGTATCTCTGGGCCTTCTCGGTAATACACATCATATAAGCCTTGCAAGCATTGCAACTAATAAGTTAGTTGCGAGATGATGTATTACGAACGAGTAAAGAGACTTGCCGTAACGAGATTAAACTAGGTATTGGATACCAACGATCGAATCTCTGCAAGTAACATACCGATGACAAAGGGAACAACGTATGTTGTTATGCGGTTTGACCGATAAAGATCTTCGTAGAATATGTAGGAGCCAATATGGGCATCCAGGTTCCGCTATTGGTTATTGACCAAGAATAGTTCTAGGTCATGTCTACATAGTTCTCGAACCCGTAGGGTCCGCACGCTTAAGGTTTCGATGATGACGGTTATATTATGAGTTTATGAGTTTTGATGTACCGAAGGAGTTCGGAGTCCCGGATGAGATCGGGGACATGACGAGGAGTCTCGAAATGGTCGAGACGTAAAGATCGATATATTGGACGACTATATTCGGAGTTCGGAAAGGTTCCGAATGATTCGAGTATTTTTCGAGTACCGGTAGTTACGGGAGAAGCAATGGGCCTTGATGGGCTTTAGTGGGAAGAGGAGAAAGGGCCAAGGGCTGCTGCCCCCTCCCTTTAGTCCGGGTGGACTAGGGGAAAGGGGCCGCCACCTTTCCTTCTCCTCCACTTCCTTCTCCCTTCCTCCCTCTTGGTGGACTCCTACTAGGACTTGGAGTCCTAGTAGGACTCCACCTGGCCGCACCTATGCCTTGGCCGGCCTCCTCCTCCTCCATCCTTTATATACGGGGCAGGGGGCACCCAGACACACAAGTTGATCTCTGGATCTTTCCTTAGCCGTGTCTGGTGCCCCTTCCACCATATTCCACTTGGTCATATCGTCGCGGAGCTTAGTGAAAGCCCTGCGCCGGAGAAGTCATATCGTCATGAGCTTAGGCGAAGCCCTGCGTCGGTGGAGCATCAACCTCATCACTGCGCCGTCGTCTTGTGGAACTCATCCCCGACACTTTGCTGGATCGGAGTCCGGGATCGTCATCGAGCTGAGCGTGTGCAGAACTCGGAGGTGCCGTCGTTCGGTGCTTGGATCGGTCGGATCGTGAAGGCGTCTGACTACATCAACCGCGTTGTTATAACGCTTCCGCTTTCGGTCTCACGAGTGCGTGGACGGACGCTCTCCCCTCTCGTTGCTATGCCATCACCATGGTCTTGCGTGATCGTAGGAAATTTTTGAAATTACTACGTTCCCCAACAAGTGGCATCCGAGCCTGGTTTTATGCGTTGATGTCATATGCACGAGTAGAACACAAGTGAGTTGTGGGTGATACAAGTCATACCGCCTACCGACATGTCATACTTTGGTTCAGCGGTATTGTAAGATGAAGCGGCCGGACCGACATTACAGCGTCGCTTACGCGAGACTGGTTTCACCGCTCCGAGCACTCGTTGCTTAAAGGTGACCGTGGTGTCTGTCTCTCTCACTTTAGTTGAACCGAGTATGACTACGCCCGGTCCTTGAGAAGGTTAAAACAGAGTCTATTTGACAAACTATCGTTGTGGTTTTGATGCGTAGGTAAGAACGGTTCTTGCTCAGCCCGTAGCAGCCACGTAAAACTTGCAACAACAAAGTAGAGGACGTCTAACTTGTTTTTGCAGGGCATGATGTGATGTGATGTGGTCAAGACATGATGCTATATTTTATTGTATGAGAGGATCATGTTTTGTAACCGAGTTATCGGCAATCGGCAGGAGCCATATGGTTGTCGCTTTATTGTATGAAATGCAAGCGCCATGTAATTGCTTTTACTTTATCACTAAGTAGTAGCGATAGTCGTAGAAGCAATAGTTGGCGAGAGACGACAACGATGCTACGATGGAGATCAAGGTGTCGCGCGGTGGCGATGGTGATCATGGCCGGTGCTTGGCGATGGAGATCACAAGCACAAGATGATGATGACCATATCATATCACTTATATTGATTGCATGTGATGTTTATCCTTTATGCATCTTATCTTGCTTTGATTGACGGTAGCATTATAAGATGATCTCTCACTAAAATTATCAAGAAGTGTTCTCCCTGAGTATGCACCGTTGCGAAAGTTCTTCGTCTTTGAGACACCCGCGTGATGATCGGGTGTGATAGGCTCTACGTTCAAATACAACGGGTGCAAAACAGTTGCGCACGCAGAATACTCGAGTTAAACTTGGCGAGCCTAGCATATAACAGATATGGCCTCGGAACACGGAGACCGAAAGGTCGAGCGTGAATCATATAGTGAATATGATCAACATAGTGATGTTCACCATTGAAACTACTCCATCTCACGTGATGATCGGACATGGTTTAGTTGATTTGGATCACGTAATCACTTAGATGACTAGAGAGATGTCTATCTAAGTGGGAGTTCTTAAGTAATATGATTAATTGAACTTTAATTTATCATGAACTTAGTCCTGGTAGTATTTTGCAAATTATGTTGTAGATCAATAGCTCGCGTTGTTGCTTCCCTATGTTTTTATATGTGTTCCTAGAGAAAATTGTATTGAAAAATGTTAGTAGCAATGATGCGGATTGGATCCGTGATCTGAGGTTTATCCTCATTGCTGCCTGGAAGAATTATGTCCTTAATGCACCGCTAGGTGACAGACCTATTGCAGGAGCAAATGCGCACGTTATGAGCGTTTGGCTGGCTCAATATGATGACTACTTGATAGTTTAGTGCACCATACTTAACGGCTTAGAATCGGGACTTCAAAGGCGTTTTGAGCGTCATGGACCATATGAGATGTTCCAGGAATTGAAGTTAATATTTCAAGCAAATACCGAGTTGAGAGATATGAAGTCTCCAACAAGTTCTATAGCTAAAAGATGGAAGAGAATCGCTCAACTAGTGAGCATGTTCTCAGATTGTCCGGTACTTCAATCGCTTGAATCAAGTGGGAGTTAATCTTCCAGATAAGATAGTGATTGACAGAATTCTCTAGTCACCATCACTAAGTTACTAGAACTTCGTGATGAACTATAGTATGCAAGGGATGACGAAAACGATTCCCGAGCTCTTCGTGATGTTGAAATCGACGAAGGTAGAAATCAAGAAAGAGCATCAAGTGTTGATGATTGACAAAGACCACTAGTCTCAAGGAAAAGGGCAAAGGGAAGAAGGGAACTTCAAGAAGAGCGGCAAGCAAGTTGTCGCTCGAGTGAAGAAGCCCAAGTCTGGATCTAAGCCTGAGACTAAGTGTTTTTTCTACAATGGAACTGGTCACTGGAAGCGGAACTACCCCAAGTATTTGGCGGATAAGAAGGATGGCAAAGTGAACTAAGGTATATTTGATATACAGATTATTGATGTGTATTTTACTAGTGTTAAGTAGCAACCCCTCGGTATTTGATACGGTTTAGTTACTAAGAGTAGTAACTTGAAGCAGGAGTTGCAGAATGAGCAGAAACTAGTTAAAGGGAAGTGACGATGAGTGTTGGAAGTAGTTCCAAGATTGATATGATCATCATCGCACACTCCCTATACTTTCGGGATCGATGTGGAACCTAAACAAGTGTTATTTGGTGTTGAGCATAAATATGATTTGATCATGTTTATTGCAATACGGTTATTCATTTAAGTAAGAGAATAAATTGTTGTTCTGTTTACATGAATAAAACCTTATATGGTTACACACCCAATGAAAATGGTTCATTGGATCTCGATCATAGTGATACACATATTCATAATATTGAGACCAAAAGATGCAAAGTTAATAATGATAGTGCAACTTATTTGTGGCCTTGCCGTTTAGGTCATATTGGTGTAAAGCGCATGAAGAAAAATCCATGCTGATGGACTTTTGGAATCACTTGATTATGAATCATTTGATACTTGCGAACCGTGCCTTTTGGGCAAGATGACTAAAACTCCGTTCTCCAGAACAATGGAACAAGCTACTGACTTATTGGAAATAATACATACCGATGTATGCGATTCAATGAGTTTTGATGCTCGTGGCAAGTATCATTATTTTCTGACCTTCACAGATGATTTGAGTAGATATGCGTATATCTTCTTGATGAAACATAAGTCTGAAATAGTTGAAAAGTTCAAAGAATTTCAGAGTGAAGTAGAAAATCATCGTAACAAGAAAATAAAGTTTCTGCGATCTGATCGTGGAGATGAATATTTGAGTTCTGAGTTTGGTCTTCAATTAAAACAAAGTGGAATAGTTTCACAGCTCACGCCACCTGGAACACCACAACGTTATGGTGTGTCCGAACGTCAGTAACCGTACTTTATTTTGATATGGTGCGATCAATGATGTCTCTTACCGATTTACCACTATCGTTTTGGGGTTATGCATTAGAGACAGCTGCATTCACGTTTAATAGGGCACCATCTAAATCCGTTGAGGCGACACCGTATGAACTATGGTTTAACGATGAAACCTAAGCTGTCGTTTCTTAAAAGTTTGGGGTTGTGATGCTTATGTGAAAAGTTTTCACCTGATAAGCTCGAACCCAAATCGGAGAAGTGCGTCTTCATAGAATACCCAAAGGTAACTATTGGGTACACCTTCTATCACAGATCCGAAGGCAAGTTATTCGTTGCTAAGGTGAATCCTTTCTAGAGAAGAAGTTTCTCTCGAAAGAAGTGAGTGGGAGGAAAGTAGAACTTGATGAGGTAATTGTACCTTCTCCCTTATTGGAAAGTAGTTCATCACAGAAATCAATTCCGGTGATTCCTACACCAATTAGTGAGGAAGTTAATGATGATGATCATGAAACTTCAGATCAAGTTGCTACCAAACCTCGTGGGTCTTCCAGAGTAAGATCCGCACTGAGTGGTACGGTAATCTTATTCTAGAAGTCATGTTACTAGACCATGATGAACCTACGAACTATGAGGAAGCGATGATGAGCCCAGATTCATGAAATGGCTTGAGGCCATGAAATCTGAGATGGGATCCATGTATGAGAACAAAGTGTGGACTTTGATGGAGTTGCCCGATGATCGGCAAGCCATATTACATAAATGGATCTTCAAGAGGAAGACAGATGCTGATAGTAGTATTACTATCTACAAAGCTCAACTTGTCGCAGAAAGGTTTTCGACAAGTTCAAAGTGTTGACTACAATGAGATTTACTCAACTGTAGCGATGCTTAAGTCTGTCCGAATCATGTTAGCAATTGCCACATTTTATGAAATCTGGCAAATGGATGTCAAAACTACATTCTTTAATGGATTTATTAAAGAAGAGCTGTATATGATGCAACGAGAAGGTTTTGTCAATCCTAAAGGAGCTAACAAAATGTGCAAGCTCCAGTGATCCATCTATGGACTGGTGCAAGCATCTCGGAGTTGGAATAAGCGCTTTGATAGTGTGATCAAAGCATATGGTTTTATACTGAGACTTTTGGAGAAGCCTGTATTTACAAGAAAGTGAGTGGGAGCACTACTGACATTTCCGATAAGTATATGTGAATGACATATTGTTGATCGGAAATAATGTAGAATTATTACGCAAAGCATAAAGGAGTATTTGAAAGGAGTTTTCAAAGAAGGACCTCGGTGAAGCTGCGTACAAATTGAGCATCAAGATCTATTGAGATAGATCAAAAACGCTTGATAAGTTTTTTCAATGAATACATACCTTGACAAAATTTTGAAGTAATTCAAAATGGAACAGTCAAAGAAAGAGTTCTTGCCTGTGTTACAAGGTGTGAGATTGAGTAAGACTCAAAACCCGACCACACGGCAGAAGATAGAAAGAGAATGAAAGTCATTCCCTATGCATCAGCCATAGGTTCTATAAAGTATGTCATCTTTGTGTACCGGATCTATTGCATACCCTACCACTAAGATTGGCAAGGGAGTGCAATAGAGATCTAGGAAGTAGATCAATGGACAGCGGTCAAAATTATCCTTCATAGAATAAGGATATGTTTCTCGATTATGGAAGTGGAAAAGATTAAATGCGTAAAAGGTTACGTCGATGCAAGTTTTAAACACTAATCTAGATGACTCTGAGTGTCAATCTGGATACATATTGAAAGTGGGAGCAATTAGCTAGAGTAGCTCCGTGCAGAGCATTGTAGACATAGAAATTTGCAAAATGCTTACGGCTCTGAATGTAGCCAGACCCGTTGACTAAAATTATCTCACAAGCAAAACATGATCACACCTTAGTACTCTTTGGGTGTTAATCACATAGCGATGTGAACTAGATTACTGACTCTAGTAAACCCTTTGGGTGTTGGTCACATGTCGATGTGAACTATGGGTGTTAACCACATATAGATGTGAACTATTGATGTTAAATCACATGGCGATGTGAACTAGATTATTGACTCTAGTGCAAGTGGGAGACTGAAGGAAATATGCCCTAGAGGCAATAATAAAGTTATTATTTATTTCCTTATTTCATGATAAATGTTTATTATTCATGCTAGAATTGTATTAACCGGAAACATAATACATGTGTGAATACATAGACAAACAGAGTGTCACTGGTATGCCTCTACTTGACTAGCTCGTTAATCGAAGATGGTTATGTTTCCTAACCATAGACATGAGTTGTCATTTGATTAACGGGATCACATCATTAGGAGAATGATGTGATTGACTTGACCCATTCCGTTAGCCTAGCACTTGATCGTTTAGTATGTTGCTATTGCTTTCTTCATGACTTATACATGTTCCCTGTAACTATGAGATTATGCAACTCCCGTTTACGGAGGAACACTTTGGGTGCTACCAAACGTCACAACGTAACTGGGTGATTATAAAGGAGTACTACAGGTGTCTCCAAAGGTACATGTTGGGTTGGCGTATTTCGAGATTAGGTTTTGTCACTCCGATTGTCGGAGAGGTATCTCTGGGCCTTCTCGGTAATACACATCATATAAGCCTTGCAAGCATTGCAACTAATAAGTTAGTTGCGAGATGATGTATTACGGAACGAGTAAAGAGACTTGCCGGTAACGAGATTAAACTAGGTATTGGATACCAACGATCGAATCTCGGGCAAGTAACATACCGATGACAAAGGGAACAACGTATGTTGTTATGCGGTTTGACCGATAAAGATCTTCGTAGAATATGTAGGAGCCAATATGGGCATCCAGGTTCCGCTATTGGTTATTGACCAAGAATAGTTCTAGGTCATGTCTACATAGTTCTCGAACCCGTAGGGTCCATGCACGCTTAAGGTTTCGATGGCGATGTTATATTATGAGTTTATGAGTTTTGATGTACCGAAGGAGTTGAGTCCCGGATGAGATCGGGGACATGACGAGGAGTCTCGAAATGGTCGAGACGTAAAGATCGATATATTGGACGACTATATTCGGAGTTCGGAAAGGTTCGAATGATTGAGTATTTTTGAGTACCGTAGTTACAGGAGAAGCAATGGGCCTTGATGGGCTTTAGTGGGAAGAGGAGAAAGGGCCAAGGGGCTGCTGCGCCCCCTCCCTTTAGTCCGGTGGACTAGGGAAAGGGGCGGCCACCTTTCCTTCTCCTCCACTTCCTTCTCCTTCCTCCCTCTTGGTGGACTCCTACTAGGACTTGGAGTCCTAGTAGGACTCCACACCCTGGCCGCACCTATGCCTTGGCGGCCTCCTCCTCCTCCATCCTTTATATACAGGGCAGGGGGCACCCAGACACACAAGTTGATCTCACGGATCTTTCCTTAGCCGTGTGCGGTGCCCCTTCCACCATATTCCACTTGGTCATATCGTCATGAGCTTAAGCGAAGCCCTGCGCGGAGAAGTCATATCGTCATGAGCTTAGGCGAAGCCCTGCGTCGGTGGAGCATCAACCTCATCACCACGCCCGTCGTCTTGTGGAACTCATCCCGACACTTTGCTGGATCGGAGTCCGGGATCGTCATCGAGCTGAGCGATGTGCGAGAACTTCGGAGGTGCCGTGCGTTCGGTCCTTGGATCGGTCGGATCGTGAAGGCGTCTGACTACATCAACAGCGTTGTTATAACGCTTCCGCTTTCGGTCTCACGAGTGCGTGGGCGGACACTCTCCCTCTCGTTGCTATGCCATCACCATGGTCTTGCGTGATCGTAGGAAAATTTTTGAAATTACTCGTTCCCCAACAGAAGCACTATGGCGTTGGATGGACATCGTGCGGTCCTTTGGAGCGAGAATCGTTCATATTGACTAAGTTGACAAAGCCCTCCATCCTCGTCAACTTAGTAGGCCCACAAGTCAGCCACCCACTATCGTGGATCCCAGCTAGCAGGGGGTATTCATTTTTTGGTGCGTAATAAGGAGGCACTTACTTGCCTGCGAAGATATAGCTGGTGGTCCGACCTGTCAGCGGGGGGAACATTTTTTTCGTGAAATACAGAAACCCTTCTCACGTACAGTGCGTGTACAGTGCGTAATAAGGAGGAACTTTCCTTGCACGCGACCATGGACGTCGTGGGTCCCAGCTGTTAGGCTCTCCACGTACAGTCTTCTTCCAATGACTCTCGTGTGTTGACCACGCCGCGCCGAGCGCACCGAGGCAGTGGAAGACGGCGAGGCCCCAGACTGGAACGACCCGGAGATGGGGAAGACGCGGCAGTGGAGTCGCAGACGGAGAGGTAGGAAACTTGACTGGTTGGGTGCGGGGTGGGCCTACACTCGGCAAAGAATAACAGGAGGTGTGGAGTGGAGGGATGGCACGGCCGTCGGCGGGGTAGCGTTTGTTGAGGCGCATAAAACAACGTCATTTGGGCCTTGAAGGCTGGAGCAAAGCGGTTTCAGCGCTGGGAGGAAAAGACGATAGATTGAAAAGAATGCGGTCGTTGGATGTAAATCCAACGCCTTCTTAAACTTCGACCTCTTGGCCCACATGTCAGCCAGTCCATTTGTTTTTTAAGTCCATTTGGTGGGCTGGGCGAAACAATGATGTAGCATCTATGCAGCCCGTTTAAATCCCATTTGCATTTTTCTCGAAATCCGCGGACTTGCTGGGCTGGGTGAAAAAATCATGTTGGGCTAGACGGAGAAATGTTATAAAAACATAAACAAATGATTACTGCGTCGATAAAATGTTTGCAAGCTTATGTACATAATCACTAGGAGTTAACTTGGCAAGTTATATATAAACAATTATTATTATTATTTTGTAAGAACTTTCAACTTATGAAATAAAATATCATTTTAATTTGATGAGTTAATAGTTAAGTGGGGTATTATTATTTTTTAGGCTAGGCGTGGGGACGGTTGAGTTGATTCTCGGGAAAATCTTTGAGGAGCAAACTCAGTTTACATCGAAAAAGAAAGTGGGAGAAAATTCAGAGACCTACTAGGTCCACCTGAGGAGAGGAATATGTTGGGAGGAAGGAGATTCAAAGCACGGCAGTCGAGTGAACTAGTTTTTCTTACGGACAAGTGAACTAGTTTACATACCTAAGCAAATAGCCACTAAAAAAAGCAATCAGGTTAATGGGTTCTTAAAAGAAATATTTCGGACAAAACAGATAATTATGACACATAGGCTAATGCACGAAACACTCAGATGATAAAGGTGCTTATAAACAGATAAATTACAACATCTAGACCTTCACAGCACGCTTGATCATGGCGTTGCGGCTGTCCGTGTACTCGTCGATTCTGGGGAAGCAAACACGCCCTCATGTCCAAGATCTGCTGTACATGTCGTAGCATGCATATGCATCCTTGGCGGCGTAGGTTATGTAGGCTAGATTCAGAGGTACCTCCCACGTGTTGGTCGTCTTCTTTCATGTTGGCGTGTCGGTCGATGATGGTCTCAGCGAGGTCAACCACGGAGTCCTTCTCCTGCCCGTTGCTGATGATCTTGTATTGCTTCTGGATGTCGACAAGCTTGTTGCACCAGATCGCCGAATCGTCGCGCTCTTCCTTCTCTCCACCGTAGCGAAGGTGCAGTAGGCACTGCCGATGAAATGGACGAATGCTCCAGAACCTCGTGCAGCCATAGGACTGAGGCGAGGCAGAGCTTCACCGAGTCCGTATCGTTGGTGTATATCACATTCAACTTGGTGCAGCCATAGGACTGAACGGCGAACTCAAAGGGGAACTCCTTGCTAAAGTCCACATCCAGCAGGCTCACCCCTCGGACCGCCATTGGAGTCTCTTCGAGTGAACGAGTGTGTAGGCGGCGGCAGCAGTTCCTTTTTCAGCTCTTGGGGAACTAGATTCAACGATGGTGAGTGTGTATAGGCGACAACAGTTACTACCCCTCCCTCGTCCGCTGCACGCCCGGCAGAAGATGCACCCTTGGCGCATTCAAACGCCTCCATTAAGAAACCTACTCCGGCCACACGTCGGTTCACGAGTGGGTCTGTATTGGTACTGTAATAACAGGAGTTAGTGGTCACTTTACTTAAATTTAATTAGCTTTAATAGAAATTTATGCTTAAAACAAGCAATGCATTCGCTCGTTCTATCAGTGCCACAGGATCAACATGCACAAATTATTATTCTCAGGACGCACACGATCAGCACATTTGTCGCACTTTCACAAAGATAATACTACCAAGTTTGAACTGTTTGTTATGGTTGTTGTCCTCTGCATCATCATGACGTGTTTCCCAGCTTGCAAGATTCAGAACCAACAAATAAGATCCAAATAATAAGTACAACAAAGATTCCTACACATCTCATTGATTCCCAGCTTGCAAGATTCAGAACCAACAAATAAGATCCAAATAATAAGTACAACAAAGATTCCTACACATCTCATTGATTCCCAGCTTGCAAGGTTCAGAACCAACAAATAAGATCCAAATAATAAGTACAACAAAGATGCCTACACATCTCACTGATTCCCAGCTTGCAAGATTCAGAACCAACCCATTAGAGCCTTTTGATAAAGTGAATATCGAGATTAAATCCATCTTGGCTAGCCATGTCATACAATCAAAGAACTTGGCGATGCTCTTGGCGATGCACAGCACAAACAAGGAGACAGGAGAGCATGATTTCGCTTTAATAGCGGCCTCCTTGAACTCAACCTCCAGCTTTACTTGGATGAGGTCTGCCTGGAGTTCCATGATTCAATTCATGCGCCTTTTCTCATAGTTCACCAAGCAAAGATTGCATCATTCAGCTAGCAAGAAGTACTTGCTCACAGTGAGTTGGAAGGTTCTTCTTTAGTAGTTGCACTAAAATTGAGGAACATTAAGGTTGGCTGTCCGGCTCATGTAAGGTGCAACTATAATTTTCTTATCATTTTGTGCAGCTCCACTAAAATAAAGTGCCATTGTGGTGACAGTGACGGCTCCATCTTGCAAAGGCTAATAAAATGTTGCACGAGATTACTAGCAGAACTTGACGGAGATTTTGGAAACTCCAATCACCATTTTGTGCAGTTCCACCAAAATTGAGAGATGTTGCCCACGTGACATTTTAGTTGAACTGCACAAGACACTCATTCCAGAAAAAAGTGTTTTGTGCAGTTCACCAAAAGGTCACAATAGCAACAAGGTGAAATGGATATCCCTATCTGCACAAAATGATAGAAAGTAAGCGATTCTTTGGTCAATAAGAATATCTGAAACATATACAAAATGAAAAGAAGCATCTTAATTATGTTCATGGCAATCACGCAAGGACAGTAGAAATTTTAAAGCGTCGGCAATGCTTCATGTTACCGAAGCATTACGATCAACAATGAGATTCCTCAAATATGGGATTACTTTAATGGTGGCATTGCTTGTTTACCGGAACCACGATAAATCAACAGCAACTAAAGAGTTGGTTTAAGGGCATGGGACCGTGGGGACACCAGGACACTCGGCGGCGTAAAGGAGCAACTTACTTATCATCTTTGGGGAAAACAGCAGGAGTGCCATTTGTAACACAGTTTAATTGCATCTTATCACTAAAGGCATTAGATTAACAGTAACACTGGTTAGACATGTCCCTATGGTAACAGTGTGATCGCTTCATTTTACATGCGCCCTTACATTAACAACAACAAAAGGTTGGTATAAGGACATGCGACAGTGGACGCATCAGCACAATGTACCTACAAGGAGGCATAAAGTGGTGATGTCGAGCTTGTTCACGCTATGTGAGGGCAGCAAACCTAATCCTGGAGACCTTGTACTATGTGAGGGCAGCAAATCTAATCCTGGAGACCTTTTAGTATGTGAGGGCAGCAAATCTAATCCTGGAGACATTTTACTATGTGAGGGCAGCAAATCTAATCCTGGAGACATTTTACTATGTCAGGGCAGCAAATCTAATCCTGAGACCTTTTACTATGTGAGGGCAGCAAATCTAATCCTGAGACCTTTTACTATGTGAGGGCAGCAAATCTAATCCTGGAGACCTTTTACTATGTGAGGGCAGCAAATCTAATCCTGGACATACTCTGTTGACTTGTCCACCAGCGGCCACTTTCTATCCTTTTTTCAACCAATAATAGATATGTTCCTTATCTAGTTTGTACTGCGTTTTCCCATTATTTCCCTTTTCAACCAAGAGACAAGTTGGGTATCCGGTCTCTACTACTTTCACCATATTATTTCCTCTTTGAATCAAGTCCTAGATTCATGCTACAACTTTCCCCCCTTTATTCATTGTTTGAACAAAGCCCTAGATTCGAATGCATGAAGTAGCTTTACCTCTAATAATACTAAAAATTTAGGTGGCTTTGGAAGAGTTGATCGGAGTAGAAAAATATGCACATGCAGACACGTGGGGAGATGGGGCAGTAGAGCAAGGCCGCTTTCGAAGAACTTATACCTGAGGGTCGCCGGGATGTCGGCGGCGGCAGGTCGGATCTGCGGACAATACGGCAGGGAGGAAGAAGGGTCGGAGGACCTCCCGAGCCGGCGCTGTGTCAGAGAGAACGGCACGGTTAGAGGATCGGGCCCCTCCGGCAGCTGTTGGTTTCCTCCCTCGGCGGCGATGACCGCATGAACGATGCACCTTGTAGTCCTCTACACACACCGGCCGAAGGGATCCGGCCGGATCTGTGACCAGCGGTGAGCAGAGAGAAAATGTCGCTACCGTTGTCTTGTTTATATCCGGAGAGGATGAGAGAATGAAGAGAGCAACCCTAGTAAAGCAAGCGCTCAGGCCCCTGCGTCCATATATAGTGGAGTGATTATCTGTTTTCTCTCCACAACAAGCGTTTCAATTTGTGTATGTGGCATTAAAGAAAAGAAACTCTCTATTTAAGGTGACTACTCTACGACTCCTACTTACTACTACAGTACTATTGCTCACTTGTGCTCCCCACCCCTCCATTCATTGAACAACCCCACGGGTGAATAAACATACAGTAAGTACTGTATTTATATAGAACGAACAAGCTCAAACTATTTTCTCGTAGTTAAAAGGTGAGGGCGGGGCTTTTCCCGGGCAGTACGTGCGGCAGTTTTTGGGTAGGCGTTTTGACAGAGAGGCGAGGAGGGTGAGCGAGTAGGGCTGTGCGATTTGATTTGGTAGCATCTTCTTTGGAAAGACTTGTGATATGACCACTCACTATAGTCATGAATTACTGGCGCTCCGACCGGGGTGGTGCCCCCCTTCCATTCCGTGCTCTAATCTGGTGCATGACACGTTGACCCGGATGCTGACTCTCCCACATGTCGGAGTAGTAAGAAGGAGCAAAGAATGATGCGGTATATACTAGTACTATACTACTCCCTCCGTTCCTAAATATAAGTCTTTGGAGAGATTTCACTATGGACCACATACGGAGAAAAATGAGTGAATCTACACATAAAATGCATCTATATAGATCCGTATGTGGTCCATAGTGAAATATCTCTGAAGACTTATATTTAGGAACGGAGGAGTACTACTCAGTCGGAGGAGTGCGAACCACGGCAGCCTGTGAACCAGCAGTCACGAACCACGGTAGCCCAAAGTGAACCAGCGGTAGAAAACAATGTGGTGATATGGCCATAAAAAACAATGTGCTACGGTCCACACTGTAGCATGTCTGATAACACTCCTCTTTGTTTGGATCCCTGAGTTAGAGCTAGTTTGGGTTGAAATAGCCTCAAATTATTGAAACAAGAGGGGTTAGTTTGAGCTAGTTTGCTCTAACACAGCTAAAAAAACTAGCCCGGCGAAGAGGTTCTAGTTGGGTTAGTTATCCTCGGGCCCACTAAAAGAGAACTAAAAAATCTCACCTGCCCGCATCAGATCGCTCCCCCCCCTCTCGCACGACTCCTCTCTGTTCCCCATAGGGCCGCCCAGCGCGCTCGCCCTCTCTCTCCTCGGCCGCCCTCTCCTTGCCTCCGCCGCCCTACTCCGGCCGCCCTCTCCCTCCGGCCTTGAAGGTCGCCCGCTCCCCTTCACCGGTCGTTTTCTCCCTCTGTCGTGCTGGCGTGGCGCATCTACCGGGGAAGTCATGAGAGGGGTGAGTTTGTTCGTTCCTTCAACATCTCACGGCCATATCATTGATCTTGCTTGCTCTAGCGCTAATTCTGATTTGGAAAAGTAGATCCTGATCAAACTTGCTATAGATTTGTGGTGCACGCATGGAATTGTTTGATGCTGCTTGAGGAGGTAATAAATCTTTCTAGAGGCCCAAAGATTCAGTTCACCTTTCTAGGTATTTCAATTTTAGGCTTGCATTATTTCTAGAGGCCCAAAGGTTCAGTTCACCTTTCTAGGTATTTCAATTTCAGGCTTGCATTATTTCTAGAGGCCCAAAGATTCAGTTCACCTTTCTAGGTATTTCAGTTTCAAGCTTGCATTATTTCTAGAGGCCCGAAGATTCAGTTCACCTTTCTAGGTATTTCAGTTTCAGGCTTGCATTATTTCTAGAGGCCCAAAGATTCAGTTCACCTTTCTAGGTATTTAAGTTTGTGCTTGCATTATTTCTAGAGGCCCAAAGATTCAGTTCACCTTTCTAGGTATTTTAGTTTTAGGCTTGCATTATTTCTAGAGGCCCAAAGATTCAGTTCACCTTTCTAGGTATTTTAGTTACATGCTTGCATTATTTCTAGAGGCCCAAGATTAAGTTCCCAGTCGGCGGCAAGCGGCCCTGCTACCCATGCCGGTGTCGACCTCAACTCGCGAGGGCCAGCGTCGGAGGGGTTCCCAGGGCTTGGGCTATACAGAGCCTTCCTCCAGAGCGACGATGGCGAGCTCCTCCCTCCCTATCATGAATGACTTCCGTGATGAGTTAGCTCATTCTTTGTTTCATGAAGTGTTTTTTTATTTTGTGAAGTTTGATTGACGACTTGTATGTTTAAGTGGGATACCTCATTTTTATGGACAAAGTAAAAATTATCATGTTTTGCATGCTTGATTTGTATAGATGGTTTGTTTATGTCAATTGTGAGCCGGAGGAGGCCACAGAAGAGCCGGCCACACCAAGAGGGTGCTTAGATCCAAGGGACTTATTTTAGTCTGACTAAAATAGGGTCCAAAGTAGGCAAATGATTGAGATAGAGCATTTATTGTCAATCTAACCCTGCCATCCATACACCTCTTTGGTTTAGAGTTAGTTCAGGGTTAGAATCTAACTCTAACCTTTAACCGAGTTAGAGTTCTCCTCGTCTCGGTTCATCGCCATCATACTTTCCCCATTCCTGTGTTTTCAGTATCCTGCGAATCAAAGAGGCCCTTTTTTGCGGGGAAAATCAAAGAGGCCCTTAGACTGGTTTAGGTCCGGTCATTTTTTATAAACTTGTTATGTCCAAAATTAATGAACGTGCTCCGGTTTCCACAAAAATAATCCGGTTTCATGTAGTAATTCATTCATTTATTTATTCTTCTGCGGGTGGTTTGCATGTAATTCGTGAGGTCTGAAATGTAAAGTACCCCGGCATATGCTCCGAGTCGTGCATGCACTACGACCCAGATGCTCTATGTCCCACATGTCGGCGAATGGGAGCACGTGGAAATAGCCTGGGAGTACATATAGGAGGATAAATGTGTGAAAAATATGTAATGTGAAGCATAGCCGCGGTTCGAAAAGGAGACCTAAAGTGATGACAGATATATGTCGCACGCACCCAACTAGTGGTACGACACATACGGATAATTTTTCCCTCAAAAAAAGAGGCACGGGTGCTCAGTACTCCTATTCTATAAACACGAGTCCCATCTGACAACAGCGTCCGTGCTACAGCTAGCTCTCCTCCCTCGTTTCTCTCTTCTAATTCTAAACTCGGCCTACACCCGGTGGGCGGGGTGGGTTTGCTCAACTGCGGCCCCACCTCACAGTGAAAACGTTACGACTGGAATAAAAATGCCATATACTCCCTCCGTTCATATATATAAGCCTTTTTAGATACTAGTTCAAATGGAATACAACATACAGATGTATGTAGACATAGTTTAGAGTGTAGATTCACTCATTTTGCTCCGTATGTAGTAGTCACTTGCTGGAATCTTTAGAAAGACTTATATTTGGGAGCGGAGGGAGTACTATACTAATAAAACATTAAGGCCATGAGGCGATGCAGTGCTGGTTACTGAGGCAAGAAGAAGATATGCATCCATCGATGGCGTCCACCTCCTCGACTCGGTATGCGGCCCGCGAGCAGCGCCTAAGTAGCAGCGGCTTTCATGGCGGATCGGCGTGCTTCGAACAATGGCGTCCAAAGATTCCAGCCCGGCTGGAAGAAGGCCAACGTCTTTCTGTCCTCGCTTGCCTTGTAGTGGCCTATGTAGACGATTTCCTCGTGAGCGTGGATGTGCGGTCGGACGATTTCTTGCATGGCGGCGATGCGGCGGCCTTGACCTCGAGGTGCACATTCTTCGTCGCGACCTCCGGCACCTGCAGGCCACGAAGGCTTGAAAGAGTTCGTCACCATGTAGGCCGATGAGGGTGGCAGGCAATGAGGAGCCCGGTAGCGCGGGCTGGAAGCGATATGGCAAGGTCGTCCAACGCTTCTTGACGGCGGTGAACTTGCGGATGGAGTTGACCATCATGTCGTCCATGCGAGGCGAAGCCGGTGTCGGCGAGGGCTACGATGCTGCGGTCGCCAAGACCGTCTAAAAACACTGTCGCGATCTTGCGGGGCGCGGGCGGCGCTGGGATGATTTGGCACAGCCGACTGCCGCTCGCGTCCATCGCCTCCATAGGTGCTTGTGGCTTCTGGTCACTTGGTCTTGGATTGGAGTGAGCAGTGTTGCGTAGAGACTTGGGAGTAGATGGATTGGAGTGGTGGGGCGCCTTTATTATATGAGTGTCCAAACTCTGTTGCATTCACATCGTGCTGGGTCTATTCTGCTTCTCCAATTAATTCCCTCTGCATGTAATTGAGGATGCATCATTGACCATTCAACGTCTCGGGAACTGCTACCCTCTTCCTCCTTGGCATTCAAGCACCTATGGACCCGTTGACGACGAGGTGCCTATGGTGACTTCGTAAATTTCAAGATGATAGTGTCGTGCGTGTGTGCGTTCATAGGGGTGACTGTATGCGCGTGTATATGAGCGCTTGCGTCTGTACTGTGTCAAAAAACGTAAATGCGTGTCAAAAAGAGACTAGTCAGTGTACTCAATATTGTACACCTCGGAGAGGAAAACGATAGAACTAGTACGTATTTATTTACGGTGCAGATTCACTCATTTTGCTCCATATGTACTCCGTCTCGGTGTAGTCTAGTCACTTTTGAAATCTCTAGAAGGGCAAATACTCCTTTACGGTTTACGGGCTATACTAGCAAGTAGTTATGCGTACTAGTACAATAGTGGGCTCACATAGCAATTTTGTCTCATGCAAGAGCACGGCTATATGTGTGCTCCAATGTTACTTAGCTGCAATGTTTGGTTTGCGCTTGGCTCTTCGCCTCTTCAAGAAGACGAACAATGATGTTACTACTACTGCTTCTATAGTGTTGAATCCACTGCTGCATGTCCGTCCACCATGAGCGGGACGGATAGCTTGTTGTAGAAGTACTACTAAGCAAAAGCCTGTCCTCGTTTGCGAGCAGCCGCGCACATGGGCGAGGGATAAGGCGTGTAGTAAAATCAAGCTAATCCTCGTTGTACGAGTTGACGCGACACATCATAGCACTGGCCCCACATGCTTGCCTCTAAACTTGGCTGAAAGACCCGCAGTGTACAATATATTTGCTGCAACCTCTAACATTTACCCACCACAAATTAAAATATATGTGGCCGTATGCATCGTTACGATCACGAGAGACCAGGAGTCCCCCTTTTGAAAAAAAGACAAATTAAAATATATATTCCTGTCTTGACCAGATGAGCGTGCAAACTACAATCACCAGGGTGACAGGTAGGGCCAGAAGACTATTTTAATTTTTTTTAAATAACTTCGAGACAGCCACATAGCATGGAGCCCACCCCAACGATTTTAAGCTTACAGGCACGGTACACGCTATCCTAGACTACTCTACACATGAAACTGCCACACGAGCGTCCAGGCTGCGCTTGGCTCTTCGCCTCTTCGGGAAGTCGAACAATGATGGAGTACTCTTCTGGCCATCCGACACCGATTGAACTGCTGCATGTCCACCGCGTGCGGGAGGGAGAGCGTGTAGCGAAAGCTTCTCCTAGTCTTGCCAGCCACCACGCTCATGGGCAAGGGAGGGACGCTCCTGCCTTTGCGTGTATGACAGGTGGGCCCGACAGGTGTGTGGCCAACCTGTCATACAGCCAAAGGCAGGTGCAGTTAAGTCCGCGAGGGAGAGGATAATCAAACTTCTCGTTGATGTACGAGTTGACGCGACACATCAAAGCAGTGCACTCGATATACCACAATTAAGAAGATTTACATTGAAATTATGCCAAAGTATCACTCCGCATCAAAAATTCTCTTTTTATCATTTACCTACTCGAGGACGAGCAGGAATTAAGCTTGGGGATGCATGATACGTCTCAAACGTATATATAATTTTTATTGCTCGAGCTACTTTATCTACTGTTTTGGACTATATTGGGCTTTATTTTCCACTTTTACATTATTTTTGGGACTAACCTATTAACCGGAGGCCCAGCCCAGAATTGCTGTTTTTTTGCCTATTTTAGTGTTTCGAAAAAACGGAATATCAAACGGAGTCCAAACGGAATGAAACCTTCGGAACGTGATTTTCTCACCGAACGTGATCCAGTAGACTTGGACCCTACTCCAAGGAACAAAAGAGGCGGTCACGAGGGTGGGGGGGGGGCGTCCCCCCCCTAGGGCGCGCCCCCCTGCCTCGTGGGCCCCCTGTTGCTCCACCGACGTACTCCTTCCTCTTATACATACCTACGTACCCCCAAACGATCAGAACAGGAGCAACCTAATTCCATCGCCGCAACTTCCTGTATCCACGAGATCCCATCTTGGGGCTGTTCGAGCTCCGCGGAAGGGCATCCACCATGGAGGGCTTCTACATCATCACCATAGCCCCTCCGATGAAGTGTGAGTAGTTTACTTCAGACCTTCGGGTCCATAGCTAGTAGCTAGATGGCTTATTCTCTCTTTTTGGATCTCAATACAATGTTCTCCCCCTCTCTCGTGGAGATCTATTCGATGTAATCTTCTTTTTGCGGTGTGTTTGTTGAGACCGATGAATTGTGGGTTTATCATCCAGATTATCTATGAATCTTCTCTGAATTCTTTTATGTATGATTGGTTATCTTTGCAAGTCTGTTCGAATTATCCGTTTGGTTTGGCCAACTAGATTGGTAGTTCTTGCAATCGGAGAAGTGCTTAGCTTTGGGTTCAATCTTGCGGTGTCCTTACCCAGTGACAGAAAGGGTTGCAAGGCACGTATTGTAATGTTGCCATCGAGGATAACAAGATGGGGTTTTTATCATATTGCATGAATTTATCCCTCTACATCATGTCATCTTGCTTAAGGCGTTACTCTATCTTTAACTTAATACTCTAGATGCATCTTTGGATAGCGGTCGATGAGTGGAGTAATAGTAGTAGATGCAGGCAGGAGTCGGTCTACTTGTCTCGGACGTGATGCCTATATACATGATCATACCTAGATATACTCATAATTATGCTCAATTACATCAATTGCTCAACAGTAATTTGTTCACCCACCGTAGAATACTTATGCTCTTGAGAGAAGCCACTAGTGAAACCTATGGCCCCCGGGTATATTCTCATCATATCAATCTCCATTACTTTAATACTTGCTTTGTTTTTACTTTGCCTTTTACTTTTCACTTTGCATCTTTATATCAAAAATACCAAAAATATTATTTATCATCTCTATCGGACCTCACTCTAAGTAAGTGACCGTGAAGGGATTGACAACCCCTAATCGCTTTGGTTGCGAGGAGCTATTGTTTTGTGCAGGTACGAGGGACTTGTGCGTAGCCTCCTACTGGATTGATACCTTGGTTCTCAAAAACTAAGGGAAATACTTACCCTACTTTGCTGCATCATCCTCTCCTCTTCGGGGAAATCCAACGCAGTGCTCAAGAGGTAGCAAGAAGAATTTCTGGCGCCGTTGCCGGAGAGGCTTACGCAAGAGCAAGTCAAGCACCATACCAAGTACCCATCACAATCCCTATCTCCTGCATTACATTATTTGCCATTTGCCTCTCGTTTTCCTCTCCCCCACTTCACCCTTGTCGTTTTATTCGACCTCTCTTTCCCAATCTCCTCCTCTTTTTCTCGTTTGCATTCTCGCTTGCCTTTTGTTTGCTCGTGTGTTGGATTGCTTGTTTGTCATGATGGCTCAAGATACTACCAAATTGGGTGACTTCACCAATACCAATAATAATGATTTCCTTAGCACTCCGATTGCTCCTCTTGCCAATACTGAATCTTGTGAAATCAATACTGCTTTGTTGAATCTTGTTATGAAAGATCAATTACTGCCTTCCTAGTGAAGATGCCGCTAGTCATCTGAATAGCTTCGTTGATTTATATGATATGCAAAAAAAAAGATGTCGATAATGATGTCGTTAAATTGAAGCTATTTCCTTTTTCGCTTAGAGATCATGCTAAAGCGTGGTTTACATCTGTGCCTAAAAATAGTATTGATTCTTGGAACAAGTGCAAAGATGCTTTTATCTCTAAGTATTTTCCTCCCGCTAAAATTATCTCTCTTAGGAACGATATTATGAATTTTAAGCAACTTGATCATGAACATGTTGCACAAGCTTGGGAGAGAATGAAATTAATGATACGTAATTGTCCTACTCATGGTTTGAACTTGTGGATGATTATACAAAACTTTTATGCCGGATTGAATTTTGCTTCTAGAAATCTTTTAGATTTGGCCGCGGGAGGCACTTTTATGGAAATCACTCTAGGAGATGCTACTAAACTTCTATATAATATTATGGTTAATTATTCTCAATGACATACCGAAAGATCTACTAATAAAAAAGTGCATGCGATAGAAGAAATTAATGTTTTGAACGGAAAGATGGATGAACTTATGAAATTATTTGCTACTAAGAGTGTTTCTTCTGATCCTAATGATATGCATTTGTCTACTTTGATTGAGAATAATAATGAATCTATGGATGTGAATTTTGTTGGTAGGAATAATTTTGGTAACAACGCGTATAGAGGGAATTTTAATCCTAGGCCTTATACTAGTAATCCTTCTAATAATTATGGAAATTCCTACAACAACTCTTATGGAAATATTAATAAGATTCCCTCTGAATTTGAGAGTAGTGTTAAAGAGTTTATGAATTCACAAAAGAATTTCCATGCTTGGCTTGAGGAGAAATTGCTTAAAGTTGATGATTTGGCTAGGAACGTTGATAGAATTTCTCTTGAGGTTGATTCTTTAAAGCTTAGATCTATTTCTCCTAAGCATGATATTAATGAGTCTCTCAAAGCTATGAGAATTTCCATTGATGAGTGCAAATAAAGAACCGCAAGGATGCGTGCTTCCAAAGATGCCTTTATTAAAGCGTGTTCTTCCAATTCCTATGAAAATCAAGATGAAGATCTAAAATTTATTGATGTATCCCCCATTAAATCTTTGTTTTGCAATATGAATCTTGATGAAACTGAATATGATCTTCCCTTACCTAGAAGGCGTTCTAAGAATTCGGAGTTTCTAGATCTTGATGATGAAATTGATAAATGTGGGATTGAAAGAAATAAAAACCTAGATGTTGCTAAACCCACTATTTTGGATCTCAAGGAATTTAACTATGAAAATGGCTCTTTAATTGATTGTATTTCCTTGTTGCAATCCGTGCTAAATTCTCCTCATGCTTATAGTCAAAATAAGGCCTTTACCGAACACAATGTTGATGCCTTGATGCAATCTTATGAAGAAAAACTTGAGTTGAAAGTCTCTATCCCTAGAAAACTCTATGATGAGTGGGAACCAACTATTAAAATTAAAATTAAAAATTATGAGTTTCATGCCTTGTGTGATTTGGGTGCTAGTGTTTCCACTATTCCCAAAACTTTGTGTGATTTGCTAGATTTCCGTGACTTTGATGATTTCTCTCTAAACTTGCATCTTGCTGATTCCACTATTAAAAAGCCTATGGGAAGAATTAATGATGTTCTTATTGTTGCAAATAGGAATTATGTGCCCGTAGATTTTATCGTTCTTGATATAGATTGCAATCCTTCATGTCCTATTATTCTTGGTAGACCTTCACTTAGAACGATTGGTGCAATTATTGATATGAAGGAAGAAAATATTAGATTCCAATTTCCATTAAAGAAAGGCATGGAACACTTTCCTAGAAAGAAAATAAAATTACCATATGAATCTATCATGAGAGCCACTTATGGATTGCCTACCAAAGATGGCAATACCTAGATCTATCTTCGCTTTTATGCCTAGCTAGGGGCGTTAAACGATAGCGCTTGTTGGGAGGCAACCCAATTTCATTTTTATTTTTTTGCTTTTGCTTCTGTTTAGGAATAAAGAATCCATCTAGCCTCTGTTTAGATGTGGTTTTATGTTTTAATTAGTGTTTGTGCCAAGCTAGACCTATTGGATCTTCTTAGATGATAGTTATTTGATCTTGCTGTAATTTCGAGAAACTTTGCGCTCAGTGCCCGAATTATTAAAAATCACCAGAACGTGATAAAATACTGATTCCAATTGCTGCTGATCAATAAACACATTGTCTAGGCCTTCTCATTTTGGTAGATGTTTTTGAGTTCCAGAAGTTTGAGTTAGTTACAGATTACTACAGACTGTTCTGTTTTTGGCAGATTCTGTTTTTCGTGTGTTTTTGCTTATTTTGATGAATCTATGGCTACTAAAATAGTTTATAATACATAGAGAAGTTGGAATACAGTAGGCTTAACACCAATATAAATAAAGAATGAGTTCATTACAGTATCTTAAAGTAGTCTTTTGTTTTCTTTCTCTAACGGAGCTCACGAGATTTCTATTGAGTTTTGTGTTGTGAAGTTTTCAAGTTTTGGGTAAATTCTTTTGATGGATTATGGAATAAGGAGCGGCAAGAGCCTAAGCTTGGGGATGCCCATGGCACCCCCAAGATAATCCAAGGACACCAAAAGTCAAAGCTTGGGGATGCCCGGAAGGCATCCCCTCTTTCGTCTACTTCCATCGGTAATTTACTTGGAGCTATATTTTTGTTCACCACATGATATGTGTTTTGCTTGGAGCGTCTTGTATCATTTGCGTCTTTGCTTGTTAGTCTACCACAATCATCCTTGCTGTACACACCTTTTGAGAGAGCCATATATAAATGAGAATTTGATAGAATACTCTATGTGCTTCACTTATATCTTTTGAGCTTGATAGTTTTGCTCATAGTGCTTCACTTATATCTTTTGAGCATGATAATTTTTGCTCTAGTGCTTCACTTATATATTTTAGAGCACGGTGGTGGATTTGTTTTAAAGAATCTATTGATCTCTCATGCTTCACTTAGATTATTTTGAGAGTCGTCAATAGCATGGTAATTTGCTTAATATTAATATACTTGGTATTCAAGATATGTGAAACTTTCTTTTGAGTGCGTTGAATACTAAGAAAAGTTTGATGCTTGATAATTGTTTTGAGATATGAAGATGGTGATATTAGAGTCATGCTAGTTGAGTAGTTGTGAATTTAAAGAATGCTTGTGTTGAAGTTAGCAAGTCCCATAGCATTCACGTATGGTTAAAGTTGTGTAACAAATTAGAAACATGAAGTGTACCTGGCTTGTGCATCCTTATGAGTGGCGGTCGGGGATGAGCGATGGTCTTTTCCTACAAATCTATCCCCTAGGAGCATGCGCCGTAGTACTTGATTTTTGATGACTTCTAAATTTTTGCAATAAGTATATGAGTTCTTTTGACTAATGTTGAGTCCATGGATTATATGCACTTTTACCTTTCCGCCTTTGCTAACCTCTTGATGCAGTGCATTGCCCTTTCTCACCTTGAGAGTTGGTGCAAACTTCGCAGTGCATCCAAACCCCGTGATATGATACGCTCTATCACACATAAACCTCCTTATATCTTCCTCAAAACAGCCACCATACCTACCTATTATGGCATTTCCATAGCCATTCCGAGATATATTGCCATGCAACTTTCCACCGTTCCGTTCATCATCATCATGACATACTTTACTTTTGTCATATTGCCATTGCATGATCATGTAGTTGACATCGTATTTGTGGCAAATCCACCATGCATTATTTTTCATACATGTCACTCTTGATTCTTTGCACAATCCCGATTACATCACCGGAGGCATTCATATAGAGTCATATCTTGTTCTAGTTTCGAGTTGTAATCCTTATGTTGTAATCAATAGAAGTGTGATGATCATCATTATTAGAGCATTGCCCAATCAAAAAAATAGAAAGTAAAAAAGGAAAGGCCCAAAAAAAGGGAAATGTTACTATCTCTTTTTCCACACTTGTGCTTCAAAGTAGCACCTTGTTCTTCATGTAGTAAGAAAGTAGCACCATGTTTTTCATATAGTGAGTCTCATAAGTTGTCTTTTTATAGTAGTGGGAATTTTTCATTATAGAACTTGGCTTGTATATTCCTACGATGGGCTTCCTCAAATGCCCTAGGTCTTCATGAGCAAGCAAGTTGGATGCACACCCACTAGTTTTCTTTTGTTGAGCATTCATAGCTCTAGTGCATCTGTTGCATGGCAATCCCTACTCCTCATGTTGACATCAACTAATGGGCATCTCCATAGCCCGTTGATTATCCTCGTCAATGTGAGACTTTATCCTTTTTGTCTTCTCCACACAATCCCCATCATCATATTCTATTCCACCCATAGTGCTATATCCATGGCTCACGCTCATGTATTGCGTCAAGGTTGAAAAGTTTGAGATTATTTAAGTATGAAACAATTGCTTGGCTTGTCATCGGGGTATAGAAGTTGGGAACATCTTTGTCTGAAGAAAATGAAGCATAGCCTAACTATATGATTTTGTAGGGATGAACTTTCTTTTGCCATGCTATTTTGAGAAGACATGATTACTTTGATTAGTATGCTTGAAGTATTACTATTTCTTTTATCAATATGAACTTTTATTTTGTATTCATTCGGATCTAAATATTCATACCACAATTAAGAAGATTTACATTGAAATTATTCCAAAGTATCACTCCGCATCAAAAATTCTCTTTTTATCATTTCATTTACCTACTCGAGGACGAGCAGGAATTAAGCTTGGGGATGCATGATACGTCTCCAACGTATCTATAATTTTTGATTGCTCCATGCTACTTTATCTACTGTTTTGGACTATATTTGGCTTTACTTCCCACTTTTATATTATTTTTGGGACTAACCTATTAACCGGAGGCCCAGCCCAGAATTGTTGTTTTTTGCCTATTTCAGTGTTTCGAAGAAACAGAATATCAAACGGAGTCCAAACGGAATGAAACCTTCTGGAACGTGATTTTCTCACCGAACGTGATCCAGGAGACTTGGACCCTACTCCAAGGAACAAAAGAGGCGGTCGCGAGGGTGGGAGGCGCCCCCCCTAGGGCGCGCCCCCTGCCTCGTGGGCCCCCTGTTGCTCCACCGACGTACTCCTTCCTCCTATATATACCTACGTACCCCCAAACGATCGAACAGGAGCAAAAACCTAATTCCACCGCCGCAACTTCCTGTATCCACGAGATCCCATCTTGGGGCCTGTTAGGAGCTCATGGGAGGGGGCATCCACCATGGAGGGCTTCTACATCATCACCATAGCCCCTCCGATGAAGTGTGAGTAGTTTACTTGCACCTTCGGGTCCATAGCTAGTAGCTAGATGGCTTATTCTCTCTTTTTGGATCTCAATACAATGTTCTCCCCCTCTCTCGTGGAGATCTATTCGATGTAATCTTATTTTTGCGGTGTGTTTGTTGAGACAGATGAATTGTGGGTTTATCATCCAGATTATCTATGAATAATATGTGAATCTTCTCTGAATTATTTTATGTATGATTGGTTATCTTTGCAAGTCTCTTCGAATTATTCGTTTGGTTTGGCCAACTAGATTGGTAGTTCTTGCAATGGGAGAAGTGCTTAGCTTTGGGTTCAATCTTGCGGTGTCCTTACCCGATGTGTAAAGGGTTGCAAGGCATGTATTGTATTGTTGCCATCGAGGATAACAAGATGGGGGTTTTATCATATTGCATGAATTTATCCCTCTACATCATGTCATCTTGCTTAAGGCGTTACTCTGTTTTTAACTTAATACTCTAGATGCATGCTAGATAGCGGTCGATGAGTGGAGTAATAGTAGTAGATGCAGGCAGGAGTCGGTCTACTTGTCTCGGACGTGATGCCTATATACATGATCATACCTAGATATACTCATAATTATGCTCAATTCTGTCAATTGCTCAACAGTAATTTGTTCACCCACCGTAGAATACTTATGCTCTTGAGAGAAGCCACTAGTGAAACCTATGGCCCCCGGGTCTATTCTCATCATATCAATCTCCATTACTTTAATACTTGCTTTGTTTTATTTTGCCTTTTACTTTTCACTTTGCATCTCTATACCAAAAATACCAAAATATTATTTATCATCTCTATCGGACCTGACTCTCGTAAGTGACCGTGAAGGGACCGACAACCCCTAATCGCGTTGGTTGCGAGCAGCTATTGTTTTGTGCAGGTATGAGGGACTTGTGTGTAGCCTCCTACTGGATTGATACCTTGGTTCTCAAAAACTGAGGGAAATACTTACGCTACTTTGCTGCATCATCCTCTCCTCTTCGGGGAAATCCAACGCAGTGCTCAAGAGGTAGCAGAGCACGGTGGTGGCTTCGACGTGCGGAACACGGCGGTGGACTCCGTCCTTTCGTCGGTGAGGGTGGAGTGCCCGCACGAAGGCTGTGGGCTCTACATCACTTACCGCAAGCTCGCCGATCACCGGGCGTGTGTCCGCCGCCCTGCAAATGCCCCGTGCCCGTCTGCAGCTACGAAGGCCCGCCGCCGGCGCTCTACCACCACATCAGCACCGCGCATCCCATGCCCGTGCACAGGATCCAGTACGGCAAGGTGCTCCAGCTGCAAGTGCCACTGTCGGAGCCACGGCTCTTGCTGTTCGCGGTGAGGACCGCCGCGCATTTTTCTTGGTCGGCGGCGTGCTCGACATCGGCACGCCTATCACCGTGTCGGTCTTCTGCATCAGAGCGGGGGCGTCCCCACTGCCGCACTACTTGGCCAAGCTGTGGGCGAACGGCCCGACGGGGGATCCCAAAGGCACTACCGATGCCGTCAAGGTGGAAATGGAGGTGACAAGCAGCAAGGATCCCGGCGACGTCGACGTGCAGGAGCTGACCTTCTTGATAGTTCCGCCCAAGCTGCTGGCCGGGACTAAGCTTGTGTCCCTCCACATTCAGATTGACAAGCTCACGTCCTAAATGTTTCTACAGTGCCTTCTGTTTATCTTAGTAATATGCTAATATAGGGATTGCCTTGGTCTACTTTAGCTTAAGAAATGGTGGGTTTTGGTGGCGATGCAGCAATTACTTCGACATCAGATCATAATTTCCAACAGTCGAACGGATATTTTGTGTCTGTTGGTATAAAGTTCCTTTGGGTAAGAAGTACTACTTGTCATCAAAATGGATAAAAGGAGATGTATGTAGATGTATTTTAGTTCTAGATACGTCCCTTTTTATCCATTTTGATGACAAGCACTCCCTCCGTTCCACAATACATGCCTTCCATTTGTCAAAGTATAGATGTATCTAGACATGTTTTAGTATATAGGAACATCCATGATAGAGCCAAACGGATGGTATAGAACACTACAATTCGTAGCTACAGATGCGTGTGTGACTCCCAGATGCAGAGGCCGGGGGTCATCATCCTCCTTTTCGAGAAAAAACAGACGCGTGTGTGAGAATACGAGTGCGTGCGTGCACCTCTTCTCTTCCTATATAACGTACCCTCTGTCCCATAATGCAAGACGTCTTTTGACTCTAGTGTAGTGTCAAAAAACGTCTTACATTATGAGACGGAGGGAGTACTAAACTCAGAGTATAAGTTTTTGTGGGTGGCGCGATGGTGCGTGCGAGAAGTCCCGAGAGATAGGTTTAATGCGTCTGAAAAAAGGACTAGCCTAGAGCTCGCCACGCGGCAATTCCTGTCGAACGCCCCATTAACCGTAAGATATGTATACGACAGTGCCAGTTATTGCACGTACACAGCAGTACTCCTTCCTTTCTGGTTTATAGGGCTTAATTCAAAAATCTCACCAACCAAGATGGTGAGTGGTAGAATATTTTTTTAGTTTGCAAAAGCACCTAATTAATGCTCTTGTTTTTCTCAAAAAATTATGTTTATCAATGCATTAATTTCAATGCATGCATGCATAAAGTGCATGCATTGGTCAATTTTCTCTTAATACTTGCATGCAATGATTTAATGCACCTTGGAATCTGAACATGTGTTGGGGAACAACCAAATTGAGCCTTATAAAATGGAAAAACTAAAATTTTGAGATAAGCCCTATAAAACCCGGAAAGGAGGGAGTAGAAAAGAAGTACTCCATCCGGGAATAGTGCAGCACTTGAAACTAGAACCGTCGATAAATTTTGAGCTTGCGTCTCGTCACATTCCAAATTACTCCATGCTATATTGAATTGCAAACCTGTTCACACCGATCACAACCTAAACGGTTTCCCACTTAGGAGCGTATTAGTACCACGCTATATTGAATTCCAAACCTGTTCACACCGATCACAATCTAAACGGTTTCCCACTTAGGAGCGTATTAGTACTCGGTTATAATTATGCCAAGATGACTGCACATTCCTCCTCAACTCCTCATCCACAAAAACAAACAAGTCATTCAGCATCCTTCCCTTGTGTCTACCATGGCCAGCGTGAGTTCTGGGTCGAGAGATTGCCACCAGGGAGAGGCGAGCATGGAAGCGGAAGCACGAGAGATGTCCCACCTCGCTGCGAGAGCAGCCGACATGTCCCGCCGCGCAGAAGTAGCAGCACAGAGGTCCCGCCGCACCGTCTATGCAGCAGACTGGTCCGGCCGCGCCGCGGAAGCAGCAAAAATGTCCCGCCGCGTCCCGAATGTAGCAGAGATGTCCGGCCGCGCCGCGGCGGCCTGGGAAAATTTCTCACGGGCGGCGGCAGTATTACAGCGCATGCATGCGATCGTCCATAGCCGATGGATCAGATCTCCGGTGGGCGAGGTTGCGGGGCACGTGAAAGCCTCGTTTGCATAGGCTACCGCGTCATCGGCAACTAAGGAAGGGCAATGAGAGGCTCCGGGCGAGCGCGACTTCCGAGGGAGAAGATCGTCCGAAGTGCAGACCAGCAGGAGGAGACCAGTGCCTTGTTGAAGAGGACCGGCGTCATCGTCAAGAAACTTATGGATGAGAATGACATGCTCCGCAACGAGCGCCAAAGGCTGGTGGAGGAATCCGTGGATGTTCTTAAGCAGCGTCTTGAGGACACGAAAGAGCTCATCGCCACTCGCTGCGGAGACTAGTTCCCGCGGCATGCAGCAGCGCATCAAGAATGTAGAGATCAACGAGCCAGATCCTTGTCTTCCTTCTTCTTTTTCCCTTGTGTATTTCGGGCGTAGCCGCATGTGGCTTTTTAAATTATCTTTCTAATTATGTAAGAAAATTATTCGTCCTTATCTTTCTGTGGAAGATCAATGTTGCGAGGCTGGAATGAAGAAAACTCTTGTTGTGGCGACCCTGGCGTTGCTGTTCTTCTAATTGCTGCTGGGCTTCCTTCAGTTTCCTGGTTTCTTTTGATGTAATAATCGGTTTAGTATGTGGATTGTGTCGTCAATTGTGAAATGTTGGCCTCTTGGGATGTTGCGATTTCAATCTGGTAGCTTTTAGTCCTTCGTGTTAGGCTGGAGTTGTGCAGAACTTCTTGTGAATTGTGGTGGTTTTTAGTAATGAAAATCGGAAGGGGCAAGCCCTTCTTTGATCAAAAAATAATAATCATCCTTATATATTCATCAATCTTGCTATAAGTCGCAGTAGATGCTATATAGGTCCGTCGGATCTTACATCAATATCCGTGCTTTCAGATTTTCTTTTTTCTCTCTTAAATCTCAGTCGAGTGAGACATAGCCACGCCATTAAACAGAGGCTCGGGCGCCATTAATGGAGACATTGGGAGAGAAGTGGACGGCAGATGGAGGTCAAAGGGCTCTCCTCTCGATAAGCACGCGCAGGGGTCTGATCGCACGCCTCTCGTACTCAAATAGCTACCCTGCACTGCGCCTCCTAGCTAATAAAAAATGGGGACGCGTGGAGGCACGTAAATGGTACTAGTAAGTAGAACGCCCACGGTTTCAATAATACTTGTGTTTCCGATTGTAACATGACAACACTTGTTCCAAAATGCCTTTGTTGATTGTTAATGTGTGCGCCTTCGCAAATCGGACTGCAAATTTACCACATCATGTTGGTGCCATGTCATGGCACCAAACCAAGTTTCATTATTTTCATGCGTGTTTTGGATTTACAGGAATTAAAAAACTAAGTTTCTCAATGTTTCCAACCCAGCCACGACGCCCAGAATTTTGAATTTCATTCCCATTTCTTGCATGAAACCTAGAAATTTACCCGAGGACACACATGTGATTTTTCAACCAACTTTGGTGCACTGGAACATGTGCTTGTATTTCAAATTTGAATTATGCACACAAAGGTGACACATTCCCTCCCAGAACCATGAGCCTTCTTGAGAGAAGCTCCGATTTGCAAGAAGCTTATACCAAAAAAATTCCTATTCGGCCAATTTTTTTTACCACGGCATGGTACTACCATGACATGACACCATGCCAAGTTTCATGATTTTAAAACCAAGTTTCTCAATGTTCTCGACCGAGCCACATTGCCTAGATGTTTGAATCTTATTCTCATTTTTTGCATGGGACCTACTCCCCCCTTCCATCTATATAGGGCCTAATGTGTTTTTCAAGACAGCCTTTGACTATTGACAAGATTAATAGCACATGAGATGTATACTATGAAAATTATATTATTGGAAGCTCCTTTGACATACAAATTTGAAGGTACGCTTTGTGTAAGTTGCATGTCATATATTATTGCTCTAACGTTTGGTCAAAGTTAGCCTCGAAAAACGCATTAGGACCTATATAGATGGAAGGAGGGAGTAGAAATTCACCTGAGGACACAAATGTGATTTTTCAACCAACTTTGGTGCACGGGAGCATGTGCTTGTAGTTCAAATTTGAGTTATGCACATTAAATGACCAAAAACTCAATTAATGTGTAAATAAGGCCAAAAGAAGCCGGAATAATTCCAAAATTTAACAGGGCACTCATGTAGTTCTATGTTGCCTTTGTAAATAAACTCAAGGGGGACAATGTATATCGTTTCGCACTCAAAGGTGGCACGTTCCTCTCGTAACCACGAGCCTTCTTGAGAGAAGCTTGGTTTGCAAGAAGCTTATACCAAAATTTGTTCCTATTCAGCCATTTTTACCACAACATGGTAGTACCATGACATGACATCCATGCCAAGTTTCATGATTTTTCAGACGTGTTTTGGATTTACAAGAATTTTAAAACCAAGTTTCTCAATGTTCTCGGCCGAGCCACGATGCCTGGATGTTTTAATTTTATTCTCATTTCTTGCATGAGACCTAGAAATTCACTCGAGGACACAAATGTGATTTTTCAACCAACTTTGGTGCACGAGAGCATGTGCTTGTAGTTCAAATTTGACTTATGCACATTAAATGACCAAAAACTCAATTAATGTATAAAAACGACAAACGAACCCGGAATAATTCCAAAATTTAACAGGGCACTAATGTAGTTCTATGTTGCCTTTGTTAAGAAACTCAAGGGGGGCAGCTTATATCATTTCACACTCACAGGTGGCACGTTCCCTCTTAGAACCACGAGCTTCCAAATCAGCCCAATTTTTTACCACAACATGTTAGTGCCATGACATGACATCATGCCAACTTTCATGATTTCCAGCCGAGTATTGGATTTACATGAATTTAAAATCTAAGTTTCTCGATGTTCTCGGCAGAGTCATGATGCCCAGATGTTTGAATTTCATTCTCATTTCTTCCATGGGACCTAGAAATTCAACCAAGGATACACATGTGATTTTTCAACCCACTTTGGTGCACCGGGGCATGTGCATGAAATTCATATTTAGATTATGCACATTAAAAGTCCGTAAACTCAATTAATGTATAAAAGGCCAAATGAACCCGAAATAATTCCAAAATTTAACAGGCACTCATATAGTTCTATGTTGCCTCTGTAAATAAAATCAGGGGGAGGCAGCGTATATCGTTTCGCACACAAAGGTGACACGTTCCCTCTCGGAACCACGAGGCTTGTTGAGAGAATCTCCGGTTTTGCAAGAGGCTTATACCAAAACTTGTCCCAATTCAGCCAAAAATTATATGTATGAAAACAGGGTTTAGATTATCCCGAACATCTCGCTACCTAGACCAATAATGTACTATGATTTGAATTCAACATAAAATGGATACAAATATTTGAATTGGAGAGCGTATGGTACATGTAGTTCATAGTGAAATATGATTACTGCTATATGCATGTCTTTTTATTATCAAGATAATATTTATATTATTGTATAACTTGACAACAATCGTATTCAAATAAGGAAAATTTATTCAAATTTAGTCCATATGGTAGACGACAATATATATGTTCACATGGTGGAGTAAAATGTTCATATATGATGGAAGATCAAAATGTACAACTACATCAATTAAACCGCAAGGTCACCTAATGATATATTCGAATTCAACATAAAGTGGATTCAAAAATTGAAATTCAAGATCATGGCATCTGTAATCATATAAAATGGGACATTACTCTTTCTTTGGTGGGAATTGATTTGTTTTTTGTTGTTGTTGAGGGAAGTGTGAATCAATTTGGTACTATGCAGGGTAATCTTGTTCTCCCCATTTTTTTTACATTTTTCTTGTAGTTTTTTCAATGGCATCTATAGCAATATAGTAAAAGGGGACATGACTCTCTTGTGTCTTGTATGAATTGTTTTTTTACATGTTAAGTTTGTTCTGCAGAACAAGGAATCCGCACCTTGTTATCCCAAAATTTTCAAGCTCGAGTATCTTTTGTCTCACCTGCTTTGAAACTCCCGCTTATTCAACCCGTGCCGCGCCTTGTTATCCCGAAATTTGGGCCACAGAACTCCCTCCTCATCCGAAATTGCTCCCGCAGCCTGCATATCGCCAAATCCCCTTCTACCCCTCGGTGGAAATGAAGCTCCAAGTCGCGGTGTCAAAACCGGTGGGGTACGCTGGTAACTTACCCTACATTCCGGACAAGCGCGTCCATAAGCTTGGATCCCCCTCCCCTTCGCCCCCATTCGTACACCGAGGCCGCCAAAACCCGCGAAACCCCACGCTCCTCCGTCGGCCTCCCGACCGCCGCCCAGCCGGAGACTCTTCCCCGACTACGTCGTCCACCGCAACAGCTCGTCGTCCCTCATCCACCGCACCGGATGAGGATCCGTTGTCGATCTCGTCGTCCCGCCGGATCAGCCGCCCCATCCTCCGCCTCCAAGGAACTGCCCCGATGTTCGCCTCGTCTATCACGCCACCTCAATCCCCACAGCGTCGTCTTGACCTGCCCCACCGGAACCGCAGCACCCTCACCAATTCCTCCATGAAGCAGAGGCCAACTCGGCGCCACCAAGGAGGTTCTGCACTCACCGCTGCATTTTATCTTTTATTCGATCTCACGGGGCTGCCGGTGCTCGATATCGAGCAGACATGGCGTCTCCATCGACGGCGACGTCGCCGGCCACATCATCCACGGCGTCTCTCCACCATGTCGTTGCTTCCTCGATGGCGACTTCCACAACGGCACTAGTTGCAGCTCCTCCGGCTCTCGCTCGCGCTGCGGCTCTGTTCTTGTTGTCGGTCGCGCTGCTGCACTGCTCCTGCTTTCGTTCATGCTACTGCTCTGCTCTTGCTCTCGCTTGCGCTGCTGCTGCTGCTGCACGACCTCCGGCAGCTACAAGAGTTGCTGCTTTAGCACTCGCTCGCGGTGCTACTGCACGACTTGCTCTCTGCTAGTGTGTTCCCTGCTCGACCATCTGATTATTTAGATCACTTCTTCTCTGCTACTAGTGCTTGAACACCCTAAACATCTATTGCAATGCTCTGTTACTAGTTCAATCAATTTCAACAGTAAAATTCAGTTTCGACTGTGAAGTTCATATTCTTCAGTTAAGTTCAGAGTGAACAGTACTTACAGCATCTGTCGGAGCGGCCGTGCGCGCCGATGCATTTACATCTAGCACTTTTGGTGATGTATTTTACATCATCTATTGTAGATGATATTAGGGTCCCATTTCAGATTAACGTTGTCTGTCTTGTCATGCTTCAGCCTCGTCGCCGTACACCTTAGCGGAGCTTCTCCAACGACGGAACCGTCCATCACAGCGGAGCAGTACCCTCGGCGCCGTTTCCACAGGCCTCGGATCTTCTTCCCCACCTCCGACAGTCACACCAGCATCATCACCATCCTCCACGTCCAACCCAATGATGCTGAGGTCCACAAGGCTATGCCAAAGAGGTTGTACACTCGTCGCATCACTTTGTTTCTACATTCCTCTGTCTTCCAATTCATGTGCGCCAAACACCGGGTTGGTGAAATCCTATGTTTCCAAATGCTCTGTTTTGCACGTGCATTCCTATCCTATTCCTGTGTTTTTCCTGTCCCTGCGTTTATAGAAACCTCCAATTCTAAGGAGCCCTTACAGATTTACTTCATTTTCACATTGGCGTCCAAGAAAACTCTTTGTATTATGTCCTGCTCCTGCCGTGCCGTCATCCACCCCACCTGGGGTGCACCATCGACAAAAGTGTTCACTGCAGCAGAGATCCCCCTGCAGACTTTCTTTCGCTGCCTCAGATCATCTTCCCCGTTGCCGGCAGCCACGCCAACTGCATTACCATCATCGACTGAGCAGATGAACCTGGGGACTACACAGTTCCGGAAGAGAGGTTGCAGTCTTTCGTGTTTGCTTACGTTATACATCGGTTATTATTACCAGCTACTTTATCGTTCAATCTTGAGTTTTGAATTGCCCATATCGAGCCAGCAACGAATAGTATCTGTCTACTATCTGGTTCATCTGGGGTCTTCTATGTGGTTCATGTTGGGTGGGCAACAAACAATAGATGATCAATTGTCTATCTTTCTAAACTGAAGCAATAATCTACCTACTATCATTAGTTTTGGATCCATCCACTCATTTGCTACCATCAGTCTTGATTTTTGCATGCACCCCTTAGGCCTTACAAAATCTAACTATTTTTTTATTATGCATGTCAGATATTGTACACAATCGTCTTGAACATGTAGAGAAAAGAGAAGACCGTTAATGCGTAATATAATGTCATGCAGATGCCACTCCATGGTGGGTGAAGTGCCCCCGCCCTCTCCTGCATTTCCAGATTGTATTCCAGAGGAAGATAACTGTTCAGATGGAGATTCAGAAGGAGCCGACCACGCCTATTTACCACCTGAGGTGTTTGCTCTAACCTGGCATGATGATGTTGGTCATATCATGCATATGGCGCCTTGCATTGCTTACATTATACATCTTATATGTCATCAGCTTAGTTTAGATTTGCTTTGTGTGAATGCCACCTGTTTGGTTTCTATATCATACTCCCACCATTCCTAAATATTTGTCTTTTTAGAGATTTCAACAAGTGACTACATACGGAACAAAATGAGTGAATCTACACTCTAAAATATTTCTATATGCATCCGTATGTGGTAGTCCATTTGAAATCTCTAAGAAGACAAATATTTAGGAACTGACGGTGTATATGCGAATAATGCAATGCCATCTTCTTTAGCCAGGCATCATATACGTGAATAATGCAATGCCATCCTGTTTAGCCAGTCATCGTATATGTGAATTGTATCGTGCCATAATTATTCCATAATGTGATCCATTTGTCAGCAATGATTATACATTCATCTACTCTTCACATGCATCAGCCATTTGAGTCGGTCATGGGAAAATCTGCAGTGAAAAAAAGGTCTTACGAGCGATCGGTGCTACACATCGTCGATGCAGATTTCTTCTTTGATTCTGAATAGCTCCTCGTGAGGAGGATTCAGAGAGAGATGACCAAGTATCCCCCACAGGTGCAGGCTCTAACTTGGCTGGGTTATTTTGCTCATATCATGCATATGGTGTCTTGCATTGCCATGCCATCTGCTTAGATTAGACATGCTTTGTGTGAATGCCTCCTGTTTGCTTTCTATATCAGATATGTGAATTATGCAATGCCATGTTTTTCAGCCAGTTATCATATATGTGAATTATGCATCGCCATGGAGCCAGGCATCATATATGTGAATTATCTCATGCCATCTTTTTTTTCATTACGTATTCCATTTGTCGACAATCTGTGTATATTGAACTACTCTTCATGTGTATCAGCCATTTGAACCAGTTATGGAAAAATCTGGAGTGATAACAAGGTCTTGAGCGTGCAATGGTACCTGTTGAAGCATATATCTCGATGGTTACCGGGAGCTCCTCAGAGGAGGATTTGGAGACAGATGACCAGTCCTATATCCCACCTGAGGTGTATGCTCTAAGTTGCAATGTTTATATTTCTCATATGATGCATATGGTGTCTTGCATTGCTTAGTTTAGACATCATATGCACAATATTGAATTATATCTGCTTAGTTTAGAGATCATACATGCGAGTGTCAGCTACTTAGTATATGAATCAATTATGTCAATTATATAATGCCATCCTGTATACTTAGACAACATGTATGTGAATTATTTCATCCCAACCTATTTTAGAAAGACATCATATAGTTTTGTCATGTCATCCTGTTTAGGTACTCATCATATGTTGAATTATGCCATTATATCCTGTTAAGTTATCCATCATATATCTGAAACTGTGTCATGTTATCCTGTTTAGTTAGGCATCATATATGTGAAATTGTGGCATGCTGTCCTGTTTGGTTAGACAACATATATGTGAATTACCACAACTGTCTATCATACAATGTCTGTACGTTCAATTTCTTTTCTTGTTTATCAGCCATTTGAATTGGAGGTGGTGATGGCAGTATCTAAGGGAGCAAAAACCCGTTCTTCACAAAAGACAGTGCTACCCGTCGATGCAGATAGAACCATGGTTGTACTGGCCCACAAACTAGCCCCACCATACATAATCGAGACTCTTCTAGATTGCACACTTACACCATTGGGCAGAGAACCAGCTACAACCCATCTAACCGCAACCCCAGTGGATAGTAACCCACTTATAGTTGACAAAGCACCATGTCCACCACAGAGTACCCCCACACGAGCAGTTTGTAAAGCTACTGCAGTGCCCAAAGCACGAAGACCACCATAGCTAACCCAAACTCCACGTTTAAAGCAGAAGAGCAACTGTTCTCAGGTCAGATTCCGTTGCTATGGTCCATACTCCTTTGTTGTTGCATCACTGTATTTACTCATACCAACTACTTTTGAATTTGAAGGATCCAATTGAAACTCCAATGGCGCATAGCAATGTATGTTTTAAACCTATTTCTTTAACTGGATTGCTGTTCTAACTTCTTGCTCTATGTTGATATCAGTTTAAGTTGTATAAACAGTTATGTTCTCATGTGATGCACATTACAAGTGCTGATGATGCTGTGTAGTTTCTCACACTTATATTCTGTCTATGTTGCTGTGTCTTGAAAATATATGAGTTGAACTGTGTCTCTATCTTGATTAGGGACAATAAACTAGAATGATATGGACAATACAGTGACCATAGTACATAGATATATGTTTGTTTCATGCTGTTATCCTGTCCACCTTACTACTGAACCGGTTTACCAAAATGAGTTTCGTATACTACAAGCTAAACCTGTGATGTGTCTGCTTGTTTCTCTTGTAGTATGCAAACAAAATATTGGAGAAGAGCACCCCACTATGCAATGGTAGATAAATGATACAGATAAGGTTCAAGATAGTGAGACAACCCTGTTGGTCTCCAAGAAAGGTGATAAAAACGATCTTGTAGACAGTGAGAAAACCCACAGTCCTGCGTTGATATAGTGTTCGAGTTACTGGCCGATCACCGGCACAAGCTCTTCGAACTTGCTGCTGAATCACTTGACTTCTTCAATCTCAGCTACAAGCTGAAAGGCATCGATCGGTGTCTTTGCGGCAAGAAGTCAAGGACCGAGGAAGTCCCTGCGAGAATTGAGATCGTACTTTCTTGTGCAACAAAGCGCTAGAGGATTTGGCGCCAAACAAGAGAAAGTTAATAAGCTTGCTAAGCATCTTGCCCGACATTATGGGTACCTGTGATATTGTTTGAACTCTTCAAGTGGTTTCAGTTACGGACTTGTTTTTCTTTGCGGCGTTTATATGCTGCTTTGTTCCCTATATTTGCACTTTGGTGGCGAACTTTGGTGCCAGTGGATGTAATATAATGTAATAGCCGTGATAGCCTAGCATAAGTTGCTTGCTTATTTATTTCCTTGTTGTCTTGTTTATTTGTTTGCTTGTAGTCGGTGCAGTTCTTTTCCGCGGTTTGCTAGTGGCTGCAATAACCTATTTTTAAAACTAGGCCACAATAACCATGGGCTAATATTCTTGTAGTGACCTTTGGGCCTCCTACGGGCCGTAGAAAGCGATGGGCCCCCTACGGGCCATAGAAGCGATGGGCCTTCTACGGGCCATAGAAAGCGATGAGCCTTCTACGGGCCATAGAAACAATGGGCCTTCTACGGGCCGTAGAAACAATGGGCCTTCTACGGGCCGTATCATCAATGGGCCCTATACGGACCGTATGATCGATTGGCCAAACATGGGCCAATAACAGGCTGCATTATGGCCGTAAACGGGCTAGAGTTGGAATCGTCCGTTCATGGGCCGACCATAATGGGGCATTGTTAATAGGCCGTATTTGATGACGCTATGAAAACGGCCCAACGTATTAACGGACCACAAACGGGCCGACTGTAACCACGGGCTGAATTTGGCCCACAAGCAGAAAATGATAGTAACGGGCCGTAAGTAAACAAATGCAGGAAATGAGCCCAAGAATAAATGGGCTCTGAGAAGGCCGAAAGATAACATGGGTGAAGCGGCCCAAGCCCAGAATAACGGGCCCCTAATGGGTATAAAGTGATACCTTTGCTCATTACGGGCCGGTTCACCACCAGGCCGTTAATGGGTGTAAAGTGATACCTTTGTTCATTGCGGGCCAGTTTCACCACGGGCCATTAATAGGCCAAGAGTTACATAGGGCCTCATATGGGCCGAAAGACGTCATGGGCCATACATGGGCAAGAAGTGAAAACGGGCTGGAATCATGTTGGATGGCCCAGATGACGCTACTGGGCCTAATTCAGATAGGGCGTAACGGGCCTTGCGTTAGCGGGCTATAAATGGGCAATATGCAAACAGGTCGTTAACAGGCTTTCCATGGGCTGGCCCGCCACCTTTTGACCAAGTCAAACGGGTCGGCCTTTTCACAGGAATGGGCCTCTGTTGGGCCGTGCCACGCGTCGACGTATCATAGGCGCCTTCTGTCCAATGAGTGGATGACATCTGTCCCAATGATGAGCCGACACGTGTTACCTCCAGCCAATGATGATTTTACACATGGAAAATCCCCATTGGTTGGGGCTGTTAACGGGTTATCGGATCCAAAACCCGACCCGATAGCTTAACGGTGTTCTGTTACGGTGGATGCCACGTGTCGGTTACCCTTGACGAAAACACTTCTGTGACGCGCGATTTATCGTCATGGAAGTTGACACTTCCGTGATGATAATTTTGGTAATGTCATGGAACACTTCTACGACAGCACAAGTATGACTATCTTGATTCTGTCAGAAAATCGTCATGGATGTACATGCATGACAAAAAATGCGACCTACTGTGGCAAACACGTATCATCACAGAAGTGTATTTTTTTGTAGTGGATGCATGTGGCGCCATGTAGGCAGGCAGGCAGCTGAGGTGGCGCAGTGGAAGGGTCTTCACGAAGATCTGCATGCCACCATGCAGGTGCTTGCTGAATTGGCTTGGAAGCCGCATGTTGCCACGTAGGTGCCTGCCCAGCTAGTTGGGCTGGCAATTGCATGCGAATGGTGGCGAAGTCTTGGTCGACGCGGGCCTGGCTGTGGCCCCGATGATGTCCTCGGCAAGGGCCTTGCCTGGGTCCCGGCAAGGGTCTTGTCGTGGCGTTGCAGTCGTCCATGGCAAGGCACTTGCCGGGGGTCTTGTGGATTCCCTCGGCTGGGATCCCGCCGAGGGTCGCCGTCTTCTAGTCCTCATCTGATCTCACATGTTTATGATCTTGACGAAGATCTGCATGCCACTACGGAGGTGCCTTCCGAGCCCTGGTTCCAACATAGTTGGTTGGGTCAGAACCCGTGGGCTCAAGGGTGGCTCACTCTGTTGGTGTCGGGCAAGTTGCCCCGGCAAGGCTCTTGCCAGGGCCGCGGAGGCCGCCCCGGCAAGGGCCTTGCCGTGGGGGTCCACTGATAACCCACAAGTATAGGGGATCAATTGTAGCCTCTTTCGATAAGTAAGAGTGTCGAACCCAACGAGGAGCTAAAGGTAGAACAAATATTCCCTCAAGTTCTATCGACCACCGATACAACTCTACGCACGGTTGACATTCGCTTTACCGGAAACAAGTATGAAACTAGAAGTACTTTGTAGGTGTTTTTGGATAGGCTTGCAAGAAAGTAAAGAGAGCGTAAATAAAAGCTAGGGCTATTTAGATAAAGACACAACTAAATTAGTTTTAGTAGAGAGCTTTTGTCAACAAGAAAGTTATTTGTCCCTAGGCAATCGATAACTAGACCGGTAATCATTATTGCAATTTTATTTGAGGGAGAGGCATAAGCTAACATACTTTCTCTACTTGGATCATATGCATTTATGATTGGAACTCTAGCAAGCATCCGCAACTACTAAAGATCATTAAGGTAAAACCCAACCATAGCATTAAAGCATCAAGTCCTCTTTATCCCATACGCAAACAACCTACTTACTGGTCTGCAGGCTTCATCACTCACGCCACCCACCATAAGCAAATCATGAACATATTGCAAACCCTACAGCGGGAATCCCTCATGCTTGCTTGTGACAGAGAGCACCATAAGAGAGCACCAATAATAAAACATGCAACTCAAACCAATCTTGATCATCAAATAACCCATAGGACAAAACAGATCTACTCAAACATCATAGGATAGCCATACATCATTGGGAAATAATATATAGCGTTGAGCACCATGTTTAAGTAGAGATTACAGCGGGTAAGAGAGAGGTTACACCGCTGCATAGAGGAAGAGTTGGTGATGATGGCGGTGAAGTTGTTGGTGAAGATTGCGGTGATGATGATGGCCCCTAAGCGCTCGGTGCCACCAGAAGCAAGGGGGAGAGGGCCGCCCTTCTTCTTCTTCTTCTTCCTTGACCTCCTCCCTAGATGGGAGAAGGGTTTCCCCTCTGGTCCTTGGCTCCCATGGCGTGGGAGGGCGAGAGCCCTCCGAGATTGGATCTATCTCTGTCTCTCTCTATTGCTTTGTGTTACATTACTGCGCCTTTTCACCGTTTCTTTTATATCCGGAGATCCGTAACTCCGATTGGACTGAAACCTTCGCCGTGATTTTTTTTTTCAAAAATTAGCTTTCTTGCGGCCGAAGAAGGGCATCAACTGCCTTACGGGTGGCCCACGAGGGTGGGGGCGCGCCCTCCTGGTACGGGCGTGGGCCCCTGCCTCGTGGCCACCTCGGACACCGTTTTGAGTTGATCTTTCTCCCAGATTTTCCAAATATTCCAAAAATAAGCTTCATCCATTTTTATCCCGTTTGGACTCCGTTTGATATGGATATTCTGCGAAACCAAAAATATGCAAATGCATGTGAACCTGCAAGCCTTTGGATCAATATGTTAGTCCCAAAAATAATATAAAAAGTTGCCAAAAAGTATATGAAAGTTGCATAATATTGGCATGGAACAATTAAAAATTATAGATACGACGGAGACGTATCATCCACCTCGCCCTCTTGCTCTTTGGTGTTTCTGGTCTTGGCGTTGCCTTGACCGTCTTGCCCCTTTGGCTTCTCTCCGGCTTCCCTCCTTTGCCCTGCTAAGTGTGGCCGTGGCGCGCGGCTCCGACTGCCCATGCACAAGTAAAGGGGTACAAAGGAGTGCCCCTACTTTTGTACACCGACACTCTTCCAATGCATGGGTGCTTAGATGAGGTGCTAAGTGCATTTAAAATCTTAGCAACTGGTCTCCACAATGCATAGGTGCTTAGCTTTGGTAGCTAAGCTTCCCTCATGGAATTTTTTAATAATTAAACTCTCTCATGTATTGGTTGGTAGTCTTATTACATAGGTTTGCGTGCTTAGCACTGTTTCTTCCTCGGGTCACCATAATGCTCTCTCTCCTCTTTAATTGCTTTGCCACGTCACTTTTTTGCCTATGTGGCGTCCTTAGCACCTGTACACCTTGGAGTACTGGGAAGGGCCTAATGCATAGTATCATATAGTATTTTATTTATTGCCATGCATGACACATAGGAGCATAACATTTATTATGATTGATACAGTATCATGATATGTTACTCAACCCTCTCTTTGTTCATTTAATTTTATGTCACCTCATCCAAATTGCCTAATTGGCATGCATGATACTAGCTATGATACTCCCATTATAAGAAACCTAAGTTGTAGGCAACCATTATCTTTATTACCTACTCCTACTTAATAAAAAGTACGATTGCTTCTGGTAGTTGTCGTCAACGCTTCTACTTAATAATCCCTGTTGTTTTAGTTATTCAATCCGCAGTCCCTTTTTAAGTGGATATCTTAGAAAATGTTTTGTTTTTACAAAACCCCCTTCATTTGTAAGAATTCAACCCGTGATCCTTTATTTTGTGTTTATCTTATCCAGCAGCCCCCTTTCCAGTCGCGGCGGAGAATGAGGGTGAGAGGTAGCGCCCTTGTCGATGACGGAGATGGCTACAGCCGTGGTGGAGGATGAGAAGGCGAACATCGTTAGCGCGTGCTCAGGTAAAGGGAGGCCACCCTTGCTGCGCTCGTGGACGTTGATGGAGGATGGAAGGGGGTGAAGGAAATATGCCCTAGAGGCAATAATAAAGTTATTACTTATTTCCTTATATCATGATAAATGTTTATTATTCATGCTAGAATTGTATTAACCGGAAACATAATACATGTGTGAATACATAGACAAACAGATAGTCACTAGTAAGCCTCTACTAGACTAGCTCATTAATCAAAGATGGTTATGTTTCCTAACCATAGACATGTGTTGTCATTTGATTAATGGGATCACCTCATTAGAACAATGATGTGATTGACATGACCCATTCCGTTAGCTTAGCACTTGATCATTTAGTATATTGCTATTGCTTTCTTCATGACTTATACATGTTCCTATAACTATGAGATTATGCAACTCCCGTTTACGGAGGAACACTTTGGTACTACCAAACGTCACAACGTAATCGGGTGATTATAAAGGAGTACTACAGGTGTCTCCAAAGGTACTTGTTGGGTTGGCGTATTTCGAGATTAGGTTTTGTCACTCCGATTGTCCAGAGGTATCTCTGGGCCTTCTCGGTAATACACATCACATAAGCCTTGCAAGCATTACAACTAATGAGTTAGTTGTGAGATGATGTATTACGGAACGAGTAAAGAGACTTACCAAGAATGCAGATTGAACTAGGTATTGGATACCGACGATCGAATCTCGGGTAAGTAACATACCGATGACAAAGGGAACAACGTATGTTGTTATGCGGTCTCGACCGATAAAGATCTTTGTAGAAAATGTAGGAACCAATATGGGCATCCAGGTCCCGCTATTGGTTATTGACCGGAGACATGTCTCGGTCATGTCTACATTATTCTCGAACCGTAGGGTCCGCACGCTTAAGGTTTCGACTACTTCCTCTACGTTGTGATCGCTTTCGCTTTGGTCTACGAGGGTACGTAGACAATACTCTCCTCTCGTTGCTATGCCATCACCATGATCACGTATTGTGCGTGGGAAAATTTTGAAATTACTACGTGCCAACAGTGGCATCCGAGCCTGGTTTTATGCGTTGATGTCATATGCACGAGTAGAACACAAGTGAGTTGTGGGCGATACAAGTCATACTGCCTACCAGCATGTCATACTTTGGTTCAGCGGTATTGTGAGATGAAGCGGCCCGGACCGACATTACGCCAGACGCTTACGCGAGACTGGTTTCACCGTTCACGAGCACTCGTGCTTAAAGGTGGCTGGCGGGTGTCTGTCTCTCTCACTTTAGTTGAACTGAAAAGGGCTACGCCCGGTCCTTGAGAAGGTTAAAAGCGGAGTCTATTTGACGAAGTATCGTTGTGGTCTTGATGCGTAGGTGAGATTGGTTCTTGCTTAAGCCCGTAGCAGCCACGTAAAATTTGCAACAACAAAGTAGAGGACGTCTAACTTGTTTTTGCAGGGCATGTTGTGATGTGATATGGTCAAGACGTGATGCTATATTTTATTGTATGAGATGATCATGTTTTGTAACCGAAGTTATCGGCAATCGGCTGGAGCCATATGGTTGTCGCTTTATTGTATGAAATGCAAACGCCTGTAATTGCTTTACTTTATCTCTAAGCGGTAGCGATAGTCGTAGAAGCAATAGATGGCGTAACGACAACGATGCTACGATGGAGATCAAGGTGTCGCGCCCGGTGGCGATGGTGATCACGACGGTGCTTCGGAGATGGAGATCACAAGCACGAGATGATGATGGCCATATCATATCACTTATATTGATTGCATGTGATGTTTATCCTTTATGCATCTTATCTTGCTTTGATTGACGGTAGCATTATAAGATGATCTCTCACTAAAATTATCAAGAAGTGTTCTCCACGAGTATGCACCGTTGCCATAGTTCGTAGTACCCGGACACCACGTGATGATCGGGTGTGATAAGTTCTCGATCCATCTACAACGGGTGCAAAACAGTTGCACACGCGGAATACTCAGGTTAAACTTGACGAGCCTAGCATATAACAGATATGGCCTCGGAACACGGAGACCGAAGGTCGGCGTGAATCATATAGTAGATATGATCAACATAGTGATGTTCACCATTGAAACTACTCCATCTCACGTGATGATCGGACATGGTTTAGTTGATTTGGATCACGTAATCACTTGGATGACTAGAGAGATGTCTCTAAGTGGGAGGTTTTAATATGATTAATTAAACTTAAATTTATCATGAACTTAGTACCTGATAGTATTTTTGCTTGTCTATGTTTATTGTAGATAGATGGCTCGTCTTTGTTGTTCCGTTGAATTTTAATGCGTTCCTTGAGAAAGCAAAGTTGAAAGATGATGGTAGCAATTACACGGACTGGGTCCGTAACTTGAGGATTATCCTCATTGCTGCCTGTAAGAATTACGTCTGGAAGCACCGCTGGGTGCCAGCTCTTTGCAGGAGCTGCGCCAAGTTGTGAACGTCTGGCGAGCAAAGCCGATGACTACTCGATAGTTCGATGTGCCATGCTTTACGGCTTAGAACCGGGTCTTCAACGACGCGTTTTGAGCGTCATGGAGCATATGAGATGTTCCAGGAGTTGAAGTTAATATTTCAAGCAAATGCCGGATTGAGAGATATGAAGTCTCCAATAAGTTCTATAGCTGCAAGATGGAGGAGAATAGTTACATCGGTGAACATATACTCAAAATGTCTGGGTATAATAATCACTTGATTCAACTGGGAGTTACTCTTCCGGATGATAGTGTCATTGACACAATTCTCCAATCACTGCCACCAAGCTACAAGAGCTTCGTGATGAACTATAATATGCAAGGGATGACCAAAACAATTCCCGAGCTCTTCGCAATGCCGAAAGTCATGGAGGTAGAAATCAAGAAAGAACATCAAGTGTTGATGGTCAACAAGACCACTAGTTTCAAGAAAAGGGCAAAGGAAAGAAGAAGGAAACTTCAAAAGAACAGCAAGAAAGTTGCTGCTCAAGAGAAGAAACCCAAGTCTGGACCTAAGCCTGAAATCGAGTGTTTTTACCGCAAGGCATCGACACTTTGGAAGCGGAACTGCCCCAAGTACTTGGCGGATAAGAAGGATGGCAAGGTGAACAAAGGTATATGTGATATACATGTTATTGATGTGTACCTTACCAGAGCTCGCAGTAGCACCTGGGTATTTGATATGGTTCTGTTGCTAATATTTGCAACTCAAAAGCAGGGACTACGTAATAAACGAGCAGCGGCAAAGGACGAGGTGACGATGCGCGTGGGAAACGGTTCCAAGGTCAATGTGATCGCGGTCGGCACGCTACCTCTACATCTACCTTCGGGATTAGTTTTAGACCTAAATAATTGTTACTTGGTGCCAGCGTTGAGCATGAACATTATATCTGGATCTTGTTTGATGCGAGACGGTTATTCATTTAAATCAGAGAATAATGGTTGTTCTATTTATATGAGTAATATCTTTTATGGTCACGCACCCTTGAAGAATGGTCTATTTTTATTGAATCTCGATAGTAGTAATACACATATTCATAATGTTGAAACCAAAAGATGCAGAGTTGATAATGATAATGCAACTTTTTTGTGGCACTGCCGTTTAGGTCATATCGGTGTAAAACGCATGAAGAAACTCCATCTTGATGGGCTTCGGAATCACTTGATTATGAATCACTTGGTACTTGCGAACCGTGCCTCATGGGCAAGATGACCAAAACGCCGTTCTCCGGAACTATGGAGCGAGCAACTGATTTGTTGGAAATCATACATACCGATGTTTGTGGTCCGGTGAATGTTGAGGCACGCTTGGCGGGTATCGTTATTTTCTCACCTTCACAGATGATTTGAGCAGATATGGGTATATCTACTTAATGAAACACAAATCTGAAACATTTGAAAAGTTCAAAGAATTTCAGAGTGAAGTGGAAAATCATCGTAACAAGAAAATAAAGTTTCTACGATCTGATCGTGGAGGAGAATATTTGAGTTACGAGTTTGGTTTACATTTAAAACAATGTGGAATAGTTTCGCAACTCACGCCATACCGGAACACCACGGAGAAATGGTGTGTCCGAACGTCGTGTCGTACTTTACTTGATATGGTGCGATCTATGATGTCTCTTACTGATTTACCGCTATCGTTTTGGGGATATGCTTTAGAGACGGCCGCATTCACGTTAAATAGGGCACCATCTAAATCCGTTGAGATGACACCGTATGAACTATGGTTTGGCAAGAAACCAAAGTTGTCGCTTTCTTAAAATTTGGGGCTGCGATGCTTATGTGAAGAAACTTCAACCAGATAAGCTCGAACCCAAATCGGAAAAATGTGTCTTCATAGGATACCCAAAGGAAACTGTTGGGTACACCTTCTATCACAGATCTGAAGGCAAGATTTTCGTTGCTAAGTTCGGATCCTTTCTAGAGAAGGAGTTTCTCTCGAAAGAAGTGAGTGGGAGGAAAGTAGAACTTGATGAGATAATCATATCTGCTCCCTTATTGGAAGGTAATTCATCACAAGAAATGGTTCTGTGACAACTACACCAATTAGTGAGGAAACTAATGATATTGATCATGAAACTTCAGATCAAGTTGCTCTTGAACTTCGTAGGTCAACCAGAGTAAAATACGCACTGAGTGGTACGGTAATCCTATTCGGAAGTCATGTTACTTGACCATGGCGAACCTACAAACTATGAAGAAGCGATGGTGAGCCCAGATTCCGCGAAATGGCTGGAAGCCATGAAATGCAGATGGGATCCATGTATGAAAACAAAGTATGGACTTTGGTTGACTTGCCCGATGGTCGGCAAGCCATTGAGAATAAATGGATCTTTAAGAAGAAGACCGACGCCGATGGTAATGTAACTGTCTATAAAGCTCGACTTGTTGCAAAAGGTTTTCGACAAGTTCAAGGGGTTGACTACGATGAGACTTTCTCACCCGTAGCGATGCTTAAGTCTGTCCGAATCTTGTTAGCAATTGCCGCATTTTATGATTATGAAATTTGGCAAATGGATGTAAAAACTGCATTCTTGAATGGATTTCTAGAAGAAGAGTTGTATATGATGCAACCAGAAGGTTTTGTTGATCCAAAGGGCGCTAACAAAGTGTGCAAGCTCCAGCGATCAATTTATGGTCCAGTGCAAGCCTCTCGGAGTTGGAATAAACGCTCGATAGTGTGATCAAAGCATATGATTTTATCTGAGACTTTTGGAGAAGCCTGTATTTACAAGAAAGTGAGTGGGAGCTCTGTAGCATTTACGATATTATATGTAGACGACATATTATTGATTGGAAATGATATAGAATTTCTGGATAGCATAAAAGGATACTTGAACAAAAGTTTTTCAATGAAAGACCTCGGTGAAGCTGCTTACATATTGGGCATCAAGATCTATAGAGATAGATCAAGACGCTTAATTGGACTTTCACAAAGCACATACCTTGATAAAGTTTTGAAGAAGTTCAAAATGGATCGAGCAAAGAAAGGTTTTTACCTGTATTACAAGGTGTAAGATTGAGTCGGACTCAATGCCCGACCACAGCAGAAGATAGAGAGAAAATGAAAGATGTTCCCTATGCTTCAGCCATAGGCTCTATCATGTATGCAATGCTGTGTACCGGCACTGACGTATGCTTAGTTGTAAGCTTGGCAGGAAGGTACCAAAGTAATCCAGAGTGGATCACCGACAGCCGGTCAAGAACATCCCGAAATACACGAAAAGGACTAAGGATATGTTTATCTTATATGGAGGTGACAAAGATCTAGTCGTAAATGGTTTCGTCGATGCAAGCTTTGACACTGATCCGGACGATTCTAAATCGCTTACCGGATTCGTGTTTTTGTTAAACGGTGGAGCTGTCGGTTGGTGCAGTTCTAAACAAAGCGTCGTGGCGGGATCTACATGTGAAGCGGAGTACATAGCTGCTTGGAAGCAGCAAATGAAGGAGTCTGGATGAAAGAGTTCATTTCCGATCTAGGTGTCATACCTAGTGCATCGGGACCAATGAAGATCTTCTGTGACAATATCGGTGCAATTGCCTTGGCAAAGGAATCCAGATTTCACAAGAGGACCAAGCATATCAAAAGATGCTTCAACTCCATTCGGGACCAAGTCCAAGTGGGAGACATAGAGATTTGCAAAATACATACGGATCTGAATGTTGCGAGACCCATTGACTAAGCCTCTTCCACGAGCAAAACATGATCAGCACCAAGACTCCATGGGTGTTAGAATCATTACTGTGTAATCTAGATTATTGACTCTAGTGCAAGTGGGAGACTGAAGGAAATATGCCCTAGAGGCAATAATAAAGTTATTATTTTTTCCTTATATCATGATAAATGTTTATTATTCATGCTAGAATTGTATTAACCGGAAACATAATACATGTGTGAATACATAGACAAACAGATAGTCACTAGTAAGCCTCTACTAGACTAGCTCATTAATCAAAGATGGTTATGTTTCCTAACCATAGACATGTGTTGTCATTTGATTAATGGGATCACCTCATTAGAAGAATGATGTGATTGACATGACCCATTCCGTTAGCTTAGCACTTGATCGCTTAGTATATTGCTATTGCTTTCTTCATGACTTATACATGTTCCTATAACTATGAGATTATGCAACTCCCGTTTACGGAGGAACACTTTGGTACTACCAAACGTCACAACGTAACTGGGTGATTATAAAGGAGTACTACAGGTGTCTCCAAAGGTACTTGTTGGGTTGGCGTATTTCGAGATTAGGTTTTGTCACTCCGATTGTCGGAGAGGTATCTCTGGGCCTTCTCGGTAATACACATCACATAAGCCTTGCAAGCATTACAACTAATGAGTTAGTTGTGAGATGATGTATTACGGAACGAGTAAAGAGACTTACCAAGATGCTAGATTGAACTAGGTATTGGATACCGACGATCGAATCTCGGGTAAGTAACATACCGATGACAAAGGGAACAACGTATGTTGTTATGCGGTCTGACCGATAAAGATCTTTGTAGAAAATGTAGGAACCAATATGGGCATCCAGGTCCCGCTATTGGTTATTGACCGGAGACATGTCTCGGTCATGTCTACATTATTCTCGAACCGTAGGGTCCGCACGCTTAAGGTTTCGATGACAGTTATATTGTGAGTTTATGTATTTTGATGTACCGAAGGTTGTTCGAGTCCCGGATATGATCACGGACATGACGAGGAGTCTCGAAATGGTCGAGACATAAAGATTAATATATTGGACGGATATATTTGGACACCGGAAAGGTTCCGGAGAAGTTTGGAGCTCGGGAGGTTACGGAACCCCGGAGGTATATGGGCCTTATTGGGCCCATGTAGGAGGAAGGGAGAAGGAACAAGGGAGGCGCGCCCCCAAGCCCAATCCGAATTGGGGAAGGGGCGGCCCCTTTCCTTTCTCCTTCCCCTCTTCCTATTCCTACTACTAGTACTACTTCCTAATACTAGTACTCCTTCCTTCCCCTCCAAATAAGATAAGGAAGAGAGGGAAACCTACTTGGAGTAGGTTTCCCCCTCTATGGCGCCCCCTTGAGGCCGGCCACCTCCTCCCTCCCTCCTTTATATACGGGGTAGGGGGCACCCTAGGACACACAAGTTGATCCCCAGATCGTTCCTTAGCCGTGTGCGGTGCCCCCTCCACCATATTCCACCTCGGTCATATCATAGCAGTGCTTAGGCGAAGCCCTGCGTCGATAGAACATCAAGATCGTCACCACGCCGTCGTCTTGTGGAACTCCCTCTCCCGGAGCTTTGCTGGATCGGAGCCCGAGGAGCGTCATCGAGCTGAACGTGTGCCAAGAACTCGGAGGCGCCGAATGCTGGCGCTGGGATCGGCTGGATCGCGAGGAGAACGTCTGACTACTTCCTCTACGTTGTGATCGACTCGGAGGCGCCGGAGTAACGGCGCTGGGAACGGCTGGATCGCGAGGAGAACGTACGACTACTTCCTCTACGTTGTGATCGCTTTCGCTTTGGTCTACGAGGGTACGTAGACAATACTCTCCCCTCTCGTTGCTATGCCATCACCATGATCCTGTGTGTGCGTAGGAAAATTTTGAAATTACTACGTTCCCCAACAGGGGGGACAGCTTCGGGTGGGTATGCCGGTCGTGAGCACGCGCCACGGTGGGGCTTGCCGACGACGAGGCATAGATGGAGTGCGGAGGAAGTGCGGCTGGGGCTCGTGGTGGACCGGATCCAATGAGAGGGAGGTCGGATCCGTCGGCTGGCGACGCAAAGAGCTCGTGACGGAGCTCGAGCGCCATGGGAGTTGCTTCCTTGTGAAAGAAAAGAATTCGAAAAGGGAGAGAGTAGAGAAGTAGGAAAACGAGAAGGTGTGTTGTCACAGGTACACGCGCGCACTCGTGGATGCAGGCGAATGGCTCGGGCAGGAGTCGTGGCTCACAACAGCGGCGGCTCTCCTCAGGAGGAGCTCAACCATTGAAATCGGGGCATGCATTGCCCCTAGGACGAAGTCCACCGACACGTGCTTGTCATGGTCCACCACCACCACGCCTTCGATCCGACCTCCACCACTCTAGCGAGCAGGAGCATCACAGTGGTTGCAGCCTACTCGATTTAACTATTGAAATATTAGCTTCTTATCCTTTCTGAGATTATGTTTTGTTTGCATCTGATAATTAGGATGACCTTATTTCTTTCAAGTTTTATGTTGATGCCTGCAAGCCAAACAGTGTTATGTAGCACTTTCATGGATGTATTTCAATTAGTTATCGTCCCAACGAAGATGAGAGGAGAGTATTTATATTGGCGCTTCTGTCACACACAAGGTGTCGAAATTCTGGTGTGAAGTAACTTCTTGTGCTTCTGCAAAAATTGCTATTGTCCTAGTGTACGGAAAACCAGAATGGCAAGGATAAAAGATTTATAATAACAACGGTAAACAAACGTGAAAGTAAAGTTGTGTTTCCTTCAATGAAGAGATTACGCGCGGAGAGAATTCAGCTCATGATAAGTATATATCAGGCGTGCTAGTGCGACGGTAATATCAGTTACCTTGTACTATACTCATAATATTTGATATATTTGTTCTGTTGCGGATCACCCTAAAGTTCTGTAACTCATTCTTGCGGGATTGCATTCCATTCTATGGTCCTGCTTCACCGTTTCCACAGATTCATCGTCTCCACAATTAAGGTCCTCAGACCGAAACCAAGCATTAAGTTTCGTGGATGACCATTATCTCATATTGTCTTTGGTCCTCATAGATATCTCCACCTGTCATATCAGAGGTCACAGATTCCCTAAACAAAGTATGTTCCATATGTAGTTCTTAAGATCGTGTTCCCGGGCCCTTAAATTGGATAGCACACATAGAGTTCAATGCAGTATAACGACATATGCACAGCGTTTGGTTGCCCGCATCTAGGATTGCTGCATTAGGCAATCAATTTTGACATGGCGTTTGGTGTCATGCACTGGCTCGACACATGAAACTACACTATGTTTGGTTGTATACACGGGATATGATTAAGATATAACAACTATACATAACACATAGAGTTACATGGTGTCATGGAGGTTGCGGTGGATGGTGGTGGCAATGACATAGGTAACTAGTTTGCCGCGCTATCGTCGGGCACGGCCATAGCGACCATCCACCCCGCCCGACGACAGCACAACAAAATAGTTGCTTCCGTCATCACCATAGAGAATGTCCGCACGGAGGGAGGAATAGAAAGGCGTTGTGGCAGATGACAGAGGAGAAAAATTGCAATGCACACGCCATGGCGGAGTCAGTGTAGTGGGACGAGAGAGAGGAGGCCGAAAGGAACGCCGTTGGGGACAACACCAGTGTAGTAGGACACCACGAGGAGGTTGAGAGGAACAACGCCAATGATGGCGTCAGTGTAGTATGATGCAGGCGAGGAGGCCGAGAGGAACCAAGCCAGCGGTAGTGACAGTGCAGCAAGATGAGGGAGAGAAGGTCGGAGGAACAATGTCGGTGGTGGGGCCAGTTGATGTAGGGTGGAACCCTATAGTGTCAATATTTCACGATTTGGAGGGGAAACGGGGAAGAACACGAAGAACACAAGAGGGAAATCACTCAAATAGACAAGACACAATCACACATGTACTAAATCCACATACACACGGAGAGATACACGATCCAAAGTCAACAAGGGGAGATACAAACGGTAGTTAACTCACCCCAATCCCTAAGGAGAGAGGTCTTGAATACTAGGAGGACCTTCCCATGAAGCGGTCTTGAACCCACTTGGGGGATCTTCTCACATGGAGGTCTTAGACTCCATGGGAGTAGGTGTAAGTGGATGTGCAAAGCTCTGTCTCAATGAGCTAATCCTTTGCTGACCCTAGATGGAGGAGGGAGAGGTATATATATATAGTGCTAGTACAGGTTGGGACGAGTTGGAGGGGTACATGGGCCGGTGGCCCATTTCCACTGTGTGCAGACGGGGCCGGATGTCCGGGCATTCATAACGGGCCGGATGTCCGGGATGGCTCTGGATTTCGGTGTTGTAGGGTTCGGCTAGATTTCCAGGCTGGGGCCAGATGTCTGCTGCCTGTAGGTGCTCGGCGTCTGGACTGTTGCTGGGGTTGAAGTCTCCAGGGGGCGGCTGTCCGGGTCCTGTAGCATCTTGACAGTTCTCCTTGTTGAGTCTCGATGTCCTTGCACTTGTGGACTTGTCCATCATCATGAGCATCTCCGAGAGGGTCTTCTTGGTACCTGTGGGTGTCAAAACCGGCGGATCTCGGGTAGGGGGTCCCGAACTGTGCGTCTAAGGTCGATGGTAACAGGAGACATGGGACTTCATGTTTACCCAGGTTCAGGCCCTCTCTATGGAGGTAATACCCTACTTCCTGCTTGATTGATCTTGATGAAAATGAGTATTACAAGAGTTGATCTACCATGAGATCATAATGGCTAAACCCTAGAAGTCTAGCCTGTATGACTATGGTAATGAGTATCCGTCTTTCTGGACTAAGTCCTCCGGTTTATATAGACACCGGGAGGATCTAGGGTTACACAACGTCGGTTACAAACGAAAAGAATCTACATATTTGGTCGCCAAGCTTGCCTTCCATGCCAAGGAGAGTCCCATCCGGACACGGGTGCAGTCTTTGGTCTTCGTATCTTCACAGCCCATCAGTCCGGCCCATGGCTAACAGGCTGGATGCCCGAGGACCCCTTAGTCCAGGACTCCCTTAGTAGCCCCTAAACCTGGCTCAATGACAAGGAGTCCGGCGCGCAGATTTGTCTTCGGCATTGCAAGGCGGGTTCCCTTCCTTCCGAGCTCCAAAATAGTCTTCAGACGTATCGATGTGTCCGGACCTGTAACACGCACACCACACACAATCGCAGAGAGAATATAATTTTACACGAGTCCAATCCGCTGACAAATTTTTGTAACATGACGTCTTATCTGTCCGGTCGTAATTTCGAACCGTTTTTTTTCTGCCGCTCCATGTTCTGAGATGTGGTTGTCATTGGCACGTCTTGTCAAAGCAGAGATCGTGTCCCCTTATTGCGGGATTCTTATCAATAAGGGCGTGGGTAACCCAACCGTGCCGTTTACATAGCCCTTGGGAATAGGCGAGTTTTAGGGCGAGTGGGGAGGCGTTTGACATTCGCGGCCTTTATAATGGGATAAGGATTCGTCCTCATTCACAAACGCCTTCTCCTTCCTCTGCCCATCCATTCTTGAGCTCTAGCACCCAAGCTCTAGCTTTCCCCGCCCGAGAAAGCGCTCCAACCATGTCCGGATCCGGAGCTGGAGGCAAGTGGATGGCCTCCTCCGTTAAGAAGAGAGATATAAAGGAACTCCGAGAGGCCGGATACCTGGCCAAGGAGATCGTTCACCGACTCCCGGCCAAAGGGCAGATCATCCCTACCCCCGAGCCTCATGAGAGGGTGGTGTTCCTCGCGCATTTCGTCCGCGGGCTGGGATTCCTTCTCCACCCGTTTGTCCGCAGACTGATGTTTTACTACGAGCTAGACTTCCATGATCTAGCCCCCGACTTTATCCTCAACATCTCGGCATTTATAGTCGTGTGCGAGGCCTTTCTCCGCATCCCACCTCACTTCGACACATGGTGTGACCTTCAATGTGAAGCCGAAGGTGGTGAGCGGTCAACAAGCAGAGTGCGGAGGTGCCATGGTGGGCAAGATGCCCAATGTCACCTGGCTCGAAGGCTCCTTTGTGGAGACGGTGAAGGGGTGGCAGACGGGATGGTTCTACATCACCGAGCCGCGCGATACCAACTGGGCGGCGGCCCCCGAATTCCGATCCGGAGTTCCGATGCGGCTCACCTCCTGGCAAGAGAAGGGCCTAACCTGGGGTTCTTTGAATGAGTTGACTGGGCTCCAGACATGCGTCCAGAACATGATAACTAAGAAGATCAAACTTGTCAACGTGATCCACGTCATGCTCATTCGCCGGATCCTTCCGTGCCAACACCGGACCTGCTATTTGGGGGAGTTCGATCCGGCCAAGCACCAGACGCTGCTAGAGCTCTTCGGCACGATGCACGAAGACATCTGGAAAGTGCTCTTCAAGGCCGGCGAGACACCACCGCCTACGACCGAGGATCATGGGCTTAGCTTAAAGCGCCAGGCTAATTTGGTAAGCTCTTTCATGTTTTCAAGGTATAGCCTTCTTGGCATATTTTGAGGAAGGAGTCTAAGCCTTCCTATCAATTTCTTTTAGGCCTGGACCGACATAGCGGGGCGGATTAATTGTCCAGCTCCGCTACCCGAAGATGAAGAAACCCCACTCCTGACGAAGATGTTGTTTCCAGCGCCTTATGATGTGCCAGAGAAGAAGACCAAGAAGACGGCCAAAGGGACCAGGAGTGGCCTTCGCCGAAAGGGTGCTTCGGACATGTCATCCAAAGATGGGACTGACTCTTCGGTCGCCGAAGACGACGGCAAGGGGGAGGAAGAAAGCGGCTCCCCCTGAGGGGGAAGGAAGAAAAGGGGGGCCGCCACAAATCTGGAGACGAAGGCGCCCAAGAGGAGGAAGGGCTCCCTTGCGGATAACTCCGCGTGGGATGTCGATAGCAGTCCGGAGCGAATGCCGCAGACCAAGCCTCAGGTCGCCTCGTAAGTACCCCAAATCTTATGCACATCAGATGCCTGGCCTTTCCGCTTTGTAATATTAATATGTTTAAATTGTGCCATTGCAGTCCAGCCCGCGATAGCTCCCCGTGATCCTCAACAAAGGGTTCGCTAGACTCAAAGCAGATGGCTAGCATGTCACCGCCGCCCGCTCACTCTGTCTCGCCCAAGGGTGATGACGAGGTGGCGTCCCAAAGGACCTTCCCAGACCGAGGGGAGGTTCCGGAGATCGTCAGGGTGGCGCCCCAGGATGACTCCTCGGCCGCCGGACACATGGGGGAAAAAGCCCCCATGGGGACTGGTGATGGGGGCCAAGTTCCATTCGGCCCTCAGCCGGATACCATTCCGGAGACCTACACGGCTCCGGAGTTCAGCGAACGGCCTTCCCCGAAAGGAGGAGGTGTGCCTGTTCCGCCGGTGACCTCTGTCCAACCAGAGGCACCAGATAATCTGCTGGAAATGCTGCGAGGCGCCTCCATTGTGGATGAACATCGTGCCCTTATGGGCACGGTGATTGAAAAGGTTCAGGCCGCCAAAAGTGGACTGACCAAAGCCTGCGCTAGCCTTTTAGCAGGCTTTAAGGTAATAATCGTAGAAAGAATATCATAGTGTAGACAGTAGCCCCTGATGCTCTGTTCAGTGTTCGGAAAGAAAAGGCTGAATAGAAGATCAAAACAATTTTTGCAGGAGTCTAACATAATATGTCTATGTAAATAAGCAGGCGTCGCTGCTGGCTGCTACCGTTCATACTGCGGAGGTCTCCGGCCTGAAGCAGAGCCTGGAGCGGGCCAACGAAGAGCTCAGCCTCGTAAAGAAGCAGCTTGAGGACAACCAAGGTATGCAGTAACATGCACGTATATTTTAGGAAGAATGAATGTTTCATGTGGACTAAAGCGTCATGAACTTTGTTAGGGGCCACGACCGAGGTGGCGGCCCTCAAGAAGGCGTTAGCCGAGGCCGAGGAAAAAGCGGCCAAGGAGCACGCCACATGCGAGAAACACGAGGACTGGGTCGGCGAGGTCCAGCAAGAGCTCCAAGACACCGTCAAGAAGTACAAGTCATTGGAGCGTGATTCTAACACGCAAGCGTCCGAACTTGCCAAGGCCCGCCAGAGCGCACGAGATGCCCGACCTAAAGCCCAGAGCACCCTCCAGGACATCCAAGCGGCCAAGAAGATCGTGCGGGTAAGGATTTCATTATGCAAAGCAAGTCTGTGAAGGAAATATTCCTTTTACTTACCCGAATTTGGAGCTCTCTAGGGGTGTTTACGGATTTGCCGCGCAACATATCGGATGCTGCCGAGTTCTATCAAGCTGAAGAAGGGAGTTCTTCGGGGAAACTGTTCTGGTCTCAATACCTCGGACCAGAACATCCAGTGCCCTTCAGCGACCAGCTGAAACAGCTGGTCGAGCTGCACAAGGCGGTCGAGCTAGCCATGAAGGACCTAATAGTCCGGCTATGGCCTGCCGAGCCTATGCCCAGCAGCTACTTCGGACTTGTGAAGCGGCTTGTTAGTGCCTGCCCGCGGCTTGAAGTCATAAAGCGGTCAGTCTGCATTGAAGGTTCATGGATGGCCTTCGCCCGTGTCAAGATGCACTGGGTGAAGATGGATGCCAAGAAGCTGATCACCGAAGGGCCGCCTGAGGGCAAGGAGCACCGCCGACCCGAGCTATATTTTGATGGTGTCCTGGAGGGATCCCGCCTTGTGGCAGAGCAATGTGCGAAGGATGTTATATTCCCATGAAAGCATTCATGTTATCCTGTCTTGTAACATGAAACAAGGTCGTTATGTAATATAATGCTTGTGACTCTTAAAATTTTACCTCCTGTGCGGCCATTTATGTAATCTGAGGATTAACCAGTCATTGGCTTCTACCCCCACGTAGATACTACGGGGGTGTTCGGGATAAATCTAAACACTCTTTACTCCACATTTTGGTCCTTAAAGGAGGTGTTTAGCGCAACGAACAAGGCAATCAGACTATACGGCTTTTATCGCCCTCACATAGACATAGGGGTTTGACAATAAGAATCTTGACGAAGCCCCTGGTATTCGGAAGACCGAGCTAGGGGCGCTATACACGCCTGATCGGATAAAAAATGATTCCTTGCATAAAGCAGAAAAAATCTCTAAGGATTTGAAACCTCTCGAACAGCTAACCAGCTCTCGCTGCATCATGACAGTCAGTTTTCGGCTTTCTCTACTGAGGTGCTCGTTCGGAAGAACCGGGACACAATCACAGTAGTTCTCCCTTTACTACCCTAGCCGATATAGCGGAACGTAAGGTAGTAAGCACAGGAGCCGGGCAACCCATCTATTGACCAAAGACATGATTCGGAGTCGATGCATATAATGTTATAAGTTCGGGGTGCCGAACCGTACTATAAAAAGTGTTCGGACTTTATTGCCGTACTGCGGGGCGTGATGAAGCCCCTGGCGAAGTGATACGTACCAGAGTGTACGGGTTTGATGAGTAATAAATACAAAGGCAAGGAGAAGATCAAGTAATAAGCTAATGCTACCATTTATTTACCATAGTAATGTGATTAATACATCGAGGCGTACTTGTACAAGAAATGCGATAAGCAAGTAAGGCTATTTAACATGCCATGACCAAGAGCGAGCTATGTGCGGGTATGTAAAATAGGTATAGCAATCGTTAGCAGAGACCACCTGGGGATTCCCTTGTACGCCAAAGCTCCTTGCCTCCTTAGTGTGTCCAACAAACGGGTTGTCAGAAGAAACCTCTAAAAGAGAAAACCCCAAAATGAAACGGAAAGGTGAAGGTGTGCGAATCCGAGGGTCGGTCAAGCCGCACTGTGGATCGCAAGCTAGCAATGCCTCCATCGATACCCATGGGATTTTGAGTGCGTAGTTGTGTACGCGCGGTACGAATGCCGCTGTTTGATCGGGACTGGGACGGAAGCCAAATTGCTAATTGAGCTCTTGACGAGCCGGGCTGTCTTGCTGCAGAATAGTCCGGACTCTTTTAATAGTGTTCGAGGGTTTGGCCGCTGAACTAAGGTTCTGCTGGAAAAGGCCGCGCTGTACTTCTGCTGCTAAGGCCGTTGTGTGCTCCTCGGTACGGAGGGAGCGTTCCGTATTTCCATTGATTGTTATGACGCCATGTGATCCGGGGATCTTGAGCTTGAGATAAGCGTAGTGAGGTACCGCATTGAATCGAGCGAATGCGGTTCGTCCGAGCAGTGCGTGATAGCCGCTGCAAAAGGGGACGATATCGAAGATTAACTCCTCGCTTCGGAAGTTATCCGGAGATCCGAAGACAACTTCTAGTGTGATTTAGCCCGTACAGCGGGCCTCTACGCCTGGTATGAATCCCTTAAAGGTAGTCCTTGTGGGTTTGATCTATGATGGGTTAATGCCCATTTTGCGTATTGTGTCCTGATAGAGCAGATTGACGTTGCTACCACCATCCATGAGGACTCGCATTAGGTGGAATCCGTCCATGATTGGGTCTAGGACTAGTGCGGCTCATCCGCCATGCCGGACACTGGTCGGATGATCCCGACTATCGAAAGTGATCGGGCATGATGACCATGGGTTGAATTTTGGGGCGACTGGCTCTATCACATAAACATCCCTTAGTGCGCGCTTGCGCTCCCTTTTGGGGATGTGTGTAGCATATATCATGTTCACCGTTTTGACTTGAGGGGGAAACTTCTTCTATCCCCCTATGGTTGGCTGCAGGGGCTCCTCGTCATTGTCCTTGCTTTGCGATCCCTTTTCCTTATTCTTGGCGTTTAACTTGTCGGCGTGCTTAAAAACCCAGCAATATCTGTTGGTATGATTGGCTGGTTTGTGCGGGGTGCCATGAATTTGGCACGGACGGTCAAGTATGCGGTCCATGCTAGATGGTCCATGATTGTTTCTTTGATACGGCTTTTTCCGCTGACCGGACTTGGAGCCGCTGAATCTGGCATTTACAGCAGTTTCATTGGTGCTATCACCATTGCTTTGGCGTTTGTGTCTGCTGCGTCGGAGCTTGCTGTTGCTGTTTTTGGCCTCGGAGGGGCCTGCCTCGCTGGCCATATTTTTACTACGAGCCAACCAGTTATCCCCACCCGCACAAAAGGGGGGTCATGAGGGCCGTGAGGGCGGCCATAGATTTCGGCTTTTCTTGGCCAAGGTGGCAGGCGAGCCATTCGTCGCGGCTGCTATGTTTAAAGGCCGCTAGGGCTTCTGCATCCGGAGAATCGACGATCTAGTTCTTTTTGGTTAGGAACCTAGTCCAGAATTTCCCGGCTGACTCAACGGGCTATTGAACTATGTGACTTAAGTCATCGGCGGCTGGCGGCCGGACGTATGTACCTTGGAAGTAGTCAAGAAAGGCTTCTTACAAGTCCTCCCAGCTGCCGATGGAATTTTCAGGCAGGCTGTTTAACCAGTGCCGAGTTGGCCCTTTGATTTTTAGTGGGAGGTATTTGATAGCATGGAGGTCATCTCCGCGGGCCATGTGAAGGTGGAGAATAAAATCCTCGATCCATACCGCGGGATCGCTTGTTCCGTCGTATGATTCAATATTGACGGGTTTGAACCCTTCGGGGAATTCATGGTCCATTACTTCATTAGTGAAGCAAAGAGGGTGTGCGGCGCCTCTATATCGGGCCGCGTCGCGACGTAGCTCCGGTGGAGTCCATCTATGGTTATCGGCTCGAGCATGACTAGGTTTGTCACGTCTGAATAGGTAGCCGTCGTCGCGTGTCGAGGCACGTCCTCGCGATCCGTAGATCGATCTTGTATGCCCTGCTCTACTGCCCAGGGTTTGCCGGAGGTCGTATGTATGACCCCGAACTGTTTTGTCTCTATTTTTCCGTGGCGGCGAGGCAGGCTGTTCGGCTTGAATTGCCGCTCAATCCCGACCACGAGGTGGTCGATCTGCCGCACTGTCCTGACTGCATAGTGTTAGGTCGGCCGCGTTACACGAGGGAGGTATGGGCTCCTGCGCCTCTTCATCGAATTGAGGTAGCAACCTTCGCTTTGGGTAACTCTTGGCTGGGCGTCTGAGGCCGTATTCTTCGGCTGCCAGGACATCAGTCCATCTGTCGACGAGAAGATCTTGATCAGCTTGAAGCTGCTGCTGCTTATTTTTCAGGCTCCTTGCGGTGGCTATTAGCTGGCGCTAGAAGCGCTCCTGCTCGAGGGGTTCCTCAGGCATGATAAAATCTTTGTTGTCAAGGCTTTCCTCATCCTCAGGGAGCGGACAATAACCACCATCCTTCGAGTCGTTGGTCCTGGCCTGTTTGTTGGGGCTATTTTGCCCGTGTTCTTGATCCACCTGCTCGGATGTGACCTCAGCAGGGTCTTCACTGTTTTCGGCATCGTTCGGAGTATTATTTTCTCCGGTGCCAGTATTGATATTTTTGGGGCGACGTGACTTAGAGTGGCGCCAAGGACGCCGACGTTTTTGCTGTTTCTCAGGAGGTTTATCCTCAGCTGGATCCTCTTTATCATCGTCGTTAGTTTTTTTAGGCGTGTCCACCATGTATACGTCGTAGGAAGGAGTGGCCGTCCATTGTCCAGTAAATAGCGGGTTTTGGCCTTGCTCCTTGTCGGCATCATCGTCCGAACTGATGATGTCTTTGGAGCCGTAGTCAAGCACGTCGGTTAAGTCCTCGACAGTGGCTATGACGTGGGTGGCGGGTGGGAAGCAAAATTCCCCATCATCAGCTTCTAGTTCGAACCGTACATAGTTCGGCTGTGAGTCCCTCGTCAAGGACAAGTTCTTTAATGAGTTCAGCACATCGCCAAAGGGCGAGTGCTAGAAGATGTGTGTGGTGCTGAACTCGAAGATCGATAAGCGATCGAGTTCGGTTTTCACAGAATCACATGGTTCGTAACTTATACACGGGGAAGAGTCCGGAGTTTCGGTGACACGAGTATTGCATGAGGTTAAGTCCATGTGTGGCTCCAACGCCGAAGAATCTGTGGCCTCCATGGTGGGGTCGAACCTCCAGTCCTTCGATGTCGCAGTGTGCTCTGGATCTAAGGCCGGAGTGGTCACATGGGCTATCTCCTGGAAGTGGTATGACGATGGGTTTAGGTCATGTTCGTCAAGGTGACCGGGAGCGGTCGCCGCGGTCTCGAATCCGGCGAAGATCAAATCTCCACGGATGTCCGCCACATAGTTCAAACTCCCAAATCTGACCTGATGGCCAGGGGCGTAGCTATCGATCTACTCCAGGTGGCCAAACGAGTTGGCCCGCAGTGTGAAGCCGCCGAACACAAAGATCTGTCTGGGGAGGAAGGTTTCTCCTTGGACAGCGTCATGATACGTCTCCAACGTATATATAATTTTTGATTGCTCCATGCTATATTATCTACTGTTTTGGGTAATATTGGGATTTATTTTCCACTTTTATATTATTTTTGGGACTAACCTATTAACCGGAGGCCCAACCCAGATTTGTTGTTTTTCGCCTATTTCAGTGTTTCGAAGAAAAGGAATATCAGACGGAGTCGAAACGGAACGAAATCAACTGGAGAAGTTATTTTTGGAAGGAAAGCTACCGGATGGACTTGGACCCCACGTCAGGAGAGAAGGGAGGTGCCCACGAGGGTGGGGGCGCGCCCCTGCCTCGTGGGGCCCCCGAAGCTCCACCGACGTACTTCCTGCACCCATATATACCTATGTATCCTAAAACTTCCAGAACAGAGATTAGATCGGGAGTTCCGCCGCCGCAAAACCTCCAGAGCCACCAAAAACCAATCGGGACCCTGTTCCGGCACCCTGCCGGAGGGGGGAACCCTCACCGGTGGCCATCTTCATCATCCCGGCGCTCTCCATGACGAGGAGGGAGTAGTTCACCCTCGGGGCTGAGGGTATGTACCAGTAGCTATGTGTTTGATCTCTCTCTCTCTCTCTCTCTCTCTCTCTCTCTCTCTCTCTCTCTCTCTCGTGTTCTTGATTTGGCACGATCTTGATGTATCATGAGCTTTGCTATTAGAGTTGGATCTTATGTTACTTCTCCCCCTCTACTCTCTTGTAATGGATTGAGTTTTCCCCTTGAAGTAATCTTATCGGATTGAGTCTTTAAAGATTTGAGAACACTTGATGTATGTCTTGCCGTGCGTATATGTGGTGACAATGGTATATCACGTGATTCACTTGATATATGTTTTGGTGATCAACTTGTGGGTTTCGCCCATGAACCTATGCATAGGGGTTGGCACACGTTTTTGTCGTGATTCTCCGGTAGAAACTTTGGGGCACTCTTTGGGGTTCTATGTCTTGGTTTGAATAGATGAATTGAGATTGTGTGATGCATATCGTATAATCATGCCCACAGATACTTGAGGTGACATTGGAGTATCTAGGTGACATTAGGGTTTTGGTTGATTTGTGTCTTAAGGTGTTATTCTAGTACGAACTCTAGGGCTGTTTGTGACACTTATAAGAATAGCCCAACGGATTGATTGGAAAGAATAACTTTGAGGTGGTTTCGTACCCTACCATAATCTCTTGTTTGTTCTCCGCTATTAGTGACTTTGGAGTGACTCTTTGTTGCATGTTGAGGGATAGTTATATGATCCAATTATGTTATTATTGTTGAGTGAACTTGCACTAGTGAAAGTATGAACCCTAGGCCTTGTTTCCTATCATTGCAATACCGTTTACGCTCACTTTTACCACCTGTTACCTTGCTGTTTTTATATTTTCAGATTACAAAAACCTATATCTACCATCCATATTGCACTTGTATCACCATCTCTTCGCCGAACTAGTGCACCTATACAATTTACCATTGTATTGGGTGTGTTGGGGACACAAGAGACTCTTTGTTATTTGGTTGCAGGGTTGCTTGAGAGAGACCATCTTCATCCTTCGCCTCCCACGGATTGATAAACCTTAGGTCATCCACTTGAGGGAAATTTGCTACTGTCCTACAAACCTGTGCACTTGCAGGCCCAACAACGTCTACAAGTAGAAGGTTGCATTGTAGACATCAAGCTCTTTTCTGGCGCTGTTGCCGGGGAGGCTAGTTAAGCAGCACTCACACCCCGTCAACTAAGCTCTTTTTTGGCGTCGTTGCTGGGGAGGTGAGTGCTTGAAGGTATATCTTTAGGTCTTGCAATTGAATCTTTTTGTTTCTTGTTTTATCACTAGTTAGTATTATAAAAGAATACTAAAAAATGGAATTGAGTTTGTCTCATACGCTTCATCTTTTTAATATCTTTCTGAGTATGATGGAAAGGAAAATTGTGCCGAAGTGTTAGAAGAAGAATGCATTAAAATGTTTGGCACTGAATCTTTGAATGATGAGCATGATTACAATGTTGTTAGTATGAACTCCTTGAATATCCGTAGTACTAATGATGATTGCTCTAGTTATGATGAAAATGTCTCCTATAAACATGTCAATTTTTGTGGAGTGCATTGGGTTTGCAAGTACACACCAAATAGAGAAGATTTATATGTATTGTGCGGTGAATTGCATTGAAAATCCTTATATTGCCAATTACATAAATAAAAGAAAATAAATAGAGGATGAAGAGAATACTAATGAAAGGGAAGAGACCTCCCAATATTCTCCTATTATTTCTTATGATGAATCAGGTAACAAGGAGGAGCCTTCTATTCAACCAATCTCATTAATAAGGAGCTCCAAAAAGAGGATTGAACCCACACATGATGTGGTGAAGAAGAAGAAAAGAAAAAGGAAGAGAGGTAAAAGGGTATCTCTCCCAAATAAAGTTGCTCCTATTATTGTTGTGCCTCATGAAAATGAAGATGATACACTTGATGATGATCTCGTTATGCCTATTGCTTGTAGTGATGATTATGATTGGGAAGATAATGATACTTCTTATGATATTGAAAATCTTTTTGGCACTTGCTTGGAAGAATATGATAATAATGTTTGCTATACCATTAGTGCTATCCATACTATTAATGATGAGAGTGATTATGCTTATGATATGAAAAGGCCCAAGCTTGGGGAAGCTATTTTTGATGAGAATGACATATTTGAGAATATATTTGCTGCAATTAATGTTTGTCCCAAGCTTGGGGATGATACTTTTAATGAAGATGATATTTTTAGCCTCTCAAGTTTTGATATGCAAAGTTGTTATGATGATAGCATGCCTTTTACCTATGATGATTATATTTATGAAAGTGGGTTTGGAAGAGTTTCAACTTTAGGAAGTAGTGATCCCACAATATTGGAGGATGTTGGATCTTATTGTGATAATTATGAAAGTGGATTTTGAGAGGTCATGACTTTATTTAGTGATGTATCCACTATTTCGGAAGAGGTTTCAATTGATTATGACTAGAACAAAGTTGTTACTTATGATGATTATTGTGATGAAACTTATGCTATAAAAAGTAGTGATGATTTTATTTATAAAACTTGTCATGATTATGATACTCTTTTTCTGAACATTACTCTTTTAATGTGGAAACAATTTGTAGTATTCAAGTCTCTTATGATACTCCCACTAATCCGAATGAGAAGAATTTTGCTTATGTGGAGAGTAGTAAATTTTCTATGCTTGTAGATCATGAAAAGAATGCTTTAGGTGCTGGTTATATTGTTGAATTCATTCATGATTCTACTGAAAGTTATTATGAGGGAGGATTGTATGCTTGTAGGAATTGCAATAATATCAAGTTTCCTCTCTATGTGCTTAAAGTTTTGAAGTTATGCTTGTTTTACCTTCCTATGCAAGTTGATTCTTGTTCCCATAAGTTGTTTGCTAACAAAATCCCTATGCATAGGAAGTGGGTTAGACTTAAATGCGCTAGTCATATTCTTCATGGTGCTCTCTTTATGTTTCAATTCTTATCTTTTATGTGAGCATCATTGAAATCATCATGCCTAGCTAGGGGCGTTAAACGATAGCGCTTGTTGGGAGGCAACCCAATTTTATTTTAGTTTCTTGCTTTTTGGTTCTGTTTAGTAATAAATAATCCATCTAGCTTATGTTTAGATGTGGTTTTATGTTTCAATTAGTGTTTGTGCCAAGTAGAACCTTTGGGAAGACTTGGGTGGAGTCTTTATGATCATGCTGTAAAAAATAGAAACTTTAGCGCTCACGAGATTAGCTAGAACTTTTTACTGGAGAGTTCTATTTATTTGATTCTTTTTTAAGATTATTACTAGACAAATTCCTCAGGTCCACCAATTTATTTAAGAATTTTTGGAGTTCCAGAAGTTTGCGTTAGTTACATATTACTACAGACTGTTCTGTTTTTGACAGATTCTGTTTTTCGTGTGTTGTTTGCTTATTTTGATGACTCTATGGCTAGTAAAATAGTTTATAAACCATAGAGAAGTTGGAATACAGTAGGTTTAACACAAATATAAATAAAGAATGAGTTCATTACAGTACCATGAAGTGGTGTTTTGTTTTCTTTCGCTAACAGAGCTTACGAGTTTTCTGTTAAGTTTTGTGTTGTGAAGTTTTCAAGTTTTGGGTAAAGATTCGATGTACTATGGAATAAGGAGTGGAAAGAGCCTAAGCTTGGGGATTCCCAAGGCACCCCAAGGTAATATTCAAGGATAACCAAGCGTCTAATCTTGGGTATGCCCCGGAAGGCATCCCCTCTTTCGTCTTCGTTCATCGGTAACTTTACTTGGAGCTATATTTTTATTCACCACATGATATGTGTTTTGCTTGGAGCGTCATTTTGTTTTCTTTAGTTTTGCTTGTTGTTTGAATAAAGTATCAAGATCAGAAATTTTTAAATGTTAGAGAGTCTTCACATAGTTGCATAATTATTCGGCTACTCATTGATCTTCACTTATATCTTTCGGAGTAGTTTGTCATTTGCTCTAGTGCTTCACTTATATCTTTTAGAGCACAATGATGGTTTTATTTTGAAGAAATAGATGAACTCTCATGCTTCACTTATATTATTTTGAGAGTCTTAAATAGCATGGTAATTTGCTTAAATAATCCTAATATGCTAAGCATACAAGATTTGTAAGAATTCTTATGAGTGTGTTGAATACTAAGAAAAGTTTGATGCTTGATAATTGTTTTGAGATATGGAGGTGATAATATCAAAGTCGTGCTAGTTGAGTAGTTGTGAATTTGAGAAATGCTTGTGTTGAAGTTTGCAGGTCCCGTAGCATGCACGTATGGTAAATTTTATGTAACAAATTTGAAACATGAGGTGTTATTTGATTGTCCTCCTTATGAGTGGCGGTCTGGGACGAGCGATGGTCTTTTCCTACCAATCTATCCCCCTAGGAGCATGCGCGTAGTGCTTTGGTTTTTGATGACTTGTAGATTTTTGCAATAAGTATGTGAGTTCTTTATGACTAATGTTGAGTCCATGGATTATACGCACTCCCATCCTTCCATCATTGCTAGCCTCTTCGGTACCGTGCATTGCCCTTTCTCACATTGAGAGTTGGTGCAAACTTCGCTGGTGCATCCAAACCCCGTGATATGATACGCTCTTTCACACATAAACCTCCTTATATCTTCCTCAAAACAGCCATCATACCTACCTATTATGGCATTTCCATAGCCATTCCGAGATATATTGCCATGCAACTTTCCACCATACCATTCCTCATGACACATTCATCATTGTCATATTGCTTAGCATGATCATGTAGTTGACATAGTATTTGTGGCAAAGCCACCGTTCATAATTCTTTCATACATGTCACTCTTGATTCATTGCATATCCCGGTACACCGCTGGAGGCATTCATATAGAGTCATACTATGTTCTAGTATCGAGTTGTAATCATTGAGTTGTAAATAAATAGAAGTGTGATGATCATCATTTAATAGAGCATTGTCCCAAAAAAAGGAGAAAGGCCAAAGAAAAAAAAGGCCAAAAAAAGGGACAATGCTACTATCCTTTTTTCCACACTTGTGCTTCAAAGTAGCACCATGTTCTTCATATAGCGAGTCTCATATATCGTGTTTCAAAGTAGCACCATGTTTTTCATATAGAGAGTTTCATATGGTGTCACTTTCATATACTAGTGGGAATTTTTCATTATAGAACTTGGCTTGTATATTCCAACAATGGGCCTCCTCAAGTGCCCTAGGTCTTCGTGAGCAAGCAAGTTGGATGCACGCCCACTTAGTTTCTTTTGTTGAGCTTTCATACATTTATAGCTCTAGTGCATCCGTTGCATGGCAATCCCTACTCCTCGCATTAACATCAATCGATGGGCATCTCCATAGCTCATTGATTAGCCTCGTTGATGTGAGACTTTCTCCTTTTTTTGTCTTCTCCACATAACCCCCATCATCATATTCTATTCTACCCATAGTGCTATATCCATGGCTCGCGCTCATGTATTGTGTGAAGGTTTATAAGTTTGAGATTACTAGAGTATGAAACAATTGTTTGGCTTGTCATCGGGGTTGCGCATGATGAGAGCATTCTTGTGTGACGAAAATGGAGCATGACTAAACTATATGATTTTCTAGGGATGAACTTTCTTTGGCCATGTTATTTTGAGAAGACATAATTGCTTAGTTAGTATGCTTGAAGTATTATTATTTTTATGTCAATATGAACTTTTGTCTTGAATCTTTCGGATCTGAATATTCATATCACAATTAAGAAGAATTACAATGAAATTATGCCAACTAGCATTCCACATCAAAAATTATCTTTTTATCATTTACCTACTCGAGGAATGAGCAGGAATTAAGCTTGGGGATGCTTGATACGCCTCCAAATAAGATTCTATAATTTTTGATTGCTCCATGCTATATTATCTACTGTTTTGGGTAATATTGGGCTTTATTTTCCACTTTTATATTATTTTTGGGACTAACCTATTAACCGAAGGCCCAGCCCAGATTTGTTGTTTTTTGCCTATTTCAGTGTTTCGAAGAAAAGGAATATCGAATAGTCGAAACGGAATGAAATCAACTGGAGAAGTTATTTTTGGAAGGAAAGCTCCCGGATGGACTTAGACCCCACGTCAGTAGCCAAGGGTGGTGCTCACGAGGGTGGGGGCGCACCCACCCGTGAGGGCGCGCTACCGCCTCGTGGGGCCCCAAGCTCCACCGACGCATTTCTGCACCCATATATACCTCGTATCCTAAAACTTCCGAACAGAGATTAGATCGGGAGTTCCGCCGCAAAACCTCCAGAGCCACCAAAAACCAATCGGGACCCTGTTCCGGCACCCTGCCGGATGGGGGAACCCTCACCGGTGGCCACCTTCATCATCCCGGCGCTCTCCATGACGAGGAGGGAGTAGTTCACCCTCGGGGTTGAGGGTATGTACCAGTAGCTATGCGTTTGATCTCTCTCTCTCTCGTGTTCTTGATTTGGCACGATCTTGATGTATCGCGAGATTTGCTATTATAGTTGGATCTTATGTTTCTTCTCCCCCTCTACTCTCTTGTAATGGATTGAGTTTTCCCCTTGAAGTAATCTTATCGGGTTGAGTCTTTAAAGATTTGAGAACACTTGATGTATGTCTTGCCGTGCGTATCTGTGGTGACAATGGGATATCACGTGATTCACTTGATGTATGTTTTGGTGATCAACTTGCGGGTTCCGCCCATGAACCTATGCATAGGGGTTGGCACACGTTTTCGTCGTGATTCTCCGGTAGAAACTTTGGGGCACCCTTTGAGGTTCTATGTGTTGGTTTGAATAGATGAATTGAGATTGTGTGATGCATATCGTATAATCATGCCCACGGATACTTGAGGTGACATTGGAGTATCTAGGTGACATTAGGGTTTTGGTTGATTTGTGTCTTAAGGTGTTATTCTAGTACGAACTCTAGGGCTGTTTGTGACACTTATAGTAATAGCCCGACGGATTGATTGGAAAGAATAACTTTGAGGTGGTTTCGTACCCTACCATAATCTCTTCATTTGTTCTCCGCTATTAGTGACTTTGGAGTGACTCTTTGTTGCATGTTGAGGGATAGTTATATGATCCAATTATGTTATTATTATTGAGAGAACTTGCACTAGTTAAAGTATGAACCCTAGGCCTTGTTTCCTATCATTGCAATACCGTTTACGCTCACTTTTACCACTTGTTACCTTGCTGTTTTTATATTTTCAGATTGCAAAAACCTATATCTACCATCCATATTGCACTTGTATCACCATCTCTTCGCCGAACTAGTGCACCTATACAATTTACCATTGTATTGGGTGTGTTGGGGACACAAGAGACTCTTTGTTATTTGGTTGCAGGGTTGCTTGAGAGAGACCCTCTTCATCCTACGCCTCCCACGGATTGATAAACCTTAGGTCATCCACTTGAGGGAAATTTGCTACTGTCCTATAAACCTGTGCACATGCAGGCCCAACAACGTCTACAAGGAGAAGGTTGCGCAGTAGACATCACGTCACTATCGATGATTGAAGGGGCCATCGAACCTTTCGTCGTTGGCACAGTGGAACTCTCAATGAAAGCACCAATGTCGGTGTCAAAACCGGCGGATCTCGGGTAGGGGGTCTCAAATTGTGCGTCTAAGTTCGATGGTAACAGGAGACAGGGGACACGATGTTTAGCCAGGTTCGGGCCCTCTCTATGGAGGTAATACCCTACTTCCTGCTTGATTGATCATGATGAATATGAGTATTACAAGAGTTGATCTACCATGAGATAGTAATGGCTAAACCCTAGAAGTCTAGCCTGTATGACTATGGTAATGAGTATTCGTCTTTCCGGACTAAGTCCTCCGGTTTATATAGACACCGGGAGGATCTAGGGTTACACAAGGTCGGTTAAAAAGGAAAAGAATCTACATATTTGGTCGCCAAGCTTGCCTTCCACGCCAAGGAGAGTCACATCCGGACACGGGTGCAGTCTTCGGTCCTCGTATCTTCACAGCCCATCAGTCCGGCCCATGGCTAACAGGCCGGATGCCCGAGGACCCCTTAGTCCAGGACTCCCTCAGTACCTAAGCATGCATAGCATTCCAGATTGAGGTAGTAGCCATGTCTCATGTGGGTCATACGGAATGTCACTAAGGAGAGATTTCACCTCGATCTCAAGAGCTCTTGCACGTGCACTTGTCGTCGGTCCATTTGGCACTTGGGGAGACGTAGCTAGGTCCATGGGGATGACAGCAGGATAGTCCGCATCACCAGTGTAGTAGGACGCATGAGAGGAGGCTGAGAGGAGGAATAGAAGGTATGAAGGAGATTAAGGGGTGTCATTAAAACATATCACACATATACATATGTACAGTTCATGGGGAAGATTTAGATTTACTTGTCTACGATTGTCAAAATAGAAAATATGCAACACAAAAGTCTTGCAAAACTGTGAGATGAAGCTACTGGTCAAAGGAAATTTCAAACAGCCAACCGTGCACTACAAATGAAAAAATTCATCCAAAATAGCTCCAAACAGGAACACGAAATTAAACATTTAAGGTCGACAAAACTACGAACCGATCGCTTGAATGGAACCATAACATTGATGTGCATCTTTTTCATATAGAGCTTATCTCAAATCGAAGTACTATCGTGTAGATTAGAAGGGATGAAGAAGAAAGGAGATTAGAGAGGAGCTTAGTGGAGGTAGGAGAAAATAACACGCATAGGCTGTATACTAACTTGCATTGCACTGGCATACTCTCGTGCAAGGGGATCACGTGCGCTCGATGTGGCTCAACTCAGCCTGACTGGCTGGAAAAACTACCAATTAGACAGTTTCTAGTGGGCCTGGCTGGAAACTACTTTAAGTTTCGTGCGATGCAGGCCCAATAGTGAACGTAGGCAACCAAATAACCTATTTTCTTCCCGTGCAGGTCTAGTTGACCTCTCTATGCGTGTTACCAAACACGCCCTCAGTGAGTCACTAACTCACTATCTAGCTAATTTTGATAGAAATAGTAAGTGTGTCGTTTTGTGCATTCGGCCGGGACCTGAAGGTCTCTAAACACTGCATTGTAGAACTTCCTTAGGTAATCTCCAACGTTGACCCACAAAACAAACACCGCATTCGTCCACGGACCGAGGGAGAGCAGTCCACGGACATGGATACGGGAGCCGGCCATCCAATGCTATCCGCATACATTTCAAATAAGAACTAAAATAACAAGAAAAATTCATGCAAAAATGTTGGATTTCATTCAGCTGTTTGAACTGAAAAGTAAAAAAATAAATATAACTTGTACCGGACCACCACTTCGTGCGTGTGGCCACCCTGCCCGACCGCATAGTCGTTGCCGTATGTGTCGTTGTCATCATCGCAGCAACGCCAGGGGCCCGGTAGCCCACGACAGCCTTGTCTGGCCGCAGCTTGGTGTTCGCAAAGGAGTCATCGCGGTTGTGCGGGAGCGGGGGCTCCTCCTTCACCTGCAGAAGAGGGGATGCACGCTTCGGCTTCACGCGGTAGCATGGCAACGACGGTGGCTCCTCCTTGACCGCACACGGCGGCGAGGGTGGCGTCGGGCCCATATGACGGAGGGATCGCTCTGTCATGATCTTCAAACAGTGGAAGAATTCTTCTTTGTCTGTCACAACGGCCTCCAAGAGGAGGCGGGGCTGCCGCTGCTAGTGTTGCGGCCACGCCCGATCCTCCTTGTCGCTAGAGGAGATGACGATCTCCTCCTTGCTGGAGGAGCCACCCGTCGTGGATGCCTAGGGGCCCGGAGAGCGACGACGGCGATGCCATGGTCTGCCTGACGAAAAACTGCCGCTGGCTTCGTCCACCAACATAAAGAACCAGGACTTCGTCATCACCCAAGTTGGATTGAAAGCGGTGAGAAGGAAGGACTTGGGGAGAAGGATGGACTTCTAGTTGGATTGAAAGTAGTGTGGATATGTGCATTGTCGGTGCACGACTTAAAATAGTCGTGGCTAGGCCATGCGAAGGGCCGGTCAGCCCCATTCAATGTGGCGCAGCGGCTGAAGTTGGTTTTTTGGGACACAGCGTCTATATTGAAATGATAACGCCTGAGAGGACGCATCCGTTAGTGCCACCCTCGCGTCTGGTCACATCATTTGGCATCAATGCCGGCTACTGCATGCTCCGAACTGGCATGAATGCGACGCGACAAGCGGCACGGGCGTTGGATAAAAAGCACGAGAGAGGTGGGAGGTTTTTGTGAGTGGGCCAGTGCAATCAGAAACGAGCGTGGCGGCGGTCCGGACACCCGCAACCCCCAATTTGTCTCAGGTTTACGGGAAAAATGTGTCCGGGACGATTGTCGAACCGATAGAGGACCGTATTGAATGGCAAAACACGTCTAAACCGCGCAGTCCGAACGGTTGCGTGCGGTTCAAGGATCTGCGTCAAAGATGCCCTTATTCCCTGAAAAAGATGAAACAGACTCCACACAACACAACCACGTCGCCAAAGCCCAAATAGCTAAGAGCATCTACAACTGGATACAGCAAATCCGACCCCTCAAGCTCCTGCGGACGCATCCTGGCGCGTTAGCAGACAGTGACTAGTCACGCCCTCAAATAATCTCTTCCACAACCGGATACGTCATTTGCAAATCCTTAAATTCATATTATACATGCAACTATAACCTAATCCAAAGATTAGCCCGTCCAGCTCCGCCATCCGATCGCCAGCGAGGCGGAGTAGGACATGGGACATGAAACGACTCACGGCAGTCGAGGCCCCGCCGTCTCCCATGCCCCACTCTTTCTTGCCGGATTCTATAACCTTGACGGTGCCGATGGACGTGAGGTCGACGATGGATCCGTTCTAGGAGGAGCCGGCGACGTCACCACGACGCGATTGCGGTGCCCGGACTGGTGCACCATGAGGAGTGCCGGAGAACTCAACTCTGCCTCGCCAACGTCCATCGCCGTGAGGGCTGCCGCCATACCACGCGCCCGCTGCCTCGCATGGCAGATACGCTAGGCCATGTTTGCGTCGGACGACGCCTATGCGTTCAAACCCACCTCAACGTGGCAACGGAGGGTTTGCGCGCCGGCCATCGCGTTCGGACGCCAGACGGACCGCATCGCCTTCGGTGAGCGGCGACAAGGCGTATCCATGCGCCATTTGGGCGGACACAATGGATTTTCGACGGAAGGAGTCCGAGAGTTGCCGTCGGGTAGCCTCCTCCTGGGCGTTGCGGAGCCCAAGCCGGACGGTCATCTCCTCCTCAGACCGCGTGAGCTGAGCTTAGGGTCGACGAATCTACAGGTGTAGGACTCGGATCTGCTGCCCGCCATATCAGAGAAGGTCGAATATCACCGGACGGGATTTTGGGTAGCGAAGTGAAATGGTTAAGGTTTGGTCTGCAGAGCGGATGAGGACGAATACGATCAGGTCATCATATATCTAATCTATATTTGAGCTGAATATGAGAGGTACCGGTCAGTCCGGCCGTTTGAAGCCGGTTTAAGGTGCCCGTCTTGGGTTGGATTTTTTTTTTTTTTGACCGGTGTGTGACCGTGCGTTGTAGATGCTCTTGCATCAGAATGCGAGTGGTGACGCAGAAAAAAAATGCATGCGAACGGTGACGTGCGTGTCCTACAGTAAGACCGGCCACGCAGGCGGCAGCCTTCTGCCACGTATGCCACACGTGTCGCATCCTATGGTACAAGCCGCCCTATTAAATCATCAACCGCACTTCGTGCGAAACAGCAAAGCAAAGCAAGCGGCACAAAGCAAGCCCTCGCAGGCACGCAGCACCTCAGCTAGCCAACAGATGGCTTCCTCCGGCTACCTCAGAGCGGCCAGCGGCGCCACTCGCAGCCGCCAGACGCTCCTCCTCCGGCAGCGCCCCGCTGCTCCGGCCACAAGCGCGGCACCGCGCGCGCTCGTCGCTTACTCAGCGACGCGGCACGCGTCGGCAGTCCCCAACCCGCCGCCTGGGGCGGCGCCTTTGCCCGAGGACGCGCCGCGGCAGACACCGCCGAGGCTCGGGGAGCCGGACCCCGTGGGACCTCCCACGCCGACACCCAAGGAGAAGATAACCGGCACACCGCCGTCGGAGGAGGACGACGGTGGGTTACCCGGTGGAGTGCCGGACACGACCCCGCCGCCGGACGTGCCACTGCCCCCTGTCTCGCCCGATGGTAGCAACGTCTAGCTCGCGTAGTCCGTCTGTGCGTGCTTGATGCGTAGCTTTTGCATACTGTGTCAGTGTGTACATATATGTTGCAATGGAGTACGTTCTACCTTTTTCCATACGGAGCACCATGTAAACTGCTGTATTCTCTCTCGAGTCACGAGCATGCAGCTGTTGGTGCGCGCATGGTGTTAGGCTTTGCCTTCTCATAAATCAATGCACACTAAGTCAACTTTTCCTCTTATCAAAGATTTTAGGAAAAAATGTTAAGCCTAGAGCATCTGCAGCAGCAGAGAACAAATGGCTGCAGAGAACAAATATGACCCCTCAAACGTACGATGACCGGGCATTCTTCTTGTTGAGTAACTTAATTGTATTAGGAAACATAGGATAAATTAGGAAGTATCTAGCTTGTCTTCTACTTTAAATAGATCATGTATTCCTATATATGGCATTCTTCATGTTGAGTAACCTGATTGTATTAGGAAACATAGGATAAATTAGGAAGTATCTGGCTTGTCTTCTACTTTAAATAGATCATGTATTTCTATATATATGCCTATGAGGCTCAAGCAATACAACGACTTCTTTTTAATATGGTATCAATTTTCGGATTTTAAACCCTAGCCGCCGCCGCTTCCTCACCCGCGCGCCGCCTTTAGGGCGGTCGGCCTCCATGACCACCGTTGGCGGCCGGTTCATCCGTCGGTCATGTTGACCGGCTGCCATAGTCTTTTCCCTGAGCCCTTGCATTAGGGTTTTTTTTCTCCCGCCGGTCATCTTGATCGGCTTTTTTTTCAACTTAATCTTGATCGGTTTGCGTCGCCCACCGCCACCATCGATTCCGTGCGCCTCTACTCAAACACCGGCGCAATCAGCCGGCTTCTTCACCCACCCGACGGCCTCGCGCGTCATTCGCGCGTCTGCCTGTCGGCGGCCTTGCGTCATGCGGCGGCCATTCACCGCCGCCGCTCGCGCGCCGGCCCGCCCGACAATCTATGCCGGCCTTTACCAACCTGCTCCGACTGGGACTCCTGCATCATCCCGACCCGGTAGCCTCGCGCCATGCGGCGGCCAATCATAGCCGCCCTGCCGCCCGCCGTCATCGGCTTTATCTCAGACTCCGCCGTCAGCCCGCCTTCACTAAGCAGCGTCCCCGACCTCGCACGCGATTGGATTGGTCACCCGTCCGCTGCCGCGATCCGCCTCAGCTACACCGTGCGACCGACCTGGCCCGTCGATTGTGCGCGCCTTCGCAGGTCCCGTGAAGATCGTTCCCTGGTTCAACGCGCCTCTCCACCGACGAGCATCGGGCTGCCGCTGCGTCGCCCCGTCGGGCCGCAGCGCTGGCGCCCCGTAGTTCTTCTCCCAGCTGCACCGACCCGCGTCACCGACGCGTCGCCCTTTCGGGCCGTAGTGTCGTGGCCCGCGGTCCACCGCCGTCCCGAGGTCGTCCGATCCAGGTCATCCCTATGGTTGCATCGACCCTCGCGCCGCCGCTCCGTCGCCCCGTCGGGCCGTAGCGAGCGTGGCACGCGGTCTTCGACGCCGCCCGAGTCCATCCCCGCGGCTGCACCGACTCGTCGCCGCCGCTGCATCACCCCTTCAGGCCACATCGCCGCGGCCCACGGTCCCCGCCGCCGCCCGAAGGTCTTCCAGCCGTCGCCCCGACCTGCCCGCCTCCACTGCGTCGCCCTTTTGGGCCGTAGCGTCACGGCTCGCGGTCCACTTCGTCGTCCCCGCGCGTCGACTTTCCGTGGTAAGCGCCGCGCCGCCTTCCTCGGTGCGGAAACGCCACCATCCGTGTTGGTCTTCATCACGCTGTCAGGTTCTTCCTCGCCTACTTCGAGCATCGCCGCCGCATTCCTAACCTAGCTGCAGCCGCCGTCAGGCCGCCGCCGCTACTGCTCGTTCACCCGAGTTGCGCCGCCCGTCCACCTCCTTCGTCTTCATCCAGCACCAGCTCGTCGCCAGCGTCGCCATCATCTACCCCCGACCACTTCGTCTACTCCGACAACCGCGGGCGACATCGGCCCCACGTCGATTGGCGCCGCAACCGTCGTCGAGTCCTTCTCTGATGGCCTCTCCAACTTATTCGACATGGCGTATAGCTCGTGCAGGTCCCAGTCTACGCATGCCTGGTGCTGACAACACCGAAATGTGCCTTCATCCACGACGTGTCCCCGGGCCTGGCAAGCCTGGTGCGGCGCTTCGTCAACTTCGTCTTCGTCCGTCTACGCATGCCTGGTGCTGGCAACACCGATGTGTGCCTTCGTCCACGATGTGTCCCCGGGCTTGGCAAACCCGTCGCGACGCGTCGTCAACAACGTCTTGTTCCCGGTGCACCACTACTTCGACACCACTGCGCCAATGCTAACTCGGTGCCCCCCTTGCGCCCGCGGCTCCATGGCGACTTCCTCGACACCGGCCACCCCGACTTGACATCGACCCCGGCATTCTTCACACGGCTACCTCGACCACGGCTTCACCACACACGCTCTCGGCTATCTTGACAAATGGCACAAAGGGCTACCGCCTTGCTTGAGCAACCTCGTCGGTTGCCACTCCAGCCACGACTCCGCGAGGCGTCGACCGTTACAACTGTGGAGGGTGTCCGTCGGCTTGCCTTCGGATTCTTCTTCAGTCTCACCGTCTGCGTCGCTAACGTTGTGACTGCGGGGGGATGTTGAGTAACGTGATTGTATTAGGAAACATAGGATAAACGAGGAAGTATTCTGGCTTGTCTTGTACTCCAAGTAGATCATGTACTCCTATATATATATATGCCCACAAGGCTCAAGCAATACAACGAATTATTCTACCAATCCCTCTCTCCCTTCTAACACTTCAAATAGCCTCGCTCACATCTGTGTATCTCATGTCCGATTCCTTAAATCTATATTAAGCCATGCATGTCCGATTCCTTAAATCTATATTAAACTATGCAACGTCGATCAAGTACGTACATCAACGGACACAAGCAAGCATACCACCAGAGTTCAAACAACGGACAACTTAAAACTACATCTAAAATTTGAAATTAAACGCAATAAATTCTATTCACAAATCAAAATGCTTAAGCTTTCCCCTTAAAATTTACGGATGGCATTTGAGTGTGACAATGAACACATACATTTTTTAAAAATAAAACAATTTGCAAAATACATTTTTGACAAGCAGTGGCATATGCTCCCTCTAGCCAAATTACATTTTCGTCAACCTCGCAAGACCTAACTATGTGGTAGTTTTCTTCCTTCAACCCAAAGAAAGAAAAGCATTTTTCTAGCCGCCGCCAGGAGAGTTCCTTCGCGCCGTCGTTCGACGGCTCCCCTCTGCCGACCACCTCGGTTGTCGATGGTGAGGAGGGTCACCGGATCCACACATGTGAATCATTTTTAGGCCCTCATAGTCTAGTTTTTTTAGATTGTTCATTGTCTTTGTTTAGACGGTGGCGAGAACGACGTTGAATAAAGATTCTTCAGATCCTTCCCCGACGAGGCGATTAGTCCAATGGTTGAGGATGGGTTTGAAAATTAATCTGTTCAAGCAAGGATGGCGTGATGACGATATCCTCGTGGTGGACTTATGTCCTCGGGCTCTGCTGTTGCAACGACGTTTGCTCCAGCGCCGGCGCGGAGCTTAGGAGGTAGTCTAGAAGCGGATGCAGATTGTGGTATGCGTTGACGGCATCTGGAAAATGGTAGATCGTCTGTTGAGTTCATGGCTCGTGGATGACAGGTATGTTTCCTCCTCCGATGTCTAAGTTGTGCGGGGTGCCAGATCTGGAGTTCAGTGACGTGTCTGGTGTGTTGTCCCAGTCTAATTCGTTCAACAATAATGATTTCTTCTTTGGTCGGCCACACCGATGGATCCGCGTCGAGGTTGGTTGAGGAGGTGATCTGTCATTTTTTTTTATTTTGTTGGCTGTTGTGGTGGCGCCACGGGGCTGGTGTTGGTGTTAAGCATAAAAGTATCTTTGGTCTTGATTGTAATTGGCTAGTCTTTCTTAATGTAACGACTAGTGTTCTGTAGTTTTTTCAGTTTTATCAGATCGACGTGTACGTGATTTATACTATGACATTTTTATGACATAAATGAGAAACGTATTATTGAACGGAAAGACTTTCGTGAACCAAAGCATAATAGGCGAGAGCCCGCGAAGACACTCCACAAAATTACAAAAAAAAGACACTCCACAAAATTATCTAATTTAATTTATTTCATCATCGCAATCCATTTATTTGAGTAGGTGGCGCCCGCGCGACACACAAAGCTGCCGGCCTGATGATAAGCGGGTACATCCAGACGAGCATCACGGCGTGTTAACGAAGGCGACGATCCTGTCGAACATCTCCTTGGCTTTGTCGCAGTCGGGCTTGAAGAGGTGGAAGACGTGCCCCTCCCCCATCGTCTCCAGCAGCTCGACCCCCTGTCCCTCGCCGCCCCTCGCCGCGGCCACGGCCTCCGCGTACGCGCGGCCGCGCCACCTGAGGAAGTCGCCCTCTGCGACGCACACCATGACCCTTTCGCACGCGAGTGTTTCCAGCCCCGGCGCACCGGGCGCCATCGGGTTCATCCGCGCGTCGTCGATGCCAGTCGAGCCGGGGCACGCGAACTCCCACAGCCGCCCGCCCATGGCGCGCCACGCGGGGTTGCGCGTCTCCTCGCCGACGGCCTCGGAGCCCCAGAACCAGGGGTGGATCAGCACCGCGCCCTTGAGGCGCACGGCGTCCGGCTGAATGACGAGGTGGTGGCAGGCGTTGGCCCCGGCGCTGTCCCCGGCCACGAAGACGCGGCCCAGGTCGCCGTGCTCGGCGACCCACGGGTCGGCGGCCGAGAGCACCCACCTGAGGGCGGCGACGCAGTCCTCGTAGGCCGCAGGGAGCGGGTGCTCCGGCGCGAGGCGGTACTCGACGGAGACGGCGAGGGCAGGGCAGGCGGCGGTGAGGCTGTTGAGGAAGCGGTGGCCGTTGGGGGACGCGACGGACTCGGCCACGAAGCCGCCCCCGTGGACGTACACGATGACAGGGAGCTTGTCTGCGGCGGCCGGGGGCAGGTAGAGGCGGGCGGAGTAGTCGCCGAGCTGGACGTCCTTGGACTCGACGCCGGTGGCGGGATCGAGGCCGGCCGCCGCGGGCGGGGCCACCAGGGGACGCTCGACGCGGCCGCTCTTGTAGACACGGACGAGGCCGTAGTCGTGCGCCACCTCGTTGTCGTCGGGTGCGGTGTTGGACGCCATGCTCACTAGCTAGTTGCTGCTGCTTTGGGCTGTGGCTGGGGTCGATCGAGCGCCGCGGTGAGGACGACTATATGTGTTTGTTCTGCCGACTAGCAACTGAAGGCGACGTGGTAGATTTCTCGGCATCTCCACAACTCCAACACCGCATCGGCAGCATTCGCGCGGCTGACGGCGAGTTCTCCGCTTCTAGATGGCCGGCACAACTTTTGGATTTGAACTCGGTGTGTTACTTACATCTGAAGTTCTGAGTCGAGGATTACTTGCCTCCGAAGACAGATCCTTCTATTTCTTATTCCTTTCTTATTTGCATTCTTTCTAAGTTCTCGTTGCCATCTTCTCCCCATCTTCCTTTGATCACCGAGCTGTCGTACATGCACGGGCTGGCCGGCTGCGTGGCATGTCTGTTACGGAGCTGCCTACAAAATACGTTACAACAGCAACCGATTGCTAGAGAACATCGGATATGGTCAAAACTAGCTGAATCATCCAAACACCCTGCAGATAGGGCTGCAAACGAGTCGATCTCAAGCGAGTTGGAGTTGGCTCAGCTCAACTCATATGAAAATTCGAGCGAGCTCAAACTGAGTGAAGCTCGTGATCGAGTTGTATAACATGACTCCTGCTCATCTTGTAACGATCTCGAAGTCGATCTCGAGCTAGTTTCGAGCTAAATGAGATGGTAAAATTATAAATTTATGGATTAAAAACAAAAAATAAGGTGAATATGCTGGGAACCTTTGCCAAAAATATAGGATATTTAACAAAAAGTCGGACAAGTGGCATAATTGGGCCTAAATCTTCTCTGCACTTAATTAAGTTTCCATGTTCGTTGGTAAATAAAATGGAGTAACATTATAAACAACATATATGGTAATAAATTATCTTATTTCCATTTAATATATGGCATGATCATTTAACATAATGATATTCTGTCGAGCTACCGAGCTAAAATCGAGCGAGCCAACATTGGCTCAACATCGGCTCGTTTCTCGGCCGAGCTACATAAAGTGTTCAAACTCAGGTCATCTCTTTTCGAGTCGATCTTGAGTCGAGTCAAAAAACGAGTCGATCTCGAGCGGCTCGTGAACCTCGAGCTTTTCTTGCAGCCCTACCTGCAGATGAAGACAAACCGTGGCTCCATGGTTGGGGTTGGCGCTTGGCAGTTGCCACCCAGCCCGCCCAAGATCGGGATCTACGTGTGATCTACCCATCGTTTATGGAGTGCATGTAAGCTTTGAAAGTTTCTCAAGACGTGTCGTGTATGGATTGTAGATCTTGGTAGGCGCACAGCGGACGTGTGTTCTGTGTTCTATGACTTTATATCTACTAGCAAAAATGCCCGTACGTTATAACGGATAAAAAAGATATCCCTGATGTCACAGATGCAAAAACCTGCACCCTCTACTAAAGGGCACAATGTATAAATGTAAGTTAGACACTACTTCTTAATGAGACTCATTCATGGTCAATGCTAATGTGTGTTTCGAAGCAGTTGCTGAGAGGCACGGTCTTTACATCATAACATGTTTGATAACATAGAAGAGGTCAATGCTAGTATTAAACACGGGAATTTTTTTTAAGGATTATTTTTGTATTTGTAGGAATTAGCAACATATGAAATAAACTGATACACATGTAAATTATCTCCAAATATATCAATATATCACATTGAGATAAAAAGGACTATTGTTGTGAAAAATGTTTGGAAAACTAAAAAAATGATAGTCGCGAGTGCTTGCATAGTTAGACACATAAATTTTATCATTCACTTGAGGCATTAATAAGTTGTAAAGTTTTTGGATGTACCAAACTCAATCTATTTCAACATTGTAAATGGTATAGTTGATTCTGAACCACTATCATACCACCAATAATTATGTTAGCATATTTTTTTAGAACAACATATTATTAAATATATGTATTGACCGAGGAAATAATAAAAATTGAGGGAAATAGTTTAGTCCACATATATATGTCTATATATATGAATGCAAATTTGTGGGGGAAATGTTGTTGTCAGAACCCATGCATAACAACAGGAGTCATGTACTATCATGGGTCTTGATTAACATTAAAAATGCATGGAAATTAAATAGGCACAACGGTTAGGCTACAAATTTCCTTGAAAGGAAATCAAGTGTGGCAGAAAACATTTAGATCAGTGGTAATGTGATGATGTAAAGCAAAAAAGCCATAATAGTTGTTTGACAACAAATTCCAGGGGTACACTGAACAAATAAAAACTTCACATGGCGCTCCTCCGCAAGGTTTGAGCGACGCGAGGCGCCTCCGGCGGAAGAAACCACCAGCTCGGACGGCGAGGGATATACCAAATATTGTATGCATCTTCTACTCTTCTCTCTCCATCTTCTCCACCAACGTTGAGGAGAGGATGCACGTCCGTGCTCATTGTAAAGGCCCTCAACCGTTCTCACTCTCCGTTTGCACGCCCGTCTTCATTCCAATTGCAATCAAGCTAATAAGTAAGCATGCGTCTCTTCTTTCAGTGTAGCCGTTTAAATTGTCTGCACTGCACGTCCAAGCCCACAATCCTGAAATTCAGTTCAGATACTTCATCATGGATGGCTCACGTCTAACCGAGGAACGCCATGCATGTAGTCCAGCCCTCCGTTTGTTTAATCCCTCTGCCAATAGATTCTCTTATGTACAGGGGTGAAGCTAGAAAATTTGGCCACAGGGTTCACTCGTTTTATGACAACAATGAGATTACCCAGGTGGGATTGCTTGCCGAAAACTGTCCTAGTGACCCCTTCTCCATGGACATCCCGGTTTGTGGGGGCAAAAAATTTTCCATCCCCATCGAGGTTTTTCCTCCCCAAGGAACCCGGTTTTTTTGCGGTTGCTAGGTTAGAGTTTTTTGGGCCTTGGGCCGGATCAAGCCTAATTTAGGCGCGGCAACGGTTGGAAAAAAATGGGTTAGACAAACAGGATTAGCTCGAGGCTAATAATTTTTTTGAGGACCACATGTGAGGTGTTCATAGGTAAGGTGGGTGCCCGTATAGGTAAAACGTTGGTCATTGGGTACCATATTTGGCTCATATTTGACACAGTAATTCCCTTGTCCATAGGGATGCAGGGCGGCGTCCCGCATACGCCTGTAAGAGTAGGGACTAGTTTAAACTCAAACCAAGTTACTAAAAAAATATGCAACTAAGGTGATTTGATTTAACTACGAAGCGGGGTGGATCGGGCGCCGCCTTGCATCTCTATCGTCTGGATCAAAATTGCTTCATCCCCACCCCATAACACAACAATTACCTCTAGTGAACGGGTAAGGTGTACCATTTGCATCTGGTGATGGATTCTCTTTGAGAAATGTCGCCATAGTCTAGATCGATCAAAGTTTAGGGGAAAATCAATTAGAAAACTAGGGCAAAGACGTTGAAGTATTAGGCTACTAGGTTAAATAGGAGATGCACAAGAGGAAAGAGGCGTGGATGTGATTTGATTGCCATCAAATATATACTGTAATTGCCGCTGCTGACCTTTCCTTTGTCGGCGATGCTGGCGGCCGGATGATGAGCGAACATCACAGGAGAGATCTCGGTTTTTTTTTTGAGGGGGGCACAGGAGAGATCTCGTGATGTGGGTGCAAACATGGGACAGGGGAGACGAGAGGCTCGCTTTTGTGGCCTGCAGAGTACACATTATCGCATTTAGTTGTGGGCTTTTTTGTTTGTTTTTTACAACTATTTTGTGGGCTTTGGCTGGGCATTCATCTGATAGAATTTTAAGGGACTGATAAGCAGGCTGGTGCGTTCCAAGTTCGATGGGTTCAGGCGTGAGTTTTTATTGGGTTTTTTTTTTTGACGAGGTAAAACTTTATTTCTCATATAATGGCAAGATCGTTTACAACATGATGAGAAATAAAATCTGGGATGGTACCTTCCCAAAACTCTGAAGATCTATTAGCTAGAGATGACTTAGCTATGCAATCAGCAACGCAGTTTGCTTCCCGAGGGCAGTTATTTACTTCATATTTCGCATAAGCCAGGCCCATCTCTTTGCTCTCTAGTAGAATAGCCGCTTATTGTCCCAGGGCAGTTTCAGAATTGAGAGCACTCACTGCATTTGAACTATCCGATTCAATGTGTACTATGTTACAACCAATCTTGCCAGCCAAATAGAAACCATTCCGGATAGCAATCATCTCTGCCGTATCCACTGACACCACATGCGGTATGAACCAAGAAGCAGCCGCTATAAGGTCACCATGCTCATCTCGTGCCACTCCTCCTGTGCCAGCAGCCAAGTTTTCGGCACTGAAAGATGCGTCAACATTGATTTTAACCACTCCTCTCATTGGCTTGTGCCACATATGATCACGCTTAATCATCGGCTGGTTCGGTGTGAAAGAGCGAATAAAGTTTGTTGCTAGAACTCGTATTGCAATGGAGGTTTGGTACGGATGTCGGACTATCTCGCCCTTAACAATTTGTCGTCGTTGCCACCAAATATACCAGCTTGCCACTGCAGCTAATTCGGCCATGGATAGATCGTTTTTTGAAGTTTGACGATCTAAGAGAGTAGCCAGAGTGGATGCGCCTGACCAGTCCTCCGTCACAGCTTGCAGAACTTCAGACTCGAGTCCCAGCTCCTTCCATATATCCTTTGCCCTCTTACATGTGAATAAGCAGTGTTGCGAATCCTCATATCCTGTCTTGCATATTGGGCATTGTCCCGTCACTGGAATATGGCGGTTTACAAGGGTACCATAGCATGGTAAAACTCCCCTAATCACCTTCCACACGAAGTGCTTAACTTTGCCAGGAATTCTCAGTCCCCACACACGTTTCCAGATGTGATTTGGACTGCTACCTTGTGCTACACTTAGGTTCTCCCTGCCTCCAAATTGGTGTTGGAATTGCACATGATAGGCTGATCGCACATTGAAGACGCCCGATCTGTTATAGTGCCATGATACAAAGTCTTCCATCACCTGCACTCTGAGAGGGATTTGCAAGATTCTATGTGCATCAACTTGCCAAAAAACATCTCGTATCAATATCTCATCCCACTGCCCAGTATAGGGATCAATTAACTCCTCAACCTTGGTCAGCATAGTAGCTCCCCTTGGAGTTATAATTTTCCTTGTTTCACTAGTTGGGATCCAAGGATCATTCCAGATATTAATCTGTGAGCCCGTACCCACCCGCCAAATGCACCATCTCTTAAAAGTTTGTATACCCGATACAATACTTTGCCAAGTAAAAGAAGAGCCCTTTTTTGGTCCCGCATGAGAATATTTCCATCAGGGTAGTACTTTGCACCTAGAACTCGTGCACACAAAGATTCGGGATTCTAGAGTAAGCGCCAACACTATTTTGCTAGTAAAGCAAGATTAAAACTGTGCAGGTCCCTAAACCCCAAACCACCCTTACTCTTCGGGATGCATAACTTCCACCATGCAAACCAATGCATCTTTTTCTTTTCCTCACTATCCCCCCACCAAAAACCTGCAATCTCATCTGTAATTGCCTTACAAATCTTTTTGGGGAGTTTAAAAACGGACATAGCATAGGAGGGGATTGCCTGGGCCACTGCCTTCAACAAAATCTCTTTCCCCTTCATTGAGAGCATCTTCTCCTTCCAACCCTTAATTCTCTGACAAATTCTATCAATAAGGTGTTGAAAACAGTCACTTCTATCAACTCCCACAATAGTGGGGAGACCCAGGTATTTATCCGTTAATGCTTCAGTAAGAATATTCAGATTTACACATATCTCTTCCCTAACCAGCACACTTGTATTCGGACTGAAGAAAATACTCGATTTAGGAGTACTTACACACTGACCACTACTCCCACAGTAAACTTCTAGAATTCTTTTCAGTGTGTTTGCATTCTGGACATTTGCTTTCATAAGAATCAGCGAATCATCAGCAAAAAGCAAGTGGGAAATAGATGGTGCATCTCTGCAAATGCGTATCCCTTCAATACCACCCACTTCTTCTTCATGGTCTAATAGACTAGACAGCCCTTCTGAACAAATCAAGAACAAGTAAGGAGATAGAAGATCTCCCTGCCGTAAACCTCTCGATGGTAATATCTCTTCTGTTTCCACTCCGTTGAACCTTATTTTGTAAGTCACTGAGGAGACACATTGCATTATCATTTCCACCCAGGCAGGGTGAAACCCCAATTTCAGCATCATTTGATCTAGAAATCCCCATTCTACTCTATCATATGCCTTCATCATGTCCAATTTTACTGCACACATTCCATTTGATCCATGGGTCTTCTTCTTTATTGCGTGAAAGCATTCATAAGCTACTAACACATTGTCAGTAATTAGTCTTCCAGGTACAAAAGCACTTTGTGTTGGAGAAATTACCTCTGGAATTATCTTCTTGAGCCTGTTTGCAATCATTTTTGATATAATTTTATAGACAACATTGCACAAACTAATAGGTCGATATTGAGTGATTAGCTCCGGGCTGTCAACCTTCGGAATTAACACAATATTAGTTTGATTCCAACCGGTCGGTATCTTCCTGTTGCGGACTGCCTCTAGCACCTCATCCGTAAGTTCATCGCCTAGGATGTGCCAGAAGCGTTTAAAGAAAATTGCATGCAGTCCATCAGGCCCGGGTGCCTTCATATCCCCAATCTGAAACAAGGCTTTCCGTACCTCCTCCCGTGTGTACGGCTCCATCAATGTTGTGTTCATTTGTGTAGTAACTTTTGGTTTCACCGTATTCAGCAAGCCTTGATCATAATCTGTAACATCAGAGGAAAAGAGGCCAGTAAAATAATTTGAAATAAGTGGGTTGAGGTTATCATTTCCCTCTACCCACCCATTATTATTATCCTTCAGTTTCTTGATCAGATTCCTCCTCTTCCTAGCAGAGGCAAAATTATGAAAATATTAACTATTGCGATCCCCTCTACGAAGCCATCTAACATTGCCTCTCTGAGCCCAGAAGATTTCCTCTTGATCTAGCAAATTTTCAATCAAAACTGATAATTCTTTTTGCCTCGAGCGAACCTCATTTGTGAAAGGAACTTGCATCAGTTTTTCCATCTCCTTTTGCGCTTCATTCAAGCGATTCCGAGGTCCCTTGAGGACCTTTCTATCCCATTCATGCAGATCCCGGTGGACAGCATCCACTCTCTCATGTACATTGGTATAAAGGCCTTGATGATGTGCCTTTTGCCATGTTGTTTTAATGATCTCTTCAACCGTTTCTTCCTCTAGCCATCTTGCTTCAAAACGCCTTTTATATTGTGGCTTTGGTTCTGCCACACCCGCAAGGTACTCTGTATCCAGCATTATGAGCCTATGATCTGATTTGCCCATATCCAAATTACACAGGCCTGCATATGGGTGCATACTTAACCACCCCCCGTTCGTCATAGCTCGATCGAGTCGCTCTTTCAGACCACCCCTGAACCACGTGAATTTATCCCCCACGTATCCCAGATCTTCGAGATCACAATCTGATAATGCGTCCTGGAAAGCTTGCAAGCGGGCTTGCTGCCTTGGCGCCCCTCCCTCTTTTTCTGATTACAGTAAAATCTCATTAAACTCACCAATAATGACCCAAGGTAATCTGGACTGGTCATGCAAGTCTGGTATATATTGATATGTACGATCCTTGTGTTCCCAGCTAGGTTCTCCGTATATACCAGTCATTCGCCAAATATCTCCATTTGTCTCATGCACATGAACGTCAATCCCTCCTCGTGCGGTGGTCTGGGAGTAGATCCTCACCTCCTTCTTCCAGACCATTAGCAAACCGCTCGTTCTACCATCCAAGAAAGGTGCCACAATTCTCTCGTCCATGCCCAACTTTCTCATCAACCTTTCTGCCTTATCCTCGTCCAAGTGCGTTTCAGACAGAAAAAACGCATCCGGTTTATGTCGCCTCTGGATATCCAGAAGCGAACGAACTGTCGGGGCACCAAGAAGACCCCGACAGTTCCAGCTTATGATTTTCATTGGTTCCGGCGATCCTCCTCGAAGGAGGTCGCCGATGAACTGCTCCCATGTTGATTCTCCATCTCTGTCCCTGCCCTAAGCCTCTTATTGTCATGTATTTTCTGCGGCGTACTAAGCTGGCTTTTATTAACAACTCCTTTACTATTGTTCTCAATCAGCAGTACTTTTTCCGTAACATGTCCCATGCTAGATGTACTGACCGGAGTTCCATCCTGGCCAATGAGCCTCTTTCGCGCCGTAGGGATGATGGTGTCCCCCAGGTCCATGTCAGCGGCTTCCTGCTCATTTGGATCGCCCGGGTTTCCTCTTCCTCCACCTTGGCCCCCTCCTCTTCCCATGTTTCCTCCACCTCTAGGGATATTATTATTCCCCCTTCCGCCATCATTATCAAACTGCACGAGTAGCCATTCTCCCCATTCACAAGACTCAGGGGTATGGATTCCATCGCCACACTCTGTTACCTCATGTCCAATTAACCCACAAAAGTTGCAGAATTTTGGGAGTTTTTCATATTCCACCGGATACCTTTTCATCTCTTTCAGGGTCAGTGGTACAAACCGGACCAAGGGAGTATCGAGCTTCACAAAGACCCGAGCTCTCAGGTACTGCGTCGTGCTTATGCGCCCTTCAGTCACAAAGACTTTGATCGGACGAACACGAACCTTGTTTGCTACTTTCTCTGATAGCGCAGACTTTTGCATGATTACATCTGGAATTCCTTTAATCCTTGCACATACTGGTATGCGATCAAGCTTATACTGATAGACGTCAGTTAATCCGTCATATTCTTCGATCACCACAGCCTCCCGCCTAAACAGCCACGGTCCTCCGTTCATAACCCTATTCCAATCTCCAAGGCACATGAAGTGAACAATGAACCGATTATCTCCCTTTGCTTTGAAGATCACATCCTGTGCTGACGCCCATGCATTACGCATGTCTTTGAATAGAGCTACGTGAGAGAACGGTCTTTGGGTGTGAACCCTAAAAACTCCTAACCATCTCGTCTCCTCCAGCAATCCCTCATCTTCACCTGACAGATCCAGCTCTTCCTCCTCCTCTCCACAGAGATTCAGTCCCTCGAACTTGCTTTCAAGGTTGGACTCAAACGGGGGGACGGCATCCCCGCCGTCGCCGTTACCAGATGCGTCGCCGCCACCGACGCCACCCGCCAGGGTTTCCTTCATGCTTTCCGCCATAGTGTCACCTCCTGCAGTCGCCAGATAACCACCGCTTGGAGCTTTTACGTAAGGATTTGCCGCAGGTTTGGCTAAATCTGGGTATACTCTCACGCAGCCGCGAGAGGAACTAGGGAACCCTAGGTCGCCCTAGGGGAAAAAAACTTTGTGAGTTTCTATTGGGTTCATAACAATCTCGTACCCATATACACGTACGTGCAGCAAAAAGATCGTTGGGTTCAACTGAACCCAACCGGCTGTACGCTAGCTCCGCCACTGCCGCTAACGCATGCATGCACCACTGGACCGGGATCAACTACTACAAGGTAGCCGGCCAGGCACACGCCAACGAACAAACAAACAAGCTTACTGCTCACTAATCTCTCGATCGACTTGCGCCGTGGACCTGCCCCCGGTGTGGTGCATGCGTAGCTTTCGTTGCTACTTGGATGACAGGTTCCACTCACCGGTCCATTTGGAGCGACTGCTGTTTCCTGGTCTCTATCCTGTCATGTGCCTGGCATGTGATCCATGATGGGCACGTACGTGGATAAAAGCTTCGGGCGCTGCTCATGATTAGGTGATGGACACTTCCATCTCATTCCGATCTCTAGCCGTAAGTTATGTACCCTGTTTGTGGGGCCAGCTTGTTGATATTTCGGGCAAGTTACAAGTGTTTATAAATTGGTGGAAATTAATATAAGAAAGCAAAGTGGGACTATTCAACAAAAGATATACATGCATCATATTTTATATATAAAAAAATCTGAAACGTGGCTTCTAGCCCATAAGAGCAACCCAACCGGGCCGACCCAAACGGACGGCGATTTCGTTCGCTTTTTTGTCCGTTTGGATCGCCCGCCCGCCCGGCGTCCGTCCTGTTTTTCATATGTGTTGGCAGCGCGCCAACACGCCGACCCATATGTGCAGGCGTGGCCGGCTGGCCGCCTAATTTTACATTGATTTGCATTCAAACATATTGTGAAATGAAGCAAAATAGTTTAGCCGCCCAAATAAATAGTATAGTTTTACAAGCCAAATACAAATAAAAATGTTTCACATAGTTTTGCAAACGAATAAAAGAAGATACATCTATTGGTTGCCAACATGAGTCCACATATGCTCAACCAAATCATTTTGCAGTTGCACGTGAGTTTCCTAATCATGCATGTCTTCATGAAACTGAGTGAACTGCTCAAATGTTGCCGCTACTCCATACTCAGGCACAACATTTTCACCCTAAAACTGAAAGCCTTGATCGTACAGACGTTCCGGGCGCTCGTCTGTGTGCTCCAAGTATTAGCAGGATATCGAACGATGCCCCATCGAGATTGCAAAACACCAAAGGCACGCTCGACATCCTTCCTAGCACTCTCTTGCTCTTGGGAAAATCTTTTCCTTTTCTCTCCGACAGGGTTTGGTATTGTCTTGATAATAGTGGTCCACTAAGGATAGATACCGTCACCCCAATAGTACCCTTTGTCCTAGTTGTGGCCGTTGACAGTAAAGTTCACCGGTGGGTTGTTGCCTTCGGTAAGCCTAGCAAACACCGGCGAGCGCTGAAGCACGTTGATATCATTGTGTGATCCAGCCATGCCAAAAAAAGAGTGCCAGATCCAGAGATCTTGAGATGCCACGGCCTCTAGTATGACAGTGCAAGCCCTGACATGTCCCTTATACTGCCCTTGCCAAGTAGAAGGGCAGTTCTTCCACTCTCAATGCATGCAGTCTATGCTGCCAAGCATCCCCGGAAAGCCCCTGCTGGCATTCATCGCCAACAAACGGGTTGTATCTTAAGTTGTCGGCTCTCTCAAGTACTCAGGGCCAAACACAACAATCACAGCCTTGCAGAACTTATACAGGGACTCTAGGCATGTAGACTCGCTCATACGGACGTACTCGTCAATGAGATCACCAGGCACTTCGTATGCAAGCATTCGGATGGCGGCAGTGCATTTATGATAAGAGGAGAAACCAATCTTGCCGATGGCATCCTCTTTGCACTCGAAATAGTCATCATAGCCGACCACTCCCTCTCTAATACGGTTGAAAACATGCCTACTCATACGGAACCGGCGGCGTAATTTTTGATGTTTGAACAACGGGTTTGTTGTATCAAAGTAGTCCTTGCAGAGAAGGAAATGCCCGCTCTCTCGGTTGCGATTCAACGCTGGAAGGTGGCCCGGAATGGAACCACGGAACAACGGCTGATAACCCATAAGTGTAGGGGATCGCAACAGCTTTCGAGGGTAGAGTATTCAACCTAAATTTATTGATTCGACACAAGGGGAGCCAAAGAATATTCTCAAGTATTAGCAACTGAGTTGTCAATTCAGCCATACCTGGATAACTTAATACCTGCAGCAAAGTATTTAGTAGCAAAGTAATATGATAATAGTGGTAACGGTAACAAAAGAGTAACGGAAGCAAAAGTAATATCTTTGATATTTTGTAGTGATTGTAACAGTAGCAACGAAAAAGTAAATAAGCGAGAACCAGTATATGGAAAACTCATAGGCATTGGATCGGTGATGGATAATTATGTCGGATGCGGTTCATCATGTAACAATCATCACGTAGGGTAACACAGAACTAGCTCCAATTCATCAATGTAATGTAGGCATGTATTCCGAATATAGTCATATGTGCTTATGGAAAAGAACTTGCATGGCATCTTTTGTCCTACCCTCCCATGGCAGCAGGGTCCTAATGGAAACTAAGGGATATTAAGGCTTCCTTTTAATAGAGAACCGGAACAAAGCATTAGCACATAGTGAATACATGAACTCCTCAAACTATGGTCATCACCGGGAGTGGTCCCGATTATTGTCACTTCGGGGTTGCCGGATCATAACACATAGTAGGTGACTAAGACTTGCAAGATAGGATCAAGAACACACATATATTCATGGAAACATAATAGGTTAACATCTGAAATCATGGCACTCGGGCCCTAGTGACAAGCATTAAGCATAGCAAAGTCATAGCAACATCAATCTCAGAACATAATGGATACTAGGATCAAACCCTAACAAAACTAACTCGATTACATGATAGATCTCATCCAACCCATCACCGTCCAGCAATCCTACGATGGAATTACTCACGCACGGCGGTGAGCATCATGAAATTGGTGATGGGGGATGGTTGATGATGACGACGGCGACGAATCCCCCTCTCCGGAGCCCCGAACGGACTCCAGATCAGCCCTCCCGAGAGGTTTTAGTGCTTGGCGGCGGCTCCGTATCGTAAAACGTGATGATTTCTTCTCCTTTATTTTTTTTCTCTCCGAAAGCAAACATATAGAGTTGGAGTTGGCGTCGGAGGAGCTCCAGGGAGCCCACGTGGTAGGTGGAGGGGATTTCAATTTTATTCGTGCACCGGAAAATCGCAACAAACCAGGGACTGTTGCTAGATTTTGCTCTAGTCACTCGCTTTCGCTCCACCCAATCTGCACAAACCTGGACACTCGTCAATATTTATGGGCCTTGCCAAGGTGATCAACGCCAGCACTTCATTCAATGGCTGTGTAATCTTATTATTCCGTCCTCTGAAGATTGGTTGTTTGTGGGGGATTTCAATTTTATTCGTGCACCGGAAAATCGCAACAAACCAGGTGGAAACATGAGTGATATGAACACCTTTAACGACTTCATACGATGTCAGAGTCTAATTGAGCTACCCATTAAAGGTCGCTCCTTTACATGGAGCAACATGCAACTGGACCCTTTACTCGAGCAGTTGGATTGGTTTTTCACAAGTTCCAACTAGACTCAGTCATATCCAAAAACCTTGGTGAAGCCTTTAGGAAAGCCGGTTTTTGATCATATACCATGTGTGGTCACCATCGAAACCAATATACCCAAATCCAAATTATTTCGATTCGAATCCTTTTGGGTACAACACCCAGGTTTTATGAAAGTTGTCGAGGACTCTTGGGCCAAACCTGTTCATTCCACTAACGCTGCCTTGTCCTATGTAAAAAATTCAAAACCCTTCAGAGAAATCTCAAACATTGGAGTAAGGGTATCTCAAAGCTCTCGGTGGCCATCGAAAACTCAAATAAAGCCCTTTGTGAAATTGATGAGTTGGAAAATAAACATCCTCTCACTGTGCCTGAAGCAAATTTTCGCCGCATCCTCAAAGCACACATCCTGAGATTACTAAAATATCAACAACTTTACTGGAAAAAAAGATGTACGATTCGATGGGTGCAATTTGGAGATGAACCTTCAAAAAAAATTCAGTCCATGGCCTCAGAAAGATACAGAAAGAACAACATAGCCTCTTTGAAGACTAGTGATGGAGCAACTATTGAGGATCATGCGGGAAAGGAATCACTCATTTATCAGGCCTTCAAAGAAAGGATGGGTTCCTCACACCCATGCAACATGAAATTTGACCTTCCTGGGATAATTAAAAATGTGAAGGACTTGATGATTTAACGCTCCCATTCACCCATGATGAAATCAACATAGTTATTCGAGAGATGCCGGCTGACAGGGCACCGGGACCGGATGGTTTTACTGGTCTTTTTCTTAAGAGATAATGGCCAATCATTAAAGAGGATTTTTACAATCTCTGTAATCAATTCCACAATGGTGATCTTAACTTGGAAAGCATTAATGACGGCTTCGTAACTCTAATTCCGAAAACTGGATCACCTGAATCTATTAATGATTACAGGCCGATTACTCTCTTAAACTGCTGCCTTAAAGTCATTACTAAGATCTTGGCCAATCGGCTGCAAAAAGTCATTTTGAGGATCATTCACAGAAATCAATATGGATTTCTCAAGGGGAGGACCATACAGGACTGCCTCGCATGGGCATACGAGTATATATATCAATGTCACACTTCCAAAAAAGAAATAATGCTCCTCAAGCTTGATTTTACAAAAGCCTTCGATACAATTGAGCATGACGCTATGATTGAGATTATGAAAAACATGGGTTTCAATGATAAGTGGCTTACATGTATTCGATGCATCTTCTCATCTGCCAAATCTTGGTTCTCCTAAACGGTACTCCGGGACGCCAATTTTTACGTAAATGTGGGGTCGTGCAAGGGGACCCACTCGCCACTTATTTTTGTGCTTATGCAGATCTTCTCCAAGCGGCCATCAACAACGCATTTGCACATGGTCAAATAACCCTGCCCTTCCCTTCCCCACACCAAAAAGAGTATCCAGTTATTCAATACGCCGATGATACCATACTTGTTCTTCCAGCTAGTGCACCTCAAGCGGCGGTTATCAAGGATATCTTGACTGACTATGCTGCATCCATTGGTTTGAAAATAAATTTTCACAAATCCACCCTCATTCCAATCAATGCTGACACTGCAAAAACCGAAGAAATTGCTAATATCTTTGGATGTGCGGTTGGAAAGATGCCCTTCACATACTTAGGACTCCCGCTTGGAACCACTCGACCAACTGTCCTTGATCTCATGCCTCTGGTATGCTCCATGGAGAGAAGATTGACTGCTACTCTCAACATGATTTCATACGATGGAAAGCTTTCCCTGCTTAACTCAGTGATTACCTCACTCAGTGACTGCCTACCAAAATCATTGAGCTCCTTGACAAAATTAGAAGGAAGTGTTTATGGACGAAGAAAACGGATCAGGGGGACAAATGCAATTCCCTCGCCTCCTGGGAAATGGTTTGCCGCCCAAAAGAAAGCGGTGGATTGGGTGTAATCGACCTCCGGATCCAAGGTGATGCACTCTTGCTCAAATATTTACATAAATTCTACAATAGATGGAGCATTACCTTGGGTTGAGCTCATCTGGAACACATACTATGTCAATCAAATTCCGCATGTTGCTGACCCTTGTGGCTCATTACGGTGGCGTGATGTTGCCAAACTAATGCCAACATTTCGGGGCATCTCAAACGCTAATGTCAATAATGGATCCACCGTGCTCTTCTGGAAAGACCTATGGCAAGATGCAACTTTTGATGAGAAGTACCCACGCGCTCTTTCCTACACAATCAATGAAGACATGTCTGTGCGGGATTTCTTGTCCATCACGTCTTTGAGTGAGGCGTTTCATCTGCCCCTTTCGGCTCAGGCATATGCAGAGGTGCGACAACTACAAGCTGACACGAGGGAAACGGTTCTATCCAATGATCCTGATACTTGGACCTATACTTGGGGAACGGAAAATTATACTGCTCACAGATATTACACCTTCTACTTCAGAGACGTGAGGGCCCATCAGACATTTTTCTGGCTCTGGAAATCAAAAGCCACCATGAAAATTAAAGTTTTTGGTTGGTTACTCCTTTCTGATCGTCTTAACACGCGGAATATGCTCAAGAGGAGACACTACAATATAGGAAATGACTATGATTGTATCCTTTGTGGGCAACACACTGAAGAATCGCTGGAACACCTCTTTTTTGAGTGTCAATTCAGTGTTGAATGTTGGTCCAGTCTGGGGTTCTCTTGGATTCAGGGTCAACACCGCCTACAAAATGTTGTGTCGGCCAAAAATCTCTGGAACAGGCCCCTCTTCATGGAACTCTTCCGATTGCGGCCCTGAGTATCTGGAAAGAAAGCAACAACAAACACTTTGGGGATAATACCCTCAAGGGCTTCATGGTTAGACAGGCTTAAGACTGATTTTACACTCCTTACCTATAGGGTTAAGGAAAAGCACAAAATCTCATCCCACACATCCTCTCCTCTATAGTTTGACCCTTTGCCACCTCCCAAAGGGAGAGTGATTTGTAAAGTCATCATGTAAATATCCCCATGTAATTTGTTACCACTATTATATTAATACAAAAACAGTAGGAGGTTCTCCTACTGTTAAAAGGTTCAAAAAAAACAGTCCCAGGGGGAGTTTTGTTTGCAATTATTTTGATTTAGTTTGCATAAAGCATGGGACTGGGCATCCCGGAGACCAGCCATTTTCTCGTGAATGAGGAGCGGAGTCCACTCCTCGTGAGAATAACCCGCCTAACATGGAAGATAAGGGCAACCCTAGTTGATACATGAGCTATTCGAGCATACAAAACAGAATGTTTATTTGAAGGTTTAGAGTTTGGCACATACAAATTTACTTGGAACGGCAGGTAGATGCCGTATATAGGAAGGTATGGTGGACTCATATGGAATAACTTTGGGGTTTAAGGGATTGGATGCACAAGCAGTATTCCCGCTTAGTACAAGTGAAGGCTAGCAAAAGACTGGGAAGCGACCAACTAGAGAGCGACAACAGTCATGAACGTACATTAAAATTAATAAACATCGGATGCAAGCATGAGTAGGATATAATCCACCATGAACATAAATATCGTGAAGGCTATGTTGATTTGTTTCAACTACATGTGTGAACATGTGCCAAGTCAAGTCACTTAAATCATTCAAAGGAGGATACCACCCCACTATACCACATCACAACCATTTTAATAGCATGTTGGCACGCAAGGTAAACCATTATAACTCATAGCTAATCAAGCATGGCACAAGAAACTATGATCTCTATTTGTCATTGCAAACATGTTTATTCATAATAAGCTGAATCAAGAACGATGAACTTATCATATTTATAAAAACAAGAGAGGTCGAGTTCATACCAGCTTTTCTCATTTCAGTCAGTCCATCTTATATCATCACAATTGCCTTTCACTTGCATGACCGAACGATGTGAATAATAATAAGAGTGCACGTGCATTGGACTAAGCTGGAATCTGCGAGCATTCATTTAACAGGAGAAGACAAGGCAGTATGGGCTCTTGGTTAAATCGACAATAATGCATATAAGAGCCACTTCAACAATTTAATTATGGTCTTCTCCTATTGACCCCCAAATAAAAGAAAAGAAAAGAAAACTATTTACACGGGAAAGCTCCCAACAAGCAAATGAAGAATAGGAAATATTTTTGGGTTTTCTTTTTAATTATTACTACTACAGTAAGAAAAGTAAACTAACTAGAAGCTATTACTAATTTTTCTGTTTTTTCTTAATGTTTATCAAATACACAAGAAGAAAGCAGGAAAAAGAAAATAAACTAACATGGATATTACAGTGAAAGAGTATGAGCACCGACATCTAGCAATGAGTGTGTGTAAACATAAATGTAATGTCGGTGAGAAATACGTACTCCCCCAAGCTTAGGCTTTTGGCCTAAGTTGGTTCATTGCCAGGGATGGCTTGGCGGATAACCGTAGGTGTAGCTGGGGTCATACTGTGATGAAGAGGACTCTGACTGCCACTGGCTGGCAGCCATCTCCGGATCCCAAGAATAAACAGACTGACATGGAGGCTCGTATTGTGGTTCCGGCTCCGGGGCTGGTGTAGGGTTCCGTTAGGCTTGAACGGCCGCCCACGGAACGAGATAAGGACCTTCAGACAAATTAAACAAGGAAGGAGCAGGCAAGGTAATAGTCTCAGGGTGATGTTTATTAAAGTACAATTTATATTTAAGCTCCCCTTCTCTGCCCTTAACAATAAAATCATGCGCTAGCATACTCTCATAATCTAAATAAGCACTAGGCAGCAATTTTTCTTCTTTCTCATAAGGCCTAATGGGTATGTTAAAACGTGCAGCTAGGCGCGAAGCATAAATACCTCCAAAGATGGGGCCCTTAGTACGGTTCAAACTTAACCGTTTAGCAATAATTCCGCCCATACTAACAGTGTTATCGCATTATAAACCATGGAACAAAATTATAATATCAGGAACACTAAGGTTTCCACAGTTTCCACGACCAATCAAGCAACGACTAGCAAATAAGGCAAAGTAGCGTAAAATAGGAAAATGTATGCTAGTGATTCTTGCATCGGAAACTTTCCTGGTTTCCCCCACAGTGACGGTGTTAATAAATTCTTCCACATCCTTACGATGTGGTTCATCTAAGGTACCCTCGAAGGGTATTTTGCAAACCTCGCAAAATTCATCTAGTGGCATTTTCTTAACAACGTGTATAAATGAAACTCTGCTGAAGGAGGCGATTCCTTAGGAAAATAGTAGAAGTTTTGCACAAAAGTATTAGTGAGTAAGAGATACTGATGACGTTGGTCACGGAGGAAGTCGGTGAGGCCAGCATCCTCAGCCAATGAATAAAAATCCTCATAAATCTCGGCTTGTCTCAAGAAGTCATCGGAAGGCCATTCACACGGCTGGACCTCTGCGGTACGAGGCAAATTATTTTTGGGCCTCTGTGCTTCTTCATTTTTCTTTTCCTTTGAGCTTCGGCTCGATGAGCCCCTCAAAAAGTCTCTTCATGATTTTCTGAAATATTCTGAAATTTTTAGTAACTTCAAACAAAAGTGAGCCAAGCTCAACAAAATTGATAGCAACTACTCCTACAAGTGCCTAGAGCCTGTATCAAGCATTAGAACTACTTGGAACCATATAAATTTGACATGCAAGCTCAAGAACATGGTCACCTAGGCAGCACAAATTTGCAATGAATAAAGCACTAGAGCAAAAACTAATTGGACCAATGGAGGAGTCACATACCAAGGAACAATCTCCCCAAGCAGTTTTGTGAGAGGTGCTTTGAGAAAGGAGATCGAGAATCACAGCAAAGTGAGCTAGAACTCGTGCTTGAGCCAGATATTCGTGTTTGTGGGAGGAAGAAGAAGAGGATGGGTGCAGGAATAAGTGGAGGAGGGCCACCGTGGGCCCACGAGGCAGGGGGCGCGCCCTGGGGGTAGGGCACGCCCTCCACCCTCGTGGCCAGGTGGCAGCCCCCCCCCCCCCCGCGGTGTTTTCAGTACCATAAATCCTCAAATATTCTAGAAAAAAAATCATATTTCATTTTCAGGGTATTTGGAGAACTTTTATTTTTGGGGTATTTTTATATTGCACAGATAAATCAGGAAACAGACAGAAAAATACTATTTTTACTTTATTTCAACTAAATAACAGAAAGTATAAAGAGGGTACGGAAGGTTGTGCCTTCTAGTTTCATCCATCTCATGCTCATCAAAAGGAATCCACTAACAAGGTTGATCAGGTCTTATTAATAAACTCATTCCGAATAACATGAAACCGGAGAAATTTCGAATAACACTATGTTACCTCAACGGGGATATGCACATCCCCAATAATAAGAATATCATATTTCTTCTTGACAGTAGGAAGGGGAAATTCAAAACCTCCAAATATAATTGATGAAAATTTTCCAATAGAGTTGATACTATGAACTTGAGGTTGTTTCGTCGGAAAGTGTACCGTATGCTCATTACCATTAACATGAAGAGTGACATTGCCTTTGTTTCAATCAATAACAGCCCCTGCAGTATTCAAAAAGGGTCTTCCAAGAATAATAGACATGCTGTCGTCCTCGGGAATATCAAGAATAACGAAGTCCGTTAAAATAGTAACGTTTGCAACCACAACAGGCATATCCTCACAAATACCGACAGGTATAGCAGTTGATTTATCATCCATTTGCAAAGATATTTCAGTAGGTGTCAACTTATTCAAATCAAGTCTACGATATATAAAGAGAGGCATAACACTAACACCGCCCCAAGATCACATAAAGCAGTTTTAACATAATTTCTTTTAATGGAGCATGGTATAGTGGGTACTCCTGGATCTCCAAGTTTCTTTGGTATTCCACCCTTAAAAGTATAATTAGCAAGCATGGTGGAAATTTCAGCTCCCGGTATCTTCCTTTTATTTGTAACAATATCCTTCATATACTTAGCGTAAGGATTCATTTTGAGCATATCTGTTAATCGCATACGCAAAAAGATAGGTCTAATCATTTCAGCAAAGCGCTCAAAATCCTCATCATCCTTTTTCTTGGATGGTTTGGGAGGAAAAGGCATGGGTTTCTGAACCCAAGGTTCTCTTTGTTTACCATGTTTCCTAGCAACAAAGTCTCTCTTATCATAACATTGATTCTTTGATTGTGGGTTATCAAGATCAACAGCAGGTTCAATTTCTACATCATTATCATTACTAGGTTGAGCATCATCATGAACATCATCATTAACATTTTCACTAGGTTCATGTTCATTACCAGATTGTGTTTCAGCATCAGAAATAGATATATCATTTGGATTCTCAGGTGGTTCAGCAATAGGTTCACTAGAAGTTTGCAAAGTCCTATCATTTTTCTTTTTCTTCCTTTTAGAAGAACTAGGAGCATCAATATTATTTCTCTGAGAATCTTGCTCAATTCTCTTAGGGTGGCCTTCAGGATACAAAGGTTCCTGAGTCATTCTACCGGTTCTAGTAGCCACTCTAACAGCATAATCATTTTTCTTACTATTCATTTCGTTGAGCAAATCATTTTGAGCCTTAAGTACTTGTTCTACTTGAGTGGTAACCATAGAAGCATGTTTGCTAACAAGTTTAAGTTCACCTCTAATATTAGCCATATAGTCACCCAAGTGTTTAATCATATAAGCATGTTTTTTAATTGTCTACCAAAATAAGCATTAAAATTTTCTTTCTTAAACATAAAGTTATCAAACTCATCGAAGCATTGGCTAGCAATTTTAGTAGGAGGGATTTCAGCTCTATCATATCTATAGAGAGAATTTACCTTTACTACCTGTGTCGGGTTATCAAGACCAGGAGGTTCTTCAATAGGTAATGAATTAAGATCAAATGTTTCTTCAACAGGCAGTAAGTTAAGACCATGTATTTCTTCAATAGGAGGTAAATTCTTAATATCTTCAGCTTTAATACCTTTTTCTTTCATAGATTTCTTTGCCTCTTGCATATCTTCGGGACTGAGAAATAGAACACCTCTCTTCTTCGGAGTTGGTTTAGGAATAGGCTCAGTAGTTGGCTCAGGGGCTGGCTCAGGAGGTGCCCAATTATTTTCATTTGCCAACATATTATTCAATAGAATTTCAGCTTCATCCGGTGTTCTTTCCCTGAAAAGAGAACCAGCACAACTATCCAGGTAATCTCTGGAAGCATCGATTAGTCCATTGTAAAAGATATCAAGTATTTCATTTTTCTTAAGAGGATGATCAGGCAAAGCATGAAGTAACTTGAGAAGCCTCCCCCAAGCTTGTGGGAGACTCTCTTCTTCAATTTGCACAAAGTTGTATATTTCCTTTAAAGCAGCTTGTTTCTTATGAGCAGTGAAGTATTTAGCAGAGAAGTAATAAATCATATCCTGGGGACTATGCACACAACCAGGATCAAGAGAAATAAACCATATCTTAGCATCACCCTTTAACGAGAACGGAAATATTTTAAGGATATAAAAGTAGCGAGATCTCTCATCATTAGTGAACAGGGTGGCTATATCATTTAATTTAGTAAGACGTGCCACAACAGTTTCAGATTCATAGCCATGAAAAGGATCAGATTCATCCAAAGTAATTATATCAGGATCAACAGAGAATTCATAATCCTTATCGGCAACACAAATAGGTGAAGTAGCAAAAGTAGGGTCAGGCCTCATACTATCCCTAAGAGATTGCTTATTCCATTCAGCTAATAACCTCTTGAGTTCATACCTATCCTTACAAGCTAAAATAGTTGCAGAGGCTTCCATATCAAAAATATAACCCTCAGGAATAACAGGCCTATCTTCATCATCACTTTCATCATTATAATCAGTATCAATAATTTCTTTCTCTCTAGCCCTAGCAATTTGTTCATCAAGAATTTCTCTAAGGGGCACAGTAGTATCAAGCATAGAAGTAGTTTCATCATATGTATCATGCATAGCGACGTGGCATCATCAATAACATGCGACATATCAGAACGAATAGCAGAAGCAGGTTTAGGTGTCGCAAGCTTACTCAAAACAGAAGGTGAATCAAGTGCAGAGCTAGATGGCAGTTCCTTACCTCCCCTCGTAGTTGAGGGATAAATTGTTATCTTAGCGTCTTTCAAGTTCTTCATAGTGTCCAGCAGATATAAATCCCAAGTGACTCAAAGAATAGAGCTATGCTCCCCAAAGAACGGCGCTTGAAATTAGTCTTGACAACCCACAAGTGTAGGGGATCGCAACAGCTTTCGAGGGTAGAGTATTCAACCCAAATTTATTGATTCGGCACAAGGGGAGCCAAAGAATATTCTCAAGTATTAGCAACTGAGTTGTCAATTCAGCCACACCTGGATAACTTAATACCTGCAGCAAAGTATTTAGTAGCAAAGTAATATGATAGTAGTGGTAAAGGTAACAAAAGAGTAACGGAAGTAAAAGTAATATTTTTGGTATTTTGTAGCGATTGTAACAGTAGCAACGGAAAAGTAAATAAGCGAGAACCAGTATATGGAAAACTCGTAGGCATTGGATCGGTGATGGATAATTATGCCGGATGCGGTTCATCATGTAACAATCATAACATAGGGTGACACAGAACTAGCTCCAATTCATCAATGTAATGTAGGCATGTATTCCGAATATAGTCATACGTGCTTATGGAAAAGAACTTGCATGACATCTTTTGTCCTACCCTCCGGTGGCAGCGGGGTCCTAATGGAAACTAAGGGATATTAAGGCCTCCTTTTAATAGAGAACCGGAACAAAGCATTAGCACATAGTGAATACATGAAATCCTCGAACTATGGTCATCACCGGGAGTGGTCCCGATTATTGTCACTTCGGGGTTGCCGGATCATAACACATAGTAGGTGACTATAGACTTGCAAGATAGGATCAAGAGCACACATATATTCATGGAAACATAATAGGTTCAGATCTGAAATCATGGCACTCGGGCCCTAGTGACAAGCATTAAGCATAGCAAAGTCATAGCAATATCAATCTCAGAACATAGTGGATACTAGGGATCAAACCCTAACAAAACTAACTCGATTACATGATAGATCTCATCCAACCCATCACCGTCTGATACGTCTCCAACGTATCTATAATTTTTTATTGCTCCATGCTATATTATATACTGTTTTGGACCATATTGGGCTTTATTTTCCACTTTTATATTACTTTTGGGACTAACCTATTAACCCGAGGCCCAACCCAGATTTGCTGTTTTTTTTGCCTATTTCAGTGTTTCGAAGAAACGGAATATCAAACGAAGTCCAAACGGAATGAAACCTTCGGGAACGTGATTTTCTCACCGAATATGATCCAGGAGACTTGGACCCCCCGTCAAGAAAGAAAGGAGGCGGCCACGAGGGTGGAGGGCGCCCGCCCTAGGGCGCGCCCCTGCCTCGTGGGCCCCTCTTTGCTCCACCGACGTACTTATTCCTCCTATATATAACTACCACTACTAGGGAAGATCCTAGCAGCAGCGCGGGTTTTAGGCCTATCAGTAGCGCGGCCAGGAGCGCTACTGATAAGGCGCTCTGACTAAAGCTTAGCGATGGCGTGGACCCGGACCATCGCTAAATTGATCTAGTAATAGCGCTTCTCCAGAGCAGCGCCTGGTAATTAGTAGTAGTAGCGCTCCTCCTTGCCCGGCGCTACTACTATTATTTAGTATTTTATTTCTTTTTTATTTCATGTTGTATTTCATACACCTTTACACAAGTTTTCATACAACAGGAATTTAGAGATCGTTTTTACATCATAATGAGTAGGTGAAAGAACCTTGGACTAGTTTCAAGTGGATGGACATCCACTTGAAACTAATCTGCGGTTCTTTCACCCAATGATATAATAAATATCATCATCATTATCATATCATTAACAACTTATCATCATAATACATCATTGTCATATAACACCTCCTCAAGATCATCATTTTCATCAATGAGACATCACATAGCAAATTGGTCACTAGTCGTAATCACAAGTACTCCTCATCATCAACTCTAACACATTGTATCACATAATAAACATATTGTACCTCATAGGACCTACTATATTCTCTAAGGTAAAATAGCAAAAAACAAGATAGCCCCTGACTCTCCATTATGGAGAATGGAGATTATCCTGTCTCCAATTCTTGCCTTTCGCTTAATGTTACTTCCAAGAACCTCCTTGCGAATGTCCAAACATTTTTTCCATTCTTTGATTAGCATGTGTTCACCGGTTTTAGAAATCCGATATGCACAGGTGAGATCCGTAGGATGACCTGGTTGTATGTTTAGAACTTCAAGGCGACCATTGTAATACATCAGATGAGGCACACAATCCATCGGGATTTTCTATTGAAAAACATAGTAATAACTTCGTAGTTAGCAATGATGTACTAGTTTTGGAAGTATGCAAAATATGCACGGATGTCGTAATAGTAAAAAATCTTACCGTGGTATCTCCATAGAAGTTATCGTGGTTCAACACGTGCACTAGTGGCACGTATTCACCATAATTTGGAGGAGTTCTATAATAGGTATTGTAATTCTCAAAGAAAGTACAAAATGCGATCAGATGGTTTTTCTCCTTATAAGTTAATTCGGAGCCACCACTGTAGTGGGTTTTGTCTACCATCTTCTGCACATTCTTTGAAGATTCAAAATAAGTTGTCAACTATTTTGAAATAAAAAATATAAATTATTTAATAACTATGTTTGAGAAACTCACATTGCGGTAGAATCAAAAGCGTATCAACAAGGACCCAAATGTCCATATTGTCTTGCTCGATGTCAGGATCACAAAGATCCATGGTGATAATCATACCCTCATAAAAACCATACATTTTGCAAAGTGCTTCCCAATTTTGGCAACCAAAATGGGTTATGCTCTGAGCATTGTACAGATTTACTTCAAAGTCCATATCATGATGGGTCCTTAGGTGTATTTTCTTTGTTTCAAAATTTTCATGGTCTTTAAAACCCATCCTCTCCAAGACATAGCGTCTTGCATGGCATGGGATAAGCTAGTCGAATTGTGAAAGATGAAAATTAGACGTTGAAATAGTTGAAGTCGTGCTTAATTACGAAAAAACTCTTGTTGTTGTTGCGTACCGTTTCAACATCGAAGGTCTCCTCGAGCTTAATGCGGAAGCGCCGATCTTCGTCCAGCTCAACGAACCTGTCGCACATACCTTGATCGTCATGGCACCAGCTGCACTCCCCCGAGAGTCTGTCGCCGTCCGAGTACGACATTTCCTACGTTCATAATTCAAAGATTAAACTTGTACAATTAAATATATGTACTAAAAACCTAAATTAGATCATTATTTTTTGAGAAAATCCAGGCCACTCGATATTTCCTACATATTCTAGCACAAGTCATGCCAGAATTCACGGCAAAATCCGGCATGACCTTTGCTAAAAAGGGACATATCGAGCGCCTGAAATTTGCTTAACGGAAATTAATCAACACTCCGGCAAAACATAGGCCACTCGGAGGTGTAAACTGAACATGAACGGCCACTTGGGCAACCACATATCCTATTTGAGAAACAAAAGATATACATGGATATTTGGCTGGTCTCACCTCGATGTCGAAGGGGGTCGGTGACGGGGATGACGGCGGGGATGATGGAGGGGCTCCTTGATTTCTGCAAAAGCAAAAATCGTATAAGTTATCACTAATACATCCCGAATAATTGCTTAAACTAGAAAATAACAACAAATATGACATGTTCAACTAGTTTTATTAATTCAACTAGTTCTTACTAAATATAAACTTACTATAAATAGAAAAAAACTAGTTCTTTCTAAAAATAAAGTAGTTCAACTAGTTATATTAATTATCTTACTAAAAATACATTAGTTCTATTAATTCAACTAGTTCAACTAGTTTATTAATTTACTTACTAAACTAGTTCAACTACAACTACTATTAATCATACTGCTCTAGTTAACTAGTACCATCACTACTAGTAATTAACATCTACTACTACTAAAAAATCATTATCTATTAACCCTAAATTAACATCTACTACTAATAAACAACATCTAGTACTAACTAAGCAGAGAGAAAGGGGGTGGGGGCGACGGAGAAGTAGGGGCGGCGAGGGCGGGATCGGGAGGCGGCGGTGCTGGGTGGGCTCGGGTGGCGGCGGTGAGGTCGAGGGCGGTGGGAGGAGGGCTACCGGCAGAGGAGGGAGGAGGGGCGGCCGCAGGCGGAGGGAGGAGGGCGGCGGAGGAGGGAGGCGGCCGCAGCCGAGGGAGGACGTCGAGGAGGAGGGAGGAGGGACGGAAGGAGGAGTAACTCCAGCGAGCAGACGAAAGCGGCGGCAGCGGCACGACGGCATTTACATTATCGGCGCTGGGCGAGAGAGAGTGTGAGTGAGAGAGAGGGTCGGCGGTCGTGCGCGTACGTGGGGATAAGGTAATGATAGTTGTAGCGCGTTTACCAAAACGCGCTACAGCTAATAGGACTAGCAGTAGCACTGTGCATTGTTATACGCTACTGCTAAGTTGGCCTACCGTAAGCGCTTTGCGGATAAAGCGCTACTGCTAAGTGTAAGTATACAAAAAATACGTCAATGCAAAAATACATTGGCCATCAATGATCTTTTGTGTACAATCTGAATTGTCAATATGAGTCCTCTCCGGTAGGAACTGGAGGGGACTCATATTGCGGCCACAAATTTTACACATAGAGTTCAGTGAAGACCAATTGGTTGTGATACTTTCACAAGTAACATATTTAAGGTGGTAAACACCCTGTTCGCGGAGTGAGGTGGGACTAAACTTGTGGGCTGATCTTAGCAGTAGCGATTTTCTTAGAAGCGCGCTGTTGCTAACTTCTATAGCAGTAGCGGTTCAAGATAGGGCGCCATCGCTATAACTAGCTGGGTGGCGAGGTCATGGCAATTAGAGCAGTAGCGTGGTTTTGTGTTGACGCGCTACTGCTATTTTCCTTTCAGCAGCGCGTTTTGCTATCACGCGTTGCTGCTAAATAGTAGTAGCGTCGTATTTTGAGGAGCGATGCTGGTAAGATTCTGTGTATAGGCTTTTCCCTAGTAGTGTACGTACCCCCGAACAATCAGATACGGAGCCAAAAACCTAATTCCACCGCCGCAACTTTCTGTATCCACGAGATCCCATCTTGGGGCCTGTTCCGGAGCTCCGCCGGAAGGGAATCCACCACGGAGGGCTTCTACATCATCATAGCCTCTCCGATGAAGTGTGAGTAGTTTAATTTAGACCTTGGGTCCATAGTTAGTAGCTAGATGGCTTCTTCTCTCTTTTGGATCTCAATACAATGCTCTCCCCTCTCTCGTGGAGATCTATTCGATGTAATCTTCTTTTTGCGGTGTGTTTGTTGAGATCGATGAATTGTGGGTTTATGATCAAGACTATCTATGAGCAATATTTGAATCTTCTCTGAATTCTTTTATGTATGATTGGTTATCTTTGCAAGTCTCTTCGAATTATCCGTTTGGTTTGGCCAACTAGATTGGTAGTTCTTGCAATGGGAGAAGTGCTTAGCTTTGGGTTCAATCTTGCGGTGTCCTTTCCCAGTGACAGAAGGGGCAGCAAGGCACGTATTGTATTGTTTCCATCGAGGATAACAAGATGGGCTTTTATCATATTGCATGAATTTATCCCTCTACATCATGTCATCTTGCTTAAGGAGTTACTCTGTTTTCATTAACTTTATACTCTAGATGCATGCTGGATAGTGGTCGATGAGTGGAGTAATAGTAGTAGATGCAGGCAGGAGTCGGTCTACTTGTCTCAGACATGATGCCTATATAGATCATACCTAGATACTCTCATAACTATGCTCAATTCTGTCAATTGCTCAACAGTAATTCGTTCACCCACCGTAAAATACTTATGCTCTTGAGAGAAGCCACTAGTGAAATCTATGGCCCCTGGGTCTATTCTATATCATATCAATCTTCCATCACTTTATTATTGCTTTGCTTTTTTACTTTGCTTTTTATTTTACTTTGCATCTTTATACCAAAAATACCAAAAATATTATCTATCATCTCTATCAGATCTCACTCTCGTAAGTGACCGTGAAGGGATTGACAACCCCTAATCGCGTTGGTTGCGTTGAGCTATTTGTTTTGTGTAGGTACAGAGACTTGCACGTGGCCTCCTACTGGATTGATACCTTGGTTCTCAAAAACTGAGGGAAATACTTACGCTACTCTGCTGCATCATCCTCTCCTCTTCGGGGAAAACCAACGCAAGCTCAAGACGTAGCAAGAAGGATTTACGGCGCCGTTCTTAGGGAGTCTACGCAAAGTCAACATACCAAGTACCCATCACAATCCCTTATCTCTCTCGTGACTACATTATTTGCCATTTGCCTCTCGTTTTCCTCTCCCCCACTTCACCCTTGCCATTTTATTCGCCCTCTCTTTTCCGTTTGCCTTTCTTTGCGCTTGCTTTTTGTTTGCTCGTGTGTTAGTTTGCTTGCTTGTCATGATGGCTCAAGATAATACCAAATTGTGTGACTTTACCAATACCAACAATAATGATTTCCTTAGCACTCCGATTGCTCCTCTTACCAATACTGAATCTTGTGAAATCAATACTGCTTTGTTGAATCTTGTTATGAAAGATCAATTCGCCGGCCTTCCTAGTGAAGATGCCGCTACTCATCTAAATAGCTTCATTGATTTATGTGATGTTCAAAAGAAGAAAGATGTTGATAATGATATTGTTAAATTGAAGCTATTTCCTTTTTTGCTTAGAGATCGTGCTAAAGCTTGGTTAACGTCTTTGCCTAAAAATAGTATTGATTATTGGAACAAGTGCAAATATGCTTTTATCTCTGAGTATTTTCCTCCCACTAAGATCATCCCTCTTAGAAATGATATTATGAACTTTAAGCAACTTGATCATGAACATGTTGCACAAGCTTGGGAGAGGATGAAATTAATGATTCGTAATTGCCCTACTCATGGTTTGAATTTGTGGATGATTATACAAAAAATTTATGCCAGATTGAATTTTGCTTCTAGAAACCTTTTAGATTCGGCCGCGGGAGGCACTTTTATGGAAATCACTTTAGGAGATGCTACTAAACTCCTAGATAATATTATGGTTAATTATTCTCAATGGCACACTGAAAGATCTACTAATAAAAAAGTGCATGTGATAGAGGAAATTAATGTTTTGAGTGGAAAGATGGATGAACTTATGAAATTATTTGCTACTAAGAGTGTTTCTTCTGATCCTAATGATATGTCTTTTCTACTTTGATTGAGAATAATAATGAATCTATGGATGTGAATTTTGTTGGTAGGAATAATTTTGGTAACAAAGATTATAGATGGAATTATAATCCTAGGCCATATCATAGAAATCATTCTAATAATTATGGAAATTCCTACAACAACTCTTATGTAAATTTTAATAATATGCCCTCTGAATTTGAGACTAGTGTTAAAGAGTTTATGAATTCGCAAAAGAATTTCAATGCTTTGCTTGAGGAAAAATTGCTTGAAGTCGATGAATTGGCTGGGAACGTTGATAGAATTTCTCTTGATGTTGATTCTTTAAAGATTAGATCTATCCCTCCTAAGCATGATATCAATGAGTCTCTCAAAGCCATGAGAATTTCCACTGATGAGTGCAAGGAAAGAACCGCTAGGATGCGTGCTACGAAAGATGCCTTTATTAAAGTGTGTTCTTCCAATTTCTATGAAAATAAAGATGAAGATCTAAAAGTTATTGATGTGTCCCCTATTAAATCTTTGTTTTGCAATATGAATCTTGATAATGATGAGATTGAATATGATACACATTTACCTAGAAGGCGTTCCAAAAATTCGGAGTTTTTAGATTATGATGCTAAAATTAATAAAAGTGGGATTGAAGAAATCAAAACCCTAGATGTTGCTAAACCCACTATTTTGGATTTCAATGAATTTAATTATGAAAGTTGCTCTTTAATTGATTGTATTTCCTTGTTGCAATCCGTGCTAAATTCTCCTCATGCTTATAGTCAAAATAAAGCGTTTACCAAACATATTGTTGATTCCTTGATGCAATCTTATGAGGAAAAACTTGAGTTGGAAGTCTCTATCCCTAGAAAACTTTATGATGAGTGGGAACCAACTATTAAAATTAAGATTAAGGATTATGAATTTTATGCTTTATGTGATTTGGGTGCTAGTGTTTCCACTATTCCCAAAACTTTGTGTGATTTGCTAGATTTCCGTGATTTTGATGATTGCTCTCTAAACTTGCACCTTGCGGATTCCACTATTAAGAAACCTATGGGAAGAATTAATGATGTTCTTATTGTTGCAAATAGGAATTATGTGCCCGTAGATTTTATCGTTCTTGATATAAATTGCAATCCCTTCATGTCTTATTATTCTTGGTAGACCTTTCCTTAGAACGATTGGTGCAATCATTGATATGAAGGAAGGGAATATTAGATTCCAATTTCCGTTAAGGAAAGACATGGAACACTTCCCTAGAAAGAAAATAAAATTACCGTATGAATCTATCATGAGAGCCACTTATGGATTGCCTACCAAAGATGGCAATACCTAGATCTATCCTTGCTTTTATGCCTAGCTAGGGGCGTTAAACGATAGCGCTTGTTGGAAGGAAACCCAAATTTATTTTAGTTTTTTTTGCTTTTGTTTCTTTTTAGGAATAAATAATCCATCTACCTTCTGTTTATATGTAGTTTTATGTTTTAATTAGTGTTTGTGCCAAGTTAAACCTATAGGATCTTCTTGGATGATAGTTACTTGATCTTGCTGTAATTTCCAGAAACTTTCGGTTCACGAAAACAATTGTTAAAAATTACCAGAACGTGATAAAATAGTGATTCCAATTGCTGCTGATCAATAAACAAATTCGTAGGTCGTCCTATTTTGGCTGAATTTTTGGACTTCCATAAGTTTGCGTTAGTTACAGATTACTACACACTGTTCTGTTTTTGGCAGATTCTGTTTTTCGTGTGTTATTTGCTTAATTTGATGAATCTATGGCTAGTAAAATAGTTTATAATCCATAGAGAAGTTGGAATACAGTAGGTTTAACACCAATATAAATAAAGAATGAGTTCATTACAGTACCTTTAAGTGGTCTTTTGTTTTCTTTAAGCTAGCAGACTCACGAGATTTCTGTTGAGTTTTGTGTTGTGAAGTTTTCAAGTTTTGGGTGAAATTTTTGATGGATTATGGAACAAGGAGTGGCAAGAGCCTAAGCTTGGGGATGCCCATGGCACCCCCAATATAATCCAAGGACACCAAAAAGTCAAAGCTTGGGGATGCCCCCGAAAGGCATCCCCTCTTTCGTCCACTTCCATCGGTAACTTTACTTGGAGCTATGTTTTTATTCACCACATAATATGTGTTTTGCTTGGAGCGTCTTGTATGATTTTAGTCTTTTATTTTTAGTTTACCACAATCATCCTTGCTGTACACACCTTTTGAGAGAGCCATACATGTTGGAGATAGAATACTCTATTTGCTTCACTTATATCTTTTGAGCTATATAGTTTTGCTCTAGTGCTTCACTTATATATTTTAGAGCACGGTGATGGATTTGTTTTATAGAAACCTTTGATATCTCATGCTTCACTTACATTATTTTGAGAGTCTTAAATAGCATGGTAATTTTCTTATAATAATAATATGCTTGGTATTCAAGATTTGTAAAACTTTCTTTTGAGTGCGTTGAATACTAAGAAAAGTTTGATGCTTGATAATTGTTTTGAGATATGGAGGTAGTAATATTAGAGTCATGCTAGTTGAGTAGTTGTGAATTTTAGAAATACTTGTGTTAGAGTTTGTGATTCCCGTAGCATGCACTTATGGTGAACCGTAATGTGCACTACAAAAAAAATACACTTCTGTGATGATACGTGTTTGTCACAGTAGGTCGCGTTTTTTGTCATGCATGTACATCCATGAGAAATTTATGACAGAATCAAGATAGTCATACTGTCTTTGTCGTAGAAGTGTTCCATGACATTACCAAAATTATCATCACGGAAGTGTCCACTTCCATGACGATAAATCCCGCGTCACAGAAGTGCTTTCGTTAAGGGTGACCGACACGTGGCCTCCACCGTAACGGAACGCCGTTAAGCTATCTGGTCGGATTTTGGATCCGATAACCCGTTAACAGCCACGACCAATGCCGATTTTCCACGTGTAAAATTCTCATTGGCTGATGGATCCACGCATCAGCTCCGCGTTGGCACAGGTGTCACTCATCCAACGGTCGAGATGGGCCTATGATATGTTGACACGTGGACCGGCCCAACAGAGGCCCACAAAGTTTAAATGGGCGGCCCAACGAAAGGCCCATAAGATTTAGCGGACCATAATGGGCGGCCCAGCTAAAACCCAAACAATTTAGCGGACCACAATGGGCGGCCCGACTAAAAGGCCCACAAGATTACATGAGACCATAATGGGTCGGCCCAGCTAAAGGCCCAACATTCTCTGTCAAATCGGCCCGTCAACGGCCTGTCCTAAACTTGCCATCAACGCGGCCCATGGTCACTTCTGGCCCGTTAACAGTCCGCTAAGTACTTGGGCCGAATCACGACCCGGTGTATTTCTGGCTTGTTAAAGGTCCGGCTTCATTTGGGCCCATTTATAGGCCATCAAACTTTCGGCCTGTTAGAGGTCCACTATAGATTTGGGCCACTTTCTTCCTGTTGTCATTTTTGGCCTGTTAACGTCGGACATAAACCATGGGCCATATGTGGCCCAACGTCATATCGGGCCCATTAACGGCCCATATAAAAATGACGATAATCTAGCCCGATCGAAGTTCCGGCCTGTTAAAGGCCCGTGTATTAGGTCGGCGCATTTACGGCCCGTCCGAATTTCGGCCTGTCAAAGATCCGCGTCGTAAATGGGCCACCATTTTGGCCTGCTAAGTCCAGTGGGTTATTTGGCATAATTAGGGCCCAATCTCACTTTCGGTCTATTAAAGGCCCATGTTTTTTATGGGCTCAAGATATTTACACCTGTAAACGGCCTATTTTTACCGAGGGCCCAAAATATGTTTAGGCCTGTTAAAGGCCCACTATGGGCACAGGCCTACCAGAAAAATATGAAAGCTTATGTTGATTTAGGCCCGGATATTTTTAGTGGGCTACATGTCAATTTCGGCCCGTAATCGTTTTTAGCCAAATTGGAATGGGCCCGACGAATGTTGGCATGTTGGGCTCCTGCCGAGCTTTCGGCCGAATATATTACTAAGATAAACCTACACTATACAAAAATAGCGTCGTAATTACTGCAGCCTGGGGCAGCATCATAAATGTTGTATCACAACAAAATAAATTCCAACCATACAACAAAAGGCATGTTGGCATAAAGTTTACAGTCCTTCCAGATAAAAGCACCATCAGATGTATAGAAGCACAGATCATTTGACCTGAGTGCTAATGTTTCAGGCTGTAGAATCTGATGGAGCAGCACGATCTCCACCTTTTTCCGCCATTGCTCTTGAACAACGGCGAATGTCGAGATAGTATGGTTTCAAAACCATTCATATCTTGACGACATTTCTCAACCACTATTCTTGTTTCGAAACAACGTCCATTAGGGATTGGACTTGTATGCGGAGCACGAATATATCACTCTGTGTTCGATGGCGATTTGGACGAGGTTACCTTGACAACCAACCCAGAATTACGCAAGAAGGTGCTTTTTGCCTTTGTTAGTTAAGAATCTTGGCCTTGCTGCGGCAAGAGGTGACATTGTGCCTGTAATAGCCTCGTCACCTTCAGGTGGTTGTGGTTGTTCAATCATTTGTTCCATAGCTTCCTGAAAGTTTGAACTTCTAGATTAGTGTACCGGATAAGTTACTAATGAGACAGAAACAAACAAAGTAGGTTAAACGTTTATACATAACTTATTTTGGTGAACTACTGTAATACATTAGCATGTATTGTAGTGCCAACTACATAATAAAATCACTTTCGAAACATATGTCCATGTAGCATGCCTACTGTATTGTCTATTTCCTCACATTCTTTAACATCTAAGGATAAAGAGACATGGTTTAAAGTAGGATGAACATAGTATGACATCATTCATATCATGGGCAAACAGATATAAAACAAACCGCCTATTGTATCCTTGGGTGCGCGCGTGAACATAACACCTAGTTTACAGATCAAGACCAAAAGAATACCCTTCATCTCTTTTTAAACCATGTAAGGTGAAATGATACGTTAAGACAAGCTGTATAAAAGTGAACAGAGTAATCGACATTGGCTGCAAACCAAGTAGTTAAATGAACACATCACAGTACCAATCAGATCAAAGGCGGGAGGAGTAAGGACTTACAACAAATGGCTTGAATTGGTGTGCTCATGCCCTTCATCTTGCCGGTGTGGCAATCCTTGAAGATTTGCACTACATTCGCTCGGGTTCTTTTTGGTCCGCACGGGCTTTCCTCTCGTATTTGGAACAAGTCAATATAGATACGATAATATGGCACAAAAAAGAAGGAAGTAGCAGCTATTTACAAAAGCCTCGCGATTATGCAATATAGCTACGAGATCACATTATCTGTTGGAATTTCACTTTAGAATGGTTGGTTTTGTTCTTCAAATAGTTAGCCTAGAAGAAGATACACTTGTAAGGCACATACATAAATACAAGTTCAATATGTGGTCTGATCAAATACATATAGCCTACCTGATACTTTGGATCAGATCAGTGTTTAACAAGGGCTGTCCAGTCTTCATCTGTAATATATTCCACTGGAGATGTTTGGGCGATTTCATTGTTAGCCTTGCCTTCAAAGTGAGATTTTCTAAGGTGGTACCGATACTGTCGCAGAGCAGACTGAAAAACATGAGTGCATGCTTGTTTAGTTGCATCATCTTTCGGATCCAACTTGAACCTCGTCTGTTGAAAAAAGAATGTGAGTCTTATTAGGAGGAAGCTCGAAAGTATGGGACAGAGCAAGACAATATTACTAATTGTGATGAATAACATTACTTATGGATAAATGGTCAAGGAAGGTGTTAAACTGGGTAATGTCTTTCTCATTCTGTCTTTGGATCCACGTTGGGAGGATACGTGCATGACACCTAACGACAACGGCTGCCTCTCGATACTAACTTGGTGACTCTGTAGCATCACGTGGCCTTTTTAAACCTGCCTCAAAATGGATCTCCATTCTTCCTCCTTTAGACTTTGTTAATCTGTCAAGCATTATCCCTAATGTCTGTTTCCGCTTGCGCCGTGGTGCTAGTTCAACAACGAATATGGAAAGTGTTAGTGTACATCAAAGCGTGAGAGTACATATAAAGGAGCATGCAAGCGCAACTTGACTCGGTCGGTACCATCTTGGTGTTGATGCTCATGAGGTTCATCTGATCTTGCCAAGTCCTGTTGTGTCGGCGATTAGCTTGAAGTAGTGTTAGGTGTGAAGGCAGCTTGGGAACCGGCGATTCTGGAGCAAGCGAGCGAGTAATGGTTGAGATCTTTGGTACAGTTGAAGCGGATGCTGCAGGTGGTGGAAGCAGGTGATACTGTGTTTGTAGATTTAGTTGGTGGACTTGGACCTTCTCGCACTATAAGTACCGGTGAATCTCGTGGCGAGAACCTTTTCCGTTTCACCCGACGAGTAACAAGACTCCCTACTATATTATTTTCCTTGCTCTTTTTGACTTTGCCATGTCAAGCTGTACCCACAACACAAAAGAATAAAATCACTCTTGAACTCATTAATGCATGATCTGAGACAAGCTATACTTTGATGTAAGACAACCGTATGAGGATGGAATATGTAAGAAAAACAGGACGGCATGACATATTCACAGCTACGATGTACAAACTAAGCAGAAGGATTTTCATGAAAATAGAAGTAATGCAAGCTAGACACCATATGAAAGATGCAACCAATATTACTCTGCCAAGTTAAAAGTATCTTGTCATAAGTGGCAACTCGAAAAATTAGAAGCAGTACAACGTAGAAATCAATGCAAGATGCAACCACTATCAAACTGCCATGTTAAAAGCGTCCAATCATAAGTGACTGATGCGGGATACACAACAGCGGTACTTTGATGTAAGAACATGGTATGATAGATTGATGCAGTGTATTCTAGACACAGAAAGCCATGTCATATGCACATGTATAACGTATAAACTCAGCAGGTGCAATTTAATCAAAATAGAAGAAATACAGGCTAGACAACATATGCAACATGAAACCAATTATCACACTGTCAACTTAGAGCAAGAACCTGTGATGGTGGAGTACGGGAGATGACTCATCATGTAGACTTGGGACTTCAACTTCATTAGCAGTAGCAGGGGAAAATCTAGAGAGTCTCTGTGTGCGTCTTTGCGGAGGACCACCAACATCCCCTAACTTACTCTTTTCCTTCCTATTTTCTGATATTGCCTTATGAAGTCAAAACCACAAGAAGATGAATAAAATTAGCTCTGCATAACTGGTTGATGCATGATACAGACGAACACTACTTTGATGTAAGGCAAGCGCGGGATAGGAGAGTTGAATATATACAAAAAAAGACAGCGTGTCATATTCACACGTACGATAGGAGGATGGAATATGTATGAAAAAACAGTAAGCGGAAGGCATTTGAACAAAATTAGAAGAAATGAAAGCTAGGCACCATATGAACATGCAACCAATATCACTCTATCAGGTAAAAAGTGTCTCGTCATAAGTGCCATTTCAAGATATTAGAAGCAGTACAAGCTAGAAGACAATGCAAGATGCAACCTACATCACAATCCCAAGTTAAATGTGTCTTATGGGTAAGTGGTCGTTGCAGGTATAAGTTGTAAGCCACGCAGATGCAATTCAACATAATCAGAAGCAATACAAACTAGACATCATACGAAAAACGCAACCACGATATATAGGTTCCAAGTAAGAGCAAGCACACTGTGATGGTGGAGTAGGGAGATGTGCTCATCATGTACATGTATGTTCTAGAAACAGGAACACGTGTCATATTCACAGGCATTATGTGTAAAGTAAGCAGATGCAATCCAAGTTAGAAGCAATACAAGCTAGACATCATACGCAACATGCAACCACATATAATAGTGTCAAGTTAGAGCAAGCACTGTGATGGTGGAGTAGGGAGATGTGCTCATCATCTACACAGCTACGTTGGTATCGAGCCTTGTGTTGTCTTGCGAATCTTGTTGGGAGGATGGCGGAGTAGAATGCAGAGAGACCCCTGTTTGAGTTGCTCAGAAGGACCACCATCATCCACCGGCGGACTAATTTCCTTCAGCTGTAATGATTTTGCATTGTGAAGTCAAACCGATAAGAAAAAGGAATAAAATTCACTCTTGAACTCATTCATGCATGATAACGATTTAACACTACTCGGATGAAAGGCAAACACATGATGCGAGGATGGAATATGTATGAAAAACAGGATGGTGTGACATATTCACACCTATGATGTAACAACTAAGCGAAGGCATTTCAACAAATTAGAAGCACTCCAAGCTAGACACCATATGAAATATGCAACCAATATCACTCGCCAAGTTCAAAGCGTATGGCGTTTCAACAAATTAGAAGCGATTACATGATAGAAATCATATGCAAGACACAACCAATATCACAATTGGCGACTTATAGGTGCCTTATCATAAGTGACCGATGCGGGATATGCAAGAATAGTAGTCTGATGTAGAAACAGGAACACATGTCATATTCACGGGCATTATGTGTAAAATGGCAGATGCAATTCAACAAAGTTAGAAGCAATATAAGCTAGACATCATACGCAACATGCAACCACATATAATAGCGCCAAGTTAGAGCAAGCACCTGTGATGGTGGAGTACGGGAGATGTGCTCATCATCTACACAGCTATGTTGACTGTCTAGCCTTGCGTTGTCTTGCGAATCTTGTTGGGAGGATGGCGGAGTAGAATCATAGAGAACCTCCGTTTGATTGCTCGGAAGGACCACCATCATCCAATGCCTTGCCAATTTCCTTCAGCTTTATTGATTTTGCATTGTGAGGTCATACCGACAAGAAAAAGGAATATCATTCACTCTTCAGAACTCATTCATGCATGATACTGACGAACACTACTCTGATGAAAGGCAAATTCATGATACGAGGATGGAATATGTACGAAAAAAGGGACGGCTTGAGATATTCACACATATGATGTGGTAACTAAGCAGAAGGCACTTCAACAAATTAGAAACACTGCAAGACACCATATGGAAGGTGCAATCAATATCACTCTGCCAAGTTAAAACTGTCTCGTCATAGGTGGCGTTCATCAAACTAGAAGAAATACATGCTAGAAATCATATTCAAGACGCAAACCAATATCACACTGCCAACTTAAAGGTGTCCCATCATAAGTGACTGATGCAGGATACACAAGAAGATTAGTTTCATGTAAGAACATGGTTTGATAGACAGATATAGTATGTACCAAAAACAGGAAAGCGTGTCATATTCACATGTATCATGTGTAAGCTAAGCAGATGCAGTTTACACTAATTAGGAGCAATACGAGCTAGACACCATATGCAACATGCAACTAGATATCACACTGCCAAGTTAGAGCAAGCACCTTGGATGGTGGAGTAGGCGAGCGAAGACTTGGACCTTGTAATGCACTATCAGTACAAGGAGAATCGGTCTGATGCTCAGATTTACGTTCTGAGAGGACCACCATCATCGCCTTCCTTACTCTTTTCCTTCCTCTTTCTTGATTTTGCCTTGTCAAGTCAAACCCACAAGAAAAAGGAATAAAATTTGCTCTTGAGAACTAATTGATGCATGATCTTGTGAACACTACTTTCATGTAAGGCAGCCGCATGATAGGATGGAATATGTATGAAAAATAGGACGGCGTGACATATTGACATGTATGATGTATAAAATGTAAACTAAGCACAAGGTGCTTGAACTTGTTAGAATCGATGCAAGCTAGAAACCATATGAAAGATGAAACCAATATTACTCTGCCAAATTAAAAGGGTGCCCTAACAAATGTATTTGACCAAATTAGAAGCAATACATGGCAACAGGCTAGAAATAATATGCAATATGCAATGAATAGAGGTGACTCATCGTAAGTGATTGATGCAGGATCTGAGAAGAGAGGTAGTTTCATGTAAGAACAAGGTTAACACATAGATGTAGTGTGTACCAAAAATAGGAAGGCATGTCATATTCACAGGTATAGTGTGTAAACTAAGCAGATGCAATTTACCCTAATTAGAAGCATTACAAGCTAGACACCGTATGCAACATGCAACCACATATCACACTGCGAAGTTAGAGCAAGCACCTGTGATGGTGGTGTAGGGGAAGTGCGGTCTTCAGGTACAAAGCTACATTCAATGTCTTCATTTAGGCTTGTTGTTTCTTGAGAATCATGTGGAAAGGATGAAATTGCATTCTTTATAATAGTATTGCGTCTCATATTAACCTGCAGCGTGTTGTCTCATCATAAGCAATAGACGCAGGATACACAAGAACGATGAGTTTGATGTAAGAACATGGTGTGATAGGCAAATGTAGTATGTACCAAAAACAGGAAGGCATGTCATATTCACATGTATAATGTGTAAGCTAAGGAGATGCAATTTAAGAAATTAGGAGCATTGTGAGGGATACACAAGAAAAGTAGTTTGATGTAAGAACATGGTTAATAGAAAGACGTAGTATGTACCAAAAACAGGAAGGCATGTCATATTCATAGGTATAATGTGTTAACTAAGCAGATGCAATTTTCCCTAATTAGAAGCATTACAAGGTAGACACCATATGCAACATGCAACCACATATCACACTGCCAAGTAAGAGCAAGCACCTGCGATGGTGGTGTGGGGGAATTGCGGTGATCAACTAGAGAGCTACGTTGACTATCTTCATTTAGCCTTGCTGTTTCTTGAGAATCATGTGGTAAGGATGACACTACACTCTTTAAGCAGTAGAGGCGTCTCACAAGAACCCACCCGGGTGACTGTCTCATCATAAGTGATTGACGAGGGATACAAAAGAGCATTAGTTTGATGTACGAACATGGTTAATAGACATATATAGAATGTATCAAAAACAGGAAGGCATGTCATTATCAAAGGATAATGTGTAAAGTAAGCAGATGCAATTTAACCAAATTGGAAGCAATACAAGCTAGACACCATATACAACATGCAACCACATTTGATAGCGCGAAGTTAAAGCAAGCACACAGGATGGTTGTGTGTGGCAATTGAGATCATCAAGCTGCAGAGCTACGTTTCTTGTCTCCAAGCTACGACACTTGCACCCATTAGAGCTGAAACGCTTAGTGCTTGTCTTGAATTACACCGGGCGACATCTGTCTTTTCTTTTCTGCATTCATCAACACCGCGTCGAGTCTGAAATACCCATGCATAAAAAACAATAGTGTGAGTATGGGTGAAGTGTCCGCACAATTAGTACAAGTGTAAAGGTAGCGGAATAGCAGGTCGGTGAGAAATAAATGACGGAGAAATATGATAGCTCTACAACATGCATGGCACACTAAATTACTACATGATCTATGAAAATAACAATGATTTGAAAGCAAATAGGTCAGTCCATTTTTTACGCATCGTCCAGATGTACAAAGAACGGGCAGATTGCCTTCATCTACCTCCGGCCGATTAGTGTTGACGATCTTCCTCGAAGCGCCCGGCGACCACCGGCCCGATAATCCTCCCACGCATGCCCTCCCTCGACCTCACCGCTTTTGCCCGTGCTTGGCACCCCCCCGGCCATCCATTCAAGCCATGCCGACCTCCAGATCGGGCGCAAGCAGCTCCTGCGCCCCACACCCCTATGATAGACACCGATGCGCCGCTTCCCCGGGGAACAGGCGGACTAGGTGCTCCGCGCGCCTAAGCGGGTGCTGCTTCTTTTAATTGCGGTTCGACTGACCCTGAATTGAAATCCAGGCAGGCTACTGACCTCTAGCAAAGGTGAAATAGTAAAGGGAGGAAACCTTGTGCATTTAGTATCAGGAAGAAGATGCGATGAAAGCGCTCAACTAGTTTCTTTCGTGGGATGAATACGGTGTGGCCGGAGACGTAAGAATTCCACGAATAAGGGAAGAGGAGTACCTCTTTCCATTGGCGATCTTTGTGTCCTCCTTCTGTTTTTCCGACGATCTTCTTGTTGTTCGCCGGAAACCAGAATTTGTGGAGAGCGGTGCAGCCTTGGACGAACCCATGGCCAAGTTGTTGAGTGTGGTGTGGTGGCCGTCTGTCGGCGGCAGGGAAGCAGATCCGAGGCGGCGAACGACGGCGTAGCGGGAACAGCTCCGATGCGGTGGACGGTTGCAACAGTGGAGCCGCAGCAGTGAGGCGTGGGACAGCGTGGTCGGATTGGTTCTGGTACGGCGCACGTCAGCGTCGGCGTCATGGAGGCAGCTCTGCCTCGGCTTCAGCTACTAAGTCCTTGAGGGCGTTGCGGTTGCGGTTGCGTTGGACGAAGACGTCGGGGTACCGGCTCTGGTGTGATGGAGGAGGGCGGCGGTGGATTGGCCGCTATGGGGTGGAGGAAGGACCGACGGAGGAGGCTGGGGTTTCAAGGTACGGTGGAGAGAGGCGTTTTCGCGCCCACGGAGTATGAATGGGGAAACAGAGGGAGGCGGGGAACTAAGGGGGAACAATGTTCGGTTTGAGACGCGCTTGTTTGTAATTTGGGGAAAGTTACAAACTTTGCCCCCATCTAAAATTTCGGACATATTGCAGGTTGGGGGTAGGACAGTCATGTCAGGTGTCCCAAATGTGGGCGGGATAGATTTCGGCCGAGCGCATGGGTTTTTAGGCGCCCACGGCATATGAATGCTTCTCGGAGGCGGTTGAGACTGGCGTCTTGGTGAAGTTACAAACCTACCCCGGTTTAGACATTTGGACATCGGGCCGATAGGCTACACGGGCCAGAGTCAGGACAGTAATTTCCTACCACCCAAACATTAGTCTCGCGCGGTTTCGGGTGACCAGACGCCTATTTGGCGCTTCGTTCAATATTTGGGAGCAGAAGCATTAACGTTTTCGGTTCTCTTGAATTGAACTTTCAGGATTTGTCAAACTTCACAAATCTTTACTCTTGAAAATCCTAAAGCTATTATTATTTTTGGAATGTAGGGGGTACATTTGAATATACATTGTACACGAGTATATATTAAAAAATATGCAACTTACCTCAGTTCATGCATGGTTCCAGATATAATCTCCTTGGTTGCAAAAAAAGAAAAGTTAGATATGCGTATGAATATATATAGCATGTTCAAACTCACAACAAAGATTGATGCCCCCTTTTACATCTGATTTACAAATGCCATTATCTCGGGTTCAAATAGATGAATGCACTTCCTATGAATTTTAATCTTCAAAACCACCTTTATGTTGAATTCGACATGTATTCTATTTCGTAGCTAGCAATTTGGAATGTATCCATGCAAGTGACAAATGTATAAAGTGCTTCACACTAACAACATGGAGTGCACTAATCAATGTTTATATATGAATTGCAAAAGCATCCATTGCCTGTATTTCAAACCGATAATATGAAATAAACACATGCACATGCTAGAATTCAATAGAATATGGGTGTCAGATAGACTGATTTTCGTCCATACGCAATTTGCAAAATTCATGATCTCATCCAAAAATAATAATGCCATTTATATTTTAATTTAATGCGTAGAACCGCCTTTTACACGTAGATGCACTATGCCTCGCCCCGTTCTCACAGACGCGTTATATATCTCTCTATCTAATGCATAAGTGCACACACTTTATATGCATCGGCATTTCTCTTTCACACATGCTCACAATCTCTCTCGAGGTGTCGGGGTGTCTCACGCACATGCTCTCTCTCTCTCTCTCTCTCTCTTTCTCACTACTATGTACCACTCTTTTCACTAATCTCAGTTGGAAAACACTATTTCTCTCACATGCATATATACACATGCACGGTCTCTACTAGCCCTCTATACGCACATATATGTGCCTACGTGTCTCCCATACGCACATTATCTTTAGGCCTCTCTCGCACACATTGCCCCCCACACACCTCTCTCTTAGTAGTTGGCGATATGATTTCATCATATCGTCATTCGATAGGATATCCCTGGTTGTTAGGCTGGATGGTATCTGAGGAAAAGTTTTACCCTAGTTCGGATCGGACCCTTGCGATCGAAGAAAGAGCCTACTCCTGATGCGTATATTAGTGATAGGGGTGTGTACAAAGTACACGTGAATACCAGGCATTGTGTGTGTGTGTATACTATCGACGAACTAGCCCCCAAGCTTGTATAACATACTAAGGGCCTAGGGTTACAAATCATATATAGTCGGCTTATCACCAGTGGGGATAGAGTCCTCCGCGACTCTGGTAGCTTCGTTTTGTTAGCCGAGTCCTCCACATGGGTCTTCGTATAACACGTCTCGGTCCAACCTATATGTGGCGCAGGATGGAACCGACCCATGAGTCTTGATGTTGACCCACCACAACTAGAAATGATGTGCCCACCACACCACACACGCAATGGGCCACTAAGAAAATAAGCATATACAATAGTACAACCGTATATAGCTCACGATAAGTGTCCATATTTTGTTGATGACACCGACGGACTTTGCATTTGATGCGTGCTCCGTATTTTGTTGACGACACTTACGGTCATTGTATTTGAAGCGAAAGCACGATATGGTCACTGGACTTCAGAATAAGCTCATCACGGTCACCACATACATTTTGTCGTGCTAACCAACATGTGGTTGGATGGTTAGAGGAAAGTGGTTTCTCGAGCCCACCAAGGTTAAAGTCCCGGTGCTCGCATTTATCTTGTGTTAATTTCAGTATTTTCTGGCGATGTACGTTCAATGGGAGGAGACGTTCCACTCGACTACGAGGCACCTATGGTGACTTCGTAAAATCTCAAGATCATATATGCTGGCCCACACTCTCGAAGGTGCTCATAGGGGTAGGGTTCGCGTGTGTGTGCTTATAGCGGTGAGTGCTTGCGCGTATATATGAGCCCTTGCGTCTGTACCGTGTTAAACAAATACATGTCATGATTATACGGTCACTAGCTCACCCATACAACTCCGTATTATGTTGATGACACAATCAATTGACCAGCCAAACGTTCCACGCGGCGCAACTAGTGTTGCACCATTGGGGCGCGTAACCATGGGGCCCACCTGTCAGCCCGTATATGAAAGAAAGAGATGGTAGTTTGAGTGCATCTTGTGTTAATAAAATAGGAGTACATTTTAGGGTGATCATACGGTCACTGGCTCACCATACAGCTCCGTAATTTGTTGATAACACGATCAATTGACCAGTCAAATGGTCCACATTCAGCAGCGCACATTACCATAGGGCCCACACGTCGGTAGCATATATGAAGGATGAAATGGTAATAAATTAGTGGTCGGTGGGTATTCAAGTCGTGAGACCTCTGGTTGGCGATCACCGGCGGTTGGGGCGTTCATTGGGCGATGGGGTGGGGATCCCGGAGAAAAAGCTTCGGCCAGCTGGGGCTAGAGGGATGGCCGGTGCGGTGCCGGACCGGCAGTGGGGAGTGGTTTCGGGGAGGGCCGGCCGGCCGCGGGCGGCGGGGGCTGGCGGTTCGGCCGGTGTTGGCTGGCGGCTCAGGGGGGTGGAGTTTGATGATAAATTGGAGGCCCCTGACGTGTAGCCTCACCCCGCACGTACACATGCACGCACGCAAGACACGCACACATGTAGGCGTGCAGCACTGACACGTACACATAACGTACACATGCACGCATGCTGGCGTGCAACACTGACACGTACACATGCACTCACGAACACACGCACGTACGCACCCATGCATGCAACAATGAAACATACCCTTGCACGCACGCAACACTCTCACGCCTGCATGCACACAACACACGACGTAAGACACACGCACAACCTATACGTGTGTGCACCCTTTGTTAAGGACATGGATTGTTACGGGTATTAATCAATCTTATCTGTGGTAAGCAGAACATTGATGTTTGCAACGGTCTTTATGAATCACAACGTATCGAACGGGCTATCAACATAGTAGGCTTATCTACATGAAAATGATGACGTCACACTCAATGAACAATCATCGGTTTATGAAATGCCCGCTTCTGACCGCCCTGGCCCACCAAAGGTTCCTCTGCTGTGCGATGCCTGCATTGGGTCACTGACATGCAGGCCATGCACCAAAAGAGCCCACATGTCAGTGGAAGAATGGCGCGGTGTCCTAGGTCAGATTCGAGGGTGCCACTCGCGGCATGCCCGGCTGAACACGCCTCCGTGCCGCATTCAAACGCCTCCATGAAACCCGCCCGTATGGAAGCCGAGAAACCCACTCTAGACACACGTCCATTCATGACCGGGCCAGCGTTAAACGCAACGCCAGCCGAGCTCCTCCTGTCCGCTGTCTATTTAATCTCCTATTTAAACGAGGCCAAACGCCGGCCAAGAATCGCACACCTCCGCCGCTCCCATATCTCCTCCACCATTTTGTCCACTCTTACAATGGCTTACGAAGAGTAGTTATTCCGCATCCAAGCCGGCTGGGTAGCCCGCCGGATACGAGCTATGCAGCTCGCTGATCCACCTCCCTCCCCTCGCCCAACGGAGCCAGTTGCCGCCCCAAGCCGGCGCGCGGTTCAGCAACTCGCCGCTCCAGGCCAGCTTGATGAGGAGCGGCGCACGGGCGTCGTTGTTGCCGTCCACGCCGCCACCTCGTACAGCGTCTCCCGTTTCTGTGGCCGAGACTCCCATGCCGGCGGCCGCGCCATGCAAGCAGCGACAGAAGCCGGGTGCGCGGAGAGCGACGAGTCGGTGGCCAGTGCCTCCGCGTCCGCCGCCATCATCGAGGAGAAGTAGAACACGGGAGGCCGCCGCCGCTTGGGTCCCATGAAGGCCACCGCGGAGGCGACGTCGGCGTACACAACAGGTGTCTTGCCGGATGCTTTTGTTGCGAGGACCTTCGTCGACCCCGCATGGGATCCACGAAGAGGGGAATGTTAGGATGAACTTGAGCCGGTGCCGGCCATGGCGAAGTAGTGGCCGGTGATGAACTTGAACCAGTGCCGGCCACCATCATCTTACGTCACTAGCCAATGATATCAGTTGGGCAGTGGGGAAGTGAGCCCTTTCTTGTTGAAGCATATACCTCCGGGGCTCCCGGCAGTCCGGTGATCGTGCTGCCGGACATGAGGAACACAAATCGATCGGCGGGCGACCATTTTGGCCAGGTATTATATACCTGTTCTGTCCAGAACTAGCACCGCGTAGTTCATTTGAATGTAATGAAATCCTTCATGTTTGTATGAAAATCCGGTATTTTATATGATTTCCGTCATTGTTTATATGAAATATCAGTTTGTATACGTGTTTGCGTGAATTTCGTCTGGTTGGTTGAGTTGCTGTCATAATGTGTGCGGCTACGGTTGGATGGCGTAATTTGCGAATTGGCCGGTCGGTCTGCGGGTGGCTCGGACGGCGTTAGGGACTAAAACACAGCTCATGCGAGCTCGTCTCCAACGTCTTGTACCGGAGGACGATGACATGAGCACCCGAGCCATTCCTCGTTCATCGGTGGCAAAGGCACCGGTGGACAAAAGGGTCGCTAATATTTTGGCTACCCCGGGAAAGATCCAAACAGCCCCTTCCAACAGATTCAAATCCCTCGTTCGTCGTGGAATTTTGTCATGTGTTGTTTTCATGGACTAGCAAGATGCCCGTGCATTGCACGAAACATCAATATGCATTTTTTTACAAACTCCCGCATGCATGCAAGGGATAATTAATGTCCTCCTTTGCTAGTACCACGAGGCAAACACCATTAATATTGCATCGATTAGTGTTAGTGGCCTTGTATGTCTGCAAATTGTAATTTTGATAGTGGCCCCTTGTATATAAAAATGGAGGGAGAAAGTTGAGAGATAAGGTGAGGAGGAGTGGGGCGTGGTGGTGACTGGTGGTCGGACTAGGCGGAGGCATGGGGATGGACGGTGCATTATGTCTAGGTTTGTACGTATCTCTCTCACACACACCCACGTAGGTGGGGGACGTGCACGTAGAGAAGAGGTGCACGCACAGCGCACGTACTCCCGTCTCTTTCTGTCGGCATTCTGGGAACGGGGGTCCCCAGACTTGCCTGCCTGCGGCCTGCGGCGTGGCTCGAAGGAGGCCCAGCACAGCCCATCTTCATCAACGCAAGCTCAAGACCCTCGCGAGGGGCCAAGCCTCGCGGGGCGGACAACAAGGAGTTTCCTCAGGCACGGCCTCGTCAGGCTAGCTCATGAGGAGGCGGAGAGTTCAAGGCAGGGTACCTCGCGAGGTGCCCGTGACGCAAGCCATGACGACCAAGGGCGCCGGTCGAGCGCCAGCCATGCAGTGTCCTCCTTTCCTCTTTGGTGCAAAGGGAGCAAGCGCAAGCGAGAGTATCAAGCAAAGGCATCCACTTCGGTGCAACAAGACCAAGACCAGCCCAACGGCTGGAATGGAGTCATCGTGGAGCCCAAGCAGGCGTCATCACCAGAGCCTTTGGCAGGCGAGGACCAATTTTAGTCAGGATAAGTGTACCCGCTGTTCCCCTTCAAAATGGCCAATTGTTGGCGCCCTTCCCGCTCAATATTTGGGAAGATGCCCAGGGCCTTCGCCTATAAATAGGAGCAGCCACCCACAGGGTAGGGGCATCTAAAAGATCTGGAATCTGGAATCCGGAGAAAGACAGAGACCCGATCCTCAAGAAACCAGTAGCTAGAGCGACTGAACCCCACCTAGCAGTTCGTCGCGCCCGCCAAGAACAGACCCTCGCGAGGCTGTTCTTCCTTGTATTGTTCCTCATCAGCCCAAGAGGCAATCCACCACACCACACACTGGAGTAGGGTATTACACCACAATGGTGGCCTGAACCAGTATAAATCTCGTGTCTCTTGTGCCGTTCCGTTTAGTAGTCTAGGTCCCAGCGATTCGGGCGAGGTGCGAGGCGGTGGAGGGTTGGATCTCCGCGCGCACCCCAGTGTTCGAACCTCAAGGGTCTGCCGGAACCGGAAATCCGACATTTGGCGCGCCAGGTAGGGGTGCGCCGGAATCTGCCTTTCGTCGCCTCGTTCTTCCCCGACCACCGCAACCATGTCTAACGACCGTCGGGCCCGCGCCGAGCGCCGAGCCGCCCTCGCCTCCCATGTCGCCCAGACAGCTCTCGTCGGCGGGCGCCCTCGTCGTTCCCCGTCACCTGCCGTCAACACTGCCATCGGCCCGGCGGTGAACGAGCAGCAAGCATCGTCCCCAAGACTCGTCCATGAGGCGGGACGGCCGCACCACCACGCCTTGCTCACCCCGCTGGTTTCTCCGTCACGCGCTTCAGCCATGGAGGCCCGAGCTGCACTCATCGTGGCGAACGAGCTCCTGCGCTACCGCCCGTCGACAGCGTCTATGAAGAATGGCTCGACCGAGTCGCCCGAGCTTCGTCCAGCTGCAGAGGCGCCCGCACCGTCCGTCTCAGCACCGCACCCGCCCAGCTGGCGATGAAACTCAGGCGCCTCGGCCGCCTCCTCCTCAAGAAGGTGCCACAGCCCCAAGCGCCTTGGCGCCTGGGTGGAACCCGCTTCGGCCAGCGCCCAGCGGCAAGAGTAGAGCTGTCAAGAAGTTCCTCGCCCACAAGAAGCTGCCCGGCGCTCCCGCTCCAAAGACGTCAGACCCTGCGCTGCCCCCACCAGCGGTGCAGGAGGCCCACAAGACCAAGCTCTCGTCGTCAAGGCCCCCAGCTGCCACGGCGGGCTGCCGCCTTCACCTCCGAGCTCCGCACATCGCGCGGGCCCGCCAAGTTCAAGCCAGACCTGCCTCCTCGCTTCGACGGCACGGCTGACCCTCTGGAGTTCCTCCAGCTCTGAGCTGGGCATCGAGGCTGCCAACGGGATGAAAGGTCATGGCAAACTGATTTCCCATGGCGCTCAAGGACGGAGCCCGCACTGCTCCTGAATCTGGCCCCGAGCACGATCACTTCACAGGCCAAGATGCGTGCGCTTCATCGCCAACTTCCAGGTACTCGCGACTGTCCACCCGCCGTGGCGACATGCGCCGAATCAAGCGACAACGGAAACCACCGCAAAGTACATCCAGCCGCTTCAACAATGCGCGCCTCAAGATCCCTGTGGTAACGGAGGAGGCCATCATCTCTGCCATCTCCGGCGGCGTCTTGCGACGTCAAGATGAAGGAGGAGCTAGCGATGCATGAAGATCTGTGCACCTCCTTGGAGCTGTTCAACTTGGCGACCAAGTGCGCCAGGCTGAGGAGGGCGCCTCTCCCTCCTCGAGCTGCCCGCCATGGATCCCAAGAAAAGAAGTCCAAGGCCAAGGACGTGAAGTGCAAGGGGCTGCCGTACTCATGGCCGAGCTGCATACCAAGCGAGGCGTAGATCAGCCCGAGTCCTCCAAGGCGGTCGGTCTTGCATGTACCACGACCTCCACACCCACAACACCAATGAATGCCAAGAGCTCCGGGCCGTCCATGAAGGAAGGAGTCGGCAGACGCCCGAAAGCGCAGCGGCGGGCGACGGCCGAGGAGGAGGAAGGAATGCAGGGGCCTTAGGAAGACCGCGGCCCGCGCCAAGGGTGGCGCGACCAACCTCACGAGGACCGTTGGCAAGACCCGCCTCGCGAGGGAGGCTGGAGGGATCAGCCTCGCGAGGATCGCCCGCAGGGGAACGCAGGCGTCCCTCCGCTGCCGCCGCCGCCAAGTAGAATTGAAGACCGTCATCAGGACGAGGGGGTTGGGGGCTTCCAGGAACCGTGTGCGATCGCCTGCATCCTGGGCGGAGCTCAAGCCCCAGCCTCTCAGCGCATCTTCAGCGATTCGCCCGTGAAGTGAACGCAGTCCTCCCCAAGCTCGAGGCCACGCGCCCTCTCAGGTGGTCGGCGTGCGCCATCACGTTCAGCTCAGCAGACTAGCTCAAGTGCGCAGCCACAGCCGGAGTTCTCCCGATGCTTTGTTCCCCAATCATCAGCAATGTGCTAGTCACCAAGACCCTCATCGACAATGAGCGGGGCTCAACGTCCTGTCCGTGGAGACATTCAACAATCTTCAAGTGCCTTACAGTCAACTTCAGCCAATCAAGCCCTTCTCCGGAGTCACCAACGGCTCCACGGTCCTGATCAGGCAGGTCCGCCTTCCTGTCACCTTCGGGGCTCGCGACAACTACCACACCGAGCTCATCGACTTTGACGTCGCCCACATTCGCCTGCCGTACAACGCCATCCTCGGGTACCCAGCGTTGGCCAAATTCATGGCCGTAACCCACCACGGCTACAACGTCCTCAAGATGCCAGGAAGCGGCGGGGTCATCACGGTGCCACTGTGAAGAGAGAGACGCAGTGCTCCCCGGAGCGAGCCTATCGAGCCGCATCGCAAGAAGACCTGCACCATAGCAGTGGGGCCTCCCGAGGCCGCACTCCAAGAAGAAGAAGACATCGACCGGCCCGGCTCCTCAAGAGGCAGTTCCCTCGTGGCCCTTGACCGGGCCAGGGGAGCCTCCTTCCATCACATAGGAAAGCGCGCTCAGCGCCCTCCTCAGCGGGGCTCGGGGCTCTCCCACGGAGGGCCGCCGACCTCGCTTAGGGTCACGAGGAGGCGCTTGGGCACCACGTGGGCGTGCTTGAAGCACGTTTCCCATAGCGGTGAGCAAGGCAAGGAGGGCCGAACCCTCGTGGAGTTCGTCGGCAAGGCCATTCAGAGCTACAGGAGTCAAGGGTCATGAGGGCAGCCGCCGCGCCACTGTGGCCCCCCATCCAGCGAGGATGGTGGGCTGCGCATCTGCATCAACATACCGAGGTTCAACCGAGCCGCGTCTCATGAGCGCCTCCGCCCTCGCGAGTGGGACGCTATGAGGGTCCGCCCACAGCCTACGCACGTCGCATGCCTTATGGCTCGCCAACGCGGCATTGCGCACCACTGCCTCATGAGGGCCATCCCGAGGCTCAAGAGGTCGCACGCCCACAACCTGGCGGAGATGGAGATGGCCCGCGAGGAGCCGCCAGCGCCTTCGGATCCTCCCGAGGCCCCTGGGCCTGGGGGCTCGTGAGGTCGGCTCCCGCAGCCCACCGAGTCTGCTACACCAACACCCCTTCGTCCCCAACATCACCAGGTGACATCTTTAAGTTTCGTTTCAGTTGGGAGCGCCTTGTGGCTGCATTATTCCCGGGCCGCGTGGGTCCGTCCCGTGGCATGTATCCCTTTTATTTCATGTCATTAGCCTATCCTGTTGGGGCGCCTCGGGCTGCATCATCCCCAAGCTGCTCGGGCCTGTCCCAATGGCATGTATCCTTCCTACGCTTTCCTTAGGATTATGCTCTCGCTCCACCATTCTTGTTATTTGGTGCCTTTTCACGGGTGGCGGAATCTTGCACGTTAAAGGGGGTGCACGAGCATCGCAACTCGTGGCTCCCTACCGCTCTCTGGCCCTCACCCTCTGGTCTTGTCCATGGCATCGCGACCTGGCTTGCCGACGGCCGAGACCAGCCCGAGAGCCGGACCCGAGGACGAGTTTCGTCATCTAACCCAACTTCTTGCGTTAAAGGGGGTGCTCGAGCATCGTGACTCGTGGATCCTACCGGCTCTCGTGCCCTCACCCTCTGGTCTTGTCCATGGCATCGCGACACGGCTTGCCAATGACGGCCGAGACCAGCCCGAGAGCCGGGACCCGAGGACGAGTTGTCAGATCGACCCAGCTTGCGGCGTTAAAGGGAGGTGCACGAGCATCGCGACTCGTGGCTCCTACCGGCTCTCCGGCTCTCACCCTCTGGTCTTGTCCATGGCATCGCGACCGGCTTGCCACCGACGGCCGAGACCAGCCCGAGAGCCGACCCGAGGACGAGAGTTGTCGATCCGACCTACCAGCGCTAAAGGGGGTGCCCGAGCATCGCGACTCGTGGCTCCTACCGCTCTCCAGCCCTCACCCTCCTGGTCTTGTCCATGGCATCACGACTGGCTTGCCGGACGCTGAGACCAGCCCGAGAGCCGGGACCCGAGGACGAGAGTTTCCTCATCTAACCCAGCTTATGCGTTAAAGGGGGTGCCCGAGCATCGTGACTCAGGCTCCTACCGGCTCTCCGGCCCTCACCCTCTGGTCTTGTCCATGGCATCGCGACACGGCTTGCCAACACGGCCGAGACCAGCCCGAGCCGGGACCCAAGACGTGAGCACCGGCATCCGCCAAATTTGCAGGAACACACTCGAAGATAAGGCCCAGAGCCAGCGAAACCCGCTTGAGGTAGGGGCCCGTGAGCCTCTGGCTGGCTCACGGGTGCCCCAACACACCTCATGAGGCCTCTCGCGCCTCTCCAAAGCAACTAATGGCAGGACTAACGATCGCCACGGCGAGCTCTTGTTCCTTTTGTGGTGAACCTGCGGGGTCCCTCCAAGGAGCACGAACGACCTCGCCACGCAATCTCTCGCCGGCCAAGGCACGGACCTAGCGCCGCACCAGGAGGCATTGTCCTGACCCTCGAGATAAGTCACCCTCCGGACACACTAGTTATCGCAACACCATCCCCACACTCAATGCAACCCCGTGTTAGCAACGTCGCTCTCCTTTCTCGCTGAATGATGGCTGCTTGAGCGCCAAGGGGGACCCCCTGATCATCGCGACTCAGAGGCTCTTACCGGACCTCGGGCCGCTCACCTCCTGGCCTTGACCACGGCATCGCGACCACAGCATACCAGGCTGAAAGCCGCTTTGGGACTGGGACCTGTCGGTGCAGAGCATCAGGCCCTCGTGAGGACTGAAAGGAGGAAACTGAGCTAGAACGGAATGAGCATCTCGCACTGCCTCACAATAAGGATCATATTGACAAACGAAGCTACAAACATCTTACAAGCCCCCGCGGGGTACATTCTTGGCTCCTCGCAGGAACAAAAGACGCGAATCCTAAGGAGTCCTGCCTACAGGGACCTGTCGAATCCGGGTGGTTACCGAGGCATCGCGGTTGCAGAGGCGCACGCGTCCAATCAACCGCCACGCGTCGCCCAAGGCCGCAGGCTGTTAGGGCTCAAGGACGCTTCAGACTTGCCCTTTCGCCTCTCCGATCGGGCAAGTTTGGGTGCGCCTTTGGGCCCGGGCTCTTGTCGGCGTTACGGGAACGGGGTCCCCAGACTTGCTCGCCTGCCCACGGCGTGGCTCGAAGGAGGCCCAAAGACGGCCCATCTTCATCAACGCAAGCTCAAGACCCTCGCGAGGGGCCAAGCCTCAGCAGGCGGACGACAAGGAGTTTCTCGTGCACGGCCTCGTCGGGCTAGCTCATGAGGAGGCGGAGAGTTCAAGGCAGGGTACCTCGCGAGGTGCCCGTGGACGCAAGCCATGATGACCAAGGGCGCCCTGGCCGGCGCCACCCCAGTGTCCTCCTTTCCTCTTTGGTGCAAAGGGAGCAAGCGCAGCGAGAGTATCAAGCAAAGGCATCCATTTCGTGCAACAAGACCAAGACCAGCCCAACGGCTGGAAGGGAGTCATCGTGGAGCCCAAGCAGGCGTCATCACCAGAGCCTTTGGCAGGCGAGGACCAACTTTAGTCAGGATAAGTGTACCCGTTGTTCCCCTTCAAAGTGGCCAATTGTTGGCGCCCTTCCCGCTCAATATTTGGGAAGAGGCCCAGGGCCTTCGCCTATAAATAGGAGTAGCCACCCACAGGGTAGGGGCATCTAAAAGATCTGGGATCTGGAATCCAGAGAAAGACAAAGACCCGATCCTCAAGAAACCAGTAGCTAGAGCGACTGAACCCCACCTAGCAGTTCGTCGCGCCCGCCAAGAACAGACCCTCGCAAGGCTGTTCTTCCTTGTATTGTTCCTCATCAGCCCAAGAGGCAATCCACCACACCACACACTGGAGTAGGGTATTACACCACAATGGTGGCCTGAACCAGTATAAATCTCGTGTCTCTTGTGCTGTTCCGTTTAGTAGTTTAGGTCCCAGCGATTCGGCGAGGTGCGAGGTGGTGGAGGGTTGGATCTCCGTGCGCACCCCAGTGTTCGAACCTCAAGGGTCTGCCGAAACCCGAAATCCGACACTTTCCCAACCACACCCGAGCGGGTACATGGTGGAGCTCATTTCTGTACGAAAAAGGCAGCCCACGTGGTAATTTGGCACGTGTACTGGTTGTCCACTTGGTGGAGGGAGGATCGTCTACCACGGGTGAACAAACAAATTGCGACTTGACGCGTTATGTTAAATTAAAAAAAGAGGCAAACCATGTGGGGCCTACCTTAGAGTCAAGCCTCTATACACTGGAGTACTTTTGATGTGTCCCGTCAACTCGCAGAACGAGGAGAAGCTTGCTTAGTACGCCGTCTCCCCCGCCCACGGGCGCGGTGGCTCGCAGGATGAGGTGAAGCTTGCTTACGAGTACTACTACTACTAGGCATAGAACTGCGTGCAGGCCCTATAAACCGAGACGCCTAAAAATAAAAAAACGAGACAGAGAGGGTTGTTCAGCAGGTATCTTTTTAGATCAATATAGTGGGTATTCACCAAGGAGCAAAACCAAGTGGTAGGTTCCTCCTGTCGTGTTGGCGTAGCAACTCAAGCAGGGTCAGTCCGCACATGAAATGGCGACACACTTAACAGGCTCATCCACCGTCTTGTTCCACGTGCGATGCACCAAATTACAGTTCGGAGCAGCGCTTGGAATTGGAGGCACCCCGGTCGTAGCGCCGAAGTAGTAGAAAATGAGCGATGATGGGTCAAATCACAAAGCCCCACCTTTCCTGCATTAAGCTGGAGTGCTGGACGGACGAAGCAACCATCATTTCACTCTAGGGCGCAAGAGCATAAAGAAAAGACAAAACAATGATGCGTGCGGCAGCTACCTAGTGCACCCTAGGGTAGGGGTCTCCACTACAGATCCTTTTTTTAAAGCGCATCCACTACAAATCGGCTTCTCCCTCGTCCTCTTGAAGAAAACCGATGATGAGTGCGGCGGTAGGGTTTGTAGGAGTACTATGGCGTATGGGCCACGTCGTAGTAAACGGGTTCGAGTCGACGCCTTAAATATGTGTGGGCCGCTTGGTTTTACGGGAACGAGGTAGCATTTTGGGTTCGGGGACCAGTGGAGATATAGTACGTACAAAAAATTGTGGACGTAGGTTCGACCGAAAGGCAATGATGCATGGGCCCTGCATTTTGATATACCCGGGGCCGCGTGAAATTTGCTACTCTACTCAAAACTTGTAAGGTACACATGTATTAAATGCATGAGATTTCGAAACCAAATTATGAATAAATACACACTATAGCATGTAAAGGTTTGAGTCATGTATGCATGATGTAGATGTTCTTTTAGTTCTTATAGTTCATCTCATTCAAAATCAATTAGTTTTATAAAAATGTTAAGATTCATGGGGTTGTGCATTGTAAATCATAAAGTAAAAAACAAATAATGGCAATTCATTTAGAAAAATATAATCAATTATGATACAGAAGATTCTAGAACAAAGGAGAAGTGCTTGTGTTTTGAGGTTTGTGCATTATGCTTAAGTTCAACCATGGAGTCTTCTAAATTGTACGTGTGGAAGATCTGGTGGAATGTTTATGATATCCAACGGCCAGTAGTGCTCGGATTTTCCTATCTCTGCACTGTCAGGTTAGCTTCATCCAGCGACCATCTTTCAAAGTTATTGGCACACTATATAGTTCTTGTGCCATAGTTGCATGTTTTGGAAAAAAAACTACTAGTGGGTTGTACTATCTATTTAGGAATAGAAGATGTATACATGGAAGTTGTAGCGAAAGAGATGACATGGAGCATCTCAATTCCTATGAGTAGGGATTGGAAAAGAGATGTCATTTGGTTCACACCATAGGAACTTCTCTATTGAATCTAGAGATGACATGTATCTCAATTCCTATTAGGAGGGATTTGAAATTAAGGGAGTATAGGAATCCATTCATATGAACCAAGTGGCTCTAAAGCTAAAGAAATGATATCATGTTTATTTCCTTTGAAATGTGGAGTATATGAATCTATTCCTATGAACCAATTGGCTCTAAAGGAAAAATCCTATAAAAATCATATCATATAGAGTTCCTATGATATTCCTCGACACTAAAGGATACTTGAAATTGTTGCGGGTGATACGATGGTCTTTCTTTGTAGACTCCTCACCCATCTTTATAGTTACCTCTCGAAGATGAATGAAATGATATATATGGGTATTCTACATGTGCAATTTGGTACACGAAAACTCAGTAAAAGTTTGCGAGGTTCGAATTTTCAATAAAGCTATATCCTATATGCACTGCATTTCGGAACGGAGGGAGCATACGGCAGTTGCTAACACTCAGGTGGAAGATTTGTGTGTAGGAGGAGTGGCTGTTCTGCTAAATGACATGGCAAAACTGACACTGTCGGATGCCGATCTAACAGTTCGGTGTTCGTCAGGAAAAGGCTTGTGGTGAACGTTTGTCGGATAATGATTTATGGACACATGCATTGCATTGATACGTGTCCCCCTCTCTCTCACGCACACGCACCCTCACGAGTCACGACTCTCCCGAGTCCTCTCGCAAACTCGCACGTCGCACCCACCGTCTATCTGCAGGTAGACGTCACGCACATATGTGCTCTTCACACCCTACCCTCAGAACTTCTAAAAAACAAAACACGGCGCGCACATTTTATTTTAGCTCACACGTCACACACTTATACTATTACTCTTGCGGCGAACGTTCTTTGGGCATAGTATATTGTACTCTCACGAAGAGAAGCGGTGCACGCACGCACTAGTTCTCTCACACCCACTCGCGGGTACACGTAGGAGCGCATTTTTTTGAAGCTGGTACAGAAAAATCACTCCACTATATATAAAAGCAGGAGCCTTAGCGCTTGCTTTACTAGGGTTCCTCTCGTTCACTCTCTCATGCTCTCCAGATCTAAGCAAGACATAGGTGGCCACACTCTCTCTCAGCTCACGGCTGGCCACAAATCCGACGGACAACCTCGACCGGGGCAGGGGTGTAGGTGCATCGTTCATGCTGTAGTCGGCAGCGAGGGAGGAGACCAACGGCTTCCCGCGCGTCCCGGTCGGCGGCTGTGCCGTTCTCTCCGAGAGAGCGCCGGCTCAGGAGGGCCTCCGACCCCTTCTTCCTCCCTGCGGTATTGTGACCAAGATGCGGCCTCCCGACGCCGTCTTTGCCACATGCCGACGACCCTCAGGTATATATTCCTTCGAAACCTGCCTTGCTCTACTGCCCCAGCTCCCTTCGTGTGGATCCTTTTCTACTTCCGTCCGTTGTTCCAAAGCCACCTAGACTTCTACTATTATTAGAAGTAAAGCTAGTTCATACAGTCGACTCAAAGCGTTGGTTCAAACAGGGAAGAAAGTGGGAAAGCTGTAGCATGAATCTAGGACTTGGTTCTAAGAGGAAACGGGGGAAAGTAGTAATATCTGTCACTGTTTAAATAATTGTATTTCGTATTTGCGCAAACAGGGATGTCTGTCTCCATATCGTTTCGGGATGTCTGTCTCCGTATCGTTTCTATCCGCGCAATCAAAAGCACACACCTCAGTTTTAGTACAACTGCGCAAAATGAGATGGCTATCCCTCGTTGCCGTCGTCTAACCTCCGGCCTTCAAGGTATCCCTACATTGGTAGTAACTAAGGTAGAATGACCAACTCAATCTAAAATAAACTGATTCGTACGTTTTACTTCCTAATTACAGTGCAGGGACGAGCGAAAACAACTACATCCTAGTCCGGAATGCACTTTCTACCAGTTCATCCATGGACCAAGGACTAGCTGGCACGGCTCCATGGCGGTTTGTTGGACACGTGCGCGGATAAGAGGCATTGTGGTCTGCTTATTTCTGCAAATAGCGGTGCTTAAATTTAGTGGAATGCACAAGAATTTCACCTGGTCAGTACACTGCATGGTTCAGTTCAGCATTCCAGCTGAGACCACAATTATAACTGGTTATTCTGGAATGAGAGAACCTAACCCTGGATGGTGGCAACAAGAAAAAACTAGAGTGAACTCCAGGAAATTTAAGCCTGTCGGGAGGCCCTTTGCTCAGAGAAGCCTTTTGCTTGTTTTTTTCCTGATTTGTAAACCTTCTCACAACTTTGTCTTTTGCTGTGAACTAGTATAAGTTTGTTATGTTCTATGAATCATTGAGATGTATAAAATTGCTTAACTTATGATTTTCAAGTTTTTTATGAAGACGAGTTTAATGTAAGTGTTCCACATGAGCCCTGGACTAGCGTGTGAACATTTGGAATTTATTACATTGTGGCCTCAATTAACTGCATGAACCACTGTAACAAGATACATAGTTGCTTATATGTCGACAATGATTGTTGATTGTTAGCTGGTCGATAGCCTAGTGTTGAAGCGAGCTGAGCCAATGTGCCGTGTTTTGCACAACTGCTTATAAGTGGGTAGCGCCAATAAAGTGTTTACAAGTACTTATGTATACGTCGGTATACGGTTCTCGAACGAGTGATCTATTTCATCAAAACACACACTGCTCGTATGATAAACCGTGACAACTTATGTCTTACCATGCCATATTCATGAAAAAAAACTAGTGAGGCCGCATCTGCTTTTGGCAACAATTACGATGGTTCTCACATGATTCACGGGCACACAAAAGTAGCAGCGGTTCCCATAGACGGATTCAAACATAGTACTAGCCCGGAGGGGTCGATAACAGGAAAGGTTCGGATAATTAGACACAATCCAAACTACTATTAAACACTAGTTGGGGCAACTATTTCATGCCTCGATATAATTTGGGCTGGACACAAGACAGACCTTGCCATGAACATCATCGAGGACGTCCCGCAGCAGCTCAATCCTGTGAACCTTCATGAAGACAACCTTGTGGCCTTGCCACTGATAAACTTGTTTGTGGAGGCATGCCACGTCATCTTCTTGCGTAAGCGTGACAAGAATAGTATGCCTCACAAACGAAGGAGTAGCTTTGAACTTCTTGTGCTTCAGTACACCCTGGACAACACGCTTGACAATAGTGAGGCTGGAATACAACTCTTCATTGGTATAACCGCAAATGGCTTCCAGGATCCAACAGCCTAAGAACTCTATTTTCCCAAAGGTCGTATATTCAGGTCGTCCGCCTCATAGCGAAAGTGACATGTACAACCACCCAATCCTTGTCTCGCATCAGGCTCTAATTGAAATGTAAACAAATTCTGAATTACTTTTCAAAGATAAGAAACACTAGTTATTTACACCACTATGTCTAGCATGGCATCGAAGCTAATAAAATTTTGCATTATTAATCACCACATACTTCCTTTTCTAAAAAAATTCACCACATACTTAGATGAAAGACCACAATCGAGATCGGCAAAGAAGGATATCACCTTGGGTAGCTCAGCGGGGGGACACATCCTCGAAGGGGAAAACTGCTACTCGGATGGAGTAGATAATTCTTCCTTGTTACAATAGAGAAAATCCTCCCCAAATCGTGCTTGCATTTTTCATTGCACACGACTTTCCCTATGTAGAAATAGCCAATTTCTATTCCAAAGAGGAAGTTCTACTAATTTTTTTAATTAGTAAGTTGATAGTGCCACATGGGCTGTAACCTCAAACGGGGCGTTGACCATCTCAGTAGTGGCCGTGAGCGTATCTGGGGTCAGCTCGGTGGTTGCCTCCATCTTATTGGAGCTCTCTGCCTCGTGGGGATCAGCCTCCCGCGTTTGCTCCAATATCGGCAGATCTTTGCCTGGTTCTCCCTGGTCCATCATGAAACTAACGAATACTAGGAGACCACTGAAAGGAAAACACAATCGCAATGACAATGAAACAAAAAAGAGAGTGAGGATCGGTTACTGCTTTGCAAAAGTTCTTTTTTTTCTCTGAATGAAAATATACCAACATCACGGATCCGCTTACCTTCCCTTCGTTCGGAGAGAAGAACAGTGGCAGATGCGAATGTTGCCTTTCTTGAAGAGGGTGAGGGATAAGGGGATTCAGCGAAGAGTGAAATGATGGTTGCTTCGTCCGTCAAACCTAGACTGCGGGGAGGTGGGGTTTTGTGATCTGACGGCTCGTTCTTTGCCACGCTTCTGACCGGGGTGACTCTCACTTTGCATACGCCTTCTAATTTGGTGGATGGCATTTGGGCCCAGCTGCATGGCCCGCATGACGGTGAACAAAAGTATAACGACATTCAGTAGAGGGAGACGTTTCAATGACCTAGGAGGAGCCAGAAGCGGTAGGGTGTCTCCACTGTACTAGTAGTAATTGTTTTTCTGGGTAGCTGTAGAGTGTCTCCACTGTACTAGTAGTAATTGTTTCTCTGGGCCCAAGACAAAGCAGCCCATCCACACTAGTAAATAGTAAAATTAATTCAAAAGCCCATGTATTTACTGAATGAGAGGCGCTACCCACACCCAGCACACCGGCCCCACCCCCCCAAAAAACCTGGGTGCTCTTCTTCCTCCTTGCTCCCACCCACCTCACGTCAGCTCGCTCCACTCGTACCCCCAAATTCCTCACCTCACTCCTACAGAAAACCCCAGCTCCCCTTCTTCCTCACTCCCTCAGAAAACCCCAGCTCCCTTCTTCTTCGTCAAGACTACAACTAGGCTCGTCATTCGTTACTCTGCTCAAATCCGTGAGCGCGACGCGACGCCCTCGAGGAAAATGGAGTCGGTTGACCCCAACGCCAAGAAGATGAGGCTCCCGCCAGCGGCGATGCCTGTTGTAGATCCCGCACCCGGCAGCGTGGGGAGAAGCGGCGACCCCGCCCTCATCGGATCCCAGGAACCCGTAGAATCTCGGGTGGACCGCATCAGTGATCTCCCGGACGCCGTCCTTGGGGAGATCATCTCGCTTCTCCCCACCAAGGATTGTTGCCGCACCCAAGTCCTCTCAATTCGGTGGCGCCGTCTATGCGCGCCACTGTGCCTTTAATGTCGATCGTCACACTATCTCTCTTCAATGATTTTGAAATTCCCGAGCCATCATCTCCTCCCACTGTGGCTCTGTTCAAAGCCTCTGCATCCCGTCATGCTACTCGAGCAAGCATACCATGCCCTGCACGGTGGGCCTTTGGCTGAAATCCCTCAATTCACGTAACTACAGCTGCTTGAGTTCTACTATTCCCCTGGAAATCACATACCACATACCGAAAGCCATGAACTTGTGCCCTTAGAACCGATGTCCATCTCACGGTTTTCCTCCTCTCTCCACACCGCCACCTTTGCGATGTGCTACCTACCAGACAATCTGGTACTAAACCTTCGACTCCCATTTCTCAAGAAACTTTCACTTGTGCGGGTTCGTATATCGGAGGCCTCATTGCACAACATCATCCACTCCAGTTGCCACTGTCTTTGGAGTGCTTGGTGCTTGTTTTCACAGTAGAATCGGTTGTCTCCAAATAAAGTCGCCTAACCTTGTAAGAATTGGAATTTCTTTTGACGGAAGGCAGCTCATCATCCAAGATGCCCCTTCACTTCAAAGGTTGATCCTTGATTCTAGTTATTCACCATTGCAAATAACCGTCCTCTCTGCGCCTAAACAGGAGACCTTGGGTGTAATACATGATCTCTGTGCTCATTTCAATATGGTGTTTGGCTCCACAGTTCTTCAGGTACTTTATATTATCATCTACACTTGTAATCATAAGCTGCATTTTAAATTTCTGCGCATAATTTATATAGCATCTTGGAGTACACATTTTGTACTAATATTATGTTCTATGCTCAATGAAGAGTTTCTCCATGGATGGCCTATCAATGGTGCTGGATTCTGTCAAGATCTTATATATCCAAATGAATAGTTTTGATCTGAACAAGATTATTGGCTTGCGGCGATGCTTTCCATGTCTGGAGAAGTTGTATATAAAGGTGATAATCTCACGCACATTGGAAGCCTGCATATAGTGTACTAGAATTAACCGTTCAGCTGTTGCTCTTTCAACACTCTTCTTTTAGACCTTAACTGTTTTCAATCTTCATGTATATTTAGGCAACAGGACGGGGTAAGAAAGTTATAACCAATCGGTGGATTCGTAAGAATCGGGATTTTCTCACTTCTCATGAGATTCGATTGAAGACAATAACGCTAGAACGATATGTAGCCAACCGTGCAAACACAAGATTTGAAACATTCTTCATGCTGAATGCGAGGTTACTATTGTCCATTAGGCTTAAGTTTATCAGTAGCATGGTTTTGACGGATGGGTATGTCGAAGAGCAAAAAAGGAGTTTCAGGTGGGCAAAAGAGCTTCTGAACGTGATGGGCTTCTATTTACAACAAATTGTGGTCATAATCCAGTAAATTTTACGACCCAGGATGTTCATTCTATGGACCTGACCGATCCATTTGACCGTGATCGCCAAAACAAAGGCCGGAGTTAGATGTTGTTGCCCTTTTCAATCTGGGTTTTTTTGTAAACCTGATGAACAATTAACCCTCGTGCTTTTGTAAGTTTGTAAGCTGGAGTTAGATGTTCCTGCCCTTTTCAACTCGGCTGTGACTATCATATTTTATTTGAAACAAGGCAAATGGCTTGCCATTCGTTTAATTTATAGTGAAATGTTGTAACAAATCCCAACCAAGGGAAATAACATCACTCTCTTGCTGCTTGAGCTCACTGTGCATTCTGAAGCCAAGTGATCAGCCCCACCAAAGACCCACAAACTTATTTTGAACTAGCACATCAAATGGGCTGTAAATTTTCATAGGAAAGGCTGCATGACCGTGACAGATTTGGATTCTGACAGTTGGGACCTGCGAGGAAATAGCCTATCCAAGGTGGTGTCGACTTACTAGCCAGTAAACAAACGATTCTGCCTACCAGCCGTTGGATTGACATCCAACATCTGCCATGTATCTTCTATCTCTTGTCTTCTTCTTCCTCCAGCCGCCCAAACCAAACCACCCCGTCGGCTCCGCCTGCTCCCGCCTCCCATGGCTGGCTGCGCCTCCGCCGCCCTACCGTACGTACCCTTCAACATTGGCCAGTCCCTCCCTCTATTCCCCCACACGTCATGTTATTCTGCGGCGACGTCAGCCCCAACACGCACCCGCGCCCGAACCAGTCAACCCTCGTACTCCCCTCCGCCTGCGACTGGACCGGCGCATGTTCAACGGCTCCTGTCCTTTCCGTCTGAGGCCTCGCCGTCATCCTCCGCCTTGCGGCCTTGGTTCGCTTTGTCAGGCGCTGGGTGCGCCCTCTTCGCGTTGTCAACATCACAACAACCGAGAGGAACAAGGAGATCACTTTATGCGTGGAGAGGATGACAATAGGGACCCACCGGTGTCATGGCGATGCAAGCAAGTGCCTCTATAGTACAAGCCCAAAAATATGCTTCCTCCTAATGGTTGGACATCCGGGGCTCACGCCATTGTCAACATAGTCAATAAACGAGAGAATTACACTACGAGCGGTGACACCGGGGACCCAAAGAAGTCGCGCAGTTTTTAGGAACAAGCAGTTGTTATTTATACTAGTTTTAGCGACGGATCGTGGTAACAACGGGCTGTGGGGTCAGGGTCTGCCTAGCTGTGGTTTTATTTATGTTTACCACATCATGAGCCCAGTTGTGTTTTTTCTTGCTGAAAATGGCTAGCCCAGTTCTATTTTTTTTCAAGAAATACCCAAACAAGGCCTACTTGCTTTATCGGCCCTGCTGAGCTGAAAATCTTTCAAGATGATGAGAGTTTCATTCGGTTTGCCTAGAAATGGGCTGTACATTTTTAAAACACATCAAACAGGGAATTAGTTTCAATTTTTTTCATTACAAGATCTTAAATTCCACTAATTTTATGCATGGACAATTATTTGGATTTTATATTTATATAAATTATTTTTCAAAATAGTTTGAATGTGAATCGATATTTCTGGATTAAAAACAGTTGACCGCACTGAAATATGGAAATTTTCGTATACTTTTTAACCGTGGCCACAATATGGGGTGTAATGCTAACAAAAAGAAGATGGGCTCCAAAAAATTTCTTAAAAAATAGCAAATGGGTTGTACATTATTAGAAATAATGGCAGATGGGTTGTATGTTGTTTTCCACAGATTTGAGGCTGACTTGTGCGCCTACTACAGGTTGACGCGTATGCTTTCATAAAAAAAGGTTGATGCACACATAGCCTGTCAACTTAGTGAACACACGAGAGGCGATCGTTGGATGTCCATCCAACGGCTGTCGTGCTTCTTCAATCTCTACTCTTCCTGCTCCAGCCGCTCAAACAAGCGCCGGCGGGACTGCTTGCTCCCTCCTCCCGCGGCCGGCTATGCTGCCGCGCAGGCCTCACGGCCCCACCGTACTCCCATCGCTGGCCTAGTCATCCCTCTACTCACCCACACATGTTGTTATTCTCCGGCGACGGCAGACGAACCAGTAAACCCTCGTACTCCTCCACATGGGAAACAACTGCCGAGTATTCCCTGGCTCCGTGTCGTTCCCTTCCTAGGCCTCACAATCGTCCACCGCCCTGGTGCTCTCGGCGCGTCCTGGTCAACGTGGTCAACGACCGACATCCATCGCAAGTGGACTGTACGTGGAGAGGCTGACAGCTGGGTCCACGGCTGCAACCAAGGAAATGCCTCCTTATTAGGCGCAAAATAATGATCCTCCACCTGACAGCTAGGACCCACAGGAAGGGCCTCTGTATTTCGCAAAAAACGCTCTCCCCCGATGTGGTCGGACCCACCAGCTATATCTTCGCACGCAAGGAAGTGCCTCCTTATTATGCCCAAAAAAATGAATACCCCCTGCTAGCTGGGACCCACCATATTGCTGCTCTGACTTGTGGGTCTAGTAAGTTGATGGGGCCGGAGGGCTTTGTCAACTTAGTCAATACTCCAGTGACCGTATGATGTCCATCCAATGGCCATAGTGCTTCTTCAACCTCTGGTCTTCTTGCTCCAGCCGCCCAAAGCAGCGTCGGTCGTGCCGCCTGCTCCTTCCTCCCGTGGCCGGCTGTGCTACCGCGGAGGCCTCACCGCCCCCATACTACTCCCACCACTGGCCAGGCCATCTCTCCACCCACCCACACCCCCTGTTCTGTGGCGACGGCAGCCTCACACCGCAGCCGAACCAGTGAACGCTTGTACTCCTCTCCGCGTGGGCATCCACTGCCGCGTCTTCCCCGGCTCCGCGTCATCCCCTTCCTAGGCCTCACCATCATCCACCACCGTGGTGCTCTCGGCGCGGCGTGGTCAATGTGGTCAACGACCGACTTCCATCGGAAGAGTACTGTACGTGGACAGGCTGACAGCTGGGTCCACGGCAGCCGCAAGGAAGTGCCTCCTTATTACACGGAAAATAATTATTCCTCCACCTGACAGCGGAGACCCACCGGACGGGCCACCAGTATTTTGCGAAAAAAATCGTTTCCCCTGACTACTGGGACCTATCGGACGGGCCACCGTATTTCACGAAAAAAACATTCCCCCCGCTGTCAGCTCGGACCCACCGGAAGTGCCTCCTTATTACGCACAAAAGAATGAATACTCCCCCGGCTAGCTGGGACCCACCTTGGTGGGAGGATGACTTGTGGGCCTACTAAGTTAACGGGAATGAAGGGTTTTGTCAACTTAGTCAATATGAACGATTCTAGCTCCAGTGACCGTACGATGTCCATCCAACGGCCGTAGTGCTTCTTCAACCTCTGGTCTTCTTGCTCCAGACACCCAAAGCAGCGCCGGTCGTGCCACATGCTCCTGCCTCTCGTGGCCGGCTCTGCTGCCGCAGAGGCCTCACCGCCCCCTACTATTCCCGTCGCTGGCCAGGCCCTTCGGCGACGGCAGCCTCACACCGCAGCCGAACCAGTGAACCCTCGTACTCCTCTCCGCGCGGGCTTCCACTGCCGCGTCTTCCTCGGCTCCGCGTCATCCCCTTCCTAGGCCTTGCTGTCGTCCACCGCCGTGGTGCTCTCCGCGCGGCGTGGTCAACGTGGTCAAGGAACGACTTCCATCGGAAGAGTACTGTACATGGAGAGGCTGACAGCTGGGTCCACGGCCACAGCCCAGTTTTTTTGTGATTTGCCAAGTAAGTCGCTTTGTCAGGCCTGTTGGGCTGCAAATCTTTTAAGACGAGTAGAGATTTCATTCGGCTGGCCGAGAAAACTACCCATCAGTAATGAGAAATTGGTTGTACATTTTTAAAACACATCAAACAGGCAATTAGTTTCAAATATCTTTTTTTAATTTCAAGATTTTAAATTACATTAATTTTTATGCGTGGAGAATTTGTTGGATTTTATATTGATATACATTTATTTTTAAAATCAGTTTGAATGTGAGTCAAAATTTTGGGATTAAAAACAGTTCGGACCGCACCGAAATATGCAAAAATTCGTATAATTTTTTAACCGTGGCCACAATATGGGATGTAATGCTAACAAAAAGAATATGGGCTCCCAAAAAAACCTTAAGAATTAGCAAATGGGCTGTAAATTATTAGAAATAATGGCACATGGGCTGTATGTTGTTTTCCACATATTTGAGGCTTTCCTAAAAAAAAGGTTGACGACAGCAGGACTGTTGGATGTCCATCCAACGGCCGTCGTCTTCTTCAATCTCTGCTCTTCCTGCTCCGGCCCGCTCAAACAAGTGCCGGTGGGACTGCCTGCTCCCTCCTCCCCGCGGCCGGTTGTGCTGCCGCGCAGGCCTCACCGCCCCATCGTACTCCCATCGCTGGCCTAGCCATCCCTCTACTCACCCACACCTGCTGTTATTCTCCGGCGACGGCAGACGAACCAGTAAACCCTCGTACAGTCGTACTCCCCTCCGTGTGGGAAACAACTGCCGAGTCTTCCCTGCCTCCGTGTTGTTCCCTTCCTAGGCCTCGCCGTCGTCCACCGCCCTGGTGCTCTCGGCGCGGCGTGGTCAATGTGTTCAAAGACCGACTTCCATCGAAAAAGTACTGTGCGTGGAGACGCTGAGAGCTGGGTCCACGGCCGCAGCAAGGAAGTGTCTCCTTATTACGCGCAAAATAATTATTCCTCCACCTGACAGCGGGGACCCACCGGACGGGCCACCGTATTTCGTGAAAAAAACGTTTCCCCCCTGACTGCTGGGACCCACCAGCTACACCTTCGCATGCAAGGAAGTGCGTCCGGGCAAAAAAAAAAACAATTCACCCCCCTGACTGCTGGGACCCACCAATTACATCTTCGCACGCAAGGAAGTGCCTGACAGTCGGGACCCACCTGGTCGAAGCGTACGTAGCATTGTCATTCTGGTCGCGAACATGTACGTACATACTGGTCGTTGTAGAGGCGCGCACGTAGCATGTACACGTACGTACAGCGGCCATGGTGCAAGAAAGAAAATACGGCCACGTATGTGTACATACGGGCAGGGTCTCGAACGCCTAATCGCGCATACGTATGGCCAGGGCTCGTGTACATGGCTGGGTTGGAACGGAGAAACAGCGTCGTCGTCGTGTTCATGGGGAGGCAACGGAATGCGTCGTGTTCTTCGGGAGGCAACGGAACGCGTGGGAGCCAACCGGCTGGGTTGGAACGGAATGCATGGTCGTGTTCATCGGGAGGGCTTGGACGGAACAGGCGATGGAAACGAGGCTTGGCGTACCGCACAACGGAGGAAACAGACCTCCTACGTTCGGATCGGGGTCCTGTTGATCGGGAGGGGTGTGGCCTACCGCAAAACGGAGGAAACGAACCTCCTACGGTCGAAACGGGGGTCCTGTTGATCGGGAGGGGTGTGGCGTACCGCAAAACGGAGGAAACGGGCCTCCTACGATCGAAACGGGGGTGGAGGGGTGTGGCGTACCAGAAAACGGATGAAACGAACTTGTGTTGGAGCGCTACGGTCAAAACGGGGGTCCTGTTCATCGGGAGGGGTGTGGCGTACCGCAAAACGGGACTCCACGGGATACTGTTCATCTCCACCGTCGACCTCCTCCAGCCTCCACGGGCTACCGTCAACCTCCTCCAGCCTCCACGGGCTCCTGTTCATCCAGCCTCCACCGCGCGCTACTCCACCGGCTACTGTTCAACCACCCCTCCACCATCTACTGTTCATCCAGCCCTCCACACCACGAGGTCCTGTTCAACCACCCTCCACGGGCACCCCTCCACCGTCTACTATTCATCCAGCCCTCCACCACACCACGGGGTCCTGTTCATCCAGAGGCAACGCCACCGCTCACTGTTCATCCAACCCCCCCCCCCCGGCGCCGCAACACTCACTATTCATCCCAGAGGCAGCATCGATCGGCTTCAGTTAGTAGCAGTAGCGAAGGAATCGCTCGATCGGGTTCAGTTAAAGCCATCGATCGATCGCTCGGGTTCAGTAACACGTAGCCTGCAGTGCAATTGCTCGGGTTCAGCTAGAGCCCAACGCCTCGCTCGGGTTCAGTTAGAGCCAATGCCTCGCACACACGCGCGTACATGTACGAGAGAAACGCGCATCGCTCGGCACTCGACCTCCCACCGTAACCGAGAACTCCCCGAAATTTTCCTCCCCCTCGCTTCTACCACGGTTTTTTCCGTCATGGACGGCGCAAAGAATGTCATGCAGCTGCGTCTCCGGCCCGCCCAGGACGAAAAGCCCATTTTCTGTCATGATTTTTTGTCATAGAAGTAGGAGCCACCACATCTATGATGATACCGGGTTTTGTCACAATTATCGTCATAGAAGTGTCATATGTATGGCAGAAAAAATTTCGTTCGGCCCAAAATGTCACGGATGTGTCTTTTTTTTGTAGTGGTGATGAAGTCAGAGCATGATTTATTTATTGATTGTCTTCCTTATGAGTGGCGGTCGGGGACGAGCGATGGTCTTTTCCTACTAATCTATCCCCCTAGGAGCATCTGCGTAATACTTTGCTTTGATAACTTGTAGATATTTGCAATAAGTATATGAGTTCTTTATGACTAATGTTGAGTCCCTGGATTATACGCACTTTTCTCACCCTTCCACCATTGCTAGCCTTTCTAATACCGCGCACTTTTCGCCGGTATCATACACCCACCATATACCTTCCTCAAAACAGCCACCATACCTACCTATTATGGCATTTCCATAGCCATTCCGAGATATATTGCCATGCAACTTTCTACCGTTTCGTTTATTATGACACGCTCCATCATTGTCATATTGCTTAGCATGATCATGTAGTTGACATCGTATTTGTGGCAAAGCCACCGTTCATAATTCTTTCATACATGTCACTCATGAATCATTGCATATCCCGGTACACCGCCGGAGGCATACACATAGAGTCATATTTTGTTTTAAGCATCGAGTTTTAATTGTTGAGTTGTAAGTAAATAAATGTGTGATGATCATCATTTTTAGAGCATTGTCCCAAGTGAGGAAAGGATGATGGAGACTATGATTGCCCCACAAGTCGGGATGAGACTCCAGACGAAAAAGAAAAGAAAAGAGGCCATAAAAAAGAGAAAAGGCCCAAATAAAAAATGAGAGAAAAAGAGAGAAGGGACAATGTTACTATCCTTTTACCACACTTGTGCTTCAAAGTAGCACCATGATCTTCATAATAAAGAGTCTCTCATTTTGTCACTTTCATATACTAGTGGGAATTTTTCATTATAGAACTTGGCTTGTATATTCCAATGATGGGCTTCCTCAAATTGCCCTAGGTCTTCGTGAGCAAGCGAGTTGGATGCACACCCACTTATTTTATTTTGTTGAGCTTTCATATACTTATAGCTCTAGTGCATCCGTTGCATGGCAATCCCTACTCACTCACATTGATATCTATTGATGGGCACCTCCATAGCCCGTTGATACGCCTAGTTGATGTGAGACTATCTTCTCCCTTTTTGTCTTCTCCACAACCACCATCCTATTCCACATATAGTGCTATATCCATGGCTCACGCTCATGTATTGCGTGAAGATTGAAAAAGTTTTGAGAATGTCAAAAGTATGAAACAATTGATTGGCTTGTCATTGGGGTTGTGCATGATTTAAATACTTTGTGTGGTGAAGATAGAGCATAGCCAGACTATATGATTTTGTAGGGATAACTTTCTTTGGCCATGTTATTTTGAGAAGACATAATTGCTTTGTTAGTATGCTTGAAGTATTATTATTTTTATGTCAATATTAAACTTTTGTCTTAAATCTTTCGAACCTGAATATTCATACCACAATTAAGAAGAATTACATTGAAATTATGCCAAGTAGCACTCCGCATCAAAAATTCTCTTTTTATCATTTACCTACTCGAGGACGAGCACGAATTAAGCTTGGGGATGCCTGATACGTCTCCAACGTATCTATAATTTTTGATTGCTCCATGCTATATTATCTACTGTTTTGGACCATATTGGGCTTTATTTTCCACTTTTATATTACTTTTGGGACTAACCTATTAACCGGAGGCCCAACCCAGATTCTTTGTTTTTGCCTATTTCAGTGTTTCGAAAAACGGATTATCAAACGGAGTCCAAACGGAATGAAACCTTCGGGAACGTGATTTTCTCACCGGATATGATCCAGGAGACTTGGACCCCCCGTCAAGAAAGAAAGGACGCGGCCACGAGGGTGGAGGGCGCCCCCCCTCCTAGGGCGCGCCCCCCTGCCTCGTGGGCCCCCTTTGCTCCACCGACGTACTTCTTCCTCCTATATATACCTACGTACCCCCGAACGATCAGATACGGAGCCAAAAACCTAATTCCACCACCGCAACTTTCTGTATCCACGAGATCCCATCTTGGGGCCTGTTCCGAAGCTCCGCCGGAAGGGGAATCCACCACGAAGGGCTTCTACATCATCATAGCCTCTCCGATGAAGTGTGAGTAGTTTACTTCAGACCTTCGGGTCCATAGTTAGTAGCTAGATGGCTTATTCTCTCTTTTTGGATCTCAATACAATGATCTCCCCCTCTCGTGGAGATCTATTCGATGTAATCTTATTTTTGCCTTGTGTTTGTTGAGATCGATGAATTGTGGGTTTATGATCAAGACTATCTATGAGCAATATTTGAATCTTCTCTGAATTCTTTTATGTATGATTGGTTATCTTTGCAAGTCTCTTCGAATTATCTGTTTGGTTTGGCCAACTAGATTGGTAGTTCTTGCAATGGGAGAAGTGCTTAGCTTTGGGTTCAATCTTGCGGTGTCCTTTCCCGATGTATAGGGGCAGCAAGGCACGTATTGTATTGTTGCCATCGAGGATAACAAGATGGGGTTTTTATCATATTGCATGAATTTATCCCTCTACATCATGTCATCTTGCTTAAGGCGTTACTCTGTTTTCATTAACTTAATACTCTAGATGCATGTTGGATAGCGGTCGATGAGTGGAGTAATAGTAGTAGATGCAGGCAGGAGTCGACCAACACGGCAGCCAGTATCTCCTCCTCGTCGTCGGACGATGAATCGTCGGAGTCGCAAAGGAAATTGTGCAAAAATAACTCGTCGGCGGAGTCCATTTTCGTACCTTGGCAAACTGTCGAACAGCTTGCTGGCGTCGAAGAAGGAGACGGCCGGCGAGGGGAGACGCGGCGCCCACAGACCAGCTAGCTGCCCTGTCGGCGTCCGACGAGTGTGACGGCGTCCGACGAGCGTGCCGGTCGGATGTAGCGGGGCCGGCGAGGCGTCTTCTTGTCCGCGGGCGGCTGTGCGGCGGGGGAAGCGGCAGCGGAAACCAAGTTTGCTCCCTGGCGGCGGGCGACGGGGGGCAGGGCGGCGTTGCTAGGCGGATGTGGAGGCGGCAGCAGCTGGAAGAGTCGCCGGCAAAAATGGGCGGCGGCATCGGTGACGGAGGAGGCGGCCCGAGGGTTGTTTGTTGGCCGGGGGGAGGGGGTGAGAGGGGAGGCCAATGTGCCACAGACAAGCGGGCCCGGGGACAGGAGTAGGCGAAGGCCAGCGTCCGTCTGTCGCGGTACGCCGCCGCCATCGAGCTAAAAATGGGCCGGGAATGGGCCGCCCGCGGACGAAAAACGAACGCGCGTCTATTTGGGTCGGCACGTTGGGCCGTCTTTTCTGTCCGCGCCGTCCCAAACGGACGGCCACGGACGAAATGGGTCGCCCCATTGGAGTTGCTCTAAGAGGCCCAGTAGTGCATCGTGCCAGGAGAAGGGCTCATACCACATTACGTCTGAGAGGCCAGCTTGAGTACGTAATTGAGCACGTACGAAAATAGTTTTGCGACGGTCGAACGAAAATCATACCAACGGACTAATAGTACCACCTCGTTTATATTACAATTTTGTCTATACAAATCGTAAAAGCGTATTATGACTGGGCGGAAGCGTATTGTGACGGTGAACCCAAGGAGTCAATCTGTGCTTTATTATTAGGGAAAGATATATAAGTGAGGCTAAAAAAACCAAAAACCCTACACGTGATGCAACTCTAATTGAAGTTGAATAGAAGCCTTTTATCAACAACAACAAAAACCTCCCATTAATCTCTACCCTAATTCCAGCCCCCCCCCCCTCCCCAATCCCCTTTTTCTTCCCAATCAAATCTTGCCATCTCATCATGTAACTCTAACTAGTAGAATGCCTGTGCGCTGCTACGGGCTATCATTAATGTAATATAAATGAATCAAATAAATGATTAAAATCGTCTCAAAGATCAAAAGTCATTTCTCCCTCATACATCCAGGCTTTTTCGGACATCAAACAGGAGCCTAGCAGGATACCCACAATTCAATCGTCTGTACAGTCCGGGTTCCTCAAATCCAGATCATATGTGGAGAAAAAAATGTGGTTGTCCGAACTATCTGACATGTTATCTCCAACACACATGCCCAACACAAAAAAAAATCACCCCATGACGCAACCTTCCTTTTTTCTGCACTACCCTCCCCTTCCTGCTTAGTTTCACGTCGTAGCCGGACATTTCTCACTGGAGCCCCTCCTTTAAAACCGGATGGCGCCCACCTCACCTTCACCATGGCACCCTCTCTCTCTCCTTCATACCGTACTTCCCCATAGACAGTCAAAGTCCCATGCCAACCGCCCTGATCCCCTCCCGTCGTGTTTGTGCTGATCCGCCACCACCATCCACATTTTATAAAGTAGCGGAATTATTCCACTAAGACAGTTGTAACTGAACCCTAAACCCCATCCACGTCCACATCTGCTGCATAATATAAGTGGGAGGCTTACATGTGTTCGCATAATTTTTTATGATGGACACTTCAAGTAACCTAGTGAAAATAATGTACATTAATGATGTTTCACACACGCAATGTACTGAACATAACCATACATCAATAGGACTTTTATGCCAACCGCCACACAAAGAACATGCTGATTTTTTGTAGAACGATGCGCCCACATGTATGGAATAATTTTAGTGTGGTATATGGCTTCAAAAATATGCAGGACAATTTTCTGATTGCTCACAACCTTTTTGTTGCAGTTGGCTCTTAATGTAAATATTATTTTTACCATAAAAGTTGTACTCCCTCCGTCCCAAAATACTTGTCGGAGAAATGGTTGTATCTAGACATATTTTAGTTTAAGATACATCCATTTTTATCCATTCCTTCGACAAGTATTTCCGGACGGAGGGAGTAGTAGAGAATTTCTATTGTTTTTGTAAGAAGAAAATATTGTCATTGTGCTGAACCTAAAGGGGGCACACCATGTCTATAGCAATAACCAAGACACAAAAAATAGATTTCTATGCGCTGCTGAATGAAACAAGCCCTATTTATCCTAATATTGATCAAGAACACTCAATTGCTATACAATAACAACTAAAACAAAATTTAGGTATACCATAATTAGGGGTGGAAACGGATCGGATGCGGATCGGATAGTGCTCTTACCATTTCCATTTTCATATTTTCAAATCCGAATCCGAATACGGATGTTATCGGATACGGATGCGGCTCGGATATTATTCGAATACGGATACGTATCGGATATTTTCTTGATTCGGAACGGATACCAATAATATGAACATATTGCTTAAGTAAATTAGTCGATAGCTATGTGACCTGAAATAATCAATTTGTGACATACAATAATTTAATGATAAATAGGTTTATGAATAAATACTATTGTAATGCATAATAATTTATAAGTTTAATCATATAAAGAGTAAAATTTGACTACTTATTTGGCTATTATGTTGGATAATTGGAATATTGGGTCTAGAATTTTGAAAATTACCTCCCATAATCTTATTCGGATACGGATATATCCACTTCCATATCCCTATTTGTGTCAAAATCTCCTACCATATTTTACTTTTTATCTGTTTAACAAATTCGGATACGGATAATTTTCATTTTCATTTTGGTTCGGATGCGGATGTTTCGGATATGAATAGGCATTTTTTCGAATACGAATATCGGATATTTCGGATTATCCGCTACCACTTTCCACCCCTAACCATAATGAATGCACAGAGGATTCCTAAAAATAAAACATGGAAATAACCCTATTCAAGCACTTACAAATATCCCTTTTCTCCATGTGCAGCTGAAGTAGCTGAACTCAAATACTCAATATCTGCATGACAATTGATAATTGACTGCCCAATCCCTTGTTATGGGACATCATATGTGTTACTAATTGTAATGATACTAGGCATGGTTTAACGCAGTCATTTACTGAAATATCTCTTCATAATTAAGAAAATTGATTTGAAATTATGTAACAACAAAGCGCCTGCCTACTCCTCTCCCGAACACGGCCAAATCTGCCAGCACTGCAGGTCGCCGGCTCGGTTCTTTCTTTAGTCACAGAAGCTCTCGCGGATGCCCACATGTCGTCGACGACCCGTCGCGCTGCCACGTCGGCACCGAGCCCGCGCCCTCACCGGTCTGTCCACCATGGATCCGGCAGGGAGGCGCGCAGAAGGGCTCGCTTCTAACCGTCTCAGTCTATGGTCGGGCCGGCCACATAGATGGCCGGTCTGATCTCTCCATCATGCCGCCGATTTCCCTCCATGCCTCGCAAGGCCTCTCACCGTCACTCGTCACCTCACCAAAATTGAGGCCCATGACCATCGCCCCACAAACCCCGCCGGAGGCTGTCGTCGCCGCGCTGTCTATTGTGGTTGGTGCTGCTTGCCTCCATCCCACATGCATCAGCGATGACGGCGCGCGTGGCTTGGAGCGGGATGGCAGCCCACGCAGCACAGACGTCAAGCAGGTGCGCCTGGCATGGAGCAGATGGAGCTCTCCCGACCTGATTGTGCACAAACTTGAATTAATTCATTAAACTTACCCTAGATCAATTCGATACGTTGAGGGTTGCTCAAATCATCGTCATTGTAGATGCTTGCATACGTCGTGGTGTCCGGTGCGCTAGTTGTGCTGATTGGCTCGGAGGAGTAGAAGGATGAACGGGCAATGGAGGATGCCACAGACGAATTAATTCAATGGCGTAGTGTGGCGCAGGATCCGTGATTTGTTACCGTGGAAAATCTGCATTTCTTTTGGAAGGTCATTACGGGATATCTTCTGTCGTTCCTTTATTAGGAAGGTGACCTCAATTAATAGATTTTCCACACATATTGCTGCAGGAAGCACCAACGATGGCATTTGTGATTTGGCGTTATTTTTGGTATGGTAGGCTAAACGAAGGTAGGGAATCGGCAAAACATGATAAACCTTTGGATCAGCCTGCTCGCCAAGTGCTTACGTGAAATAAGGCAGCATAATGTGATACCTGAATCCTGAATACCCAGTGTTTACGTGATTGATTCACCAACTGCCAGCCTTTCCCGCTCCACTCTTAATATATGGCAGGGGTATTTCCGTGATTGAATTAAATCGGCACCTGCCAAAGTAAGCACAAAAAAATGAAAGGGGATCAGGCAAATCGAATTGGTTTTCAATGGGAGGGAGTTAAAAACCAGCATGTAGGGGGTGGTGGGAGGTGGGACGAAATAAAACCGGACGAAAAAAAACCGGCGTACCAGGCTATCAACTCAGACATTAGGAGTAGAGATTTCATAGATGTCGGCCCTGTTCAAAAATCCACCGCTCCTAAGATCTGCGGAGCGGCTGTTTGCTGGCTCCTAAATTTTGCACTACAGCTCCGTCCGCTCCCGGAGCGGAGCCGTGGAGCGAAGTGACGCCAAACGGGGTTGTACTATCAGGTGTAGCAAACCTCCTGAATCAACCCTGAGATATTGAACCAGACATAAACCGGCTCAATGTGATGTGGTGTTTACATTAGGTAAATCTTGGCGCCTTGTGGAACCCCTTCTTCGCGGCAAAATTTCTAATTATTTTAGAAGGGCTTATTGGTCCAAAAGTTATATGTGCTTATACGATAGATTTTTATCTTATTTTATTTTTGAGAATCCATGGATTGGATAGCCTTACCTAGAGGGGAATGCTCAAGCGTGCCGGTCCAAGCCTTACCTAGAGGGGAATGCTCAAGTGTGCCGACCCAAGCTTCTGAGGATCAATTCATAGAACCTTCTGCCTGTTTTGCAGGTTTTGGGAAGGTTCGTCATGATTTTTATTTAGATCCCTTTAAGGAAGTACAACACTCTCTTTTTCTAAGACTAAAAACCGGAAGCGAAGTAAAGCAAAGCAAAACCCACGTAACATAGAAGCGCCAGAGTGGGCGAGCCATTAGCACTTGTTCAGGCATTTATGGAGTCAGATGACTTCGAAAGTTTCACAAGACATGTTAGTATAGGTTATAGATCTTGTAGGTGCATGGTGGGTGGGTGTTGTGTTGTGCATGCGTTGTGTGGTGTGTGCTTCTACTTGTCTCTGATTTATATCTATGTAAGTGAGGCTAAAAAAACAAAAAACCCTACAAATGATGCAACTCCAATTGAAGTTCAATGAGCCCCCCCCCCAAACACACACACATAATCCCCTTTTTCCTCCCAATCAAATCATGTCTTCTCATCATGTATACTATTAGGTGTAGCAAGCCTCCTGAATCAACCTTGAGATATTGAACCAAACTTAAACCGGCTAAATGTGATGGAACCCTGCTTCGTGGCGGCATTTCTAATTATTTTAGACAGGCTTAGTGGTGCAAAAGTTATATGTCGCTTGCTAAGATAGATTTTTATTTTACTTTATTTTTTGAGAATCCACGGATTGGGTAGCCTTACCTAGAGGGGAATGTTGAAGCTTGACGGCCAAAATTCCGAGGATCAGTTCGCAGAACCTTCTGCTCGGTTTTGGGAAGGTTCGTCGTGATTTTTATCTAGATACCTTTAAGGAAGTCCAACACTTGTTTTTTTAAGACTAAAAAACCGGAGCGAAAACAAGCAAAGAAAAACCCAAGTAACATAGAAGCACCAGAGTGCGCGACCCATTAGCACCCGTTCACGCGTGAAGTTCCATATCAGACTCCAACGAGAATCCACTAAACCCTATTTAACGCCTGCGGAGCGTCAACCCAGTTCAGCAGCCTGCCTGTGTTGTTTCTTTTTTCCGTTGTTTATTTTTTTTTTAGTATCTTCTTTATATTTCTCTTTCATCTTTCAATTTCTGTCATGATTTTTTCCCTTTTGTTATTTTCTAATTCACGGTGAACAATTCATGGTAAACAATCCATAAATATATGATGAACATTTTTTATTGCACACTAAATACATTTTATATATAAGGAACATTTCTATTCAAATACACATCAAACACTTTTTTAATATACAATTAACTTATTTCAATATATGTTGAACTTTTTAGAAATACACATTGAATATATTTTTATTTTATTTTTCTTAAAAAGGGTTTTCTTATTTAGATCCCTTTAAAAAAGTTCAATGAACGAGTTTTTTGTGTGGAAAAACTACTAGAAAACCAGAAAGAGAAAACAAATAGTAAAACAAAGCCCATGCAACTTAGAAGTGTGAAAGTGGGCCAGTCCATTTGAACTCGTTCAGGCGTAACGGTCCATATCGACACCAATAAGCGTCCACTAGAGCGGTCCTAATTCTCGCCTTCGCGTGCCATCTTGGTGGGCCACCAACCCATAACGGTCGTCTTCGTTCCCACACGCTCGCCTGGCTCACCGGTCGTTGACCATTATTGGCTGCCCGTCGACCGTTTTACATTGGCCCTTTACCTGTTTACTTTTCTAAAAAAGTTCACGCAATTGAAAAAAGTTCGTGGATTTAAAAATAGTTCACATATTTTAAAAACAGTTTGTCAATTTTAAAAATGATCGTGAATTTAAAAAATCACGAATTTGTAAAATATGCTCGAATTTAAAAGATGTTTACAAATTTGAAATGTGTTCATGATTTTTTAAAATGTAACGATGAGTTTTAAGAAAAACTTTCATGAATTTGGAAACAATACATGAATTCATTAAAGTTTATGAGTTTAAAAATGTTCACGAATTTGAAAAAAAGGAAAAAGGGTAAAAGAGAAAGAAAACTGAAAACATAAAAAACTGGGAAAAAATAAAAACAAAACCATCAAAAAAAAGTTTACAGAAGCTCTAGTTGCTAATGGGCCGTCCCAGCTCAAGTCGCTAGTTCAGGGGCACGTGAGCGTGTTATACAGTTTAGCCTGTAAATGGCACCATAAGCGCCAAATAGGAGTTGGCGGTCTTTGTGGCGCAAGGGTTGCACCTATTTTTTTAGTGGCAAAAGGTTCTTTATTCATTCAAAACATTCATAGATATAATACAAATATCAAGTAATGAACCCCAACCAAATATAAGGGCCTACTTCCAAAGATGATGTGGCCTTTGCTAAACTAAGAGCTTCTCCTACAGCCTCTCTTCTCTCATGCACCACGTTCACTTGATTAAAATGCTTAGTTCTATCCTCCATTTCTTGCAAGATCATTGCATAGGGAAAATCGCCTTCCTCTGAAGATTGGTTACCATTTCTAGGCAATCTGAAGCAACCTTAACTGCCAAAATGTTAAAGATCTTGGGCAAGCGCAAGACCTTCATTGCATGCTATAGCTTCAAGGCGGGGTGGATCTGGCTGTCCATCCAGAACAACAAGAACCGAAGCTCCCCAATAATGCCCAAACTCATCGCGACATATTGCTGCAGCTGCCCCTCTTCGACCATCCCTTGAGAGACCTCCATCGGCACTAACTTTGCACCACCCTGGCTCCAGTGGAGTCCACTTTCTAGTGCGTCCTGTTGGTCCTCCTCCAGACTTCACTTCTATCTTTAGCTTTGTCGGCACTTCAATCTCTTCTAGATACCTTGTGATGAAGGCAAAAGTAGATATGGGATTCTGAAACTCTCCATCATGTATAGCCCATCTCCTTGCCCACCATATTGCCCACAAGGTGACTAGCACCGCTGCTAATTCATGTTGTTTCATCATATCAAAAAGGCAGAAAGCCAAAGTCGTGCAACTTTTATTCGATTCATGATCAAGTGCTCGACCATCTCCTCGTCAGCCAAGTCCCAGACTACCCTCGACATGTTGCGGTCAAGCAACACACGCCGCCATGTCTGAAGCCGCATTACAAATTGGACAAATATCATCAGTAACCATTTTTCTGGGTACCAAAACCTCTTCTTTAGGAATTGATATTACCGCAAGCCTCCATATGAACATGTGCACCTTGGCCGGAACCCGGACATGCCACAGCTTCACCCATGATTTTTTTACCTCGCTCGCATTGGAATTGCTCGGTTTATGTTCACGCCAATCAGCGAAAACTGGAGTAACCCAAACTGTTGTATTCATACATTTACATTTGCGTTTACTTTTCCAAACATGAATAAAGGGTTGTATCTACACTGTATCTTCAAATGTCGTGTGCGGCTGCTACTCCGTTGAGCTTTCCGTGCATCTTTGTCTTTATTTTTCTTCTGCCCACTCCAAATCAAACATTACAAGTTTTAAAATCGAAGCGGCGATTGGCGAGAGAATACCTAGACTACACTATAGTCCCTTCAAAATCTATCCATTATTTATGTCTGATAAAGAGGGGTAAACCCTTTGTGGAAACAAGTTGTTTTTATAGCCGAAGAAAGAAACTCATAATTTCTATGCGTTGAATAATACTAATACCAATTTGGTATCGTATCTATATTTTTTTCCTTAAACTTGGTCAAACATGGTTTATTTGAATTATATTTCAAAATTAGTAAACTTATTACATTTTGATACGAAGTGAGTACTCCCTCCGTTCCTAAATATAGGTCTTTCTAGAGATTTTAACAAATGACTACATACAGAGCAAAATAAATGAATCTACACTCTAAAATATGTCTGCATACATCCATATGTGGTAGTTCATTTGAAATTTCTAAAAAGACTTATATTTAGAAACAAAGGGAGTACTTCGTAAGGCTCTCTTTTTCAGTGAAAAGGATTATTATTGTCTCCGTTGGGATTCTATAGTATATTCCCAGAAAAATGAATTCTGCAGTATATTATGTGTATTTAAAAGCATCTGAAAATCCTAGCCCGTGCTTTGGGACCTGCCGGGGGAGGTCAAATGTTGAGTAAAATGAATGCGGTCCACGGAAGGAGTCCAAGACGTCACGCGTTGCCGTCTGGCCTTGGGCGTCAACCGGCTCTGCGCGCGGGCCTGGACCAGTTCCATGCGCCCTGCCCAGTGGTATGCATGACGCGCGTGACGGTGCGGTTTTGCCAGGCCAGGCGTCAAGATTAACTCACCGTCGACGAGGAGAAGGAGCGTCTGATCTGATCGCGGCGTGCCCGTGCAGGCCATTAATAAGTACTCCTACTAGTACCTGCGGCTTCCATGCATCAATGCATACTGTAGTATGTTGTTGACATGGTCAAAATCGGGCGTTCATGTGCGTCCACGTCCACAGCCTGAATCGACGCCGACAGGTCCAGCGCCAGCTCTACGGCCGATCCGGAGCATCATCTGATCGCGCATGCGCGCGTACGTACGTCGATGGGCTACATGGAGATCCGACCTTGAACTCCAGCTGTGCATCCCACAGCTTGCACTGGACCGCCAATACGCGTCCTCCCAGATTAAAAATACCAGCTCCGTTCGAAAAAAGTGAACAATACCAGATCACGTACGGTGTGCCCCGTGCAAGAATGATTAAATGCGGTCACGATGGTGAACACGTTACAGCATCACCGGTGTATAGAGGCAACCTTGCCTCTTACCAAATGAAAAGCCATAATGTATAGAAAAACTCTAACCAGCTGGCCCTAGCAGAAATTTAAAAATATATTATTAGCACCAAAATTTTCCAACAAGCCAATCTTTCTCTTGTACTCCCTCCGTCCGGAAATACTTGTCTTCAAAATGAATAAAAGGAGATGTATCTAGATGTATTTTAGTTTTAGATACACCTCTTTTTGTCCATTTTAATGACAAGTTTTTCCGGACGGAGGGAGTACTTTTTATGACTTTTTAAGAGCATCTACACCCGGACTTGGCAAATCCGGCCCCTCAAACGCTCGCGGACGTGTCCGGACGCGTCCACGGGCATTGACCGGTCATCCCTTATATTTGTCATTCTGCATCAGCGTATCTCATATCCGGCGCCTTATATCCATACTATCCATGCACACGTTGATTTATCCTACATGATCAAATGAGCAACAATAAAATTGAGCTACAAAGGAACACAAGATCGACTGCAAAAGGACATAACATACTTCACCACATACAAAAGATCATAGTTCGTCCACGGACAAGTTCATAAACGTCTATAACTAAAAACGATATAAACATTGAGGAGGAGGCGGAATCACCACTTCCTCGCCGGGCCTTTGCCCTTCGGGTCGCCGGCGCAGCTGTAGGCGTCCGCAGCTTGTGGAGAGTCTTGGTCGTCGGACAACGAGGTGCAGTTGTCGTCGCCGTCGGAGTCGGAGTCGGATAGGACGATGAGCCCCTTCATCCGACGGGTCGTCCTGTCCTGCTCCCGCTTCAGCCTTGCCACCCGAGCCTTCCCCATCGCTGCCTCCTTCGCCTCGTGCTCCGACTGCCCAATAGCTAGCCGGAGCGCCTTGGCATTCTTCCGTCGGAGGCGGCGAGTATCCGTCTCTGCCATCGTGAGGGAGCGGCGGTACACCCAGGCAAGGAGACGCGTGTCCTCGTCGGCGTCCGGCTCCGTCCCGCGACGGCGGCGCGCGGACTGCTTTGCCGCCTCCCTCTCCTATGCGCGCGGCCTCCCAAATGGTATGCCATACACTAGCCTCCTAATTACTCCTACTTTACTACCGTCAAATATTCTCGAGAAGAGCTTGGAGGTTCCCATTCACTCTGCCAACATAAATGTTGACACAATCCTTTCGAGCCTTCCGGCTTCGCTGACAGCCTTTTCAGTCAAATATTTGGGCCTCCTCCTCTCGGTTTGGCAACTTAGAAAACTGAATTCCAATATATAACATCACAACAAAAAAACTCTCTTGTGATGGGGAGAACATCACCACAATTGGCCGGTGTGCTCTTGTCAAGTCTGTGCTCACCTCACAAGCGATCTACCACATCAGCCCAACAAAGTGAATTTTGCCTGGCTGCTTAGAGTACGGTGGCTTTGATTTGAATGGAAGAAACCATCCAAGCTATGGGTGGGCATGAAAAAGCCTTGTGATGATGAGTATCAAGGCCTTTTCTATGCCTCCACCATCATCTTCTTTGGAGATGGCGTTCGCACCCCCTTTTTGGAACTCTACTTGGTTGAATGGTAGAAAGCCCATGGAGATAGCACCCCTCATATATGAGTGCTCAAAGAGGAAGAATTGGAAGGTCAAGGAGGCCTTGAGGGGCAATGCTAGGATTTGTATGATAATCATCCCATCATCGTGTTGTTCGGCCACGTCCAAGAGTTCATCTCCCTTGGCTGGAGCAATGTGATGTCCACCACCAAGAGGGCACCGATGACGACATCACTTGAAAGCACACGGATAGTGGCCACTACTCCACGGTCTGTGCATACAAGGCGCAATTCTTGGGTATAACATGTACCTCAATGGAGTGCATGGTTTGAAAATTGAGCTCCCCAAAGATCAAATTCTTTACATGGTTGGTCATCCAGAACAATATTGGCAGATAGGTTGGTAAAATACAGTTGGCCAAATTATGGGCTTTGCCCCCTATGTAAAAGGGAGCAAGAATCAACTCTCATTTGACACGTTGAGTGTTTGGGGGTTGGGAAAGGATTGGCTACACCTTGTACACCTTGACACCCCCACTTAGAACTTGAAGCAATCAACCAAAGAGTGATGGATCAACATGTCCGGTGCCAATATTTCAAATAGAAGTGACATGGCGTCTATAATAATACTTGCAGGTTGGATCATTTGGAATGAAAGAAATGCAAGTGTCTTCCGCCACAAGTCCGCACCTCCGACAATTCTCATTTAGAACGTCAAGGAGGCAAAACTTTGGATCGTCGTGGGGGCTAAACGTTTGGCATAAATAATGCCGGGAGAGTAATGTATTAATTCGGACGCGTGGCGTCGTGCATGTAGCAGAATCTTCTATTTCTCCCTTAATTAATGGATGCGGCAAAGATTATGCCTTCTTTTCAAAAATAAAACTATTCTCGAGATTTGTACATATAATTCTTCTAGGATTGCCTTTTCTTCAAAACGAAAAGGTAATAAAGTTCACGGTTCAAAATTCAAACCGGGCCTTTTGCCTTTGCACTTTTGTTAGCTCGCACTACCTTTCCCGTTTAGATTTTGCACTTTTGTAACGCGTACGGTGCCAGTGCGGTGCTGATGTGCAATGGCTACAATTGTTTTGACTTGGCTAGGATAGAATGCACGATTGGAATTAATGAGAGCCACGAGTCAACGGCAGCCATGTACTCCATCTCCTATATAAATCTCCACCTCCCCGACCTCTAAACCCATCCAAATCAATCTCACCTTCATTTCTCTAGTTACCCGCATCGATCACTCAGTCCGTCGTCATCTCTGTGCTGCTGCATCAACAACAATAACAACAACACCAACAACAATGGCTGCCGGTGCAGCGGCGATCAGCTCGGAGCAGATGAGCGAGTTCCGGGAGGCCTTCTCCTTCTTTGATAAGGACGGCGACGGCTGCATCACGGCGGAGGAGCTGTCCACGGTCATCCGCTCCCTGGGCCAGACCCCGACGCCCGAGGAGCTGCGCGGTATGGTGCGCGACGTGGACGCCGACGGCAACGGCACCATCGAGTTCGCCGAGTTCCTGGCGCTCATGTCCCGCAAGGCCGAGGCGGACACGGACGCCAGCGACCCCGAGGAGGAGCTCCGGGAGGCCTTCAGGGTGTTCGACAAGGACCACGACGGACACATCTCCAAGGCCGAGCTGGGCCATGTCATGATCAGCCTTGGCGAGAAGCTCACCGACGAGGAGGTGGAGGAGATGATCCAGGAGGCCGACCTCGACGGCGACGGCCTTGTCAACTTCGACGAGTTCGTCAGGATGATGATGCTCTCCGACCAGCAGCAGCACTGAGATACACTATCCGTTCATTTCACCGATGGACAACTGACGGCTGGGTTGGTCGCCGTGATTAATTCAGGTTCAGCAGCGACGAGTCAAACCAGCTCTATGTCTCAGCTAGCTGCTCCATTTCTTCATCAGTTGATGCCGGCGGAATTCTGCCGGAGTTTTCATTTACTCATTAACGAAACAGGCCGTGCATGTATAGATGTATGGATTGGTTAGCGATATTGGTGAACTAAATTATGTGATTGATCATTAAAAAATGTCTCTTCGGTGTGTTGAACCCTACTTTTTGATATTGTTTAACAGTCTTGGTCTCAGTCGAGTAAGTCTTCTCGATGTTATATCCATAAGATCTTACATTGAGATTCATGATTTTTTTTAATTTTTTTCTCTATTGCATGTTATGTCGCTTGACTGAGACTTGATTAAATCTCAATCGACTGAAACCTAGCCACCCTCATTGTTTAACACATGCCAATATGGTACTCCCTCCATTTTTGTATACAAGGCCACAAACTCATATTACAGGTACCAAGGTAAAAATCAATGCATGTTTAAGTCAATTTTGCAAGTTAGCTTGTCACCTTGTTTGTCATGTTAATTAGTGTGGTTTTTCTCTCCCACGCTTAATAAGCCAACTCTCTTACTCCTCGTTATTGATTAATGTTGGGAATGCAAGCCAACATTCTCACTCCCACATGCATGTAAGGGATATTAGTGTTCTTGGATGCTAGTACGAGGCAAACACCATCAATTTTACCTCGATTAATGTTAGTGGTCTTGTATAGTTGCAAATTGTAATTTTTATAGTCGCCTTATATACAAAAATGAAGGGAGTATCGGTCTTTGAGTGGATATTCTAATATTGAATTTCATTGGACATCATTTCATTCAACTTAAGCATCTCCACTCCATTTTTGGGCACGAGAAGTTTGCCGATCACGAGTGCCAAAAAACGCCTTGTGCCAAAAAACGCCTTCCAACAACTGCCCAAACATAAATATTTTGTAAAAAAGTAAACTTGGGCAGCCTTAGAATACAATACGAAGTGCTGGAAATATACATCACTTTGGTTGCTGCCACAAAAGTCGGCATTCGGATGCCCGTGCGCGTCCGTTTCCCTCCCGGCCCCAGCCGGAAACCCGGCAAATCGCCCGCCCCCTGCCGGCCGCCGGGCGCCATGGCCGACTCCTCTGACCCCGTCAGCGACCCCGCTAGGCTCCCGCCCTCCTCTCGATGGCCGATGGAGGCCCCACCGCCGCCCAAGCTCAATCGGTAGCCGCCGCGAGGACCGCCGCCCCTGGCCGCCATGGTAGTTTTTCGCCCCTGCGATCGGTTGCCGCCGCCGGAAGGATGGGGGCCAGCAACTGAAGAAGCCCACTTCCACCCCCAAGCTTCGCCGAGGTGGCGTGAAGTGACCGCCGCGCGACCCGACAGTTGCGGCAACGGCAAAGAGAGGTGTCGCGGTTGCCCCGAGACCACCACCGCCTCCTCCTCTTCTCCTTCCCCACCGCCGACAATGGAGGACGAGTCGTTGATGCCCACGACCACAGTCAACGGTGCCCACAACATGCTCGACGATATGTCCGAAAGGTTTAAAATTCCTTTGTTTTTGTTTTGATCGTGCTTGTAGTTGTCGAATGCAAGATAAGGAGCATGTAGTGATGTGTTTCTATGTTCAATTGTGTGCATGTAGTGTTGACGATGAAACATTTTTGCGATTTATAAATGTTGCAAATGAAGAATTTGTCACTCAAGATTATGCTACCCAAGAATTTGATGAAACCCAATATGATGATGATGAGCTTGAGTTGGATGATGAAGAGGAAGAAGGGTTTCTTGATTCTATTCCAAGGGGGAGAACCAGAAACTACACAACTTGTGAAAACATACTGGTATACACAGGGTGGGATAAAATTTCTCTAGATGCGTCTGTCAGAATCAATCAACCAAGCTTCACTGTTGGAAGAGGATCAAGGAGTTTCCCGATGAACAAAACACAAGTGGATTTGACCGGTCAACCACTTCTCTTCGCCACCGGTAGTCCACCATATCCGTGAATTGTTTCAAGTGGTCGTGTTGTTTGAAAAATGTTGATCGCATAAACCCAAGTGGTTGCAATGATGACGACAACGTGAATACCCTTCTCTTTCTCAATGATACTTCTCTCATTGTAGTATAGATTGTTTGCTCTCAATTGTAGCATAGATTGTTTGCTCTTAATTGTGACTAACTTTGTTCTCAATGATTTCTTGTAGCTCAACCTCGCTCAAGGGATGTGCCGGAGTAGAGGGAAGAAAGGAGTGAAGAAAAAGAAAGGGAAGACCTTCACTTTGCATCATTGTTGGACCGAGCTTGAGCATGATAAGAAATGAAAGACCCATGAGACTTTTGAAATTCCAAACAAGAAGAAGAGCTCGGTTGGGCAAGATGATGATGCATCAAGTGGGGCCGAAGAGAAAAGGAGTGGCACTCCCAAATTGGTGACGGCTAAGTCCAAAGGCCTGATGGAAGGAAAAATGATAAGGGCACAAAGGCCGGCGATGATCATCAATGCAAGGAAGATGTATGCCGAAGAGAAGAAACTTTCGTTTGCCTCTTATCCTTCTTTTTATTACTCCCTCCGTTCCTTAATATAAGGTGTATAGATTTTTGAGAAAAAAAAATCTAAAATATAAGGTGTATTACGTTGCACCACTCGTTTGAATATATTTTTTAAAAATTTGATTACATTTTTTTATACCAGGCAAGCTCCTCTATTTTCTCATGTCAATTAGTCAGGTGTAATCTCGTCCAAAACTTGTGAAATTTTTCCGTATGTTTTTAATTTCCGTGTCAAAAACTATACACCATATATATTTAGGAATCGGAGGGAGTATAAAAATACAGGTTTTCTTATTACTGGCACGAAACGATCTGCTGATCGGTGATTCATCTATTTGGTTGACATTTGTGTCCCAGTCTATTCGAATCATTTTATTTCTCAAAGTCAAGCCACGAGGATCTGAACTTGAGCTGTGAGATTGTGAATGTGACTAGCTGCTGGTTACATTCCTATTAGCTGGACTGTCACTCTGTCTCTGTCAGGCCAGACGTCGTTGCGGCCAGCCGCCCAAACGTGCCGCCGCCCGCCGGTGGTCGGCGGCATGCAGCCTGTCACGCTCTGCGGCTGCAAAAATAAATACGCACGCCCAGCCGTCCTTGTTATGTCCAGCGAGCCATCTGTGAGCTGTGCCATCGCAGATCGGTGACCAAGTCCTGCACTGCACGCGTGCGGTGTCACGTTGACATCTCAGGTTTTTTTTTAGACAACGTTGACATCTCGGTGCTATGCTAGTACTTTACCAAGGAAGATAATCGCAAACAAAACGGTAGTGCTGGGCGCCGGCGCGCCGGCCCAACAGTTCGGCCAGTCATGCGCCAGCCACCCGATGCATTGCTCCCTAGCCGTTCAATCTGCATCTTCTTCGATCTCTTCCCGTGCTGGCCCTTGCCGTCTGGATCTCCTTCCTCCGCCGCCCCCTCACCTAGATCTCCTCGCTTCGTCGCCCATGCTGCTAGATGCCGCACTTGCCGGTCGCCGCCCTCGCCGCCGGTTGCTGCCGTCTTCTCCTGTGTTTCTCGCCGGCTCCGCTTGTGCCCATGGTTGCAGCTCCCGGCGACAACGGTCGCAGCACCGGTGGCGCCTGACACAACTCTGGCATGCGCCAGTTGCAGGTCGCAGCACCTCCAGCGACGAGCTTGCAAAAAATATTGTACTCTCCCTCGGTTGCTGGTAGCAGCAAAACAAACGGCCGGTTGTAGAAAAAAGGGATCGGTTCTAACAAATTAAAGCTCGTTGATGCCGCCTGTCATCGCTATTGTAGCAAAAAATATTAGCCTAGTGTAGTTTTTGTGGCTGCCGGTTGCAGCAAAAAACCACGTGGTTGTAGCAAAAATAATATGGACGTCGGCCCGTCGTTGCGTATGGTGGTAACAAACCATGTCACCGGTGGTAGCAAAAACTGTGTGGTTTGCAGCAAAAAAGACACTGTCCCCCTGTCGTCGAGGTTGCATCATCTTCGCGAATGATGTAGCAAGAAAAATGGTCGAAGCTTTTTGTGATGCCGGTTGAAGCTTTTGCGACACCCCGTCAAAGCTTTTTCGTGTTGGCAGCAGCCAGCCCTAGCATCATCGTTCACTTGTTGAAGCTTTTTACAATGCCGGTTGAAGCTTTTTGTGACGACGGATGTAGCTTTTTGTTGTGGCAGTGGCCGGTTCCAGCATTTGTTGTTCCTGGTTGAAGCCTTTTGCGGCATCGGTTGTAGCTTTCTAGAACGTGGTTGCAACATCAGGGGATGTCCTTTTGATTTGTGCCCCCATAGCAGCTCGCGGCCGTCCCTCGTCGTCATCCGCCTCGAGCTCGTAAGCCTTGGCCGCCTTGGCATGTGAGCTCGCAGGCCATGGCCTCTTGTCATGGTACCGCCGGTGGTCGGCCCCGTCGCGTGCGGCCACGGCAAAGGGCGCAACCATGGCGATGTCGCGATCTCATACGAGAGAGAAGAACGTAACGAGAGGAAGAAGAAAATCGATCGCGGGAGAAGAAAAAAAGGGAACGGTTGGTCATGGGCCCAGGAGATTACTCAATTACTCGAGGTGCGCGGGACCAGAATCTACGTGGATCGAACGCGCGCTGCATGTCTGGCGGAAGGTTCGACCAGCGTGCCGTTCCTGAACGTTTACCAAACAAAAAGTGGCACGTGAAAACATTTCACTCAGTATTCGTAAAAAAACATTTCACTCAGGAGAATCAATCATTTGAATGTCCTAATTTGGTCATGTGACTGTTTTTTTTTAAGTTTCGGTCACTTTTATGTCCCAGGCAATGAAAAACACAGTAGTAGAAAAACATAGAGTTGCAACAAATATAAAAAATTTAAAAGTGGCTTAAACTTCACAGAACAAAGAAACGGCTGAGAGTTCAGAGAATTCATACGCCTATTAGCTGGTTATAAGAAATTCAAAATTACTAAAACCATTACCAAGTCAATCATCGCACACAGTTTGGTTGCCGGCAGAACATTTTGTCAACCGGTTCTCTCCCCCTTTTTGTCCAACCGGTAGTTCTTGCCCCATCACGCCTTTTGTCCACATATTTCCAGTATGCTAGTTAATCACTTTAATTTATTTACATTGTAAATCATTTTTCTATTTGATATTTTTTGCTAAACTTCTTATCAAACTATAAGATAACATCATGAATAGGATTTGATAAACATTTATTTACGCAGTTACATTAACATGGTTAGATAAATCCCTGCAAAAAAAATATGGTTAGATAAATCATGAGCTTATTCGCAAAGAAAAATCACTAGCTAAAGTACTCGTTATATCCTGTGGACGAGCATTGTCCTAGTAAATAAAAACAAGAACGCCACGTCCAAATACTAAACAATGTAGTTTAGTAAGAGCATTTACAGCCACAGACAGCAAACTCGATCCCTTAAATGTCCGCGAATGCGCCCGGTCACACCTCAAATTTGCTCCGCTGCATCTAAATATCTCATAGTACAAATCTTAAACTCACACAAAAGCATGCAAACGAGAAAATTCATATACTATGCAGATCAAGTAACCTATACTATTCTAATCTTCATTGAAGATGTCCACTATCTCTGTGCCTGACTCTAGGTACATGGGTGGCAATCGCGGCTTTGGCTCCTCCGACTGCTCGGCATCGGCCTCCGCCTTCATCTCCGCTTTCACCGTGTCGAAGAGCACGTCGGTCGCCACCAATTGCCGGATGAGCTGTCGGTTCGCCTCCACATAGGGCTCATCCTGGATGGACTCCAGGATGGCTTGCTGCTCCGCCATCTCAGCCGCTTGGGCGACCGCCAACTCCGCCTCCACGTCCTCCATGTTGAAGCCTGAAGCTGGCGCCAGCTCCTCTTCGAGCTGCTCCGTCGCTGCCCTTCCTCGATCCGCCACTTCATCGTAGCCGGTTGCTATGTCTGCCTCCTCCTCCTTCGTCTATGGTGAGTCCGGAGGCATGACGTAGCGATGCAGGCGGCGCCCCTTGCCCATATATCATGTCGAATCTGGAACCGGCGCTCATGCATGAGCATAACGTGGTCTTCTTTTGCCGATCCATGGCGAAGTCGGAGGGCGTGGGAAGAGCGGCGGAGCGGGAAAGAATTGAATGGGCCCGGGTTGGCGGCGCGGAGAGGGAGAAGGTGGATGTGGCTAGGGTTGGGGACGCCGTCCGACTTAAATAGCCGGATTTGGCCTCGGGAGATGAGTCGGAGCGGTGCCACACGGCGTTCACACCCCCACCAGAGGAGAAGTCTGTCGCACCGCCAGGTTTCCAGGCTATTCTGTGTGGGATCCCATCGTCAGTCCTACGTGGAGGACCCGACCGAGTACGCCATATCTTTCTGCATTTGACCTGGATATGAGCAGTGTCGATCAGCCCGGGTGTTTAAGCCCCGTTTAAGGAGCCCGTCTGGGTCGATTTTTGTTACCGGCCACTGACCGGGCCGTCTGCCCGGGCGTATGAGGCGGGTTTGGGGCGTCCGGCTGTAGATAGCTTCGATTTCCACATGACACCCGAACGTGAATATTGGAATTGAAATTAAATTCAAATGCTATATAACTGGATTTGGGATCCTGTCGAATGAATCAAATTCAATTCTTGGGAGGCAAACGAGGCGTAAAAAACATCAATCTTTCAGCCCCAAGAATAATTCTGGCAGATGGGATAGGAGACGTTGCTTTGTTGGAGCCGTTGGGTGATCGTCGCCCTTGGCGTGCGTGCGTGGAAGGTGGAACGGAGCATAGTGGGCGGAGGAGCGGGAGAACAACAAGGGACTGAATGAGGAAGCACAGTCCCTCCGGCATTCAAACCATTTATTTTAGCCAATACTTGACCGGGATTACAGAGGAAGCAAGTGGTTTGAGTTGGATAATCACTGGAGAAAATTATTTAATTATCTGCACCGCTGGCGCCGACGGAACAGAATCACCTCGTTCAGTTAGTTTCTTTTATATAATCTCTACCTTTTTTTTTTCCAATAACAGTTGTAATCAATCAAGAATTCAAGATCCATTCATCCACACATGCATGGCTAGCTTAGCTAACTTAATCCCCGGGCGGATTAGAGAGGTGTCCGTCCGTCCACTGAAGAAATGGACGACGGACGGACGGAAGGACTATATATTATCTATCCCGGACAAACTCTCAATGCTGCTGCTGGTCGGCGTCGGAGAGCATCATCATCCTGACGAACTCGTCGAAGTTGACGAGGCCGTCGCCGTCGAGGTCGGCCTCCTGGATCATCCCGTCCACCTCCTCGTCGGTGAGCTTCTCGCCGAGGCTGATCATGACGTGGCGCAGCTCGGCCTTGGAGATGTGGCCGTCGTGGTCCTTGTCGAACACCCTGAATGCTTCCCGGAGCTCCTCCTCGGGGTCGGCGGCGTCCGCGTCGGCGTCGGCCTTGCGGGACATGAGCGCCAGGAACTCGGCGAACTCGATGGTGCCGTTGCCGTCGGCGTCCACGTCGCGCACCATGTCGCGCAGCTCCTCGGGCGTCGGGGACTGGCCCAGGGAGCGGATGACCGTGGACAGCTCCTCCGCTGTGATGCAGCCGTCGCCGTCCTTGTCGAAGAAGGCGAAGGCCTCCCGGAACTCGCTCATCTGCTCCGAGCTGATCGCTGCTGCGGCACCGGCGCCGGCCATCCTGCTACCTCTTTTCGATGCGGGCACAGAGATGACGATGGAGTGATCGATGTGGGTGGGTAGTAGGAGGAATGAAGGCGAGATTAAGTTGGATGGGTTCAGAGGATTGTGAGGTGGGGGATTTATATAGGAGGCTGATGGGAAGCAGAGGCACGAACGGTCATGTCGGAGATCTGAACGCGGGAGGAGAAGCTGTGTGGCTGCCGTTGACTCGTCTGTCACACACGCGCACGCATTAATTCCAGTAATCCCGTCTTCAATCCTAGGCCAAGCCAAGTCAAAGGAGATCGGTCGATGCAGATCAGCGCCCCACCTCACGCACGCACGCGTTCCCAAAGTGCAAAAATCTAAACAGTTTTAAAAAGGAGGAAGATGCATTCTTCTAAAAGTGCAAAATATATCTGCACGTACGGGAAACGGAACAAAGCGCAAAGGCGAAACGAAATGTTTGCAATTTGAATCGAATACTCCTCCTTCGCGGACCAACTTTGGACATTTTCTATAGGGTCGCTTTGCTAAGACGTGATCTAGAGGGTGCTTGGATACGTTTTAGTCCTATGACTAAAAGTAGTGGGATTAAAACTTGCTAGCCTCACCCATGCTTGGATACAAATACTAAATAGACTAAAATGAGTTAATGAACATTTATTATCCTCCAAACCCTCCAATCCCGAACTCGCATGTGTTAAAGGAGAGGAGTTAAACGGCGAGAGAGAGGACTAATTCATATTTTAAGAGGTTCCCCGACTAAAAAATTTAGTCTCAAGACTGGGCTTCTAGCCTCTCTTTAGTCAGGCGTGATTGGAACTTTAATTTAAAAGAGATTTTAGTAATGACTAAAAATAGTCCTGGATCCAAAGCACGCCCCCTAATATGATGGAGTAGTAAACTGGTGGCGGCACGGGGCGCACCGCCCGTGACGTGGTTTTGTTAATCTCGAGGACGCGTCCGTCCAGCAGCGCCATGGGCGGCCCGGGCGTAGCTGTGAACAGCTGGACAGGTCGGGGCTGCGGGCGACACACGGCTCGGCCGGTGCGGTGTCCGCTTCCGCCCACGCAAACGCGGATTCGCATCCTCTGCACTGTCGTCCTGCACTTCTGGCTCAAACCAGTGTTCCTACTCACAATAATAGGTTCATATAATTTGGCAAGTGTACGTACGTGTGCAAATGCGCACCATAATTCCCAGAGATTTCAGAATGTCTGGTCTGGTTATACGACCAGCTCGAAGTTCACATGCATATTGTATCGGTACAGTGGCACAGAGAATATTGTTCTGAGGCCTGTCTGGGGGAACACGGGAATAGAATTGTAGTGCTGCGTGTTTCTCTGGACGGCGACATTTTTGCTACGCGACACGTAAAATGTTTGAACCGGCAGTGACAAGACGGAGATGCGAAGATTAGTATGTGTACGCGCTTACGCGGTGTCGATGAATCGCAAACCACGAGTTCTGGTCACGAGTGGTCAAACCATTGCTTCCACTTTTACTACTACTCCCTGAGCGAATATCCCTGCTGAGGCCTCTTATCATCGGGAGGTAGTAGTAAATGTATCACCCAAGAGGAGGAACAATGCAAACCTTGAGACTGAAACAATCTCCCCTGACGCCTTTGATCTTCAGTTTAGCTTTTTACCGGAAAAAATGTTTTGAGCGAACGTTCGGCGAGAGGGCTTGCAGCGCGACCATGCTGCATGTCGTTCGATCGGCGTTGGCAGGCTCATGCGTACGGTCATGATGCAAGCGGGAGAGAAGAGTGAATGGGGCTCAAGCAGCGAGCCAGCATCGCGCACAACGCCGTCGCACTATACACATGTCATTGTTGTCACCGGCTTTTGCGTCACTTTATAAATAAAGCAATCAACATGTCCATACAACGAGTATTACATCATTAAGATAGAAAAATCTACTCAAGCATCAGTACACGTACGCCCAAAAAAGTATAAAAGAAAATAGAAAAAGGATCACCAATTGGCCACATTATCAGGGAGCTCGCATAGAAGAGAGGCGCCAAGCGATGACATGTAGTGCATCCAACATCTGCTCCAGCCGTTCGCGGTCCCGCTGCCTAGCCATTGGGTGCTAGTGTTACAAGAACGCAAGAAATTTGAAGGAGTCACTGGCCCGTCTAAAGAAGACCCACACCATCTCCAACACACGAAGTCCAAAACTTTAGGGTATCTTCAACGCATGAAAATGGCCATGGTATCCATTCGCGGACTGTTTCGGACCAGTCCGCGGACATGGATGTGAGAGCCGGACATCCAACCGCATCCCTCGAACGTTTGCTCGGGCTCGGCCATGCATAACGCCCGATCAAGGTCAATGTTCATAGTTTGCTCATAGTTTTTGAACGTATGTTCCTCGTAATCCGCTTCCTCTTGGGTGCCGCCTTTTTCGCCATATTCAGTTGCTCCTTCAAGCACTTCAACAACTTAAGACGGATGGCTTGCATGATCATCCTTGCGTCTTCATCCAAATTCTCCATCGTCAAGGTCAACATCTTTGAATTCTCTGAAGTGGTCGTGATCTCAACCTTCTTCTCTTCCAGCATAGTCTTCTTCTCTTCGAAATAGCTTCTTCTCGGTCGATGCCATCAACATGTTCAACCTCTTGGCCTTTTCTCCCTCGGGACGCCGAGCGTTTGATACATGCATCATCCTTCTTTGCCAAGATGTATTCGAATCTCTCCGCCATCTTGGTCGCCGCCCTTTCTCTCTTCTCCTCCTCCTCTCATTTCTTTCCCCAAAACCCTTTTCTAACCTTCTCGAGGTTCTTTTGTTGGTCCAATGGATAACCCTCTTCTCCTCTCGTGTTGATGCCGACGGTCTTGACGGTGTTGATAATGAATAAATCCCACTTGGGTTGCCTACTCTACTTCAACCAACAATGCATGAGGACGAATTTCCTCTTCTTAACCTTCAAGAACACGTTACACACACAGGAAGGCTACAAAGAAAAACATTATCAAATTGCATATATGGCTAAATGACCAACACATAGAGCATATCTGGATGAGAATCACTGGTGCGCATGGGTCCTAAACAAACGGTTTTACCCCTTTCCACAACGGCATTTGGAACCGTCGCCAAGTGAGTGTGTGCGATAGGGTCTCCTTCCCACACGACCTAGAAATCGTCGGGGATAGGCCCTCCTGGGACCCAAGCTGGGGTCGTGTGCGATCGGGCGAGGCATCGAAACCCAATCATTTTTGTAGTTATGTACATCCCACACGGTAATCCGAGAAAATCATTTCCATAGGTATGTACATCCCACACGGTAATCCAAAAAAATCATTTTCGTAGGTATGTACATCCAACACGGTAATCCGAGAAAATCATTTCCGTAGGTATGTACATCCCATACGGTGAATCCCAGAAAAACATTTCCGTTCGTATGTATATCACACACAGTCAATCCAAGGAATACGTTTCCGTTCTTATGTACATCCCACACAGTCAATCTAGTGAAAACGTTTCCGTTCGGATGTACATCCCACACGGTTTTATGTATACGCTTGTGTATGAAAGGTGTAACTATCACACACGCTCTGCCTTGGTTAACTGTTTGCTTTCATTAACTACATCACACACGATTTGACGTAGAAAACTGTGTGGCATTGGGCTATCAATCACAAGCGCTTTTACTGCTAGAACGGTTTGCAAAGGTCCATGACCGTCTGTTCTATTTTTATTTTTGTCTGTAATTTATTATTCTAATTGGAAATTTTGAAATACGAAATGTGCAATTCAAATTCTCAGCACAATGGTTCAACAACGGATCCATAAATAAAATTGCCAGTACAATATGTTCAGTAATTGCAGAATTAGGCAGCAATTAACTATGATGAACCGCAGTATTTAAAGGCGGTAAGGTGAAGAGACAAATGTAAATCATTTTGACTGCCGACGGTGTTGAAGAAACGGAATGCCCATAATGTGCCTTCCTGCATGCCATAGGCACGAACCACTTTTGTCCAACCCCTTGTGACGATCGCCCGCCCATCCTTCACCGCCTTCAGGAAGACTTCTAGAGCATTATCATGGTTGCATGAATTATATACTTTAACCTTAGTTGCCTCCACTCCGGTCATGTAGTTTGCAAGGTAATCATCAAGAATAGCTTCAAAACCACTTAAAAGAGAAAAATATCAGAATCGAGATCTAATAGAGTAACTTGTTGTGGGCAGAGGAAAAGGCAACACATTACTTACCATCCTAAAGTTCACCGTTGTCTTCGACAAAGTGTAAATAAAGAGCTTAATTCCAATCACCCGCTTCTTTCGCCTAACAATCTTTCTTAGTTTCCTCACTTGACGCTTGTTCATGAATATCTCATTGCCCCATACGCAAAAGGGATCGAAGCGTGGATCAGTACCCCTCATATTTGTACCTACAAGCAACCAGTAAATGTTAGTGGCTAAACTGAGATTGCACAAATGATGTAAAATACAACTACCTGTGTTCCTAAGTATAAATATGTATATAGAATTATAGATATAGCTTAGATTAGAATCTAGATTCACTCATTTTGCTCCTTATGTAGTCTAGATTGGAATCTCTAAAAATACTTATATTTAGAAAATAGATGGAGTATAAGACATGGGATGCAGCTAACCTCGACGGCAAACAACAACATCGCCCATTGTAGCCCTGTGTAAGTACATGGAAAGCCAATGTTAACTACAACAGGGTTAACATCCACGAAGGTCATGCTGATTCGTCGCACCCTGCCCTGCAAACGTTGCCCCCTCCGCCTGTGGGAGTTTAATCCGGAGGGACCACGAGCTCTCCAACATTTTATGGGCACAACGCCCGTGGAGATGTACAAACTGTTCTTCGGATCACAAGCAATGTGTCCGGACTTGACCGAGGACGCAGGTCTGAACTGCAATCACCCGGATACTCAAGTAAGTAGTCATGTACCCGGACACGCTATCCGTACATTTATCATAAACTTGCCCTTAAAACAGCTGTCCCTTAAACAAGAGTGGATAGCGAAAGCAAAACTGATCAGGTGTCCGGCCCCCCTCCCTGAGACCACGCCGGATCCCGTGTTAACCAAGATGCTGGAGGCTGCACCTTTGGAAGAAGGCGAAGGGGGGAACAAGGAAGCTACTGCCTCCGCAATGGAGGTTATCAAGAAAGGAGGGACCGAGAATCCCTCCATCCAGGGGGAGAAGAGGACCGCCTCTGAAGATCCGGAGACCAAGGCCTCAAAGCGGGGGAAGAAATCTTCGCCAGAGGGTCCTGTGCCGGGAGATGCCCCGGCCGCACTATTTCCCCAAGGAGATCAGCCCTCCAGCGAGCCATAAGTAGAGAGGGGAGTTTTAAAATAAGAGACATCCCTATTTTATTTCTGAAGATAACCGAAATTTTACCTTGTAGTTCGGATCTCAGCCCTTCTCGCAGAGCTCATCTTCGGGGATCTTCGTCCGAGATGATGGAGAGCGAACGCCCCCGCCATACCGTCATGCGAGGCGGGCGACCACGAGGTGTCGTCATGAGGGTTTTCTCCGAAATCGCGGGCCGGAAGGCAGTCGTATGTCCCTCAAAGCCCTCCGCGTCCGGCCTTGAAAAAGGCCATCGGACGAGTCCGCACCACCGTGTACGGTCGGAGGAGTCAAGGATCTGCCGGGCGGCGTCTATCTCGTAAGATCACCGTGCGGTAATGGGTACGGTGATTGAAAGGATTTCATCCGCTGAGAGCGGATTGCACGGGCCGTCGAGTTTATCGACGGGTTTTGAGGTACGCAAAATGATGTACCTTCTGATAGTTCCGCATACAAAATGCGCCCTGTGTAGATAGTAGCCCCTGAGGCTCAGTGTGTTGTCAAAAATGACAGCGCGCCGAGGATCATAATCCCAGGTATAATATGTCGCCCTTCCTATGTAGGTGGCAAAGGGTCCGGTGGCTAGCCGGACTGGCGAATTTGCCGAACTAAAGCGGCAACTTGACGTAGTGGATGCCGATATCGCGCTTGTCAATAAGCAACTTGACGAGTCACAAGGTATGCAATTTCTCCGCGGACACTTGGTAAGGGAGCTTGATGCCTGTGTCTTACAACATGTATGCTTGATGCAGATGGTGCCGCTGCCATGGAGAACCTTCGGGTGGAGCTCGCCCGAGCCAAGGAGCAGGCCCGAAAAAGTGGGGCGGCCGAAGAGCTAAAAGCCGAACGGGCTGCTCACTGCGAAGCAAGAAAGAAATGGCCGAGATGGCCGTGAAGTTGAAGAATGCTACCGACCGCTGCGAGCTTCTTAAAAAAGAAGGTCGAGCGGAGCAAGAGGACCTGAAGAAGGCTACTACCGAGGCCAAGGATGCTCGCTCTGCGATGAGAGCTATGAAGGAGGAGCTACGTCAGGCCAGAGATATCGCGGCTGAAAAGCCCTTTCTGTTGCGGAGGAAGTTCACGGATCCTAAATATGCTCAGTTGGACCGGCTGTGGAGTGCGGAGGATGCTTATCTGGACTTGGCGGCGAGTGCGCGGACGCGGCCGAACACTTCCGAGGTCAAAAGGATCACGAAATGGAAGAGCTTTTTTGGTCGCAGTTCCGGAATCTAGAGCGTCCACTTCCATTAACCGATCGTTTGGCCGAATGGGCGGAGCTGATTAGGTTGTCCGGACTTGCCATGAAGGATGTCGTGACTCATTTGTGGCTGAAAAGGCCCGAGCCGAAGAGTTATTTTGGCTTGGTGCAGCAGTTCCTTGGTGCGGTGCCGCATATCAATGCAATGGGGCGGTCAGCATGCATAGAGGGTGCGCGGATGGCTCTTGCCTGTGTCAAGACATACTGGGCAGAGATGAAGGCCACCGATGTTGCATCCCAAGATTCGTACGGAAGCCGAGTACCGCCGAGCACTATTTTCGTGAAGTTCTGCAGGCGCTGCTTAATAGAGTCGCAGTGCTCGAAGGATATTATGTTCGAATAAGATGTATTTTTGTTAATCAATGTTTCGATGGAATATAAAAGCCTTTTATACTTGTGCCTTCAAGAATTAAAATACCTCCTGTGTGGCCGTTAATGTATATGTGTATATAACCTAAAAGATGGTAGTCTTCGGCTTCAGCCCCCACGCATATAATGCGGGGGTGTTTGCAGAAAGGCATTTTCACACTTGATCCAACGTCTTGGTCCTACAAAGGAGGTGATAGCGCAGCAAACTAGGCAACCGGACTATAATGCTTTATCACTTTCACTTAGCCATAGGAGTTCGACAGTGGGGCTACTATATAGCCCCTAGGGGCACCGTGCTCACCCGAATTCGGGGCGCATATGTGCCTGACCGGGAAACGGCCCTTCGTTAATGCGGAGGAATTCTAAAGATTCTGGCGGGTCATCGAGTGGTTGACCAGTCTCACGCTATATCATGACAGTCAGTTTTCGGCTTTCTCATCGAGGTGCTCGCCGCCGAACAGGGCACAATCACAGTAGTTCTCCTGGTGCCGCATTAGCCGATAGAGCGGAACGTAAGGCAGCAAAACACGGGAGCCGGGCAAACCCAACATTTGACCAAAGACATGATTCGGAGCTGATGCATATAAGGCCTAACTCGAGACGCCGAACACTCCCTAAGGTATTCGGTCTTTATGAAAACGGGCCGAACAACGCCCTTGGTAATAAGCCCCTGGTGTCCAGGTACGCGCAAAATTCTGACGTGGCCTATGCCAAAACGCCAGCCTCCTCCTCGGTTATAGCAAGAAACCGGGGGATGTGTATCAACAAGAGACAGTAAAAAAGGTTTACGCAGGGTCTTAATCTGAAAAGAATCCTTGCAACGGGTCCCTACTGCACGTCTGTGCCCGTGTCTCCATTGTGCCGTATCCTGGACGGGTGTAGCATGGTGTTCATCTGTAAAAGAGAGGAACTTAGTTAAAAAAGATCATGCAAAAATGTACGTTATATTAAATAAACAAAAGCACGATTCAAAAAATGAATAAAATTGAGCTTTATTGTCTCTTGTTGTACATATGCGGAGCCCTTGTATGCGGGGTATGCGGCTAGTAAGCCCTTGTATGTTTACGCCGGACTCGTCTAGCCGTGTCCGGGGTCTGAACGACCTGTTTGGGTGCTTTGATTAGCGAAGCCGGATTAGTGTGTGGCTGTCAAGGAAGTCTCACATTCTTCCATGCTCGAGGGACACTCGATATTTCCTTTTAATGAGATGATGCCGCGTGGACCGGGCATTTTGAGTGTAAGAGATGCATAATGCGGTATTGCGTTAAAGCGGGCGAAAGATTCGCGTCCCAATAGTGCTTGATAGCTACTTTTAAATGGGGCGATGTGGAAGGTTAACTTTTCACGACGGAAGTTGTTGGATGAGCCGAACACAACTTCTAGCAGTAGAGAGCCCGTACAATGGGTATATGGGCCTGGCATGACCCCTTGAAAGGAAGTGTTGCTATGGCGAATTTTGGTTGGGTCTATCCCCATTTTGCGGATTGTGTCCTGATATAGCAGGTTTTGATCACTGACGCCGTCCATTAGGACTTGTGTAAATTGGAGTCCGTCGATTATCGGATCTAATATCAAGGCAGTCCATCCTGCATTCCGGATACATCCAGAGTAATCCTGATGGTCGAAGTTGATTGGTTTTAACAACCAGTGGCAGGACTCCGCTGGGATAGGCCGTATGGCACGTATTTCTATGGGTGCCGCTCTATTTTTCCCTTTCGTCACGTGAAGTGAGTTTACTGTTTTGACTTCTTGTGGGAAGTTCTTTTGTTTTCCGGTGCTCTGCTTGTGGGGTTCGTCATCGTCCTCGCTTGGTGTGTCGAGCCCCTTGTGTTCGGCGTTGAGTTTGCCGGACTGCTTGAAGACCCAACAATCTCTGTGGGTATGGTTTGCAGGCTTCCCGGGAGTACTGTGGATTTGGCATATCTTGTCCAAGATCTTGTTTAAGTTGGATAGCTCATCCCTGTTATCCTTAAGGGACAGTTTTTTATGATTCAGCCGAGAGCTTTTGAATCCGGCGTTGACTGTCGTGCTCTTCGGGCTGTTTCCCTTGATCCGGCGCTGGTCCTTGCTACGTCGTGGTTTCCCGTTTCCATCCCTGACTTCGGATGTACTTGGGTCGCTGGTACTGCATCTTGCCAACCAACTATCCTCTCCCGCGCAAAAGCGGGTCATGAGGCTTGTTAATGCCGCCATTGTTCTTGGATTTTCTTGGCCAAGGTGTCTGGCGAGCCATTCGTCTCGGACGTTGTGTTTGAAAGTTGCTAGGGCTTCGGTGTTCGGACAGTCGACTATTTGGTTCTTTTTGGTAAGGAATCTGTTCCAGAATTTTCGGGCTGACTCTCCGGGTTGTTGATTATGTGACTTAAATCGTCTGCATCCGGAGGTCGGACATAGGTCCCTTGAAAATTTGCCCGAAAAGCATCCTCGAGCTCTTCCCAACTTCCAATGGTGTTTTCGGGGAGGCTTTTAAGCCAATGCCGGGCTGGCCCTTTGAGCTTGAGGGGTAAGTATTTTATGGCGTGGAGGTCATCTCCTCGAGCCATGTGTCTATGGAGGATGTAATCCTCAATCCAGACTCCAGGGTCTGTTGTTTCGTCGTATGCCTCTATGTTTACGGGCTTGAATCCCACTGGAAATTCATAATCCAGTACCTCATCGGTGAAACATAGGGGGTGTGCAGCACCGCTATATTTAGGTGTACCGTGATGTTCGGATACTTGATGTGTTGCATTGCTTACTGGAGCTTGCTTTCTTGGCCCGTAGATAGACCTAACTGGGCCATCTTTTTGATGAGAATCCTTGTGCGGACCGCGTGCCGTCTTGTGTGCGGTGCCGTTCGCCGCTCTATGTTTGCCATGGGGTCGTCTATCCGACCGGGCGGCCTCTTTGTTCTTCGGGGGCTCTACGGCCTCCTCATAGAATGCAGGCAGTAGTTTTCGCTTTGGGTAGCTCTTTGTTTGGCGATTGTCGCCGTATTTGTCTGCGGTTTTGAGTACTTTGCTCCATCTAATTCTAAGTGCATCTTCCGCTGTTTTGAGCTTCCGCTTCTGCTTTTTCAGGCTGCGCGCCGTGGCGACGAGCCTTTTTTGGAGGTTCTTCTGCTCCAGCAACTTGTCCGGCTTGAGATCGTCCGGACTGTTACCTTCGCCGGGGACGGGTTGTTTATCCAGATTGTCCTGTTCGGACGGTTGCTCGCTGGCATGTTCGTCGTCCACCGGTTCGCCCTGCTCTATGGCTGGGTCTGTATGGCTGCTGTCTTTGTCGAGGCGGGACTTTGAGCGGCACTTACGTCGCCGTTTTGACTGCTTTTTGAGGGAATTATCCCTCGTGGCGTCCCGTTGTTCCTCGTCGTCGCTTCCTTTAGGTGTATCCACCATGTATACATCGTGAGATGAGGTGGCTGTCCAGTGCCCTATAGGTGCTGGTTCACATTTATCTCCTACATCGTCGTCCATACCGTCGATGTCTTCGAGTCAAGTCGAGCACGCCGTTTAAACTTTCGGCGGTGGCTACGTAAGTGGGTGGTGGGTGGGCGCCAAATTTCTTCGTCGTCCGCATCCCAACCTTGTCGACCATAGTCCGCCTGTGGCTCTTGTAATAAACAGAGAGACTTTAGTGAATTCAGGATGTCGCCAAAGGGCGAAAATGCCGAAGATGTCCGCGGCGGTGAACTCCATGATCGGCGCCCAATCGGATTCGACTGGCAGGGGCACGGAAGGTTCGGAGTCCGGAGAGGAGTCTGGCACCTTGGAGCCACGAGCTTCACAAAAGACAGGGTTGGTGTTCGGCTCAATCGCCGTAGAGATCGCAGCCCCCGAGGCGGTGTCCAGCCACCCGTCCTCGATCGGCTCAGTCGGCTCCGAGCTAAGGGTCGGAGCGGACACTGGTGCGACCTCCAGGGCACTGTTCGGCGGCAGAGCTAGATCATGCCCATCAAGACAGTGCAGCGCACTTGGCTGTGGCTCGAATCCGTCGAGGATCAAGTCTCCGCGGACGTCGGCCGTGTAGTTCAAACTTCCAAATCCGACCTGATGGCCAGGGGCGTAGCTTTCAATCTGCTCCAGATGGCCATAATTGCCCGCAGCAAAGCCGCCCGAATCTGAAGATCTGTCCGGGAGAAAAATCTCACCTGGACCGCATCATTGTTGATGATCGGAGGAGCCATCGGGCCTAAAGATGACGACACGTAGGAACTCCCAATGAAAGCACCAATGTCGTGTCAAAACCGTGGATCTTGGGTAGGGGGTCCCGAATCGCGTGCCTAGGCGGATGGTAACAGGAGACAAGGGACATGATGTTTTTACCTGTGTTCGGCCCTCTCGATGGAGGTAAAACCTACTCCCGCTTGATTAATATTGATGATATGGGTAGTACAAGAGTAGATCTACCACGAGATCGTAGAGGCTAAACCCTAGAAGCTAGCCTATGGTATGATTGTTGTTCGTCCCTACGGACTAAAACCCTCCGGTTTATATAGACATCAAGAGGGTTAGGGTTACAGAGTCGGTTACAATGATAGGAGATCTACATATCCGTATCACCAAGCTTGCCTTCCATGCCAAGGAAAGTCCCATCTGGACACGGGACGAAGTCTTCAATCTTGTATCTTCATAGTCCAGGAGTCCGGCCAAAGGCTATAGTCCGGCCATCTGGACACCCCCTAATCCAGGACTCCCTCAGCTTCCTTACCATGTGTGCGGTCGCGTGCGGCGAGGAATGCGGCGCAGCAGGATGCCATCGCTTCCTTACCAGTTACTGTGCACCGCGGTGCCATGGACGACGCCTGGAGAGAGCTCTGGGATGGAGGGGCTGGGCAGCCGTACAGTGCGGTGGTATTCGAGAGCTCAACCACAAACGACAACAGAAATTTTGCTTCCCTTACAATTTTTCTCGTTCATTATCGCACACAGTTCATCTCCGTCGCTTTCGAAAACAGTGTGCGCTGAGCCTATTGTGTGTTGCGTTATGATTGGCTGGAACCCCAGCCACACGGTTCGCGCGTGTGCACCGTAGGATGCACCGCGATCGAACGGCAATCCACCTCCCTCACATCACACCCGTGCACCTGTAGTTGGATTGGATTTATATGCGCTAAATGCCTAGAAAATGCACATAATCCCCTAAATATGGTAAATGAGCCCGGAAAAATGCCAAATTTGAACACGGTGATTTGCAGGGTGTATGTTCCACTACAAAAAAACACACATCAGTGACATTTAGGGCCGAACGAAATTTTTTTCTGTCATACTTATGACACTTCTATGACGGTAATTGTGACAAAACCCGGTATCATCATAGATGTGGTGGGCTCCTACTTCTATGACAAAAAATCATGACAAAAAATGGGCTTTTCGTCCTGAGCGGGCTGGAGACGCAGCTGCATGACATTCTTTGGGCTGTCCATGACGAAAAAATTGTGGTAGAAGCGAGGGCGAGGAAAATATCGGGGTGTTCCTGGTTACGGTGGGTGGTCAGGGCCGAGCGATGCATGGAGGTTTGCGCGTTTCTCTCGTACACGCACGCGCGTGGGTGCGAGGCGTTGGGCTCTAATTGAACCCGAGCGAGGCGTTCGCCTACTAAACCCGAAAGGACAGACCGCAGTTACGCGTTACATCGAACCCGAGCGATCGATCGATGGTCGTTAATCGAACCCGATCGGCGGTTCCTTCGCCATCGCCGCTAATCAAGCCGATCGATGCTGCCTCTGGATGAACCGTGAGCGTTCCTGGGGGGTTTGTATGAACAGTTCCCGGTGGGGGTGGATGAACATGACCCCGTAGTGTTACCTCTGGATGTACAGGACCCCGATCGATCGAGCCGGTTGGGGCTGGATGAACAGGACCCAGTGGATGGCTGGATGAACAGGACGACCCCGTGAAGGGCTGGATGAACAGTAGCCCATGGAGGGGTGGTTGAACAGGAGCCCGTGGAGAGGACAGGTTGAACAGTAGCCGGTGGATTAGCACGCGGTGGAGGCTGGATGAACAGGAGCCCGTGGATGAACAGTCGCTTGTGGAGGCTGAAGGAGGTCGACGGTGGATGAACAGTAGCCCATGGAGGCTGGAGGGGGTCGACGGTGGAGATGAACAGTATCCCGTGGAGTCCCGTTTTGCGGTACGCCACACCCCTCCCGACGAACAGGACCCCTGTTTCGACCGTAGCGCTCCAACACAAGTCCGTTTCCTCCGTTTTGCGATACGCCACACCCCTCCCGATCAACAGGACCCCGTTTCAAACGTGGCTGGTCGATCACAAGGCCTTTTCCTCTGTTTTGAGGTATGCCAGACCCCTCCCGATGAACAGGATCCCGTTTCGACCGTGGCCGGTCAAACACAAGGCTGTTTCCTCCGTTCTGCGGTACGCCAGGCCTCGTTTCCATCGGCTGTTCCGTCCAAGCCCTCCCGACGAACACGACGACGCATTCTGTTCCGACCCAGCCAGTTGGCTCCCCATGAACACGACGATGACGCTGTTTCTCCGTTCCGACCCAGCCATGCACACGAGCCCTGGTCATACGTATGCACAAGTAGACGTTCAAGATCTTGCCCGTATGTACGTACGTGGCCGTATTTTCTTTCTTGCACACTGGCCGCTTGCTACCTCTTGAGCACTGCGTTGGTTTTCCCTTGAAAAGGAAAGGGTGATGCAGCAAAGTAGCGTAAGTATTTCCCTCAGCTTTTGAGAACCAAGGTACCAATCCAGCAGGAGGCCACGCACGAGTCCCTCGGACCTATACAAACAAATAAATCCTCGCAACCAACGCGATAAGGGGTTGTCAATCCCAACACGGTCACTTACGAGAGTGAGATTTGATAGATATGATAGGATAATTTTTTTGGTATTTTTATGATAAAGATGCAAAGTAAAATAAAAGAAAAATAAAAGGCAATGGAAATAGCTAAGTGTTGGAAGATTAATATGATGGAAAATAGACCCGGGGGCCATAGGTTTCACTAGTGGATTCTCTCAAGAGCATACGTATTTACGGTGGGTGAACAAATTACTGTTGAGCAATTGACAGAATTGAGCATAGTTATGATAATATCTAGGTATGATCATGTATATAGGCATCATGTCTGAGACAAGTAGACCGACTCCTGCCTGCATCTACTACTATTACTCCACACATCGACCGCTATCCAGACTGCATCTAGAGTATTAAGTTCATAAGAACAGAGTAACGCTTTAAGCAAGATGACATGATGCAGAGGGATAAACTCATGCAATATGATATAAACCCCATCTTGTTATCCTCGATGGCAACAATACAATACGTGCCTTGCTGCCCCTACTGTCACTGTGAAAGGACACCGCAAGATTGAACCCAAAGCTAAGCACTTCTCCCATTGCAAGAAAGATCAATCTAGTAGGCCAAACCAAACTGATAATTCGATGAGACCTGCAAAGATAACCAATCATACATAAAATAATTCAGAAGATTCAAATATTGTTCATAGATAAACTTGATCATAAACCCACAATTCGTCGGTCTCAACAAACACACCGCAAAAGAAGATTACATCAAATAGATCTCCATGAGAGAGGGGGAGAACATTGTATTGAGATCACAAAAGAGAGAAGAAGCCATCTAGCTAATAACTATGGACCCGAAGGTCTGAGGTAAACTACTCACACATCATCGGAGAGGCTATGGTGTTGATGTAGAAGCCCTCCATGATCGATGCCCCCTTCGGCGGAGCTCCTAATGTGCCCCAAGATGGGATCTCACGGAGTGCAGAAGGTTGCGGTGGTGGAATTAGGTTTTTGGCTCCGTGTCCGTAGTTTGGGGTACGTATGTGTATATAGGAGGAAGGAGTACGTCGGTGGAGCAACAGGGGACCCACGAGGGTGGAGGGCGCGCCTGGGGGGGGGGGGAGGGGGTAGGCGCGCCCCTACCTCGTGGCTTCCTGGTTGAAGTCTTGACGTAAGGTCCAAGTCCTCTGGATCACGTTCATTCCGAAAATCACGTTCCCGAAGGTTTCATTCCATTTGGACACTGTTTGATATTCTTTTTCTGCGAAACTCTGAAATAGGCAAAAAACAACAATTCTGGGCTGGGCCTCGGTTAATAGGTTTGTCCCAAAACAATATAAAAGTGTATAATAAAGCGTAATAATGTCCAAACCAGAATATAATATAGCATGGAGCTATAAAAAATTATAGACACGTTGGAGACGTATCAGGCATCCCCAAGCTTAATTCCTGCTCGTCCTCGAGTAGGTAAATGATAAAAACGGAATTTTTGATGTGGAATGCTACTTGGCATAATTTCAATATAACCCTTCTTATTGTGGCATGAATGTTCAGATTTGATATGATTCAAGATAAAAGTTTAATGTTGACATAAAAACAATAATACTTCAAGCATACTAACTAGGCAATTATTCTTATCAAAATAACATAGCCAAAGCAAGTTATCCCTACAAAATCATATAGTCTGGCTATGCTCCATCTTCCCCACACAAAATATTCATATCATGTACGACCCCGGTTTTGGCCAAGCAATTGGTTCATACTTTTAACGCGCTTCAGCCTTTTCAACTCTTACGCAATACATGAGCGCAAGCCATGGATATAGCACTATGGTGGAATAAGGTATAATGGTAGGGGTTATGTGGGAAGACAAAAAAGGAGAAAGTCTCACATCAACAAGGCTAATTAACGGGCTATGGAGATGCCCATCAATTGATGTTAATGCGAGGAGTAGGGCTTGCCATGCAACGGTTGCACTAGAGCTATAAGTGTATGAAACCTCAAAAAGAAACTAAGTGGGTGTGCATCCAACTTGCTTGCTCACGAAGACCTCGGGCATTTGAGGAAGCCCATCATTGGAATATACAAGCCAAGTTCTATAATGAAATTTCCCACTAGTATATGAAAGTGACAAAATGATAGACTCTCTATTATGAAGATCACGGTGCTACTTTGAAGCACAAGTGTGGTAAAAGGATAGTAACATTGTCCCTTCTCTCTTTTTCTCTCATTTTTTTATTTGGGCCTTTTCTCCTTTTTTTATGGCCTCTTTTTTTTATTTAGTCCGGAGTCTCATCCTGACTTGTGGGGGAATCATAGTCTCCATCATCCTTTCCTCACTTGGGACAATGCTCTAATAACGATGATCATCACACTTTATTTACTTACAACTCATGAATTACAACTCAATACTTAGAACAAAATATGACTCTATGTGAATGCCTCCAGTGGTGTACTGGGATATGCAATGAATCAAGAGCGACATGTATGAAAGAGTTATGAACGGTGGCTTTGCCACAAATACAATGTCAACTACATGATCATGCAAAGCAATATGACAATAATGGAGTATGTCATGATAAATGAAACGGTGGAAAGTTGCATGGCAATGTATCTCGGAATGGCTATGGAAATGCCATGATAGGTAGGTATGGTGGCTGTTTTGAGGAATATATAAGGAGGTTTATGTGTGATAGAGCATATCATATCACGGGGTTTGGATGCACCGGCGAAGTTTGCACCAACTCTCAAGGTGAGAAATGGCAATGCGCGGTACCGAAGAGGCTAGAAGATTGCGGAAAGGTAAGTGTGCGTATAATCCATGGACTCACATTAGTCATAAAGAACTCATGAACTTATTGCAAAAATTTATTAGCCCTCGAAGCAAAGTACTACTACGCATGCTCCTAAGGGAAGGGTTGGTAGGAGTTAACCATCGCGCGATCCCGACCGCCACACAAAGGAAGACAATCAAGAAATACTTCATGCTCCGACTTTGTTACATAAAGGTTCACCATACGTGCATGCTACGGGAATCACAAACTCCAACACATGTATTTTTCAATTCCACAATTACTCAACTAGCACAACTATGATATTACTACCTTTATATCTCAAAACAATTATCAAGCATCAAATTTCTCATGATATTAATTAAAGCAAATTTCCATGCTATTTTAAGACTCTCAAAATAATATAAGTGAAGCATGAGAGATCAATAGTTTCTATAAAACAAATCCACCACCGTGCTCTAAAAGATATAAGTGAAGCACTAGAGCAAAAACTATATAGCTCCAAAACTATCAATGAAGCACACCGAGTATTCTAATAAATTCCGAATCAAGTGTGACTCTCTCAAAAGGTGTGTACATCAAGGATGATTGTGGTAAACTAACAAATAAAGACTCAAATAATACAAGACGCTGCAAGGAAAACACATATCATGTGGTGAGTAAAAATATAGCTCCAAGTAAAGTTACCGATGGAAGTAGACGAAAGAGGGGATGCCTTCCGGGGCATCCCCAAGCTTTGTCTTTTAGGTGTCCTTAGATTATCTTGGGGTGCCATGGGCATCCCCAAGCTTAGGCTCTTGCCACTCCTTGTTCCATAATCCATCAAATCTTTTACCCAAAACTTGAAAACTTCACAACACAAAACTCAGCAGAAAATCTCGCGAGCTCCTTCAGCGAAAGAAAACAAAAGACCACTTCAAGGTACTGTAATGAACTCATTCTTTATTTATATTGATGTTAAACCTACTATATTACAACTTCTCTATGGTTTATAAACTATTTTACTAGCCATAGATTCATCAAAATAAGCAAACAACACACGAAAAACAGAATCTGTCAAAAACAGAACAGTCTGTAGTAATATCTAACTAACGCAAACTTCTGGAACTTCAAAAATTCAGCCAAAATAGGAAGACCTGGAAAATTTGTTTATTGATCAGCAGCAATTGGAATCAATATTTTATCTCGTTCTGGTGATTTTTAACAATTATTTTCGTGAACAGAAAGTTTCTGGAATTTTCAGCAAGATCAAAAAACTATCATCCAAGAAGATCCTATAGGTTAAACTTGGCACAAACACTAATTAAAACATAAAAACACGTTTAACCAGAGGATATATCAAATATTTATTCCTAAACAGAAGAAAAAAGAAAAAAAACTAAAAATAAAATTGGGTTGCCTCCCAACAAGCGCTATCGTTTAACGCCCCTAGCTAGGCATAAAAGCAAGGATAGATCTAGGTATTGCCATCTTTCGTAGGCAATTCTTCAATGAGACATCTATCATCCTTAGGAGTTTCTTTATTTTTGTTAAATATCAAACTTCTAGGCACATAACCAAAAAATTCATCTGTAGCAAATGGTTCCTTAATGATAGTAAAAAGATTGGGATGCATACTTATAGATTTGAGGTCCGCAGTTTCCTTACTAGAGGATTCACCCTTATTTTTAGGAACATACATAAGCTTGGAAATTTTAGTTGGAGGACTTGGGGTATTCTTTACGGAAGAAAAAGCGGTTCCCAAGTTGGTAATGATCCCCTCAAGTTTATCGATTCTAGTGGAATCTTGATTTATTCTTTCATTAACTATGGGTTCCTTCTCCTTAATATTTCTCAAAGTGACTCCTACTTTAGATCCATATTGGTAATTTTGTTGTGGATATTTTTATCCAAATTTTCGATTAACTCTACGGTAGCAACTTTATTTTCAATAATTTCAAGTCTTTGCATTACATGCTCCAAAGTTAACATAGTTCCATTAACCAAAAGAGGTGGTGAGCCAAACAAAATCTATCATAGCATTATAAGAATCAAAAGTATGGCTACCCAATAAATTCCCTTCGGTAATGGTATCAAGGATATATCTGTACCAGGGAGTGGCAACTACATAGAAATTGCGGAGAAGAATGGAAGTAGATTGCTTCCAGGTAGATCTATTTTGAGCATTGCAAATTCTATACCAGGCGTCCTTGAGATTTTCTCCCTCCCTTTGCTTAGAATTTATAACTTCATTCTCGAGAGACAACGGAGAAGATAGAGGACTAGCCATAACAACAAGCAAACAAAAAAGAGAGGGCGAATAAAACAGCAAGGGTGAAGTGGGGGAGAGGAAAACGAGAGGCAAATGGCAAATAATGTAATGCGGGAGATAAGGGTTTGTGATGGGTACTTGGTATGTCGACTTTTACGTAGACTCCCCGGCAACGGCGCCAGAAATCCTTCTTGCTACCTCTTGAGCACTGCGCTGGTTTTCCCTTGAAGAGGAAAGGGTTATGCAGCAAAGTAGCGTAAGTATTTCCCTAAGTTTTTGAGAACCAAGGTATCAATCCAGTAGGAGGCCACGCATGAGTCCCTCGCACCTACACAAACAAATAAATCCTCGCAACCAACGCGATAAGGGGTTGTCAATCCCTACACGGTCACTTACTTAGAGTGAGATCTGATAGATATGATAGGATAATATTTTTGGTATTTTTATGATAAAGATGCAAAGTAAAATAAAAGCAAAATAAAAGGCAATGGAAATATCTAAGTGTTGGAAGATTAATATGATGGAAAATAGACCCGAGGGCCATAGATTTCACTAGTGACTTCTCTCAAGAGCATAAGTATTTACGATGGGTGAACAAATTACTGTTGAGCAATTGACAGAATTGAGCATAGTTATGATAATATCTAGGTATGATCATGTATATAGGCATCACGTCCGAGACAAGTAGACCGACTCACCTGCATCTACTACTATTACTCCACACATTTACCACTATCCAAAGCATGCATCTAGAGTATTAAGTTCATAAGAACAGAGTAACGCTTTAAGCAAGATGACATGATGTAGGGATAAACTCATGCAATATGATATAAACCCCATCTTGTTATCCTCGATGGCAACAATACAATACGTGCCTTGCTTCCCCATCACATCGGGAAAGGACACCGCAAGATTGAACCCAAAGCTAAGCACTTCTCCCATTGCAAGAAAGATCAATCTAGTAGGCCATACCAAACTGATAATTCAAAGAGACTTGCAAAGATAACCAATCATACACAAAAGAATTCAGAGAAGATTCAAATATTGTTCATAGATAAACTTTATCATAAACCCACAATTCATCGGTCTCAACAAACACATCGCAAAAGAAGATTATATCAAATAGATCTCCACGAGAGAGGGGGAGAACATTGTATTGAGATCCAAAAAGAGAGAAGAAGCCATCTAGCTAATAACTATGGACCCGAAGGTCTGAGGTAAACTACTCACGCATCATCGAAGAGGCTATGGTGTTGATGTAGAAGCCCTCCATGATCGATGCCCTCCGTGAGCTAAAAAGGCCCCAGGATGGGATCTCACGGGTACAGAAGGTTGAAGCGGTGGAATTAGGTTTTTGGCTCCGTATCTGATAGTTTGGGGGTACGTAGGTATATATAGGAGGAAGAAGTACGTCGGTGGAGCAACGTGGGCCCCACGAGGGTGGATGGCGCCCCCAGGGGGTAGGGGCGCCCCCTGCCTCGTGCTCTCCTGGTTGATTTCTTACGTAGACTCCAAGTCCTCTGGATCACGTTTGTTCCGAAAATCATGTTCCCGAAGGTTTCATTCCGGTTGGACTCCGTTTAATATTCTTTTTCTGTGAAACACTGAAATAGGCAAAAAATAGCAATTTGGGCTGGGCCTCCGGTTAATAGGTTAGTCCCAAAAATAATATAAAAGTGTATAATAAAGCCCATTAACATCCAAAACAGAATATAATATAGCATGGAACAATAAAAAATTATAGATACGTTGGAGACGTATCAAGCATCCCCAAGCTTAATTCCTGCTCGTCCTCAAGTAGGTAAATGATAAAAACAGAATTTTTGATGTGGAATGCTACTTAGCATAATTTTCAATGTAATTCTTTTAATTGTGGTATGAATATTCAGGTCCGAAAGATTCAAGACAAAAGTTTAATATTGACATAAACATAATAATACTTCAAGCATACTAACTAAGCAATTATGTCTTCTCAAAATAACATGGCCAAAGAAAGTTATCCCTACAAAATCATATAGTCTGGCTATGCTCTATCTTCACCACACAAAGTATTTAAATCATGCACAACCCTGATGACAAGCCAAGCAATTGTTTCATACTTTTGGTGTTCTCAAAATTTTTCAATCTTCACGCTATACATGAGCGTGACCCATGGATATAGCACTATATGTGGAATAGAATGGTGGTTGTGGAGAAGACAAAATAGGGAGAAGAGAGTCTCACATTGATGACCCACAAGTATAGGGGATCTATTGTAGTCCTTTCGATAAGTGAGAGTGTCGAACCCAACGAGGAGCAGCAGGAAATGATAAGCAGTTTTCAGCAAGGTATTCTCTACAAGTACTGAAATAAGTGGTAACAGATAGCTTTGTGATAAGATAAATTGTAACGAGCAACAAGTAACAAAAGTAAATAAGGTGCAGCAAGGTGGCCCAATCCTTTTTGTAGCAAAGGACAAGCCGGAACAAACTCTTATAATAGGAAAAGCGCTCCCGAGGACACATAGGAATATCGTCAAGCTAGTTTTCATCACGCTCATATGATTCGCGTTCGGTACTTTGATAATTTGATATGTGGGTGGACCGGTGCTTGGGTGCTGTTCTTACTTGAACAAGCATCCCACTTATGATTAACCTCTATTGCAAGCATCTGCAACTACAACAAAAGTATTAAGGTAAAGCTAACCATAGCATGAAACATATGGATCCAAATCAGCCCCTTACGAAACAACGCATAAACTAGGGTTCAAGCTTCATCACTCTAGCAACCCATCATCTACTTATTAATTCCCAATGCCTTCCTCTAGGCCCAAATAATGGTGAAGTGTTATGTAGTCGACGTTCACATAACACCACTAGAGGTTAGACAACATACATCTTATCAAAATATCGAACGAATACCAAATTCACATGACTACTAATAACAAGACTTCTCCCATGTCCTCAGGAACAAACGTAACTACTCACAAAGCATATTCATGTTCATAATCAGAAGGGTAATAATGTGCATAAAGGATCTGAACATATGATCTTCCACCAAATAAACCAACTAGCATCAACTACAAGGAGTAATCAACACTACTAGCAACCTAATAGCACCAATCCTGGACTTGGAGACAAGAATTGGATACAAGAGATGAACTAGGGTTTGGAGATGAGATGGTGCTGGTGAAGATGTTGATGGAGATTGCCCTCTCCCGATGAGAGGAGCGTTGGTGATGATGATGACGATGATTTTCCCTCCCGAGGGAAGTGTCCCCGGCAGAACAGCCTCACGAGCCCTAGATTGGTTCCGCCAAGGTTCCGCCTCGTGGCGGCGGAGTCTCGTCCCGAAAGGTTGCTTATCATTTTTTTCTCATCGAAAGAGCTCATATAGGAGAAGATGGGCATCGGAGAGCCACCAGGGGGCGCATGAGGTAGGTCGGCGCGCCCAGGGGGGAGGGGCGCGCCCCCCACCCTCGTGAGCGAGGTGTGGGCCCCCTGGCCTTCATCTTTGGCGACGATTTTTCTTTATTTATTTTAAGATATTCCGTGGAGTTTCAGGACTTTTGGAGTTCTTGTGAATAGGTCTCCAATATTTGCTCCTTTTCCAGCCAGAATTCCAGTTGCCGGCATTCCCCCTCTTCATGGTAAACCTTGTGATATAAGAGAGAATAGCCATAAGTATTGTGACATAACGTGAAATAACAGCCCATAATTCGATAAATATCGATATAAAAGCATGATGCAAAATGGACGTATCAACTCCCCCAAGCTTAGACCTCGCTTGTCCTCAAGCTTAAAAGCCGATAACAATAAATATGTCCTCATGTTTAGGGGTAGAGGCGTCGATAAAAATAAAATACGGACATGAAGGCATCATGATTATTCTCATAACAGCAACATATATAGATTTGTCATATGATTACTTATGTTTAAGTGATGATCCTTTCACAAAGCCAAAGTATGAATCAGAAACCTTATTGAGCATCAACAAATTATAACCTCAGTCATTGAAGAAATTGCAATTTATCATAACATCGGAAAGAGTCTATGTCAGAGCTTAAAAGCAAGTCCACATACTCAACTATCACTTAGTCCTTCATAATTGCTAACACTCACACAATACTTGTGGTTACGGAGTTTTAATCGGACACAGAGAAAGATAGGGGCTTATAGTTTTGCCCCACCACCTTTTACCTCAAGGGTAATGTCAACAATAATAATTCATGCTCCCCTACATCCAATTAGATATATATATCATGTTCTTGCCAACATGATGAGCTTGCCAAAGGATAAAATAAAAAAGGGAAAGGTGATGATCACCGTGACTCTTACATAAGGTAGAGGATAATAATAAAAGATAGGCCCTTCGCAGAGGGAAGCAGAGGTTGCCATGCGCTTTCATGGTTGGATGCAAAAAATCTTAATTGAAAAGAACATCACTTTATATTACCCCTTGTATGTGGAACTTTATTATGCAGTCCGTCGCTTTTATTACTTCCACAACAAGTTCGTACAAAGCTTATTTCTCTGCACTAATAAGTCATGCATATTTAGAGAGCAATTTTTATTGCTTGCACCGATGACAACTTACTTGAAGGATCTTACTCAATCCATAGGTAGATATGGTGGACTCTCATGGCTAAACTGGTTTAGGGGTATTTGGAAGCACAAGTAGTATCTCTACTTGGTGATGAGAATTTGGCTAGCATGAGGGGGAAAGGCAAGCTCAACATGTTAGGAGATCCATGACAATATACTTTATCTCAGATATAAGAAAACATAACTCATTACGTTGTCTTCCTTGTCCAACATCAACTCTTTAGCATGTCATATTTTAATGAGTGTTCCCAATCATAAGAGATGTCAATGATAATATATCTATATGTGAAACCTCTCTCTCCTTATTACTTCCTATTAATTGCAATGATGACCAAAGCCATATTTTCCAACTCCCAACAACTTTTAATCATCTTACTCTTTCTATGTGAAGTTATTACTTTCACTAAGATCAATATAAACTCTTTGATTCTTTTTGTTCTTTTCTTCTTTCTATTCAAGATCATGGCAAAGTAATCAAGCCCTTGACTCAACACTAATTATATATAGCTCGCGGACTCGATTACAAAGAGAAATCATAAAGCAAAACTCAAAACTAGATCAGGCCATGACTTTTATTCTACTAAATCAAGATACCACTAATAGGATCGAACTAAGAAAAACGGTAGATAGGAGTTGTGATGGTGATACGATACCGGGGCACCTCCCCCAAGCTTGGCAGTTGCCAAGGGGAGTGCCCATACCCATGTGATTATGTCTCCTTCTTTGTTGTTGGCGGTGGAGGTGTTGTTGATGATGCAAGCTTGTCGTCCACCTTCCATGGCATAGGCTCACCCTCATAGAAGGATGATCGAATCTCCGGAATCCTCAAATCTGCAACGGAAACAGCTCGAAACGAAAATAGAGGATATTTGCGTGATACGGTCGTCAAAACCTTTGGGAAAATATATAATGAATTTTTACCAACCAGACTACGTATCATGCAAGAAAACGGAGTCCTTAGTGCGCACGTGGTGCTCACTAGGTATGGGGGCGCGCCAAGGTGGGTAGGGCGCGCCCTCCACCCTCGTGGGGGCCTCGTGTCCTCCCCGGACTGCTACTTATTTTTCTATTTTTCTAAATATTCCAAAACGGAGAAATATTGCTTTAAAAATTGTTTTGGAGACGGTTTACTTACCGTACCACATACATATTCCTTTTCGAGTCTCAAACGCTTTGAAAGTGTCCCTTATGTATTCCTCCGGTTACAGCTTTCAATAACATTGGTTTCAACATTTATAGGATTACCCGAGATATAGTGTTTGATTCTTTGACCGCTTACCACCTTCGGATTTGTGCCTTGAAGTTGTTGATTTTATGGCACCGAACGGTAGACCTCCTCGATAACGCAGGACCTTCCCATTTAGAGAGAAGTTTTCCTGCAAAAATCTTAAACGAGAGTTGTATAGCAATACATAATCACCTACATTAAACTCACGCTTTTGTATCCTTTTGTCATGCCATCTTTTAACTTTTTCTTTAAACAACTTGGCATTTTCATAAGCCTGGGTTCTCCATTCATCAACTGAGCTAATATCAAATAACCTCTTCTCACCAACAAGTTTGAAATCATAGTTGAGCTCTTTAATAGCCCAATATGCCTTATGTTCTAGTTCGAGAGGTAAGTGACATGCTTTTCCATAAACCATTTTATACGGAGACATACCCATAGGATTCTTATATGCAGTTCTATATGCCCATAATGCATCATCAAGTTTCTTGGACCAATTCTTTCTAGACCTATTAACAGTCTTTTGCAAAATTAATTTGAGCTCTCCATTGCTCAATTCTACTTGACCACTAGATCATGGGTGATATGGAGATGCAATTCTATGATTAACGTCATATTTAGCAAGCATTTTACGGAAAGCACCATGAATAAAGTGTGAACCACCACCAGTCATTAAATATCTAGGGACTCCAAACCTCGTAAAATAACTTCCTTAAGCATTTTAATAGAAGTGTTATGATCAGCACTACTAGTTGGAATAGCTTCTACCCACTTAGTAACGTAATCAACATCAAATAAAATATGTGTATATCCATTAGAGGCAGGAAAAGGTCCCATATAATCAAAGCCCCAAACATCAAATGGTTCAATAACAAGTGAATAATTCATAGGCATTTCTTGACGTCTACTAATATTACCAATTCTTTGACATTCATCACAAGATAAAACAAACTTACGGGCATCCTTGAAGAGAGTAGGCCAATAAAAACCAGATTGCAATACCTTGTGTGCAGTTCTGTCTCCAGCGTGGTGTCCTCCATAAGCTTCGGAGTGACACTTGCGTAGGATTTGTTCCTGTTCATGCTCAGGTACACAACGTCTAATAACACCATCTACTCCTTCCTTATAAAGATGTGGGTCATCCCAAAAGTAATGTCGCAAATCATAAAAGAACTTTTTCTTTTGTTGGTATGTGAAGCCAGGTGGTATAAATTTGGCAACAATATAATTAGCATAATCAGCATACCATGGAGTGCTACGAGAAGTGCTTATGACATTTAATTGTTCATCAGGAAAGCTATCATCAATAGGTAGTGGGTCATCAAGAACATTCTCTAACCTAGATAAGTTGTCTGCAACGGGTTCTCAGCTCCTTTTCTATCAACAATATGCAAATCAAATTCTTGCAGCAAGAGAACCCATCTAATAAGTCTAGGTTTAGCATCTTTCTTTTCCATAAGATATTTAATAGCAGCATGATCGGTGTGAATAGTTACTTTAGAATCAACAATATAGGGTCTGAATTTATCACATGCAAATACAACTGCTAAAAGTTCCTTTTCGCTAGTAGCATAATTTCTTTGAGCATTGTCTAGAGTTTTACTAGCATAATGGATAACATTTAATTTCTTATCAACTCTTTTCCCTAGAACAACACCTACGACATAATCACTAGCATCATACATAATTTCAAAGGGAAAATTCCAATCAGGTGGCTGAACAATAGGTGCAGAGACTAATGCTTTCTTAAGTATTTCAAATGCTTCTACACAATCATCATCAAAGAAAAATGGTACATATTTTTGTAATAAATTAGTCAGAGGCCAAGAGATTTTTGAGAAGTCCTTAATGAACCTCCTATAAAATCCGGCGTGACCAAGGAAACTTCTTATACCTTTGATGTCCTTGGGACATGGCATCTTTTCAATAGCATCAACCTTGGCTTTATCAACTTCAATACCTTTTTCAGAAACTTTGTGCCCCAAGACAATACCTTCATTAACCATAAAGTGGCACTTTTCCCAATTCAAGACAAGATTAGTTTCTTCACATCTCTGCAAAACTCGATCAAGATTGCTCAAGCAATCATCAAAAGAGGAACCATAGACGGAAAAGTCGTCCATGAAAACCTCACAAATCTTTTCACAAAAATCCGAGAATATAGCCATCATGCATCTTTGAAAGGTAGCAGGTGCATTACATAAACCAAAAGGCATACGTCTATAAGCAAAAGTACCAAAAGGGCATGTAAAAGTAGTCTTTGATTGATCTTTAGCCGACACAGGTATTTGAGAGAAACCAAAATAACCATCTAGAAAGAAATAATGTGTATGTTTGCATAATCTTTCTAGCATTTGATCAATAAAAGGTAAGGGGTAATGATCTTTCTTAGTAGCTTTATTTAATTTGTGGAAATCAATTACCATCCTATAACCTGTAATAATTCTTTGCGGAATCAATTCATCTTTATCATTAGGGACAACAGTAATACCTCCCTTCTTAGGGACACAATGGACATGACTTACCCACTGACTATCAAAGAACGGGATAAATTATACGTGCCTCCAGAAGCTTGAGTATTTCTTTTCTTACCACTTCTTTCATTTTAGGATTCAAACGTTGTTGAGGATCACGAACTGGTTTGGCATCCACTTCCAAATTTATTTTATGCTGACATAGAGTGGGGCTAATGCCCTTAAGGTCATCGAGAGTATAACCAATTGCTGCACGGTGCTTCTTCAGAGTTTTCAATAATCTTTCTTCTTCATGCTCTGAAAGGTTAGCACTAAAATAACAGGATATATTTTCTTTTCATCAAGATAAGCATATTTAAGATTATCAGGCAACGGTTTAAGCTCAAACACGGGATCACCCTTGGGTGGAGGAGGATCCCCTAGGATTTCAACAGGCAAATTGTGTTTCAGAATAGGTTCCTGTTTAAAGAATACTTCATCTATTCCCTTCTTTCATTCATGAACATCTCATTTTCATGGTCTAGCAAATAGTGTTCGAAAGGATCACTAGGAGGTACGGCAATAGAAGCAAGACCAATAATTTCATCCTTACTAGGCAATTCTTCCTCACGATGTTGTTTACTAAATTTAGAGAAATTAAACTCATGAACCATATCATCCAAGCCAACAGTAACAACATTCTTTTTGCAGTCTATCGTAGCATTAAAAGATTCAAGAAGGGTCTACCAAAAATAATGGGACAAAAGCTATCTTGTGGAGAACCAAGAACAAGGAAATCAGCGGGATATTTGGTTTTTCCACACAAGACTTCAACATCTCTAACAATTCCCATTGCATATATAGTATCTCTATTGGCAAGTTTAATTGTAACATCAATATCTTCTAACTCAAAGAAAAGCGATATCATGCATAATTTCTTTATATAAGTCAATGGGTATAACACTAGCACTAGCACCCATATCACATAAGCCATGATAACAATGATCTCCTATTTTAACAGAAATAACAGGCACGCCTACCACAGGTCTATGTTTATCTCTATCACAGGGTTTAGCAATTCTAGAAGGTTCACCAGAGAATTGAATGACATGCCCATCAATATTATCAGACAAGAGATCTTTAACAATAGCAATATTAGGTTCTACTTTGACTTGCTCAGGAGGTGTATAAGTTCTAATATTGCTTTTACTTAACAACAGTTGAAGCTTTAGCATGATCCTTTACTCTAACAGGGAAAGGTGGTTTCTCAACATAAGAGGTAGAAACAATAGGATCATTATAAGTGACAGTCTTTTCTTCAACTTTAATAGGTGTAGCTGCTTTTACTTCTATGGGAGGATGATATTTAAACCACTTCTCCTTGGGGAGATCAACATAAGTAGCAAAATATTCACAGAAAGAAGCTACTATCTCAGAGTCAAGTCCATATTTAGTGCTAAACTTACGAAAAATATCGGTATCCATAAAAGATTTAACACAATCAAACTTAGGTGTCATACCTGACTCCTTACCTTCTTCGAGGTCCCAATCTTCAGAGTTGCGTTTAATTCTATCCAATAAATTCCATCTGAATTCAATAGTCTTCATCATAAAAGAGCCAACACAAGAAGTATCGAGCATGGTTTGATTATTATAAGAAAGCCGAGCATAAAAACTTTGCATAATTATTTCTCTTGAGAGATCATGATTGGGGCATGAATATAACATTGATTTAAGCCTCCCCCAAGCTTGAGCGATGCTTTCTCCTTCATGAGGCCAAAAATTATATATAATTGCGATCACGATGAACAAGATGCATAGGGTAATACTTTTGATGAAATTCCAATTTCACTCTTTTATAGTTCCATGATCTCGTATCATCACATAGCCTATACCATGTCAATGCGTCCCCCTCCAAAGAAAAAGGGAAAGCCTTCTTCTTAACAACATCATCGGGTATACCTGCAAGCTTAAATAGTCCACAAATAACATCCACATAGCGTAGATGCTCTTCAGGATGCTTTGTTCCATCTCCTGCAAAAGTGTTAGCTAGCAGTTTTTCCATCATACCCGAAGGAAATTCAAAAGGAGTTTCATTTTCAATAGGTTCAGTAGGTTGAGGAGCTACTCTTTGCTCTACTGGACGGGGTGAAGATACCCCGAACAAGCCCCTCAGAGATTCACTTTCCATAGTAACAAGTGACAGAAAATTTCAGCACACTATATAAATTTTTCCTTACCAAATTCCACCTACCAAAGGCGCTACACTCCCCGGCAACGGTGCCAGAAAAGAGTCTTGATGACCCACAAGTATAGGGGATCTATCATAGTCCTTTCGATAAGTAAGAGTGTCGAACCCAACGAGGAGCGTATGAAATGATAAGCAGTTTTCAGCAAGGTATTCTCTGCAAGTACTGAAATAAGTGGTAACAGATAGTTTTGTGATAAGATGAATTGTAACGAGCAACAAGTAACAAAAGTAAATAAGGTGCAGCAAGGTGGCCAATCCTTTTTGTAGCAAAGGACAAGCCGGAACAAACTCTTATAATAGGAAAAGCGCTCTCGAGGACACATGGGAATATCGTCAAGCTAGTTTTCATCACGCTCATATGATTCGCGTTCGATACTTTGATAATTTGATATGTGGGTGCACCAGTGCTTGGGTGCTGTTCTTACTTGAACAAGCATCCCACTTATGATTAACCTCTATTGCAAGCATCCGCAACTACAACAAAAGTATTAAGGTAAACCTAACCATAGCATGAAACATATGGATCCAAATCAGCCCCTTACGAAGCAACGCATAAACTAGGGTTCAAGCTTCTGTCGCTCTAGCAACCCATCATCTACTTATTACTTCCCAATGCCTTCCTCTATACTTGTGAAGTGTTATGTAGTCGACGTTCACATAACACCACTAGAGGTTAGACCACATACATCTTATCAAAATATCGAACGAATACCAAATTCACATGACTACTAATAACAAGACTTCTCCCGTGTCCTCAGGAACAAACGTAACTACTCACAACGCATATTCATGTTCATAATTAGAGGGGTAATAATGTGCATAAAGGATCTGAACATATGATCTTCCACCAAATAAACCAGCTAGCATCAACTACAAGGAGTAATCAACACTACTAGCAACCTACTAGCACCAATCCCGGACTTGGAGACAAGAATTGGATACAAGAGATGAACTAGGGTTTGGAGATGAGATGGTGCTGGTGAAGATGTTGATGGAGATTTCCCTCTCCGATGAGAGGAGCGTTGGTGATGATGATGACGATGATTTCCCTCCCGAGGGAAGTGTCCCCGGCAGAACAGCTCATGAGCCCTAGATTGGTTCCGCCAAGGTTCCGCCTCGTGGCGGCGGAGTCTCGTCCTGAAAGGTTGCTTATCATTTTTTTCTCATCGAAAGAGCTCATATAGGAGAAGATGGGCATCGGAGAGCCACCAGGGGGCCCACGAGGTAGGGGGGTGCGCCAAGGGGAGGGGCGCGCCCCCACCCTCATGAGCAGGGTGTGGCCCCCTGGCCTTCATCTTTGGCGACGATTTTTCTTTATTTATTTTAAGATATTCTGTGGAGTTTCAGGACTTTTGGAGTTGCGCAGAATAGGTCTCCAATATTTGCTCCTTTTCCAGCCAGAATTCCAGCTTCCGGCATTCCCCCTCTTCATGGTAAACCTTGTAAAATAAGAAAGAATAGCCATAAGTATTGTGACATAACGTGAAATAACAGCCCATAATGCGATAAATATCGATATAAAAGCATGATGCAAAATGGACGTATCACACATCAACTAGGCGTATCAACGGGCTATGGAGATGCCCATTAATAGATATCAATGTGAGTGAGTAGGGATTGCCATGCAACGGATGCACTAGAGCTATAAGTATATAAAAGCTCAACAAAAGAAACTAAGTGGGTGTGATATACAAGCCAAGTTCTATAATGAAAAATTCCCACTAGTATATGAAAGTGATATCATAGGAGACTCTCTATCATGAAGATCATGGTGCTACTTTGAAGCACAAGTGTGGTAAAAGGATAGTAACATTGTCCCTTCTCTCTTTTTCTCTCATTATTTTTTTATTTTTTTATTTGGGCCTTTTCTCTCTTTATTTTATGGCCTCTTTTTTTTTTCTTTTTTTATTTTTCGTCCGGAGTCTCATCCCAACTTGTGGGGGAATCATAGTCTCCATCATCCTTTCCTCACTTGGGACAATGCTCTAAAAATGATGATCATCACACTTTTATTTACTTACAACTTAACAATTACAACTCAATACTTAGAACAAAATATGAGTCTATGTGAATGCCTCCGGCGGTGTACCGGGATATGCAATGAATCAAGAGTGACATATATGAAAGAATTATGAACGGTGGCTTTGCCACAAATACGATGCCAATTACATGATCATGCGAAGCAATATGACAATGATGGAGCGTGTCATAATAAACGGAACGGTGGTAAGTTGCATGGCAATATATATCAGAATGGCTATGGAAATGCCATGATAGGTAGGTATGGTGGCTGTTTTGAGGAAGGTATATGGTGGGTGTATGATACCGTGAAAAGTGCGCGGTATTAGAGAGGCTAGCAATGGTGGAAGGAAGAGAGTGCGATAATCCATGGACTCAACATCACCATAAAGAACTCATATATTTATTGGAAAAGTCTACAAGTTATCAAAGCAAAGTATTGCGCAGATGCTCCTAGGGGATAGATTGGTAGGAAAAGACCATCGCCATTCCCCGACCGCCACTCATAAGGAAGACAATCAATAAATAAATCATGCTCCGACTTCATCACATAACGGTTCACCATACATGCATGCTACGGGAATCACAAACTTTAACACAAGTATTTCTCAAATTCATAGCCACTCAACTAGCATGACTCTGATATCACCATCTTCATATCTCAAAACAATTATCAAGTATCAAACTTCTCATAGGATTCAACACACTTATAAGAAAAGTTTAATAATCTTGGATACCTATTACTTTAGGACTAATTTCTCAATTTAAGCAAATTACCATGCTGTTTTGTAGGACTCTCAAAATAATATAAGTGAAGCATGAGAGAACAATAGTTTCTATAAAACAAATCCACCACCGTGCTCTAAAAGACATAAGTGAAGCACTAGAGCAAAAACTATATAGCTCAAAAGATATAAGTGAAGCACATAGATTATTCTAACAAATTCCGAATCAAGTGTGTCTCTCTCAAAAGGTGTGTACAGCAAGGATGATTGTGGTAAACTAACAAATAAAGACTCAAATAATACAAGACGCTCCAAGCAAAACACATATCATGTGGTGAATAAAAATATAGCTCCAAGTAAAGTTACCGATGGAAGTAGATTTAAAGAGGGGATGCCTTCCGGGGCATCCCCAAGCTTTGGCTTTTAGGTGTCCTTAGATTATCTTGGTGTGCCATGGGCATCCCCAAGCTTAGGCTCTTGCCACTCCTTGTTCCATAATCCATCAAATCTTTTACCCAAAACTTGAAAACTTCACAACACAAAACTCAGCAGAAAATCTCGTGAGCTCCGTTAGCGAAAGAAAACAAAAGAACACTTCAAGGTACAGAAGGTTGCGGCGGTGGAATTAGGTTTTTGGCTCCGTATCTGATAGTTTGGGGGTACGTAGGTATATATAGGAGGACGAAGTACGTCGGTGGAGCAACGTGGGCCCCACGAGGGTGGAGGGCGCCCCCTGCCTCGTGCTCTCCTGGTTGATTTCTTACGTAGACTCCAAGTCCTCTGGATCACGTTTGTTCCGAAAATCACGTTCCCGAAGGTTTCATTAAGTTTGGACTCCGTTTGATATTCTTTTTCTGCGAAACACTAAAATTGGCAAAAAAACCAGCAATTTGGGCTGGGCCTCCGGTTAATAGGTTAGTCCCAAAAATAATATAAAAGTGTATAATAAAGCCCATTAACATCCAAAACAGAATATAATATAGCATGGAACAATAAAAAATTATAGATACGTTGGAGACGTATCACGAAACAACACGTCCGGTACGTGCGAACGATCATCAATCATTCACCACCGTCTGATCGAGCCAGGAACCACCTGCAACTGCCATGCCACTTTTCTTTGAAAGGTTCTGGGATTAGGAAGGGTAGGGACACCAGGCGGCCTACAACATCATATCAAGTTGGAGTCAAATAAAAAAGGGCTCTTGATGTAGTCAATCTTAAGAACAACATGTTATGAGCATGAATATTTTTTCAAGAAATGTTGACAGAATATAAGAAAGCCATCATGATATCATAGGAAAGTAACATACTGCTGTAACAGCCGTTTGTAGCGATGACTAGAGTAGGCCGGCAATACGTCCAGCCATAGAAGGAGTCGACAGCGTAAATGAAGCCCTTGTGTTCAATGGCATCAGAGAACCATGGAGGATGTATGATCCTGCGATGGACGTGCAGATTTATATACTTACCGCAGTGACCTGTCAGATAGGTGAGACCGCGGTTGAAGAACGCAATTAGCCTGAAGTCTTTATAATTCTCAGATCTTGTGGGCACTTGGCAGATTAGAACCTTGAGCAAATCAAACTCGGTATCATGTTGGCTACTGTAAGATTCCAAATATTCTGGGCCGCGTGCCAAAGCAGTGCAGTGTTAATCGAAGGAAGGGGGATCAATCGCCGAGTGTAGACCTCCACGAGCATCCAGCTGCTGCGACCGTCGACGAGCACCATCCAAGACATGTTCATGCCGACCCAGTACATACTGTTAATGTAGTTGAGGGTGACGGGGATCGGATCGCAGTCAAGGGGGTTGATGCTTGCCACCCTACGTTCGTTGTGCTGTGTGACACACCGTTTCTGAAGATCAGGCGACATCAGCAAGCAAGGAGCTGGCTTAAAAAGCTCCGGCCTGAGGGCTTTGAGTAAACGGTATAGCCCCGACGAGCACGCGGCGAGCGGCATGGTACTTAGATTGTCCACACACGAAACTATGAGCTTGATTACCTCTGTGGGGAGCGAATTCCAGCCACTTTTTCAGCGAACGCTTCTCGGTTCTGCCATTGCTAGTGCTTGGGTTTCGGATGAGGGGGGGAGGGGGAGGCGCCTTAGCGGGGATGGAAGATTGGACGAGGGGGGGGGGGGGGGAGGCGCCTTAGCGGGGATGGAAGAGCGGACAAAGATGGAGAAGCGAATATGTGCTACAGGCGGTTCCTCACTATGCACATCGTCAGGGGGAGTTCTTCTATATCTTGCAATCAAATTCTTCAGTATCAGTATTTACACTTCATATGTTTATCCCCGTTGAAAACTTAACATATATTGTCATCAATCACCAAAAAGGGGGAGATTGTAAGTGCATCTAGTGCCCCTTAGTGATTTTGCTGTATTGAAGACTTATAGGTTAAGGGACTATTGTGTTTGTAAGTATACACAGGTCTATAAGTCCATGAGGAGTTTGATATTTACAGAGAAAGTCGACCCCTAAAAATGAAGTTCTTCGACTGAAGACTTTGGATTTCTGAAGACTTTGAAAGTGAAGAAATTGGTGTGACCTTGAAGACTTGGTATTCATTCGAGGAACATGAAGCGTGAAGACTTTTGTTTTCGTAGTTTCATTTTCTCTTTCTTGAGTCATAGGAAACACCGTACTGGTAAAGGGGGTCGAGGAAATACTAAGGGAAAAATTCCATGTGATGCTCAACTCAAAATCCTACACCTACCAATCCCTTCGAGTGAAGCCATTGGAAATCTCATGCAGTCCAGTCATTTTCTTCAGTGAAAGAGAAGAAGTTCTTCTGGTCGCCGAGGAATTTGTTCTGACTGAGGAGTTAGGAATTCGCCAGTGCGGATTGCCTACACAGTGAGGAACATGATAGCCCTAAGGAATTTGATACTCAAAATTCCGACCGTTGCTGTGCTATGCGCCGGCTGTCCCAAAATATCTACCAACCTAACGGTCATATAATTGAAGGCCATTTATGTCTTATCATGTCGGGCTGCTCCCTAGGCTATAAATAGCCGCCCCCTACAACCACTAGTTGGTTGGCTACTCCGAGAGAAACTGACACTTGTCATTTGAGAGCATCCCATCCTCCGAGGACTTTGAGAGAAAATCATCAAGTGAGGAAACCCAAACCCAAACACCTACAAACCCAAAGTGATTCAGCATCACTCAAGAGATTGATCCTGCGGGGATCCAATGCTTGTTACCTTTGAAGACTGTGCATCTTCCATACGGTTAGGCGTCATGGTCTAGAGCATCCAAGAGGAAATTGTGGATCGCCGAGTGACCGAGTTTGTGAAGGTTTGGAAGTCACCTGAAGACTTACCACGAGTGATTGGGCAATGTCTGTGACCTTAGCTCAAGGAGAATACAAAGGAGGACTATGTGCCCTCGTGTTTAAATACCTAGCCGCTCCAACTGCATTTGAGAATAGTCACAACAGTTGGAACTGGTCTACCAAATCATTGTCTTCACCAAGCCTACTGGTTCTATTTCCTCAACTCTTTCATTTCCTCATTACAGTTGTTGTGTGCTTGTTCATATCTGTTTCAAGTCTTTGACTGAAGACTTTCTCCATTTCCTCAGTTCAATTTCTTCAGTCTGTTTGTCTTCATCCTGTGTTATCCTGTGTTTACGCTTTCTGTACTCTGTGCTTGTTTTTATTTCATCATGATGACCATGCTTGTGTTCTGTTCTGTTTACATCTAAGTACTTTTTCCGCTGCAAGTAGTTCTTCGCTTAGGAATTTCCTCACCCGCAAATTCCTCAGTGAAGAATTCATAAAAATCGCCTATTCACCCCCCTCTAGTCAATATAACGCGCTTTCATCCCGATTTAATCCCTCCGTCTAGGTGTATAAGGGCATGGTTAATACTTAATAATATAGCCAACTGTTGACTATAAGAAAGTGCCATGTCATCTGTAGCCAACATGTATAACAATTGATACTCAAAAACTAATTCTTAAAGATCATTTCTTGCAAAGCACAATAAGTGTTATTTCTTCACAAGTTGTGGATGCAGGTTGAACAGTTGAACACTTTTGTTTGCAAAAGATACCTTTTTATCTATTTCACCCGGATGTTTGTGAGCTCTAGAGATGACCCCAACATCCTTTGTCAAAATAAACAACTCCCTGATCAATGCATTTCACTCTTCCGTGCAACGCACGGGCACCTTACTACTCCCTTAATTTTTATATACAAGGCCACAAACTCAGATTACATGTACCAATGTAAAATTTAATACCTGCTTTGCAAGTCAACTTTTCTTTTCATTTACTGGGATCATTAATATGCCGCCTGCATGAAAGCAAACTGAGTGGAGGAAGTAGCTGACTATCATTATGACCGCACGCATGCAAGTATTAAACAAGTTGCTAGTACGAGGAAATATCATTTATTTTGCCTCGATTACTGTTGGTGGCCTTGTATAGATGCAAAGTGTATATTCCATAGTGGCCTTGTATAAGTATATGGAGGGAGTACTATAGATTAGTACGACGAAAAATTGAACTAACATTATATATAGTACGATAAATGCTGTGCAAGTCACCTAAAATTATATCATTGAAAACTATGTTCAAATACGAATTCAACGATATAGTTTTTGTTGACATACACTAACATTTTGTTAGTTAAATCTTTAGTCAAATTCAATGGGGAACTAATAAAACACGACCGATGTAGTACAAGTGTAGAGGGCGGCGCTGCACGGGAGTCTCACTCTCACCCCGCTCATGGCGCGGCAGTAAAGCCTTCATATCACAAAACCCAACCACTGCCAGTAATAAGTGGCCTGGTAAAATAAACGGACAAGCAACCATCACATCCCTCCGTCTTTTTTGCATTTCATATCTCTGCATTTACTTTCTCCGGTTCATCTCACACACTCGATCACTAGCTACTACTCCTAGTATCCCTAGCTACTACTCCTAGGGCCAGTTCTTTTGGCGGCTTAAAAAATAAGCCGTCTCTTCCCCAGCTTTTCCCATAAGACTAGTCACAGTGGAGAGTAACATTACGACGCCTCACTCATTTATTTGGGCTTCTAAACTACTACTCCCTCCTTTCCGTTTTATAGGGCTTATCTCAAAATCTTAGTTTTTCCATTTTATAAGGCTCAATTTTGTTGTTCCCCATCACAATTTCAGATTCCAAGGTTCATTAAATAATTGCATGCAAGTATTAAGAGAATATTGACCAATGCATGCACTTTATGCATGCATGCATTGCAATTAATACATTGGTAAACATGATTTTTTAGGAAAACAAGAGCATTAATTGGGTGCTTTTGCAAATTACGAAAAGTATTCCACCACTTACCATCTACTACCTTGGTTGGTGAGATTTTTGAATTGAGCCCTATAAACCGGAAAGGAGGGAGTACTAGTACCTCCGTCCTGGTTTATTCGTCACCATTGTAATTTGTCGTAAATTTTGACCAAAGATTTAGCTGATAAAATGTTAGTGCATGTGACATGCACACACATTTCACTAGTTAAATTTATGATCAAAATTTGACACAAATTACAATGGGGACCAATAAACCAAGACAGAGCTAGTAGTAATGGGATTACTACTAATCTAGAAGCCTAAACAAACTGGCCCCTGGTACTCCTACTAGTAGTACTAGTACTCAAGTTGGAATTCCAATTGCACGGCACAACTTGTTAGAACATCATATGTGGCCATCTGAGCAAAGGGCAGTATGGAAGAGTGAGTGCTTTGGAAACGGCTAAGCTTATCTGGGATAGGCTGTACAAAGTCAATGAAGGAGTCTCAACACAGCGTGACTCTCGAGTTGACGTTCTTCGCAATCACTTCAACCACTTCAAAAGACTCGACAATGAAAATGTTCAACAAACCTTCGATCGCCTCACTGACATCTCAAATCAGCTTCAAGCACTTGGTGCCACTGACATCACCGACCATGAGGTGGTGAAGAAATTGCTGAGATCGCTTGATTCCTCATTTGATACTCTGGCACGAGCTATACAAGAACATGGAGATTACAAGTCACTTGATCCCGCTGATATCCTCGAGAGGCTAAACACTCATGAGTTCCAGCTTGCTGAGAAGAGAGATCTCTATGGTTCGAGCTATGGCAGATCACGTGCCTTGAAGACCAATGCAGTTTCTGAATCGAGGGTGAAGATTACGGTAGTAGCCTTGGTGATCCCAAGAACTGAGCCAGAGCTAGCACCGCTCGTGAAGAAATCCTAAGTTCTCAAGACGTGGTCGCTTTGGAAAATCCTCAAGGAGCAATGATTCCTCATCCAGTGACTACAAGAAGAGGCTATGCCAGAAATGCAAGAAACCTAGTCACTACATTCAAGATTGTCCTGAGTGGAAAAAGGAATCAAAGAAGAAGAAAGAAAAGGATTACAGTTCTGATGACTCAAAGAAGAAGAAGAAATCTTCAAAGTCTTCATCATCAAAATCCTCGAAGTCTTCATCTCACAAGAAGAGCAGCTCCAAGAAGGCTCGGGCATTCATTGGCAAGGAAATGGACTCTGAGGCTGACTGAGGAACATGAGGAAGAGGAGGCATCTGAGGAGTCCGAGTCCGGTGTGGTGAGCCTAGCTCTCGCTACTGCATTCGTCAGCAAGTCCATCTTCAACTCTGAAGAAAATGACTTCACCAACATGGCTGATGAAGGCAATGATGACTACGCTCCCACCTATTGCTTCATGGCAAAGGGTGCCAAGGTACACAAATATACCAACTCTGAATCTAGTGAGGATGAATCTGATGAAAACCTAAAGCCCAGTTATTCTAAACTTGCTAAGATTGCTGTGAAACAACAAAAGTCCTTTGAAAAGGTTCAAAACATGCTAGACAAAAGTGATGATATGTTGGGTGAAGAAATGGATCGCACTAAAACCCTAACTAAAAATCTTTAGAGACTTCAGTCTAGGTTTGACAACCTTCAAGGTCATCATAACACTCTCTTATCTGATCATGAGAAGCTTTCTTATAAATTTCTTCAAAGAAAGCAAGATCTTGAAAAGCTAAGAGTGAGTTATGAAGATCTTCAGAAGGAGCACGATTCATTACTTGCTCAACAAATCAGCGCTGCTCAGGAAAAAATCATTCCTCCATGTTTGAAGTGCATTGAACGTGAATCTGCTAATTCTTCACCTGAATGTTCAAATGCTTCAAATGTTACAAATTCTTCAACTGTCTCAGCTGTCACTAATTCCTCATCTGAGGACATTGCTAGTATCACTGATGATGCAGGGCTGAAGGAATTGTACATGATAGGCATGTACAAAAGCCTCAAAGGGCATCAGACTCTATGTGATGTCCTTAAAAGGCAGATCCTCAACAGGAACCCTAGGAAAGAGGGTATTGCCTTTGAGAGGAAAATCAATGCTGATGGAACATATTGGAAGCCTGAGCAGTACCCCAAAACCTCATGGGTTCCTGCAAAGGGACCTCTAGTAGATCCATCTACTTTGTCTGGCTTTACATGTGAATCTCCTCATTCTTCTGATGAGTCATTTGACTCCAACTATAAACTACTCAAAAATCAGAATGGTGAAGTATTTGCTAGATATGTTGGCACTAACTGCACGAACGATTCCTCTGTGAAGAAAATCTGGGTTCCCAAAAGGTGCCTTGAAAATCCACCACCGTGCTAACCCTTCTGTTTCGCAAGGAAGATTTAAGGGCTATGAATATAGGCATTATTCTTCTAACCATTATGTTCATAAGTCCTCGAAGAATTTCTCTGCTTATTCATATGCTTATCCTAACTCCTCTTATGTGAAATGAAATGGACTGGCTTCTATGCCACCTTTCTCGTATGGAGCTCGATGAGTGATGAACTCTTTGCCACCCCTTCAGATGTGGGTGGTGAAGAAAAAGAACTAATTTCTTCTGCAGGGTCAGGTCTCCAGACGTGCTTAAACGTCTAAAGAATTTGCTGGAGACCTGAATTTTCCTGAAAGGACGCAGGCTAATCATGAAGAAATGAACTTTCATTTCTGACGTCCTAATACTGCTTTATCTGTTCTATTGCTTGATGAAATTGATCTGATGAAACTGATGTCATATTCTTCACTGATGAAGTATATGAGTTCGTAAGCTGCACTAAGTCATCTGCAGGATGATCAACCCAAAGCCAATGAGTGGGTCCTCGATAGTGGATGTACAAATCACATGACTGGTGACAAGAATATATTGATGGATGTTCCCTTATCTCCATCGCATCTGAAGCATATCAACTTCGCTGACAAAGGCAAAAGTCAGGTATTGGGTCTAGGTAAGGTTGCGATCTCAAAGGATCGACACATGGACAAAGTCATGCTTGTCGAGTCCTTAGGATACAACTTCATGTCTGTCTCAATGCTTTGTGATCTCGATATGGTTGTTGTCTTTGGCAAGTATCATTGTGTTGTGACCATGGAAGCTGACAATTCCAAAGTCTTAAAAGGCTTTAGGAGAGGAGACTTGTATATTGTTGATTTCTCTACAGGACCACAACCAGCCGTACGTCTACTTGCAAAAGCTTCAGAAGGCTGGCTATGGCATCGACGACTTGGTCATGCTGGCATGAGGAATCAACACACGCTCACGAAGAAGAAGCATGTCATTGGCATTGAGAATGTCAAATTCCTCAAAGATCATTTATGCGGAGCCTGCGAAGCTGGGAAAATGACTAAGGCCAAACATCCAGCGAAGACAATCATGACTACCACTCGACCATTTGAATTGCTTCATATGGATCTCTTTGGTCCTAATCATTATTCTGCAGTTACAAATGATGCATCTCAATATGGCTTTGTTGTTGTTGATGATTACTCTCTCTACACATGGGTGCATATTGTCACTTACAAACATGAAGTGCAGGAAGTCTTCAAACAATTTTCCTCGAGCGCTTCAATCAACTTTAGTGTGAAGATCAAACACATCATAAGTGACAATGGAACTGAGTTCAAGAATTCTGGTCTTGATGACTATCTTCATGAACTTGGTATTACTCATGAGTTATCTGCTCCTTATACTCCTCAGTAGAATGGTGTCATGGAGTACAAGAACATGACTCTTGTTGAGATGGCTCGCACTATGCTTGATGAGTACAAGACGCCTCGTCGTTTCTGGATTGAGGCAATTGATACTGCATGCCACATCATCAACAGAGTATATCTTCACAAATTCCTCAAGAAGACTCCATATGAACTCCTCACTGACAAGAAACCCAATGTGAGTTATTTCAAAGTCTTTGGTGCTAAACGTTAGATTAGACATCACAATTCTAAATTTGCACCGAAAGCATATGAGGGTTTTATGCTTGGTTACGGAAAGGACTCGCACACCTACAGAGTCTTCAACAACATTCTTCACAAAGTTGCTGAAACTGTAGATGTGCGGTTCGATGAAACTAATGGCTCGCAAAGAGAGCACCTACCTTCTGTGATAGATGAACCTGCACCTGAGGAAACTATCAAGCTCAAGGCTACTGAGGATGTCATTCCTACCGAAGAATCTATTGAATAAATCATTCCAGAACATGAAGAACATCGTGCTGATGCACCTAAAGAAAATGATGCTGAAGAACATGCTGGTCAAATTCCTCAACGAGAACCCGCTCATCTTCGCGTTGCAAACGAAGTTCGGATTGAGAAAATCATCAGCGACATCAACATCCCAGGTCCTCTCACACGTTCAAGAGCTTCACATTTGTCTAACTTTTGTGGGCACTTTGCTTTCGTCTCTATCACAGAGCCCACTATGGTAGATGAAGCATTTCTGGAGCCTGAGTGGATTCAAGCTATGCAAGAAGAATTACATCAGTTCAAGCTCAACAACGTCTGGGAACTGGTTAAACATCCAGATCCTCGCAAGCACAATATCATTGGCACAAAGTGGATCTACCGCAACAAGCAATATGAAAATGGCCTTGTGGTGAGGAATAAGGCACGACTTGTAGATCAAGGCTACACACAGGTTGAAGGAATTGATTTTGATGAAACTTTTGCACCTGTTGCTAGACTTGAGGCTATTCGCATATTACTTGCTTATGCTAACCATCATGATATCACTTTATATCAAATGGATGTTAAAAGTGCATTCCTCAATGGTGAGCTTGAGGAAGAAGTATATGTTGCTCAACCTCCAGGTTTTGAAGATCCAAAGCATCCTGACAAAGTCTTCAGACTCAATAAGGCCCTGTATGGCCTCAAGCAGGCCCCTCGGGCATGGTATGATACTTTGAAGTAATTCCTCATGAAGAAATGCTTCAAACCCGGTTCACTTGACCCATCTCTTTTCACTAAATCTTATGATGGTGAATTGTTCATGTGCCAAACTTATGTTGATGATATTATCTTTGGCTGTACTGACCAACATTACAGTGATGAATTTGCCTATATGACGAGTGAAGAATATCAAATGTCTATGATGGGAGAATTGAAATTCTTCTTAGGACTTCAAATTCGTCAATAGCGCAATGGCATATTCATATCTCAGGAGAAATACCTCAAGGATGTACTGAGGAAATTCCGCATGCAAGATTGCAAAGGGGTCAAAATTCCAATGCCCACAAATGGCCATCTATGCACTGATGAAAATGGTATTGACTTTAATCAAAAGATATACCGCTCCATGATTGGCTCTTTATTGTATTTATGTGCATCTAGGCCAGATATCATGCTTAGTGTTTGCATGTGTGCCCGATTTCAAGCTACACCGAAGGAATCACACCATAAGGTTGTGAAGCATATTCTTTGATATCTGGCTCACACACCAACACTTGGATTATGGTACCCCAAGGGCTCGGCTTTTGATCTCATTGGATATTCGGACTCTGACTATGCTGGTGATCGTGTGGACCGCAAGTCAACATCAAGCACATGCCATTTCCTCGGACGATCTTTGGTCTGTTGGCCCTCGAAGAAACAGAACTGCGTATCACTGTCTACTGCTGAAGCTGAGTACATTGCTGCTGGTTCTTGCTGTGCTCAATTGCTGTGGATGAAGCAAACTCTCGAGGACTACGGCGTCAACATGAAGAATGTGCCTCTCTACTGTAACAATGAGAGTGCAATCAAGATTGCTCACAACCCAGTTCAGCACTCGAAGACAAAGCACATTCAAATTCGTCATCATTTTCTTCGTGATCATGTTTGGAAGGGAGACATCTCTATTGAGCATGTACGGATTGAAGAACAGCTAGCTGATATCTTCACAAAGCCCTTGGATGAGAAGAGATTTAGCAAGTTGAGGTGTGAGCTAAATATCCTAGAATCTTCGAATGTTCTTTCAAAAGGACACTCATATTAACACTTTTGCAAAATTGATGACTTAGATGTGCAACACGCGAAGAAACTGTTTTCTTCAATCAAATGAAGACTAACACTCTAAGTGTGAAGAGATTAACGAAGAATTTGATTCTCAGAACCCTACGACAATTGTACGCGGTGTCTGAAATCATCATTCTTACACGGTGGGTCACGCCACCACAAAAAGTTGAAAATCTTCAATTTTAGTTTTTTTGGTTTGAAATTCCTCAGTTGTTCATTTTCTTCAACTTTGCATTGTCTTCACTGTTTCCGTCGTTTTTCTTCATTGGCTATATATATATATATGTATATATATATATTTGTGTGTGTGTGTGTGAGTTTATGTCCTCTACATCATTCACTTATTGCTATTTCTTCAAGTTGCCTTTTCTACTAAGTGAATGTGATCGGACTCTTCCCCCTCTATGCTAAACTCAACCTAGTCTATTCACAAATTCTTCATGTGCGTTCTATTTGCAACTCGTTCAAAATCTTCACGGTGTCCTTGTCAGCTGAAGAACAGGCAAACGGAACTTGAAAACTTGTCTTATCTCAATTTTCGACTGTTGCCGCCTAAACCGTTCCGCATCCCTCGATAATACTTATCTATTCATCCACGATTGCCACCTCTCAGTATGTGGGTGACACATGTCAAGCGAATGAGAAGGGTCAGGGGCACGTTCGTCCAATTTCTTCGGGCGAACAGTTTTCCACTTCGGCTATAAATACCCCTCCCCTTCCTGACTTCACTTTTACTCCGCTCGACCTCTCTCCCGCTCGAGCTTCTCAAACCTAGCGCCGCCGCTACTTCATCATCGCCGGTGAGGAAGAGCTTCACTACCTTGACCTCGTCACCGTCGTACTCGCGCCGGCTGCGGATCTCTTCATTCCGCCGCCATCGTAGCTGTCTTCCTCTGCCGAGTTAGGGCGTGGAAGATCTTAACTGACGAACTTCACATCTACACTTCCCAGTTCGTCGTGTTCTTCATCCAGGGTAATTAAAAGTTACTTTAGTGCCCTCTTTGATTCAAATGTTTTCTACAAAATATTCAAAGGTGTTTATTCCTCATATTCTTCATCACACGGAAGACCCATGCTGTCACTGAAGAAGAACCTGAAATTCCTTAGCCTGTGGATCCTGAGATTGCGATTCCTGAGGTGGTGATGCAATTGACCGATACTCCTCAACCCAAGCCAAAGGATCCCTTCTCGAAGAAGCAAAAATTCAAGGCTGATGACTTCTTCGGCGAGCATGTGTTCTTCACTGACTACAACCCATATGACTCTGCTCGTCTTAGAAGGAAACGCTTCTGGACTGCTAGCCAAGCAAATGTTTATTCTTCATTGCTCTTCAACAAGGACAAAGTCTTCGATCATGAGAGTATTCCTCATGTGGACATGGAATCACTGCCTTGCTTTACCCCAGTCCTCAGTGTGCTTCATGATGCAGGACTGCTCAACTTTTGCACGGATATTTGTGATTGGAATGAAGAACTCATTCTTCAATTCTATGCCACCCTACACATCACAGGCGATGCTGATGATATCAACTCTTGGGTGTTGGATTGGATGACCGAAAACACTCATTATAAGGCACCGACCTCTGAATTACTTCACGCCCTGCCCATTAGTCCACCCCTTGAAGGAGCTCGCTGCCTGTACCAAGAGCCTGAACTCACTGCTCATTACATGCAAGTACTCATGAAGCCTCTAAAGCCTGGTCAAGCATCAAGGACCAAATTCCTCGTGAAGGAATTGCTATATGTGCCCAGAACGGTCTATCGCATTCTGACGAAGACAATGAGTCCTATCAAAGGCCATGACTAGTCTGATGAAGAAGTCGTTTGGATCATGAAGAATCTGCTATTCAACATGATGCATGGCATTCCTGTCAATCATCATCATTTCTTCATGAGGACCCTGGCCAATGTTGCACTCTCTCCGTTTGAGTTGAAGCATTATGCTCCTTGGATTATGAGATTCCTCAGAACAAGGTCTTCACTCAACTACAAGGCTGATTTTCAGAATCACCTCAGCTAATTGTCCCCAATTGAAGTCCTCAAGCGGACATATTCCTCAGCCGATGAAAAGGGCAAGGCACCTACTGTTATTGATGAAGGCATTCGTCCATTGGATGGTCAGTTTTACAAAGCTGCATCTTATTCCACCAATGATGACTCTGCCACTCATGATTCTGCCGCTCATGCATCAAAGCCAAATCCTCAAGCCACAACTCCTAGGGTGTTGACTGACCGTGAGCTTCTTCTTAGTCTTCACCAGAAGGTGGATCGAAACCATAAATGGGTTAAGCGTCAGTTTGGTTCTATTCTTCACAACATGACTACTACACATAATGCAGTGAAGAAAAACCATTTCTACCTCCATGAGGTCTTCGATTACTCGGGCTATTCTGTCACATCTATATGGTGAAGAAGATCTGAAGCAAATGGGTCTCCAAGAGGATTTTGACTGGTTTTCTCCTCCACCGAAGAAATTCAAGAAGGTCAAGGTTCCTTCTTTGGTGGCCAGCTCATATTCTTCATCACGCGATACCGACGAGCATGAAGACTTGGACGACACTGCGGCAGGCCCTACAACAACTAACGACCCCAACAACACTGGCGCTCCTTCATCATCATGATATTCTTCAGGGGTGTTAGTCCTTATTTTTCGATCCTTTTGGTCATTCGATGAAAAAGGGGGAGAAATTTGAGTTAGCCTTCTAGCGGGTCTATCTATATGGGCGTTTTTTTCTAAGTTACAACTCTCGTTCTTCTGAGACTTTATTTGATCGAGTTGTAAACTTAAACTCTATGGTGGTCTGATACTTTTGCTGAGATTTTCTGCATGCTTATTCCTCGTTAATGTTAATGCACGCATGCTGAATTACATCAGTCACCATATTTCATCATGCATTTCAAATTCTTCATATAATATGTCAAATGCGTGCGTGATTACAAGATATAGGGGAAGATCTCCATGATTATACTCTTCAAGTGTGCATTGCTTCAAAAGCAAATTCCTCACTATGCACATCGTCAGGGGGAGTTCTTCTATATCTTGCAATCAAATTCCTCGATGATGATGATTTACACTTCATGTGTTTATCCCCGTTGAAAACTTAACCTATATTGTCATCAATCACCAAAAAGGGGGAGATTATAAGTGCATCTAGTGCCCCTTAGTGATTTTGGTGTATTGAAGACTTATAGGTTAAGGGACTAATGTGTTTGTGAGTATACACAGGTCTATAAGTCTATGATGAGTTTGATATTTACAGAGAAAGTCGACCCCTAAAAATCAAGACTTTGAAAGTGAATAAATTGGTGTGACCTTGAAGACTTGGTATTCATTCGAGGAACATGAAGCGTGAAGACTTTTGTTTTCGTAGTTTCATTTTCTCTTTCTTGAGTCATAGGAAACACCGTACTGGTAAAGGGGGTCGAGGAAATACTAAGGGAAAAATTCCATGTGATGCTCAACTCAAAATCCTACACCTACCAATCCCTTCGAGTGAAGCCATTGGAAATCTCATACAGTCCAGTCATTTTCTTCAGTGAAAGAGAAGAAGTTCTTCTGGTCGCTGAGGAATTTGTTCTGACTGAGGAGTTAGGAATTCGCCAGTGCGGATTGCCTACACAGTAAGGAACATGATAGCCCTAAGGAATTTGATACTCAAAATTCCGACCGTTGCTGTGCTATGCGCTAGTTGTCCCAAAATATTTACCAACCTAATGGTCATATAATTGAAGGGCATTTATGTCTTATCATGTGGGGCTGCTTCCTAGGGTATAAATAGCCGCCCCCTACAACCACTAGTTGGTTGGCTGCTCCGAGAGAAACTGACAATTGTCATTTGAGAGCACCACATCCTCCGAGGACTTTGAGCGAAAATCATCAAGTGAGGAAACCCAAACCCAAACACCTACAGACCCAAAGTGATTGAGCATCACTGAAGTGATTGATCCTGCGTGGATCCGATGCTTGTTACCTTTGAAGACTGTGCATCTTCCAGACGGTTAGGCTTCATGGTCTAGAGCATCCAAGAGGAAATTGTGGATCGCCGAGTGACCGAGTTTGTGAAGGTTTGGAAGTCACCAGAAGACTTACCACGAGTGATTGGGCGAGGTGTGTGTGACCTTAGCTCAAGGAGAATATGGTGAGGACTGTGTGTCCGGGACTGTGTGTCCTCAGGTTTAAATACCTAGCCGCTCCAACCAGACGTACAATTGTCACAACAGTTGGAACTGGTCTACCAAGTCATTATCTTCACCAAGCCTACTGGTTGTATTTCCTCAACTCTTTCATTTCCTCATTACATTTGTTGTGTGCTTGTTCATATCTGTTTGAAGACTTTGACTGAAGACTTTCCCCATTTCCTCAGTTCAATTTCTTCAGTCTGTTTGTCTTCATCCTGTGTTATCCTGTGTTTACGCTTTCTGTACTCTGTGCTTGTCTTCATTTCATCATGATGACCATGTTTGTGTTCTTTTATGTCTTCATCTGAGTACTTATTCCGCTGCAAGTAGTTCTTCGCTTAGGAATTTCCTCACCCGCAAATTCCTCAGTGAAGAATCACCTCCCTCTAGTCGATATAACACACTTTCATCCTGATTTAATCCCTCCGTCTAGGTGTATAAGGGCATGGTTAATACTTAATAGTATAGTCAACTGTTGACTATAAGAAAGTGCCATGTCATCTGTAGCCAACATGTATAACAATTGATACTCAAAAACTAATTCTTAAAGATCAGTTCTTGCAAAGCACAATAAGTGTTATTTCTTCACAAGTTGTGGATGCAGGTTGAACAGTTGAACGCTTTTGTTTGCAAAAGATACCTTTTTATCTATTTCACTTGGATGTTTGTGAGCTCTAGAGCTGACCCCCACATCCTTTGTCAAAATAAACAACTCCCCGATCAATGCATTTCACTCTTCCGTGCAACGCACGAGCACCTTACTACTCCCTTCATTTTTATATACAAGGCCACAAACTCAGATTACATGTACCAATGTAAAATTTAATACCTGCTTTGCAAGTCAACTTTTCTTTTCATTTACTGGGATCAATAATATGCCGCCTGCATGCAAGCAAACTGAGTGGAGGAAGTAGCTGACTATCATTATGACTGCATGCATGCAAGTATTAAACAAGTTGCTAGTACGAGGAAATATCATTTATTTTGCCTCGATTACTGTTGGTGGCCTTGTATAGATGCAAAGTGTATATTCCATAGTGGCCTTGTATAAGTAAATGGAGGGAGTACTATAGATTAGTACGACGAAAAATTGAACTAACACTATATACAGTACGATAAATGCTTATGCATGTCACCTAAAATTATATCATTGAAAACTATGTTCAAATATGAATCCAACGATATAGTTTTTGTTGACATGCACTAACATTTTGTCAGTTAAATCTTCAGTCAAATTCTATGGGGGACTAATAAACCACGACCGATGTAGTACAAGTGTAGAGGGCGGCGCTGCACGGGAGTCTCACTCTCACCCCGCTCGTGGCGTGTAAGTAAAGCCGTCATATCACAAAACCCAACCACTGCCAGTAATAAGTGGCCTGGTAAAATTAACGGACAAGCAACCATCACATCCCTCCGTCTTTTTTGCATTTCATCTCTTTGCATTTACTTTCTCTGGTTCATCTCTTACACTCAATCACTAGCTACTACTTCTAGTATCCCTAGCTACTACTCCTAGGGCCAGTTCTTTTGGCGGCTTAAAAAATAAGCCGTCTCTTCCCCAACTTTTCCCATAAGACTAGTCACAGTGGAGAGTAACATTAAGGCGCCTCACTCATTTATTTGGGCTTCTAAACTACTACTCCCTCCATTCCGGTTTATAGGGCTGATCTCAAAATCTTAGTTTTTCCATTTTATAAGGCTCAATTTGGTTGTTCCCCATCACAATTTTAGATCCCAAGGTGCATTAAATAATTGCATGCAAGTATTAAGAGAAAATTGACCAATGCATGCACTTTATGCATGTATGCATTGCAATTAATACATTGGTAAACATGAATTTTTGAGGAAAACAAGAGCATTAATTGGGTGCTTTTGCAAATTACGAAAAGTATTCCACCACTTACCATCTACTACCTTGGTTGGTGAGATTTTTGAATTGAGCCCTATAAACCGGAAAGGAGGGAGTACTAGTACCTCCGTCCTGGTTTATTCATCACCATTGTAATTTGTGGTATATTTTGACCAAATATTTAGCTGATAAAATGTTAGTGCATGTGACATGCACAAACATATCATTAGTTAAATTTATGATCAAAATTTGACACAGATTACAACGGGGACCAATAAACCAGGACGGAGCTAGTAGTAATAGGATTACTACTAATCTAGAAGCCTAAACAAACTGGCCCCTGGTACTCCTACTAGTAGTACTAGTACTCAAGTTGGAATTCCAATACAGGGTGTAGGAAGCGGTTTGGGAATTTGCATGCCTTTCCGACCAGTGAGATACTCCGTACAAAGTACGACAGAGAAATAACCACAGAGAAGGAAGCTAAAAGTAAACAATCAAACGAGCATTTTTGCATTTGCTTTGCATTGAATCGTTTCACAAGCTTGACTAGTGTTGTTTTTCTAGTTTTACAAAAACCGCATCGTAATGTTAAAACGTGCATTTGCACGTACATAAGTAATAGTAACACTACCTCCGTCTAGGTGTATAAAGTCTTCCCTCCTTGGTCACGGTGCACAACCAAAGATGACTTATTCACCTGGACGGAGGGAGTAGCATAGTCTGCAAGCATATATAGAGTGAGACGTGTAGTGCAATAGTATATAGTAAAGTTTGTGCTATATGCACCTACTTACAAAATGCGTATGGATACACAAGGTTTCCAAACTTTCCCTCTTACATACTTAATTAAGGACGCTAATAATTCCCGAACGTTCGGGATTTATCATTTGCGTCCCAAAACTAATGTGATCACCTTACGAAATTAGATTATACTCCTACTAAAAGCCATGGCGCTCGTAGGAGCGCTTGCGGCGTGCCACGAGTGCCCTGGTGCACGACCGTTTCCCAGCGCGCCAACACAGCCTCTTCCTCAGCCTCGCAACTCGCGAGGTGCTGATTGGTGCCTTGCCAGCGGGCGAGCGCAATCTCACCGGTGTGGTGATCCGGCGCCAACAGGTACTCCTCCTCGCTGGAAGCATGCACCCGGTCCACGTACCGCCAAGCGTAGATGAGGCGCTTGGGCCCGAATGCACTCAGGGCTTTGGCACGGGCGTCCTCCACCACCCTCACGTCCCTTGCACGAGCCTTCTGCCAAAGAGCCAATTTCCTGACTCTCTCGGATGCGACATAGACCTGCCAAGCAGCTTGCCCCGCGGCGTGCTTCTCTTCTGTGGCCTTCTTCTCCGCCTCTATTTTGGCGTGCTCTGCCGGCGGCAAAGCCTCCCACATGGCGACATCCATTTCTTTCCAAAGCTCCTCAAGGCTGGGGGGCTCGGCGGGCGGCGCGACATTATCCTCGTAGCAGGGAGCCGACGCGTCCTCCGACGCGCGTGATGGCGAGATTGGGAATGCCGACGCATCCACCTCGATGCGTCGCGACGAGGATTGGAACACCGACGCGTCCTCCTCGACTAGTGGCGGCGAGGAACGGGACGGCGACGCACGACCGTCCAGGCGGTGCAGCGAGGGGCACCTAGGGCTTGGGAGGGGCGATGCCATGGTGGTCGACGTGAGAGGGAGGGGGAGGAGATAGCGATGAACGTGAGCGTTCTTCCAAATGCCGTGGGAGGCGCAGTATTTATAGCAAGCAATGGCACACCTACGTAATATATGGAATGAGCTGCACTGACTTAATCGCAGGTCGATTCACTAACATGTGGGCCAGACCCCTGTTGGGCCCATATGTTAGTGACCCAATGCACCTGCAGTTAAGTAACTGAAGCAGCGTCCCAGAAGATATGTTGCATGATTAACGTAACAACTACGTGGGCATATTAGTTGGAGTAAATTACGGGGGACGGAAGGGGTGGAAATATTGATGGTCACAACGGATTGGACGAGCGCGGGGGGAGGAGAGCCATGCATGCAGATTTTTTCCACACGGGGTGGAGTGGTGGGACCGCCGGAGGGAGAAGGAGATTCTAGCAGGCATATTGTTTCCACACATGGAGAGGAAAAGATTTGGAGACGAACAGGCTTCCTGCAGGTATGGGGAATGGTGCATAATAAGTCATCTTGCATGCCGGGCTAGGTATAGTCTCAAGTCATTAAAAACATACACGCCCACACATGTTCATATTTCAAGGTGCACTAAATTATTGCATGCGATGATTAAGGCTGGCCATAATGGTGGTATCTTAGCTGGTATCATGCACACGGGAATAGCAAACATGCTGATGTGGCAAAGAATTAAAGAAGAGAGGGGGGTTAGAGTAACTAGTGTTCATGCATGCATTGGTAAACACATTTTTCTTGTGAAGAACGACAGCATTAGTTGAGTACTTTTGCAGACTACAAAAACTATTCCGCCGCCTCTATCTTGCTAAGAGTAGGTGAAAATTTTGAATCGAGCCCTTTAAACTAGAAGGGATGTAGTAGTAATCTAATAGCTAACCTTGTTGTGATGACAAGATAGGACATGGCACGCACCTGGACAGAGGAACTAGTCTGCATTGTGCATTTAAGTTTTGTCTGAAGTCAATGTACCTCTACTTTGACCAAACTTATAGAAAAATGTATCAACATTCACAATGTCAAATAAATATTTTTATACTCATTATAAAATGTAGTTCTTATACTCATTATAATCAGTATTTTAGATATTGATATTTTTAGTATAAATTTGGTCAAACACTTTGCAAACGGTTGACAGAAGTAAAAAGGACCAGAGGGAGGATCATGAATGTGGAGTAGGCAAAAAAATTGCTCATTTATAGCCGGTCGAAGTCTCAAAGGGCACGGCCGCACGAGGGAGGCGAAGGTCGTGGGAGGCGCGACGGTTGACGGAATTAAGTGAAGTTACCAACGCACCGGCATGGCGTGCGAACAGGCAGAAGCTATACCATCAGGCCTACGATATGGGTCTAGTAGACATGACATCTAGTGGGCCCCGCATAGTTCTCGAGAACTCTTTGGGGGCTTGCAGTTGTTTATCCATCGGGCAAGCCAACAACCCCACGCCTTTCGCACGCCCTACTCGTCCCCGTCTTCAACTAGTACAGTACCTTACAACAGTTCGCTCCCAGTCGTCCCGTCCTTTCACATTACACCAGTTCAACTTCTCCTAACCCTCCTCCAAAATCCATGGCCTCCCAAATCTCCATGGTCGCCATCGAGTACCAGGTTAGAGCCATCACTTTGGCGATGAGTTCATAAATCATCTACACACGTGGATCCGCATGACGGTGAAAGCATGCCTTGCTCGCTTCCTATGCATGTTCAGCAGTTCAACGGATGAGTGGGTCATTTGGGCTAGATGTTGAGTACACCACAGTCCTACAAAGAGAGAAGATTCTAAAGGAGGCAGAGAAGAAGAAGCCCGCCGTGATCCAGGTTTGCGTACATAACGTGTGCTTGGTCTACCACATATGCCATGCCGATGTTGAGTGCCAGGATTTTAAGAACTTCCTCAAGGACGAAAGAGTGAAATTCGTTACTGTACACTTTAGGAACGACAGGGATGTCCTGGGTCGGATAGGCCTCGTTGTAGGCCACCCTTCGATCTCCAGAAGGCAAGCCTAGTGTCCTCCTCTTAGCCTTCAATGCTGACCATGGTAGCAGCCATGATTGATCCTTCGTACGCTAAACTGAAGAAACCTCACCATGAGTTTCATCATGCATGGGAGTCGAAGACATTAGATGTAGATCACATCCTGTACGCAGCAATGGATGCCTACCTTTGTTTAAATATCTACAAGGGTTGGATGAAGAAGCAGAGCCCAGTGTCCGGTTCAAGCAAAGAAGCGTCGGCGAAGAGGAAGAGGAAGAGGAACGAGGATGAAGTCGAGGACGTGGACTCGGACTCCGAGTAGGTGGCAGTGCCGCCGCTCATGCTGGTTCTACTGCAGTGTCAAGCGGACTAGTTGCTTAGTTTATTTTCAAGGGTGTGTTGTGCCGAGGCCCCAGCAGAACTATGTTTATGTTCTTTCTCGTTATTTCAACTCTTTAGTACATACAGTAGTACTAGTACTATCTCTTACTACTGTTCTTCTTGCAGTTGGTACTACTGCTCGTGTCTTCGTGTTCCTACTATACTTAATACGTTCGTACTAGTAGTATAATTTGGGTCAGCCGATTTGTGAAAGAAGTTAGATGGAGCGAAGGAAGAAGACGTCAGAGAAGCTACCCCAGTATCTATATTAGGGTGGCAGGGTTCCCATGATCTATCTTATGAGTGTTGGGTGTGGAATGCAGTTCGCCAGAAAAATGGATCGTGCCCGGGGTTAAACGGATGGCGGGGGTGGGGGGAGCATGGCGGTGGCAGGCGGTTCAGGGGAGGGCGCGGCGGTGGCGGCATGCGGTTAGGCATGTGGTGGGCTGAGAAGATGAACCGTGCATCAATTTCAGAGGTTGAAGAAGCCCTTCTAGCCAACCATGTTGCATCAAACGGCTCACAAGAGTCGACTGACCCAAATTGCTCCTTCAGATTGCAGGATCCACGTGGCATTCAAGGTCTCAAAGGTAGATTCCGCGTCCGCACCCGGTTTGCGGGCTCGACGCGCGCGCGACCGGCTTCCACCGTGACAGCCACCATGCGTGCCTCCTCCGCGCAAGCGGAGACGACAATGACACGCTAGTTCCTCCTCGCAGGCATGCTGGAGCACGTGCTCCTTCTCCTCTTTGTACGCTGCGTGCATAGACGCGGCTCCACCAGCTGCTCGCGTGCTTGGCAGCGCGGCGGCATCGCGAGGAGGGACTGCAGACGACGTGAGCGGGCGAGCCTTCGGCTTCATGGCACAGGGATGGCGGCGACACGGCGGTGATGGGCGAGAAATTGTTGGCCGGGGCAGGCGGGCGCCGGCATGCGCAACGGCGGCACCGGCATATTGATGAGTGCGCGTATGGGAGCTTAGTTTAGTTTTCCATACGCCTATATAGTGTGTGAATAACTTTGAAAGTTGGTCGTTGGATGAAGCCAATCCGACGGTACAAAGATGGCAAATCCAAGCACTACTGGCTGTTGGATATCATCTACATTCCACCAGATTTTGCCACATGTAGAATCTAGAAGACTCCACATGTAGAAGCATAATGCACATACCACCAGAATCTCATGCGTGCAATGCACGTGTACCTTACTAGTATATAGGGTTAGTCAAACTTAAAAGAAAGCCGTACTAGTACACGTAAACATTAGACTTAGGCAGCGCTTTTATTAGTTACCACAACCACGATACAGAATCCTGTGCAAGCGCATGAACCGCGACCACACGGTCGGTCGAACGGTGCGTCACCGTGTCGCGCTCGAAGGACATCCACCGAACCTTTTTGTGTGTGTGAAAACAATCCCCGAATATTACTCAACTTTTTTTCCTGGAAAAGTTCTTGACGCTACAATATTTCCATATTTGAATTTAGCTCCAGTTCGTGTTTATTTGGATTTGGACGTTTTAGGTGCGCCCTAGTTTTTTTAATACTGATTTTTTGTGTGTGACTGAGAGAGAACGTGTGTATGTGTCCATATGTGTGTTGTGGCGGAAGGGCAATGTGGAGACGGTGTGCATGTGATAGAGACATATAGAGGTGTGAATGTGCAAATGATCATGCATGAGTGAGACATAGACATATGCCGATACGTTGTGTATACATGAGAGAACGGTCTTCTATTTTACTTGTGTGTGTGTGTGTGAGAGAGAGAGAGAGAGAGGGAGGAGCATCCGTAACACAACAACCATCTCTCACGATTTGTCCGTCCCTCGCACGATCACATGTAACACATGCATCAATGCGCACATTTTGACACCCTCACCTGGCCCCTGCCCACCTCAAGGCCCGCACATCACTCTCTATCTCGCACGCATAATCTCTTCGTGAATACCCTGTTCAGCATGTAGTTTTCCGTCACATACACACACATTTCTCTCCTTAGGTTTGTTTTCTCTAAATATCTGACACGCACACATACACACACAGCACACACACACACCCACCCCCGAGCACACAATTAATCCCCATCCAAGGTTATATGGCGACCACTCTCGCTTGTGCTTCTCTGCACCCCAGCATGCACAACACCTCAATCTTCAAAGAGGGCATCGAGGAGATCGAAGACGGCGACCACACTACGCTAGAGAATGCGGGCCATTTGGAAGCAGGATGATGTGGCTGACGGTGGCCGACTCCTCCCCACCCTCTCTCTCTCTCTCTCGCACAAAATTACCAATCCTTCTCTCCCCCGCTCAAAATTATCAATCCCTCAACCCGCGAGATCCTTCCCCTCTCGTCCATGTTTTTCTAGCTCTCTCATCAAACCTGTTGTCTCTTCTCCTTCCATGTGTACAGAATCCGGATGCACACGCATCTCACGTATATTACATGTCTCCATCTTTCTCACAGACCTAACTTCTTCCTCTCTCTTTCTCTCTCTCTCTCTCTCTCTCTCTCTGTGTGTGTGTGTGTGTGTGTGTGTGTGTGTGTTTCATTAGGTTTGTATCCTACTCTCTCGTCCACATACATACAATCTTTCCCGCCCTATCTGCTCCATCTTCGCAAGCTCTCTCTGCACGTTTCATCACATATTGGGATATGTTCAAAATGTTGCTTTTATAATGGCTGATGTAGAGTTATTGTTGGTTTTGTTGCATCCTACAAAGTAATAACTATGAAATGCATTTTGATTGTCATTTGACTAGGATTATGTGAGTTTGAGCATGTTGTGAAGTACTATAGACCACGTATACATCTTGGAATTCGACAATGATTGTAACTATTGAATTGTATAGGCCATTACATTCGAAGTCAGTAGCCTAATATATTTATTTCACAATTTCAACAAATGATTAATTCCCTACAAAGTAAGAAAAAAAATGTGTACTCCCTCTATTTTTATTTAAGTCCGTGTATTAGCATTGGTCAAAGTCAAGTCTTGTAAACTCTCAAAAAGTTTATAACAAAATATATTAACATATGCAATAACAAATAAATACCATTAGATTCATTATTGAATGTACTTTCACATGATACATATTTCTTATGGTAAATGTTTATATTTTTCTATAAACTTGGTCAAACTTTAGGAAGTTTGACTTCGGTCAAACCTAATATGCAGAGTTTACTAGCACTACTCGCTAGTTGCTTAGCCGAATCACCCAACACGCCACACGGGGAGTTCAGTGTCACAAAATTTTGAGGTCGGCGGGAAAATCTCCCGCGACCCTGATTCGAGTAGTGGGAAGTTACCATCATAGCCTTCGGAACAGGCCTACGGATGACGGTTGGTAGGGGGCTATTTTCGTAACTTCAGATTCACCCTACCTTGCCAACCCCACCGCGGCACCCAGAGTAGTACACCTGAATACTCCCCATTTTCTATCCCCACCACAAAAATAGACTTCTCCACGGCACCACAGCCTTCATGCTCCTCCCCTTCTACATCGATGCACTCGTCCACCGTAGCGCATCTGCCTCATTGACGACCTCGTACACCGCACTAGAGCTGGTCCACCGTCGTCGTCGTACACGGAGCCTCTTCCCCGACACCGTCTTCCACGGTCTCGGATCTACTTCCCGGAAGCCGACGCCAAGCGCAGAAGCAGCACCGTCATGGACAATGAACTGATTCCCGTTGCTGACCATGACTCACAAAGGCCGCCGCGACCATCGTTGTCCTCCTCGATTGGTAATGTGTTTATTGAATCACTTAGCAGTACATGTGCAGTTCCAATTTTGTTCATACCTACCCTTCAAATTTCCTGGGTGCTATTGTTCCCGTAGAAGTAATTGGTTATAGCCTCTATTATCCAACAATTTATCAGCTTGTAATTGTGCGTCGCTCCTGTATCGCGCTGTGCTTGGGTAGGTTTATTCATCTGCAACCAGTAGTGTGGCAAATGATGGAAAGTTTTTTAGGACTAGCAAGATGCCCATGCATTGCACGCATCAAGCTGCATTTGTATGAGTAGTTTATGTTGTGGGAGAAAAGGATGAACGAGGGAAGGTGAGGGAGTTCCGGACTAGGGGGTGTCCGGATAGCCGAACTATCATCATCGGCCGGACTCCAAGACTATGAAGATACAAGATTGAAGACTTCGTCCCGTGTCCGGATGGGACTTTCCTTGGCGTGGAAGGAAAGCTTGGCGATACGGATATGTAGATCTCCTACCATTGTAATCGACTACTGTGTAACCCTAACCTATCCGGTGTCTATATAAACCGGAGGGTTTTAGTCCATAGGGCGAACAACAATCATACCATAGGCTAGCTTCTAGGGTTTAGCCTCTTTGATCTCGTGGTAGATCCACTCTTGTAACACACATCATCAATATTAATCAAGCGGGGCGTAGGGTTTTACCTCCATCAAGAGGGCCCGAACACAGGTAAATACATCGTGTCCCTTGTCTCCTGTTACCATCCGCCTAGATGCACAGTTTGGGACCCCCTACCCGAGATCCGCCGGTTTTGACACCGACATTGGTGCTTTCATTGAGAGTTCCTCTGTGTCGTCACCGATAGGCCCGATGGCTCCTTCGATCATGAACAACGACGCGGTCCAGGGTGAGACTTTTCTCCACGGACAGATCTTCATGTTCGGCGGCTTTGCACTGCGGACCAATTCGCTTGGCCATCTGGAGCAGATCAAAAGCTACGCCCCTGGCCGTCAGGTCAGATTTGGAAGTTTAAACTATACGGCCGATATCCATAGAGACTTGATCTTCGACGGATTCGAGCCGCAGCCAAGCGTGCCGCACTGTCTCGATGGGCATGATCTAGCTCTGACAGCGATTAACAAAGGCCTCGAGGCCGCACTGCATCCGCTCCGACCCTTAATCCGGGCCGGATTCCCGATCAAGGGCGAGTGGTTGGACACCGCCTCGGGGCTTTAATCTCTCGATGATCGAGCGAACTCCATCCACATCGCTGCGAAGACCTCGACTCCGGTGCGGACTCCTCTCCGGACTCCAACCCTCCAGCGCCCTTGCCAACCGAATCCGATTGGGCGCCCGATATGGAGTTCACGGCCGTGGACATCTTTCAAGACTTCGCCCTTTGGCGACATCCTGAATTCACTAAAGTCTCTCTCTTTATCCGGAAAGCCTGGCGGACCACGGTCGGGAAGGTTGGGATACGGACGATGAAGAAATTCAACGCCCACCCACCACCCACTTCAGTATGCCAGCCGATAGCCTACACGACGTGCTCGATTTCGACTCCGAAGACATCGACGGTATGGACGACGATGTAGGAGACAAAAATGAACCAACACCTATAGGATGCTGGACAACCTCATCCCATGATGTATACATGGTGGATACACCTAAAGGAAATGAAGACGAGGAGCAACGGGATGCTACAAAGGATAAATCCCTCGAAAAGCAGTCAAAACGGCAACGTAAACGCCGAACAAAGTCCCGCCTCAACAAAGACCCAGCCATAGAGCAGGGCGAACCGGTGGACAACGAACAAGCTATCAAGCAATCTTCCGAACAAGACAACTTGGATAATCAATCTTTCCCCGGCAAAGACAACAGTCCGGACAATCTCACGCCGGACAAACTATTGGAGCAAAATGACCTCCAGAAAAGGCTCGTCGCCACTACGCGCAGCCTGAAAAAGCAGAAGCGGAAGCTCAAAACAGCGGAAGATGCACTCAGGATCAGATGGAGCAAAGTATTCAGCACCGCATGAACAAATGGCGGCGATGCGCCGAACAAAGAGCTACCCGAAAAGAAAGCTACTGCCCGAATTCGATGAGGAGGCCTTAGAGCCCCACAATTAAAAAGTAAGAAGGCCACCGGTCGGATGGGCGACCCCACGGCAAAAAGAGAGCGGTGAATGGCGCCAAGCACACAAGCCAATATGCGATCCGCATAAGGATTCACATCAAGAGGATGGACCAGTTAGGTCCATCTATGGGCCAAGAAAGCGAGCTCGTCAAAGCAATGCAATACGCCAAAATTCAAGATCACGGCACACCCAAATATAGGGGCGCCGCACACCCCCTATGTTTCACCAATGAGGTGCTGGATCATGAATTTCCAGTGGGATTCAAACCCGTAAACATAGAGGCATACGACGGAACAACAGACCCTGGAGTCTGAATCGAGGATTACATCCTCCACATACACATGGCTAGAGGCGACGATCTCCACGCCATAAAATACTTACGCCTTAAACTCAAAGGGCCAGCTCGGCATTGGCTTAAAAGCCTCCCCGAAAATACCATTGGAAGCTGGGGAGAGCTCGAGGATGCATTCCGGGCAAATTTTCAGGGGACTTATGTCCGCCCTCCGGATGCAGACGATCTAAGTCACATAATTCAACAGCCCGGAGAGTCAGCCCAGAAATTATGGAACATGTTCCTTACTAAAAAGAACCAAATAGTCGACTGCCCGGACGCCGAAGCCTTAGCAGCTTTCAAACACAACGTCCGAGACGAATGGCTCGCCAGACACCTCAGCCAAGAAAAGCTAAGAACAATGGCCGCATTAACAAGCCTCATGACCCGCTTTTGCGCGGGAGAAGACCGCTGGCTGGCTCGATGCAGCACCAGCGACCCGAGTACATCCGAAATCAGGGATGGAAATGGGAAATCACGACGCAGAAAAGATCAGCGCCGGAATAAGGAAAATGGCCCAAATAGTACATCGGTCAACGCCGGATTCAAAAGCTCTCGGCCGAACAACAAAACACTTCCCCTAAAGGATAACAGTGACGAGCTATCCAACCTAAACAAGATTCTGGATAGTATGTCAAATACATAGTACCTCGGGAAGCACGCAAACCATACCCACAGAGATTGTTGGGTCTTCAAGCGATCCGGCCGACTTAACGCCGAACACAAGGGGCTCGACACACCAAGTGAAAGGGACGACACCCAAAAGCACCACAAGCAGAGCCTCGGAAAACAAAAAACTTTCCCACAGGAGATCAAAACAGTAAACTCACTTCACGTGATCAAAAGAAAAAACAAAGCGGCGCCCCTAAAAAGCGCGCCCGCACAGTTGTCAAAACCAATCACCTTCGACCATCGGGACTATTCCGATAATATCCGGACGCAGGATGGACTGCCTTGATATTGGATCCTATAATCGGATTCCAATTTACACATGTCCTCATGGATGGCGGCGATGACATAAACTGATATATCAGGACACAATCCGCAGGATGTGGATAAACCCAACCAAAATTCGCCGTAGCAACACCTCCTTTAAAGGAGTGCTGCCCGGCCCATACGCCCTCTCCACGGGCTCCATACTGCTAGAAGTTGTGTTTGGTTCTTCCAACAACTTCCGTTGCGAAAGGCTACTCTTCCATGTCGCCCCGTTTAAAAGTAGCCATCAAGCAGTATTGGGACGCGAAGCTTTCGCCCGCTTTAACGCAATACCGCATTATGCATCTCTAACACTTAAAATGCCCGGTCCACGCGGCATCATCTCGTTAAAATGAAGTATTAAGTGTCACTTGAGCACGGAAGAACGGGAGACTGCATCGACAGCTCCAGAGCTATCCGGCTCCACTAGGCAAAGAACCTGAAATTGGTCATTCAAACCCCGGACACGGCTAGATGAGTCCGGCGCCTACTAGCGGCATACCCCCATACGAGGGGCTACATGCATGTATAACAAGAGACAATAGAGCTCAATTTTATTCTTCGAACCGTACTCTGTTCATTTAATATTAAGTACATCTTTCGCACGATCCTTTTTCTTTCAAACTAAGTTCCTCTCTTTTACAGATGAACAACATGCTACACCCGTCGAGGATAATGCAGCTGGCGGAGACACGCAGTACGCGTGCAGCGAGGGACCCGTTGCAAGGATTCTTTTCAGATTAAGACCCTGCGTAAACCTTTTTCACCGTCTCTTGTTGATATACATTCCCCCAGTTCCTTAATATAACTGAGGAGGAGGCTGGTGCTTTGGCATTGGCCGCACCAAATTTTTTGCGCGTACCTGGACACAAGGGGCTTAGGGCATTATTTTGCCCATTTTCATAAAAGACCGAATACCTTAGGGAGTATTCGGCGTCTCGAGTTAGGCCTTATATGCATCAGCTCCAAATCATGTCTTTGGTCAAATGTTGGGTTGCGGCTCTGTGTTTTGTTGCCTTACGTTCCGTTTTCACGGCTAACGCGGCACCGTGAGAACTCTGCGATTGTGCCCGGTTCGGCGGCGAGCACCTCGATGAAAGCCGGCTGTCATGATATAGCGAGAGACTGGTCAACCACTCGATGACTCACATGAATGTTTAGAATTCCTCCGCATTAACGAAGGACTGGTTTTCGGTCGCACATACGCACCCGAATTCGGGAGAGTGCGGTGCCCGAAGGCTATATAGTAGCCCCACACTCGAACTCCTATGGCTAAGTGAAAGTGATAAAGCATTATAGTCCGGTTGCCTAGTTTGCTACGCTATCACCTCCTTAACAGGACCAAGACGTTGGATTAAGTGTGAAAAAGTGATTTTTTTTGCAAACACCCCCGCACTGTGTGCGTGGGGGCTGAAGCCAAGGACTGCCATCTTTCAGGTTATATACACATATACATAAACGGCCGCATAGGGAGTAGTTTACTACTTGAACGCACAAGTATAAAAAGCACTTATATTACATTGAAACATTGTTTTCACAAATCATACATGTCATTTAAACATAATATCCTTCGAGCACTGCGTCTCTATTAAGCGAAGCGCCCGGCATGACTTCTTCAAAGTAGTGCTCGGCGGTACCCGACCTCTGTCCGAATCACGGGATGCAACGTCGGTGGCCTTCATCTCTGTCGGTATGTCTTGACACGGGCAAGAGCCATCCACGCTCCCTCAATACACGCCGATCGCTTCATTGCGTCGATACGCGGCACCGCACCAAGAAACTGCTGCACTAAACCAAAATAGCTCTTCGGCTGGGGTCCGTCCGGCCACAAGTGAGTCAAGACATGCTTCATGGAAAATCCGGACAATCGATTCAGCTCGGCCCATTCGGCCAACCGATCGGTCAGCGGCAGAGGACGCTCCGGACTATGGAAATGCGACCAATATAGCTCTTCCCTTACGTGCCTTCCGGCCCCGGAAGTGCTCAACCGCGTCCACGGTGCTGCGCCGCCAAGTCCGGATAAGCATCCTCTGAACTCCACAATTTATCCAGCGAGCATACTTTGGATCTGTCTATTTCCTCCGCAGCGTAAACGGTGTTCCGGTAGCAATTGCCCCGACGACTCGGCTCCTCCTTGGCAGCTCTCAAAGCCGATTGGGCATTCTTGGATTCGGCGGCAGCCTTCTTTAAACCCTCTTGTTCCGCTTGACGTTCCTTTTCAAGAACCGCGCAGCGATCGGTAGTATTCCTTAACTTTTTGGCCATATCGGCCATCTCCTCTTTGCTTCGGCAGTGAGCAGCCCGTTCAGCTTCTAGCTCTTCGGCCGCCTTTACAGCGGCTGCATTACTAATTCTGGCTTGCTCTTTCGCTCGGGCGAGTTCTGCCCGCAGCTTCTCCACGGCAGCGACACCATCTGCATTAAGCATAGAAACAATAAGACATGGGCGTCAAGCTCCCTTACAAGGTGTCCGCATAGAGGTCACATACCTTGTGACTCGTCAGAACGTTTATTGACCAGCGCGATGTCCGCATCCGCCTCGTCAAGTTGCCGCTTTAGTTCGGCATATTCAGCAGTCCGGCTGGCCTCCGGACGCACCGCCACCTGTTCAGGAGCGGCGATATGTTATAACTGGGAATTTGATCCTCGGCACATTGTCAATTTTGACAGCATACCAAGTCTCAGGGGCTACTATCTATACAGGGCGCATTTTATATGCATAACTGTCGAAGGTACATCATTTTTGCGTACCTCAAACCCCGTCGATAAGCTTCGACGGCTTCATGCAATCCGCTCTCGCGGATGCAATTCTTTCAATCACCGTACCCATTAGAGCACGGTGATCCTCTGAAATAGCCGCTCGTCGGCAGATCCTTCAGCTCCTCCGACCAAGCCGCCACTTGGCGCGGACCTTCCGGCCCGCCGAACTTGGGGGAACCCTCTGCGACGACACCTCCGGGTCGTCCGCTTCACATGAGGGTGCGACAGGTGGAGGCGTTTCGCTCTCCATCATCTCCGGAAGAAGATCCCCCGAAGACGAGCTCTGCTGAGAAGGGCTGAAGTCTGAACTACAAGGTATAATTTCGGTTATCCTCATGAATAAATACAGGGAAGTTCCTTATTTGCAAGACCCCTTCTTTTTACTTACGGCTGGCTGGAGGGCTGATCCCCTTGGGGAAATAATGCGGCTGGGTTACTTCCCAGCGCCGGACTCTCTGCCGAAGATTCCTTCCCCCTCTTTGAGGCCTTGACCTCCGGATCTTTCAAAGCAGTCCTCTTCCCTCCTCGAAGGACGGGACTTTTAATCCCTCCTTCCTTGATAGCCTCCTTCGTGGGGCAGTCGCTTCCCCGCTCCCCCCTTCACCTTCTTCAAAGGGCGCGACCTTCAACATCTTGGTTAGCATGGGATCCGGCGTGGTCTCTGGGAGGGGAGCCGAACACCTTATTAACTTCGCCTTGTCTATCCACTCCTGTTCAAAAAAAAAAAACGGCTCCTTTAAAGGGCATTTATACAAAATGCGAGTATTTGCTTATAACCGCCCCTCCGCATTCTGCTTGTTGTCCCTCGATCATCTTTGGCTCCACCTTGAAGGTCTTGAGCCACAATCCAAAGTGGGGGGTAATATGGAGGAAGGCCTCATATACGACAATGAATGACGAGATATGGAGGATGGACTCCGGATTCAAGTCATGGAAATCAAGCCCATAATAAAACATGAGCCCCCGCACAAAGGGATTCGTCGGGAAGCCTAAACCCCGAAGGAAGTGGGACACGAATACCACGTCATCGCCGGGCTCAGGAGTGGGAATGACCTGCCCTGGAGCAGGCAGCCTATGCGAGATCTTGCCGGTTAGATACCTGGCGTCTCACAGCTTTAGCACATCCTCTTCTGTGACGGAGGAAGACATCCATCGGCCGTGCTGATCGGAGCTGGACATCATCGAAGGTCCGAAGCGCATGAATCTGAAGCTTTGGGTGTTGGAACTCGAAGCGTGAGGCGAACTCGACAGAGGGTGTAAAAAGGAGAAGGCCTTGGTCTTGTTATAAAGAGGTTGAATACCAAGAGCCCACCCCGTGGTCGACCAGGACTCGCCTTTGATAGAGGAGGCATGCCAACGGGCACGGCTGGGTTACCCACGTCCGTATTGATGGGAATCCCGGAATAAGGGGAACACGATCTCTGCTTCGACAAGACGTGCCAAGGAAACCGCTTCGCTAAACGTGCTGAGGTGGAACAATAAAAACAATTTGAGTAAAGGCTTGGTAGTGGTGCGACGTCACGCCCACGAATACGTCGATGAATTGATCTTGTGTAATATTATTCTCTCTACGGTGGTATGTGGAATTTATTTTTGTAGAGCCGGACACTATCCTGGTGTTCACAATCTTCTATAAATTATTCGGAGGAAGAACCCGCTTTGCAATGCCGAAGACAACATGCGCGCCGGACTAAATCGTCATTGAAGCCTGGTTCGAGGGCTCTTTGGGGAGTTCGGACTAGGGGTGTCCGGATAGCGAACTATCATCATCGGCCGGACTCCAAGACTATGAAGATACAAGATTGAAGACTTCGTCCCGTGTCCGGATGGGACTTTCCTTGGCGTGGAAGGCAAGCTTGGATATACGGATATGTAGATCTCCTACCATTGTAACCGACTCTGTGTAACCCTAACCTATCCGATGTCTATATAAACCGGAGGGTTTTAGTCCATAGGACGAACAACAATCATACCATAGGCTAGCTTCTAGGGTTAGCCTCTTTGATCTCGTGGTAGATCCACTCTTGTAACACACATCATCAATATTAATCAAGCGGGGCGTGAGGTTTTACCTCCATCAAGAGGGCCCGAACCTGGGTAAAACATCGTGTCCCTTGTCTCCTGTTACCATCCGCCTAGACGCACAGCTCGGGACCCCCTACCCGAGATCCGCCGGTTTTGACACCGACAGAAGGCCTTATTTGCAAATCTGGAGAGGGGTGTGGGTATATTTTTGTGAAATTGCCATTGTTTCCTTCCTATCTGTCAGATATAAATCGGACGGCCTATATTGCAGGATGGCAGGCATACCATCATCACCAACTCTATTTTTTTATAAGAAAAAAAGTAGAGAAAAAAGTAAAGAGTAGAGAAGTAGAGATAAATATTAAATATAAATAACTGTAGAGAAGAGAGTAGAGATAGCAGAGACGTCGGGAAAGGAATGCGCGCGTGCGGGAAAAAGCGGCAGGGCGTGCGCTAGTTTTGGCGTGCGGCATCCGGCGCGCTTTATAAAATCCAATGCCCTCCCACCGCTCTGTGCGTTGCCACCGCTCTCTCCCCGCTCTGTTCCTCGCCATCGTTCTCTCCTCGCTCTTTCTCGCCTCGCCACCGCCGCGCCACTATGCCGCCGTGTCGCCGGGAAACTTGGGATACCGCGACGGCCGCGCACGCCCCTCCGGCGGCTTCTCCGCCGAGATCCGGTTCCGCGGGATGCGCCTCGGCCTCGGCAATTTTGACACCGCCAACTAGGCCGCCCGCGCATACGGCACGGCGGCGTGGCGCCTCTGGTGGCCTCATAGAACATTGAACTTCCCCAACGTGCTGACGCGAGAGCGGGCACAGGAGCTCGCCTCTGCTGCGGCTTATCACCGACGAGGATCATATCGACAACCGGAGGCGGGAGCACCGTCTCGGCATCGCCGAGATGGACGAGGAAGCCATGGCGTTGTGGCGCCAACGCTTCCCGCAGGAGATCATCAACGGGTGTGACCTCTACGCGCAAAGGAGGGTGGAGAGGGATCACAGGAGGGCGGAGCGAGCCGCATATCGCGAGGACAAGCGTAGGCAAAAAGCGTCGCCCTGGGAATCCGACGACGATCAGTATCTTCACGCCTATAGTCAGACGTCGGAGGAGGACATCACCGAGGAGGAGTCGGACGAGGAGGAGTAGTTGAATAATCTATTTTTTATCTATCTATGCTGAGAACTATCCTCTATTCTCTAGTCTCTACTATCTATCTCTACTTCTCGATCTCAGCATTGTAAATGCTTTTTTAAAGCGCCGCGCGTTGCAATTCTGTTGGAGATGCTCTAACATATCAGACGAGTGCTTTAATGTTGCCCACAAGATGCACGAGTATTACTAGTAGTATATTTTTCTTGCCATGTTGAGATTTTAAAACCACGAGTGCGAACATGCAGAGGAGCAATGAAGACCAAACACGGGATATTGGGGACATCTTCAAGGAGCGTGGCAAGTTAAAGAGGAGCTGCACCGAACCTGTAAAACAAGCTTTGGTAAGTAACACATTTTCAATTACTTTCGTTTAGCCTCGTGTTCTTTGATGTGTATATGTTGTAGTTTCCGTTTCTCTTAAGCCTCATGTTCTTTGATGTGTAATAAGAAGAGTCTTAATCGTCCTAGTGCTTTTGTTTTTAGCTTGATGTAGGAAGTGGATGTTCTCATCTTGTAGTCTGTTTTTATATTTTTTCCTTTTGAATTCACTTCTCCGAGTTACATTTATCGGCTTCTACTAAATGGATCTGGGTTGCTCGAGTATTGATCTAAAAAGAAGTAACTTCATGTCGGGATGCAGTTCTGCGAGGAGGGAAGTATTGTCAACCTCGAGATCATGTTTCCAAAATGAGGCTGGATTACACACAAGGTGCCAGTTCCCTAATGATGCTGGATTAGACACAAGGTGCAAATTCCCAGATGATGCTGGATTACACACAAGCCAGGTGGAGTCATCAGCTGTTCGTATCCTCTTGGCTCTAGTAAAGGCTGAAAGAAAGTGTGCAACAACCCTTGAGAATGTAACTGAGTTCCTGAAGAAGCGAAAAGAGCAATCAGATGCTCTCTTCACCCATGCCAAAAAAGAGATGGAAGAAGCAGAAATAAGCTAGCAAAGGCAAAGCATGCTAGGCGTCTCCTGCTATGTAAAACTGTGTCAATACAAAATTTCCTTCATAATAGCTAGGTTCAACTGTTTATCCAGTTAGCATGCATGTTGTGATGTCCGTGCATCTACTAATGTGGCACAAAATATTTTTTTGGGTCATGTAATAACAACAATTACTTTCCAAACAATAACAGACGAAGCATTGGACATGGTATAGTTCACGCGCAAGCCCGACATTCCAAGTTCAACTTCCACATTAAACTCATGTTCACAAATATCTGCACATTCATACATAATGTCCACAACCATGATTCACTTCAAAGCCAAAAAAACTGAGGAGAGTTATAAATAAAGAAAAACCTCTAGTTCCTGCTACCAGTGCGAGCACAACAAGTCAAGACAATGCATAATTAATTATATTTTGGTCATTTTTTGTGTTCTAAAATGTCGGCCGGTTCGCGGAACGTGTTGCCGGCACACACGCGGATTCAATGAAGGCAGGCGGGGGAGTCTGGAGCCGGTTGCATGCGGCGAGGAGTCGTGTTCATCCGGGCCTGCAGCGAGTGGGGCCCTCTTGGCCGACGCGCTGGTTCAATGCCTGCGCTATGAGAGGCCGCGTCCGTGTCAGAGCAATCACACTCTCCAGTCCTTTTTTGTTTGGGTATAACAAAATCTCATTTTCCATTCACATTTTACAAGTAAAATTCATGGACAAACTTTGACCCAAAATACGATGGGACTAGTAAATCAGAACGGAGGTAGTAGTTTTTTAATCAAAGAAGGGTTTCCCCCCTTCCGATTTTCATTACTGAAAACCAACATCTAAATCTAAACCATAGTATTTGCCCTAGAACTACCAGGTTCAAAATCTTGCACCATAAACCCATACAACCATATGCCAAGGACGTACGTAGTACTATGAATTCCATTTTCGCTCCATACCAATCGTTCTAAAAACTACTTAGTACTTATAATGCGCCATTGAAAATCGGAACTCTTAACCCCGCTAAAAAATGATATTTTAAACATGGCAACTCGATCTGTGGAAACTGGCAAGCCACCGCCTCCAAGTCGTTCACCTGTGGTCCCGACCATCAACTCCTACGGATCAAATTATCACGCGAGCTGACTATTCCTTCAAAGGTGCGCTCCACCACGTACCCCGTACCCGCGAATGCAGCAATCGTGCACCTAGGGTTTTAGGGATTATTTGTTAACGTTGCCTTTACGTAACACTCATGTGTGCGAGACAGCGAGAGACCGACTGCGTGCGTGCGCTCTTCTCTTCGTATATGTACTCCACTGTTTGTCTGGTGTCCAAAAAATAATAATAACTACTAGCAATGTGCCAATGCGTTGCCACACGATCAAAGTAGATTAATACATATTCACCGATTTTATAGAAAAAAGTCTAGTTTTGAAATACGTATATCACTAAAAATATGTTATGTTTCACTCAAAATATATTCCTTTGGCGGTTTGGATGAGATAAGGGAGGAATGTTGTTGGTTTCAAGATTCGAGAAGTGGTATATGTCTAATTTCTACTCTTACTAGCAAGATGCCCGTGCGTTGCACGAAACATCAAGATCTTGTGGGAGAAAAGGATGAACGAGGGAAGTCCTTATCTGCAAATGTGGAGAGGAGTGCGGGTAAATTGCCATAGTTTCCTTCCTATCCGTCAGATATAAATTGGACGGCCTATATTGCAGGATGGCAGGCCCACCATCATCACCAACTCTGTTTTTAATCCCTACTCTTATAAAAAGCATAGTCGGTGATGATCGTGTGCCTGCCATCCTGCAATATAGGCCGTTCGATCTATATCTGACGGATAGGAAGGAAACTATGGCAATTTTGCAAAAAATACCCTCACCCCTCTCCACACTTGCAAATAAGGCCTTCCCTCGTTCATCCTTTTATTCCACAAGATAAACTACTCATACAAATGCATCTTGATGTTTCGTGCAACGCACGGGCATCTTGCTAGTTGTTGCAAAAATCCCATGTGTGTGAGAGAGAGAGGGAGAGAGGAGGAGGACGGAGCGCATGTGTGACAAATACACAAAGTGTGTGTGTGTGAGAGGTATCAGCTTAAAATGAGGCGATAGTGTGTGTGTGCACGACCGAGAGGGCGTGTCTCAAGAAGGGAAGAAAAAACTACATATATACAAGGAGCGGGAGAGAGACATGTATGTGATAGTGGAAGCACGAGTGTGAGGGTGTATAAACCTATCTAGAGGCTAGTCGATAAATGTTTGTGTGAGAAATACGAGTCGGGGGTGCGAAAGCGAGAGTTTTGTGTGTGTGAGAGAGAGACGGTAGTCGGGAAGGGGAGTGGAAGCAGGAGTTGTGTGTGTATGAGAGAGAGGGGGGGGGGGGTTTGTCTGATTGGTAAACAAATGAATAATGTTAGTCTGGGATGGAGACGAAAAGGAGGCCGCAACAAATGTCGTGCCTACAGGAGAGAGAGAGAGAGAGAGAGAGAGAGAGAGAGAGTAATTTTAGTGGTATGAGTCATATCTAGAGATATATAGGGTGTGTGATAGAATCACATAGAGAGAAAGACAAACTGAAAGGCAGTGGAGGCTGTGCGTGTGGCGGTGAAAAAAGAAAGCTTAGGTACCTAGTGATACCAGAGAACGGTAGAGACGTGAGAGATAATGAAAACTGTGTAATGTATAATGATAGGGAGAGTGTGACACTTCTCAAGGGAGACGTTGAGAGACCATGTTTGCGAGGATAGGAGAAACATGAAGTGAGCATGCGCGTGAGCTCGAGAAAAGAGAGTGATAGCTACATGAAGGAGCATGCATGCCAGAGAGATGGGCGTGAAAGGAGTGAACATAAAAGGGATTCAAATATTTGAATTCGAGATGATGATACATGTAATCCATACTCGAACCATGATCTATCAAACATGCATACTCATATGAATTCACGTGCATCTATGTTCTTTAATATGTAGATATTACTGATCCATACATTTTAGTAGAACATAATTTAGTTTATTTTTTTGAATTCAACCTTATGATTTTGAGATCGTTGTATTTGCAAATCATATTATACATATAAATGAGCAGAATTCTTTGTTGTGCTTTTGAAAGTATATATAAAAAATGATGTATACAGATTTTTATTCCAATCGAAAATGGATCCCGCCCGAAAAAAAGAATAGAAACGGGATTTGAATTGAGTTGGCATGGTAAACATGCACTCTGCAAAATTTGAACGAAGCGGGGAAAGTCGCAGTAACCGCCCGAAACCAAAATCTGTGAGATGGAAATTACTACTGCCTATCCTTGCCACGCAAAGCCTATTTGCTCGATTTCTATAGGTTTCGATAGGGGTATGTTTTTAATTTCACTCAAATGTGACATAACCGCCTCTCACCCGGATTCATACACGGTGGGCGCCAAAACACAGTGTGTCCTCGGCCGAAATCGACCCCCTCCCCGATTCATACACGATGGGCGCCAAAAACAAACTCTCGTCGGCAAATATTCCGTGTATGCGAGATTACCGTCCTATCACCAACTGACTAATATTGCTGTGATGTAGGAAATTTGAAACGAGGGCTAAGTTTGTAAATTTCCTCACATTTGAGACAAGCGCACCCTAAATACATGGTCCCCCCTTCCTCTCTACCTCCATTTCCCCATCCGTACTCCGTGGGCGCCAAAACACCCTCTCCACCCCAGCCTCCTCCGTCCGCCACCCCATCCACCACCGTCCTCCTCCACCATGCCGGAGCTGATACCCCGACGCCGCCGTCCATTACAATAGATCGACCTCTCTCATCCACGGCTTCAGACAGGGATCCTTGCATCCCGTCCTCTTGCTTCATCCCCGCTGTCGTCCACCTTGTCGGCGCCGCTCCTATGACTGTCTCGTCCACCGTGCCCCGCCGCCACCGTCTACCCTCCTAGATCTGCTTCCACGCTGCCGACAGCCATTGCTACCGCAGCACCATCAAATTCTCAGCAGATGCATACACGACACCGCACCAGAGGTGGTACTCTTTCGTATCTGCTCAACTTATTTATCGCAGCAAGAAAATAGATCGCCACTGCTTTACTCTGATTTCTTGTCCATCACTTACTTGCTAGTTGAAAGCAAACACTGGTTGCGAGGTTGCCTTTGTCCGGTTTGCACCTTCAGATCCGCCATGGCACACTCAACACTATACTCCCAATGCTTATGGTTTTCCTCTTTTATATTCCACACTAGTCAAATCATAGTAGACTAAATTTCAAAATTGGGCCAGTCGATTTTTCGGAGCTCGCCGGAGTTCGCCGGTGCGAACGAAGGGGCTCGGGTGGGGACGGTGGTTGTGGGGGGGTGGTGGTGGGGCCTCGCGCAATGAAGAAAACTCGACACGAGTGGGGGTGGGGGTGGCGGAGGAACACATGCGGTGGGGGCCGGTGGTCCGGGCGGCGGCCCGTGCGGTGGTCTATATGGGAAGAATCAGAGACGAGGAAGAAGAAGGGTTAGGAGACGTAGGATCTTCATCCAACCACCTAAAATGGTCGACTAACCCAAATGACAAAAGTCACGCGACTTGCATGCAGACATGCCTTTATATTCAGTACCATCATCGTACCTGCTTAGCACTGCTCCAGAATCCATCAAGCTAAACAACATGCCACTCATAATTCCAAACTTGTTGCTCAAGTACGAATCTGATATGATGCTGATATTACTAAAATAGATAACATTTAATTGGTCAACTAATGTTCCTACTTTACTTTCGAAAAGCACGTGCACCACATATAGAGAGACATCAGGGAGTTGCTTTCTTGATGCGCTCTGGTTTATCATGTGTGGGCACTGGGCAACGAACATTTTATTATCCAAAATCTGCTTGCTCTTCTTTAGCATGTTCCTCTTCCGTTCTTCTTTAATAAGTACTCTCTCCGTTCCTAAATACAAGTCTTTGTATAGATTCCACCATGGACTACATATGGAGCAAAATGAGTGAATCTACACTCTAAAATGTATCTGGATACATCTGTATGTGATCCATAGTGGAAATATCTTCCAAGACTTATATTTTGGAAGCGGAGGGAGTATGATAATAATCTGATATGTTCCTTGTAGTGAAGATGAGCAGGGACATTTGCAGTGTAGAGGTACACAGTCGGTTGTGATGGACACTTTGAACTCTTCGGACCTCTTTGATTCGTAGGATTTTGTAAACATGGGGATAGGATTTGTAGTGGCCTGCCCACTTGAATCCTATAAGAATAGCAAGGAAATGCGGGGAGCTATGTCGCCTTTGTGAGTTACACTAATATTAACAGTACCGCACCTTCAGTTGAAGAGAGCTGGTATCCGAAGCCTTTCTAGCCGTACCGGCAATACTAGCACATATATTCCAGCAAGTTCCACTTTGCTGATTTTACTCTAATGCTTACAGTTTTCCCATTATATCTACACTATGATCTGTGTAGCTGCTTTGTGTCGCACTAGCAGCAGTACACTCTTGAAGCTAAACATTGCAATGACTTACAAAATTGGCACCAAGGCATTGAGTGACATTCTGGAGGCAATGAAACTCATACGCTCCCCACCTGTTGATTCTTGTTCAGAATATGATCCTAATGACTATTCTAACATCGAGGAGTCAAAGGCAGATGGCCTGTCCTGTTCACCCATCAAGGTGCCTGTTCTAATTTGGCAAGGTTTTATTGACTGCGCGTATCTTGCATATGTTGTCTTGCATTTCTTCTACTTTGTTGCACCGCCATCTGCTTAGTTTACTCGTCATATATGTCGAGATGCCATGCCCATCCATTATCAATACATATTCCATCTATCATCATACCACTTTCCACTCAAATGTTGTTTGTGCATCAGACATCAAAAAGGAAGAGGGTGATTGCCGAACCTGAAGGAGCACCAGCATGGTCCTTGAAAAACGTGGCTATGCCGGAGAAATCAGACAACACCCCACTTATATTGGCTGTACAACCAGTGACACAAAATGTAGGACCGACTACAGCAGATTGTACCCATACTTCACTAGCCACACCACTAGCCCACCCTATAGGACCTGCACTCCAGCAAAAGGTATATCGATTTCAGTTGCCATAGCACCAAACGTACCACAGAAAAATCCCACTCCAGCAAAAAGTACAGGAAGTCCACCGGTCGATGACCTATCCCAACTACAGAGACGACCAATTCCTGCAGATTGGAACCCCATTCCAGTTATTCCCAGTTTAAAAGACAATGCTTTCAATGTTATCAGGGACTACGTGCATATATTCCCATCATGGGAAGATTATCGTGAAGACAAACACCATTTTCAGATCTTCCTGTCCAACTTAAGTGTAAGTGCTATTATTCATGGTTCTTATTTTCCTGTTTTCTGCTTATTGAACACATCAATGATTTACATTACATTGTTGTAAGTGGGCGAGGGTCAATCTAGATAGTCATGACGAGCAAAGCTTGCTTGTGCTTTTCAAGGAAGCATTGCAGCGATGTCGGTGTTACCTGAGGAAATCACACTTTGATGGCAAGTCTATAAACGAATTTCCGGTGAAGTCTCCTGTGCTAAATTTAGAAGACATTAAATGGAAAAACCTTGTTATGCACTGGCCTCGTTCCTAGGATGAGGTACTGTCTATGAAATCACATGACAATTTGAACTCCTACTTTTCCGCATGTGCCTTACGGATCTTTTTTGCAGGAAATCTGCTCGAAGAAGAATTCCGGTTTGAAAAGAATGACATGATATCGCAAATATGCTACTTGCCTCTTTGCTCTTGTTAGTACATGTTGTCCTGTATCACTGTACTTGCATACATACCTGGTTCATTATGTGACAATAGTATGCATGATAGCTTGCTTATCAATTGTTCACTCCAAATTATCTGATCTGTATGAATGGTTACATTAGTGTAGAATATATCCCATGCCAATGAAATTTTTTAGCTCTGCATTGTTCTTGTAAGTACCTGCTGCCCTTTATAAGTGTACTTATATTGACAGGTAGTTGTTCATGTACCATCACTCTGCAACTTATTTTCCTTTGTCCTCCTATTTCTACACATCAGATCTATATTTAGTCTTACCATAAGGTTGGATAACACTGATGGTACCGAAGAAGTTTAGCTGTGCATTGCTCTTGGCTATACCTTTTGCCTGTATCGCTGTACTTACATTTATAGCTACTTGGTTATGTAGCATCACTCTTCATCTTATATTAAATATTCTCCATTTTTTCTTATATTATCACATCTATATTTACTCTTAACAAAATGTAGAATAAAGGCTATGCTTATGAAGAAGATTCCGTGATAAACTTCTTGAATTGCCCCCCATCAGCATGGAAAAGGGCTTTATAGAGCGTGTCTTCACCAATAATGTAAGTTTGTCCTTCTCAAGCCTTCAAACTTTGTTGTGTATATTTGGTTAGGCATGACTGCAACAGCTGTTTATTATTGGTGTTTCCATCAAATTGCATGTTTAAAGTTTATTATGTAGTTCATAAACAAAAGTTTGTCCTTCTCAATTTAAGTTTTCAGTTGTACAACCAAGTTCCTTCTTCATACCATGTAAATTAAACTATACAGAGCAAGTGATCTTCTTTTGCACCGCATGTATGTACATTCTTGATCCGTAATCCAGTGGTGTGGTGAACCTACCCACTATAGCACAATGTCATATTCTGCAATGTCTTAACTATGAACAATGTCATATCATTCTACTATTATTTAAACCGTCTCTTTATTTGCCAATCAAAAATGGGATAAATTGACAGCACACTAACCATTGATACTTACGAGTTCTTGATCTGTAATCCAGTGGTGTCGGGAAGCTGCCAACTCCTTCACAATTTCATTTCCTGCCATGTCTTGACCTGAACAATACCATATTGTGTTAATGCAATTTTAAACTGTGTCACTTTATTTGTCAGTAAGAAATGTGATGAATCGTCAGCACTGATACTTTTATGTGCAAAACCTATCATATGTTTGCTTGTTTATCTTTCAGAGTGAGGAGGATATAAGTGTTAAACAAGCGCAATCTCATCAGCTTGCTCAGCTGCTTGCACTGCAGCTCCCCATCAGGGCTAACCTTTCTTGAACTCTATTGAAGTGCTGTCGGTTTTGTATATTATTTTGTTGACGTGTTTATTTGCACCGGCGGTGATCTTTGATGCCAAGTGTATGTAATCTGCTGTCTGCTTGTGCTTTATTATCATAGTGGCGAACTTTGATGCCCAGTGGATGTAATATGCCGTAATTTCTTTATTGTATAGTCTAGGTTTTTTCTTATTCACGACGCTGCAGTTATTTGCCATATCTTGTCTTCGCAGTAAACCGGCCAAACCGTAAAATTACGGTACATAATCGGGCCGTCATGCAATCACGATGTATGATCCGCATCATGGGCCCCGTCATCTTGGTCCGTTAAAAGGCCTAAATGTAAACTGGCCTACTAGTAGATTCGGGCCTTTAATAGGCCGAGTAAACCGCCGGCCCTCTTTTCGCAAGAAAACTCAATGGGCTTTTAGGAGGCTGAGAAGTAGGTTGGGCCTGAAACGTGCGGAACAGCTCATGGGCCGGCAGCAGGCCGAAATGGACTCTGACCCATGATTGTGCCAATCAAATCATGGGCTTTTAACAGGCCAAAATTTTCTCGGTCCTTGTTTGGCCCAATCAGATTATCGGTATGGCGAGCAGAGATGCAAACAGGGCATGATTAGGCCCAACTATATGACGGGCTTTTAACAGGCCAAAATTAATATAGGGCCGAAATGTTAAACGGGCCCTTAATAAGCCGAAACTAATATCAGGCCGAATTACTAAATGGGCCTTTAGCAAGTGGGCCCAAAAGAATAGCGTCCAGTTGACGGGCCGAATATGATATGGGCCATAATTTAGCCCAAAGCCTCTTAAAGGTCTGGACCTGATATGGGCCGTAATTTGGCCCAGAATGTGGTAGGCTTTTAACAGGCCGGATCTCATATGGGCCATTATTAGGCCCGGGACGTGGCAGGCCATTAATGGACCGGATCAAATATGGGCCGGCATTTGGCCCAAAACATGGCAGCCAGTTAATATGCGACCTACTAGGGTCCTCAAAATCTTGTGGGCCTACAGCTGGGCCGGCCCATTAATGTCGGCGAAATCTCGTGGGCCCTTAGCTGGGCCTGCCCATTATGGTCCACAAAAATGGCCTTCACCTGGGCCGGCCCATTATGGCCCGCAAAAATCTTGTGGGCCTTTAGCTGGGCCGGCCCATTATGGCCATAAAATCTTGCAGACCTTTAGCAAACCCGCCCATTATGGTCCACAAAATCTTGTGGGCCTTTAGCTGGGCTGGCCCATTATGGTCCGCAAAATCTTATGGGCCTTTAGTTGGGCCGACCCATTTAAACTTTATGGGCCACTTTTGGGCCGGTCCACGAGTCAACATATCATAGGCGCATCTCGCCCATTGGATGAGTGACACCTGTGCCAGCGGAGGCGACACGTGTTTCCTCTAGCCAATGATGATTTTACACGTGGAAAATCCCCCTTTGATGCAGGCTGTTAACGGGTTATTGGATCCAAAACCGGACGTGATAGCTTAACGGTGTTCCGTTACGGTGGATGCCACGTGTCGGTCACCCTTGACGAAAGCACTTATGTGACGCGCGATTTATCGTCATGGAAGTGGACACTTCCGTGATGATAATTTTGGTAATGTCATGGAACACTTCTCTGACGGCCGCGGATATGACTATCTTGATTCTGTCATAAAATCGTCATGGATGTACATGCATGACAGAAAACGCGACCTATTGTGACAAACACGTATCATCACGGAAGTGTATTTTTTGTTGTGTTCGTCACAGAAAAAAACTCGAGGGCAAAGAACGAAGAAAATTTGGATTCCCCTTCAATCTTGAGGATTTCCCTTTCGAAAGCATGGGACTTCCTCGGTGATGGTTCGATTTATGAAGGGCGTGCATGAGAACATAAGCCAAACCTTCTTAAATTTTTACCAAGGCATGGTGATGTCATACCATGGCACCATGCGAGGAGTCATGTTTTTTAAGCATTTATTTCATTTTCTCTATATTTGAAAACCCAACAAATAGACATTTGTGGTTGACTATTGCCACACATTTTATCGAAATATTTGTCCATTCCTTGTAAAAGGCATGAGAATTTACTAAATGGCACGGGCATGGTTTTCTAGGCCGTTCTTGTGGACCCTTTCATGCATCGATTGTTTGAACTTGAATTATGCACATTAATGCCTAGGAAATGCACATAATCCCGTAAATATGGCAAATGAACCCGGAAAAGTACCAAATTTGAACACGGTGATTTGCAGGTTGTATGTTTATCATAGAAAAACACTCGTGGACAAAGGACAAAGGAAATTTGGACCCCCCTCAATCTTGGTGATTTCCCCCTCGAAACCATGAAACTTCCTCGGTGATGGTTCGATTTATGAAAAGCGCGCATCACGACATAAGGAAAACATTGTCCAATTTTTACCAGGGCATGGTGAGGCCATACCATGGCACCACGCTAGGCGTCATGTTTTCCAACCATGTGTTTCATTTTCTGTATAGTTGTTAACCGAGTAAACAGCGCGTTTATGGTTGACTATTGCCACACATTTCTTTGAAATATTTGCCCATTCCTTGTAAAAGTCATGAGAGTGTGCTAAATAACACAATCATGATTTTCCAGACCATTCTTGTGCGCCTTTTCATGCACCGATTGTTCGAAATTGAATTATGTCCATTAATGCCTAGAAAATGCACATAATCCCCTAAATATGGTAAATGAGCCCGGGAAAATGTCAAATTTTAACACGTTGTATTTGAGGCGGTATATTGATCATTGGAAAAAAACTGAATGAAAAACTAGGACGGAAATTATGATTCCCCTTCAATCTTGGGGAACTTCCTCGGTGATGGTTCGATTTATGAAGGGTGTGCATGACGACATAAGCCATACCTTCTCAAATTTTTACCAGGGTATGGTGAGTTCATACCATGGCACCATGCCAGGCATCATGTTTTTTAAGAATTTATTTCATTTTTTCTATAGTTGAGAACCCAACAAACAGACATTTGTGGTTGACTATTGCCATACATTTCATCGAAATATTTGTCCATTCCTTGTAAAAGGCATGAGAATTTACTAAATGGCATGAGCATGATTTTCTAGGCCGTTCTTGTGGACCCTTTCATGCATCGATTGTTTGAACTTGAATTATGCCCATTAATGCCTACGAAATGCACATAATCCCCTAAATATGGCAAATGAACCCGGAAAAGTGCCAAATTTGAACACAGTGATTTGCAGCTTGTATGCTCATCATAGAAAAAACTCGTGGACAAAGGACAAAGGACAAAGGAAATTTGGATCCCCCTTCGATCTTGGTGATTAACCCCTCGAAACCATGAAACTTCCTCGGATGATGGTTCATTTTATGAAAGGCGTGCATCACGACATAGGGAAAACATTCTCCAATTTTTACTAGGGCATGGTGAGGCCATACCATGGCACCACACCAGGCGTCATGTTTTCCAACCATGTGTTTCATTTTTTGTATAGCACGAGCATGGTTTTCCAGACCGTTCTTGTGCACCTTTTCATGCACGGATTGTTCGAATTTGAATTATGTGCATAACTAATGCCAAGAAAATGCACACAATCCCCTAAATATGGTAAATGAGTTCGGAAAAATATCAAATTTGAACACATTTCATTTGAGGCAGTATGTTGATCATTGGAAAAAAAACTGAATGACAAACTAGGACAGAAATTTGGATTCCCCTTCAATCTTGGTGATTTCCCTCTCGAAAGCATTGAACTTCCTCGGTGATGGTTCGATTTATGAAGGCGTGCATGACGACATAAATCAAACCTTCTCAGCTTTAACCGATTACTGCGGTGAGGCCATACCATGGCACCATGCTAGCCGTCATGTTTTTCAAGCACATATTTCATTGTTCTATAGTTGATAACCCAGTAAATGGCGCGTTTGTGGTTGACTATTGCCACACATTCCATTAAAATATCTGCCCATTCCTTATAAAAGGCTTGAAAAATTACTAAATACCATGAGTATGGTTTTTCCAGACCATTTTTGTGCACCCTTTCATGCACTAATTGTTTGAATTTGAATTACGTGCATTAATGCCTACAAAATGCACATAATCCCCTAAATATTGTAAGTGAACCCGGAAAAGTGCCAAATTTGAACACGGTGATTAGCACGGTTTATGTTCATCGTAGAAAAAAAACTCATAGATGAAGGAAAAAGGAAATTTGGATTCCCATTCAATATCGGTGATTTACTATCGCATACGATTCATCTCCGTCGCCTCTGCGAACTGTGTGTGCTCACTCACACATGCAAAAGGAAAAGAAAACCCTCGCCCACTTCGTCCCCACTCACTCTCCGTGGACTCCTCCGTAACTCTGCACCCTAAGCTCGACAGCTGTTAGCGGCGGGCGTAGGTCGCGCTCCAAACGGCACAGGATTTCGCCTCCACCGCTTTCCTCCGCCTATCTGCACCGACATTCTAGACTCTGGTCAACTGGGGTTTTCTGCGGGATTGGGCCGGGGATTTTTCTCATGGAGAAGGTAATCAACTTAATTAGCAAAATATTCACTCATCTCTTATCGTAGTCCGTCCGTCGCTGTTAATCAACTGTCGAAAATCAGCGTGGAATCATTTTTGTTCTAGCTGATTCGTGGGTGGTCATTCATGTGTGCATAGTGCGAGCACAAATCGGCAACTTTGGTCGTGGCCAGTCGGAAACAAAGATCTATCTCACCATTTTGGATGACTTCAGGGAGTGCTCGGTATGTTCAATCTCAACATACCACGGTCGGCATGGCCTAAATTTGTGAACATATACCGTCTGTTGCTACATTATCTATATATTTGCATCAAATCTTTGTTACATTATCTATTTTTAATTCTATATTTTTGTACTTTCCTTGCATCTATATATGGATATGTTCTATCAGTTACTCCCATATTTGCATCTTGCTCGGTTATTTCAATATATCTAATTTACGATCTTAATTTTCATTTCTAGCAGTACATCCCCTGCTTTGCAAGAACATGAGTAGAAGGAAATCTTGGGCTTTACTTTGTGATGACTCGAGGATGTCATATTGACAACGCAACATGGATTTACAATGACAGTTAGCGTAAAACTTGATAAAGATGGTCACTCCTATTTTAATGCGGACCTTTGGAGACAAATGTCTAAGTGTTATGAACTGAAAGCTGACAATAAAATTCTAGTGCATGCACCACAACCTGGTCTAATTAACATGGATGTTTACTTTCCCAATGTCATCAGCCGATCAAAGTCAGATCGAGGTTAGTGTCCTTTCAACTTTCTCCATGTTGTCATATTACTATTTAAGCAACCAATCGATCACTATTTAAGCAACCAATTGTGATATCATATTCTGACTCAGTTCCTAGGTAGTAACAAATCCTGTTTACCAATTTATGTGCACTATATATTCTTCTGCCATGTTCTGAATAAATAATACATTTCCACCTTTTAAGCAGGAGATGTTGGATGCATAGTGAACGATTTGTATATTACTAAGCGTACCAAATTTAACTGGAAGGACTTGAAGCATGTCATAAACTTTGTTGATAATCTGACAGATATAGCACAACGCATGAACGCTGGATTTTGGATGGGATTAATTAGACCTATGGTGCACACACTGAACAAGACCAATTGTGTGCACAAAGCGCTGGTAAAAAGTCTTATTTTAATGTTGATGCTCATAAACTATATATATCTTCAACGATATGTTACAATTGTTTTTTATTCTACATGTCAACAGAAATTGCCCCCTGTAGCCGTTCCTGGATCGATTTCCAGGCGTGGTCGAATTACACTTGTGCCTGCTAATAACGCCAAAGTGATTGCAAGGTACTGCATTTCCCGCAAAAATGGAACCATTCAATTTAAAAAGTTCTCGCTTCTCGTGGCAATGCATCCATATTGGAAAATTGGAGACATTGTTCTACTCCTGCTCTACCAAGGCACAGGAGGGCTCTTCCTTTTCATTGACGAGATGCCGAGTCGCCGTGATCAAGCTGCTTCCAGTGGATAGTTGTGGTTGTTGGCCCTCAGCCTCTTAAAATGTGCTAGTTGTTACTATATATGTTAAGTATGTAGATATGGACCATATGGTTGTTGGCCCTTAGCCTCTTAAAATGTGATAGTTGTTACTATGTTAAGTATGTAGATATGGACCATATGGATTTCAAAACCGTGTTACAAAGATCCTCCTTTTGTCGAATAGTGTAACCACTATATATATGTTACTCAAATGCTGTTACCCAAGTTCATAAATTTTCATAGAAAGTATTAGTATAAATTACCACGAGTTCATTGAGTTTAAGCGTGTGCCCGATGTCCAGAAGGCATTTGCATATCAACTGTCCATATTGCAAATTCACTCACATGTTCACATAAGGAAACATACTATAACGTACTAATCATCGCACACGAGTACTCGCAGACGCATCATGTGCGATACTCCTAGCCACCGCAAGAAACTAGTTTGCATTTTTCATAGTTTTTTGTACACACAGAATCACACACGAAGTAACTGTGTTGACCGTCTGTATTGTAATTTCTCATCGCAAACAGTTCATCCGAGTCGGCTGTTTGCCACGTATCACACACATCTTGTTTACATTACTCGTTTGTGTTCTTTTGGCTCATCGCAAACAGTTCATCCATGTGAAATGTATGCTGCATATCACACACATCTTGTTAAGTTGAACCGTTTCTGTTGTGTTCCCTAATCGAAAACAATTCGTCTGAGTTAACCGTATGTCGTATATCGCACACACATTGATATGTCTGCCCGTTTCTGTTGTTCTACCTCATCGCAAATAGTTCGAATGAATTAACCGTGTGTCCTGAATCGCACACACATTGTTATGGCTGCCCATTTCTGTTGTTCTGCCTCATCGCAGACAGTTTGAATGGATTAACCATATGCCCTGCATCGCACACGCAACTAAAATCCGAACCGTGTTTGATGCAGCCATCATCGCAAATGTTTTGCACATTTTTTGACGGTTTTTTACACCACCGTTCATGATTATTTCATCACATACAGTTTCAGCAAAGGGTCTCTGATCGTAGTGTCGCGTTAGCAGTCTCCTGCAGTAGTGAATGTACATGAGAGAACGATTGCTTTGAATGCTTTTTTTAGACAAGATTGCTTTGATCGTGTGGGTTGTTTCATTTGAGACTAAGGTTGCCTTATATTACCACACCTAAGATTTAATAAGTTTGACCAACTTATGTGGGTGTTTGGTTTAAGATTAGACAAGATGCTTTTTCTACACTAGGGCACCACATCACATACACTTAAGAATGTGGTAGGGTACCCTTAGGGCTTAGGCTTGTCAACTTGTGGCTCACATTTTATTGAACTAGCTTTAGACAATCTTGTTAGAAACATGTGGTAAGGTGTGGCATTACAAGGCATAGAACCAAACATACCCTATAACTATAAAAACGTAGAAATCGGATGATGTGGAGTAAAAAACGCTAGTGCGGGCACTCTCACATTTTGTAAAGGAGTGAATTTATTTTAGAGAAGTTGTCATGACTAGCTTTATTGAATTTCCAACAGCACTACACCATCCACAGGCTTCTTGATCAAAATGCCTGGAGGCTCATCCGTCCAAATAAGCGAAATCGTATTGCAATGGCAGTACTTAGCTAGTACACGCGTCGTTTGAGTACTAGAAAAATATATATTTAAATTTGACCTTCCCAATTAAAAAAGTTACAATCCCATATATATATATATATATATATATATATATATATATATATATATATATATATATATATATATATATATATATATATATATATATATATATATAAGGTAATGTTCTAAGCGTGAGTGTACAATAGCTTATTCTACACCCCCTAGTAATGCTAGATACAAAGTCTAGTAAAACGGTGTACGGAATGTAGCAATTCAGAAAATAAATTTTTTATCACCCAAGTTTGTAATTTATTAAATTTTTACAAAAATTACTATATTCTACATAGTGCGTTACTATATTTTGTATGTACCATTACTGGGGTGTAGAATAAGCTATTCTACGCTCACGCTTAGTTTAGCGTTACTATATATATTCTCGGAAAAATGTAGATACCGTGTCGGGGAGGCTGATCGTACCCACGAACACCTATGGGGCCGGCGGACCAGGCCCCTTTGTGGTTCGGAGGGGGGCGGAGATCGCACGAAGGGCGGATCGAGGCGAGGCACACGAGCAGTTTACCCAGCTTCGGAGCTCTCCGGAGAGATAAAACTCCTACTGCTGCTTGTTCGATGTATTCTCTTCTTGCTAGGGAGCGATGCGAGCTACAAAAACACAGCGTGAGCGTATCTGGTCTCTAGTGAGTCGAATGGACCGAACCTCCAACCCCCTCTACGTTGCGCATGGGCCTCCTTTTATATGCTCAAGGGGTCTCCGACAGGTGGCAACATAGGCGAGGGTACAAATGTAAAAACAGGAGTTGGTACACCTACTTGAACAGTGTACAGTGCAAAATACCTAACTCTGACGGCAAGGGACAAAAGCAATAAATGCCCGTCAGTGTCGCCCAAACAGTGCAACAAAGACCGTCAGGTGCGCCACCGCTCGCCACGATGGCAAGCTTGTCAGCGCCGCTTATCGCTGCTCTCCGCTGGCTGCACAGCCTCTCGACACGCGCGCATGGAATGGTCCCATGGCGACACGTTGCTGGATGAGGTGGAGCGCGGATATGGAGAGAGGTTGCTTGCCGCGGCAAGCGCCTTGCCGCGGCCGAATCCTTATCGCGTCCGGAGTCTTGTCGCGCTCGAGCCTTCCGGCAAGCTCCTCTTGCGGGCCTTGTCTTCTGCATGCCTTGAGTGGCCTTCGGCAAGCTCCTCTTGCCGGGCCTTGTCTTCTTAATCAAATACTTTGTTCTTGAATGGCTCCAAAGGAGCCACGGAGGATCTTGGCGGTGACGAGGCAAACCTCGCCGCTGGTGCTGCAACTGTCTGCTGCACGATGCACGGGATACTAGGGTACCCCTACTCTAGTACACCGACAGAGCCCCGGGCCTGGGCCGTATCACGGTGCCGAAGCTGTCGGGCCAGGCCCAAAAGCAGTGCACGGTCACACGCGGCCTCGACCACGCCGCAGCTTCGCCCGGACCCACCACGACCCCCCACTAACGGCACCCACCGGATGTGGCGTCGTCACGAGATCGTGGGCGTGGTCGTGGGGTTTCTTTATTAGGAAAAGCGGAACGTCCGCCTCCCCTCTTTATAAACGGAGAAAACAGGGCAGGCCGTCCACTCCGCCATTGCTGTCTTGTCAAGAAAACCCTGCCGCTCCCCCTTCTTCTCCAAAGGCGAAGAGAGCAGCGCCCCCCTTCGCCACAAGCGCCCTCACCGCCGTCGGCCTCCTCCGCCCCCCTCGCCATGGCTCCGAAAGCCGACAAGGAGAAGGGCGTCAAGTCGGCCGAAGCGCAGCGGCTCGCGGCGTTGCGCAAGGAGCGGGCCATCTTCCCCCCCTAGCTCGGCGCAAGGGAGCTGCGGGATGTCTTCTATCTCTTTTGGTCGACGGAGACGCGTGCGCATCCGCGCACGAAGGTACTCCCCGCCTCCGCTTCTGATTTGGCCCCAACTGGGTACCCCGTCTTTGCCCGTTTGTTCTATTGCGGGCTTTGCCCACCCGTTTCCGAGTTCTTCTGCGATATAATGAACACATATGGCCTCCGCCTCCTTGACTTCACCCCAACGCCGTCTTGACCATGGCAGTTTTCGCGCATCTTTGCGAAAACTTTGTCGGAGTCCACCCAAATGTCGCACTCTTCCGCCACTTCTTTGTGCCCCGCGTCGAGAGAGGAGAGCCACTTGCCGGAGGGATAGCGTGGGTCTCCAGGATCGGCAAGAAAGAAGCCTATATGGAAGGAGAGTTCCGCAACAAGTGGGAGGAGTGGAGAGCCAATTAGTGTTGGGTCGTAGAGGAGAACCCGCAACCCTTCATCGCTGCAAGCGCCAAACCCCAATAGTGCGCGGCAGAGATTGGAGTAACTTGGCGCCGGAGGATGCGAGGTTGAAGATAGCTGTGACCCGGATTCTGCGCCTCGGGCTTGCCGGACTAACCGTAAAGCGCGGTTAAGCGCGCAGACTTCCTTCGTCGCTGCATCGCTTCCCTTGCAGGAGAGGAGGAGGCCTGCACAGGAGTTCCAAAATGCGGCGGAGACATCATGAGGTTGCGCCGGGCCTGAACTGGAATTTCACCATCCACGGAGTTGGATGCGATGCTGCTAGAGCTGTTCAAGAACGACCCGATCACCCTTAGTGGTTTAGGTTGCCGGGGGTCGTCCCATTGTGCAACAACTTCGGCGCCGACCGCATCCGCGCCATGATGCCGTTGCCAGCGATTCCCATGGGATCGTTCCAACTGGCAGGAGCCCCGACGAGGTCGTGCGGCAGCAGTTCTTCGACAACTTGGAAGAAGTGCCGATCCGCTCCGACGAGCAGAAAAAGGCTCACCCGCGACACCACCGATGAGGAGATGGCGTATTGCCACCAGGGTGGAGGAGGCGGCAACAGCTGGCCGCCGCTGGAGCCTTCGGGTATACCGTGGAGGAGGCGGACGCTGGCGGCGGCAAGCCTTGCCGGCGAGGGAGATCGCCGGCGAGGACGAGCTTGTCGAGCCCGAGGCCGGGTCGAGTGGACCACGAGGGCGCTTCTTCTCCACCACACAACGACTTGCCGCCCGGTGAGCCCCGGTTGCACCAAGAGGCGTCTCCGCAGGCGGAGACGAAGTCGGGCGGTAGATCGCCTGACAGCAGCGCGCGGCGACGCGCTCTGCTGACAGCGATGTTGCCGCTGAGGCGCCTCACACCGCTGCGACAAGCTGGGCGGGATCTTCTCGAGGCCACCGCCGACGCCTCGCTTAAGCGGCCAAGAGAGCCCACTCCCCCGCCTCGTCGCACCGGAGGCGAGCCGGAGTTCGACTTCTCCGCGCTCAGCTCCGAGGAGGAAAATGACGAGTAAGCTCTTGAGATTGTGCTTGTATTTCTTCAATTTTATTGCTTCATCTTGAATCTGATTTGCTTCGTTCTGGACTCTTTCCTTTTCAGGACGCTGGCCTAGAGAGCGTCGAAGAGGGCCAAGATCCCGACGGTCGTTGTTGAGGATGATTCTCCCGTGGCAACAGGGGACGCGTCCGAGACCCCCTTGCCGGACCCGGCAACCCTTCCTCAGAGCAGCCCCCAGCACAACCCCCAAAGTAAGTGTGCGGTTTTCTCCTTACTATTAGGTGTGCAGGGGTGCTCCTTCTTCGTTGATACCTGATTGTTTGCTTGTGTAGGAGCAGAGCAGCCTCATCAGGAGGGCTCGGAAGCCGCCCCCGAAATCCTGTCTGCTGCCACTCGCCGCCAAGGGAGGATTCTCCCGGCAAGGGGCGCCCTCCGACAAGGGAGGCCACTCCGGCAAGGGAGGCTACCCGGCAAGGGGAAGCGCCAAGGACCCTCCAATGGTCGAGGCCATGGCTGCGGATCCCATTGCAGGTAATTTCCTTACGAAAATTTCCCTTGGGCTTGTTTTCTTTTGTTTCTCTTTTGAACATTTGCTTGATTGCTCTTTCTTCGTCGGCGTAGAGCCGATGGAGGTCGAGGCTGCCGGGCGAGGAGGAAGCGCGGCAACACCGGCGAGGCCGCCGTCGTGGAAGAAGAGGTCGTTCTTTGTGGAAGAAGAGGCCGTCGCCCGGCAGCCTGTTGGCGAGAAGGCCACCGAGGCTGCCGACGAAGAAGCTGGCGAGGGTCGGGCGATCGCAGACCCCTGAGGCCGCAGGAGCGCCAGGCGCTACACCGACAGCCGACTCCCCCGCCGCTGCTGCGGCGTCAGGCTCCGAGGAGCCCCAGCCCGGCGCCTACCTGAAGGCCGGCGAGGGCGTCTTCATCAAACTCCCCTGGGAAACGAGCTCCAGGGCGCCGGTCGAAGGAGAGACCTTCGACGGCGAGCTACTCGCCTCTGCTGGGCTGACGCTGGTGGACGCGCCAAGCAGCAGCAGCGGCGAGTCTAAGGAGGAGCAGTTGTTGAAGAAGTTGTTGTCGCTCTACCGCGCCCGGCAAGCCAAGTTGGAGTCCCGGGAAGCACTTGTCGCGAGGGCAGGAGCGGACATGGAGAAGCGCGCAGAAGAGCTCCGGAGCGCCAACCAAGAAACTCTCCGCGACGTAGCAGAAGCGCGGGGGAACTTGCAGAAGAGTGCACGGCCTTCATCCTTGAGAAGGCCGTGGCTGAGGAGGAGCAGCGGCCCGCTGCCGAGAAGCTCTCCGCGCAGGAAAGCGAGCTGGCGCAGCGGAAGGTCAACCTGGACAGCCACGAAGAAGACCTTGCCGCGCGCGAGGAGTCACTTGGCGGGGCGCTTAAGGAAGCGAAGGATGCTGCAGCCGCCGAGGCCGCCAAGGAAGAGTTGAAGGCGAAGGTGGCACAGCCGAGGCCAGCCTCAAGAAGAGCAGCGAAGAGCTTGCCGCTTAAGCATGAGCGAGAAGGACGCCTACACTCTTGGCGAGCTGCAGTCGTCTCGCCGATAGGGGCAAGGAGCTCGATGCCGCCAAGGATTCCAAGGCGGATCTTGAGCTGAAGCTGACCACTCTGACGCAAACGTTGGATGGCGCCAGAGAGCGGGAGGTGGGCTTGTTGGAGACGATCAAGGCCAAGGAGGAGCTGCTAGCGAATGCTGCCTCCATCCAGCGCACCTTGAGGGAGAGCGTGGAGCACTGGACTGAAGGTCTTGTGGACACCTCCACAACGAGTTGATGGAGCTGGGGATGGCGGACCTTGCATACTCCTCCGACTAGCATCTCCAACCCAGCGCCAAACTCAGTCTATTCTTCAAAGGCGTGGTGACGGGTCTCCAGCGACTCGGGAAGAGGTCCCAAAGCAGCTGGCCGAGGAATCACGCCCAGATCTGTGCAGGAGCCCTCGAGAAGGTGTTGATAAAGGTGGCCTTCCGCAATCCGGGCCTCAACCTTAACGGCGTCCTCAGATCCTTGCCGCCAGATGCCAACGTGGAGGAGCTCAAAGCCCTTGTCGCACCCATTGTGGACAAGGTGAACAAGATCAAGCGGATTGATGGCGACCGCGTAGAATAGGCCGCCAATTTTATCTTTCCCTTGTCGCTGCTGATCATGTTTAGGACACTTTGTTAGATCAGCGACAAGTTATTTTGTAATATACTCTATCTTAGGTGATCAATGCAACGTTATTTCCTCTACTTGATTCCTTCCTTTGCACGTTTCTGCCCTACGCAATTGGGGGACTTGTCGGTCACGGGCACCTTTGCATGGCTGAGTGCGAACGTCGCTGACTTCTTTGGCAAGCCGCCTCCGACAAGCAACCTTGTCGCGACTAGCCGCAGCTCACTTTAGTCGTTGAGCGGACTCGAAACAAAGTAAAGGCGCGACTAGCCTGCGAGTTGGTTCCTCTGCGCCTGTGTTTTCCATACAAAGTACTATCGTTCGAGGAAGATAACTTAAAAATTTAAGAATTGATTGCTCAAACTTTGGCAACTTAGCTTTTCTGTCTCTTGCTTCCCGATGAGGCGAAACTTCCTCGAGCAGTGCCTGGTCCATAGTATTATCTCCTCCTTCCCCCCCTGGTTAACTTGTGCGCGAGGGAGCCTTCCTTTCTTTGAGAAAAGAGAAAGAAGAGGAAATAAAGCTATGGAGCCCAGCGGCTTGATTTTGCTTACCGGGTGTGGCTGATGCACAAAGTGTTAGCCAAAATATGCAATAAAATGATGAAAGCATGAATTTGACAAGTTGTGCACAACACATGAGCTTTACTGATGCACGGGGTCTGCGCCCGGCTTTGTACAAAGGATTACATGCAACAGCGGCAAGACTTGTACAAAAGGTAGTTGCGGAGCAGGTTCCGCAATCGCGCTCTATAGGTAAAACTTACGAAGATGCTCAATGTTCCAGAGTTGCTCACCGATGCCATCTTCGGTCTCAAAGGCGGACAACGCCAGTTTAGTGACTCGTTTCACTCGATAAGGGCCTTCCCACTTTGGCGTCAACTTGTTTGAATTCTTGGCGGACTGAACGCGCCGAAGAACAAGGTCGCCTTCCTCGAGACTTCTGGCACTAACTCTGCGGCTATGGTAGCGATGCAAAGCTTCTTGTAGCGAGCAGCTCGCCGCTGACTTTGAAGACGATCCTCCTCAAGGAGCAGCGCGTCATCTTGTCGCAGCTGCTCTTGCTCAAGCTCATCATAAGCGAGCACTCGAGGCGATCCGTATACGAGTTCGGTGGGGAGAACTGCCTCTGCTCCATAGACTAGAGAAAAGGGTGTCTGGCCGGTGGCTCGATTTGGCGTTGTCCTGATCGACCAAAGAACCACCGGCAGCTCCTCGATCCAGTTTCTTCCGCACTTGTGCAGCCTGTCGAAAGTTCTGGTCTTGAGCCCGCGCAGACTTCAAAGCATTTGCCCTCTCTGCTTGACCGTTGCTTCTCGGGTGAGCAACGGAAGCAAAGCAGACCTTGGCGCCAAGATCTTGGACGTACTTCATGAAGGTGCGACTCGTGAATTGTGTGCCGTTGTCGGTGATGATCCTGTTAGGGATTCCGAAACGGCAAACAATCGACCTGAAGAACTTGATCACGATCGTGCTGTCACCTTCCTCACTGCTTCCACTTCCGGCCACTTTGTGAACTTGTCGATGGCGACGTACAAGTATTCAAAGCCCCTGACAGCTCGCGGGAAGGGGCCGAGGATGTCGAGCCCCCAGACCGAAAATGGCCAGGATAAAGGGATCGTTTGGAGAGCCTGAGCTGGTGATGTATCTGCTGGAATGGAACCGCACGCTTCACACTTGGTTACTTGTGCGAGTATCATCTGGAGGGCTGTCGGCCAAAAGAAACCTTCTTAACGCTTTTGCCGGCAAGTGCTCTGCGCCAATGTGGTGACCACATATGCCTCCATGTATCTCTGCCAACAGCTTTTGTCTGTCTTCCCAGGAATACACTTCAATTTCACACCGTTGAGTCTTCTTACATGCAGTATCTTTGTCGACAAAGCTGGTACATACTCATTGCCGGGCTACTCTTTCCGCTTCTTCTCGCTCTTGGGAAGTTCTCTGTCTGAAGGAAATGGACAATCTGCTTTGGCGCATGCTTTGGAGCTTCTTGGCTCGACAACAAGGACCAAAGGCACATCTGCTGCTGCGGGAACATCAGCTTCTACGGCAAGAACCTGCGGCTCGCCAGAAGCTTGATGCCCCCGGCAAGCTTGCCGGAGCAAAACTTGTCGGAAGCGCTCGCTTCAACGAAACAAACCACAGGGTTTGTCGGAGCAGATCCCCTCAAAGATTGTTGGTGCTGATCCTGGGGACCTTCGCAACGACGGCTTCGGGAAGCTCTGCTGGAAAGTAGTCACCAGAGATCAACTTCCTCTTCTTGTTTTGTCCAGTTGATGGTGTTACGGTTGGCTGAGTCAGCTTGAGCACGAAAATCCCTGGTTCCACAGGCAACTTAAGTGCAGCGCACTTTGACAGGCCGTCAGCAATATCATTCTGAGCTCTTGGAACATGTTCCATTTGCAGCCGTCAAAGTGCTCTTCTAGCTTCCTCACTTCATCAACGTAGGCTTCCATCAACGGACTACGGTAATCTTTGTTCACTGGCGGACGACAAGTTGTGAGTCACCCCTAACAATAAGCTTTTGATCCCAAGGTCCACTGCGATCCTCGAGACCGCAAGCAAACCTTCATACTCTGCGGTATTGTTCGTTGCTTGCTCCTTGGGAAAATGCATACGGACTACGTACTTGAGGTGCTCTCCGGTGGGTGCGATACGTAGCACGCCGCACCGCGCCTTTGCAGCGAGAAGGCACCATCAAAGTACATCAGCCACTCTTTGCTTGCTTCCTTGACGGGAATGCTCGTCTCCGGAATCTCTTCATCCGGCGTTGGCGTCCATTCTGCTATGAATTCTGCCAATGCTCTGCTTTGGATAGTTGATGTGCTTTCAAACTTGAGACCAAAGCTTGACAGTTCCAATGCCCACTCGACAATCCTGCCTGTCGCTTCTGGATTCTGCAGTATCCTCTTCAGCGGAAAGCGAGTGACGACTGTGATCTCATGTGCTTGGAAGTAATGGCGCAGCTTTCTCGAGGCCATGAGGAGGCCGAAAAGCAATTTCTGCACACCAGAGTACCTTGACCTAGCCCCCTGCAGGAGGGAACTGACAAAGTAGACTGGGCGCTGCACCATCCTTTTCTGCATCTGGTCATGCGTCTGTGCGGATTCGTTCTTGTCGGGACCAGAGCTTGTCGGCGAAGCCCCTGCTTGTCGCTGGATGTGCTTGCCGTGGTTGCTGGCTCGTCATCCGCCTCCCTCTCCGCTACTAACGCAACACTAACCACTTGATTGGTTGCTGCTATATATAGCAGCAACTTCTCTTGTGGTTTAGGTGCGACAAGTGTTGGAGTGGAGGACAGGTATCTCTTTAAGTCCTGCAGCGCAGCCTCCGCTTCGGGAGTCCATTTCATTGGACCTGCCTTTTCAAAATCTTGAAAAGCGGCGGTATGCGCTCAGCAGAGACCTAGAAATAAACCTCTTTGAGAGCAGCTACGCAACCGGCAAGTCTTCGTACATCCTTGACGCGCTTTGGTGCTTCAATCTGCTCAATGGCCTTGATCTTGTCGGGATTAGCTTCAGTCCCTCGTTGAGACACGAAGAACCCGAGAAGCTTGCCGGAAGGGACTCCAAACACGCTCTTCTCGGGGTTGAGCTTGAGGTTGATCTTGCACAGATTTGCAAAGGTCTCGTCCAAATCTTGAACCAGAGTTGCTTTGTCCTTGATTTTGACCACTATGTCATCCATGTAGGCTTCTACATTTCTGTGTATTTGCGGCTCAAAAGCGTCATGGACTACCCTTGCAAATGTTGAACCAGCATTCTTCAAACCGAAAGGCATCCGTATGAAACAGTATGTGCCACATGGTGTAATGAATGCGGTCTTCTCCTCATCCTCTTCAGCCATGAAGATCTGATGGTATCCTGAGTATGCATCAAGAAACGAAAGCAAATCACATCCAGCCGTGGAGTCAACAATCTGATCAATGCGCGGCAAGGGAAATGGATCTTTGGGACAAGCTTTATTAACATCCGTGAAGTCAATACAAAGTCTCCATTTTCCATTTGCCTTGCGCACGACTACAGGATTGGCCAACCACGTAGGATGGAGCACCCCTCTGACAAGGCCTATTGCTTCCAGTTTCTTGATCTCTTCTGCTATGAATTCTTGGCGCTCCACTGCTTGCTTCCTGACTTTTTGCTTGCCGGCCGCGCATGAGGACAAACGGCCAGGCGGTGCTCGATCACTTTCACAGGAACACGGGGATGTCGGACGGTTGCCATGCAAACACGCCGACATTCGCCCAGAGAGAAAGCAACGAGCCGCCTTCCTATTTAGGGTCGAGAGAGGCACCGATGGTAAAGGTACCACCGGTCACGTCCTCCTTGGTGGGCACCTTCTTGGTCTTTGGCGGAGCTATCATCTTCTTGCACTTGCCAGTGGAGCTCGATGGTGCGTCCTCGACGGTAGCGCAGCACTCCGAAGAGGTGCGCTCCACTGCATGTTTCCTGACTTTTTGCTTGACGGGCCGCGCATGAGGACAAACGGCCAGGCGGTGCTCAATCACTTTCCTGGGAACACCGGGGATGTCAGACGGTTGCCATGCAAACACGTTGACATTCGCCCGCAGGAAAGCAACGAGCGCGCCTTCCTATTTAGGGTCGAGAGAGGCACTGATGGTAAAGGTACCACCAGTGCCGTCCTCCTTGGCGGGCACCTTCTTGGTCTTTGGCGGAGCTACCATCTTCTTGCACTTGCCGGTGGAGCTCGATGGTGCGTCCTCGACGGTAGCGCAGCACTCGAAGAGGTGCGCTTGCCGGAGTGAGCATCGAGCTCTTGCCGGACTTGGACTTTGTCTTCTTCCCCGGAGCTTCAACGGCAAGTGTTTGGCAATCTGTCGCTGCTGCATCCTGGTAGATCTTGTCGGCACGGATAAGGGCATCCTTCTTGTCGCCATGGACAGAGATGACGCTTATCGGGCCTGGCATCTTGAGTAAGTTGTAGGCGTAGTGAGAGGCTGCCATGAACTTGGCGAGTCTTTGACGGCCAAGTATCCCATTGTAAGGCAATGGGAAATCGGCAACGTCGAATGTAACCCTCTCAATCCTAAAGTTCAGCTCGCTGCCAAATGTTACCGGCAACGTAATCTTCCCCTTCGGCTTGCTCCTTCCCGGATTGATTCCTTGGAAGGTGCCGGTCTCTTCGAGCTCGCTGTCAGGGATTTGAAGCTTCAGGAGCACCGCGGAGGAGATCAGATTCAAGCCGGCCCCGCCGTCAACTAGCATTTTGGTGACCTTGAGGTTGCGGATGGTTGGTGAGACCAACATCGGCAAGCACCCGACCGCAGTTATGCAATCAGGGTGGTCCTCAATATCAAAAATGATAGGCGTGCTGGACCACTTGAGAGGCTTACGTGATTCTATAGATGGTTCCGCGGCATTGACCTCCCGCACACATTGCTTGAGTTGGCGGTGGGAGGTATGCAGGGAAGCACCTCCGTCAACGCAGAGGACCTCTGTGGCTTTCTGAAACTCCTGCTCATGAGCGTCGTCGTCTTCCATATCTTCGTCGTCGTCATCATCTTCATCCTTGTCGCGGCCATGGAGGTCTGTCTCCTTGCCGTTGCTTGGCCTTGCCGCGGCGTCCTCCTCGGCCGGACGTTTCTTGCTTGCTCCCCAGCACCTTCCCTGGGCCTTCTCCTTGTCGCGCCGCTCGTACTCAGCCCTCTCGCTGTTCGACAAGCTGCTCGACCTTCTTGCAGCTCTGGAGGTCGTGGCCCTTGGTGCGGTGGATCTTGCGATCTTGCTTGCGAGCCGTCACCGCTTGTCGGCGGCCGCCACCGACCGGTGGTTGGCGTCGTGACAACCTCCTTGCCGGAGCCACCAGCCTTGGCATTCTTGTCGCCACCTCCATTGCCGGACTGCTCAACAGCTAGCACTTCTCTACCTTTCTTCTTCCTGTTGCCCCGCCGCCGGCCCTTCTTTGCCGGGGCGGCCTCCTCACTGTCAGAGCCTGCTTCCGCATTCTCTCCTGGGAGTCTCCTCCCTTCCTCAACGCGTGCACACTTGTCGGCAAAGGCGTACAGCTCACTGACGTCCTTGACTTTGCACATCGCCATCTCCTCCCTCATCCTGCGGTTCCGCACGTTCTGATGAAACGCGCTGATCACCGCGGCAGGGTGGACATCTGGGATGTTGTCGTGCACACGGCTGAATCTCTGAATGAACTTACGCATGGACTCTCCTTCCTTCTCGGGCGAAAGCGGATGAAGGTCACTCTCTTAGCCATGAGGTTTGTGGCCACCTGTGAAGGCACCAACAAACCGATGGCACAGATCTGCCCAAGAGGATATGGAGCTGTCCGGCAAGTGCATGAGCCAAGATCTCGACGTTGGGCTTGAGCACGGCGAGTAGTAGTTGGCGAGGATCTTGTCGTCCCGTCCCCCCGCAGCCTGCACCGCGATGGTGTAGATGCTGAGGAACTCCGACAGATGCGTCCGGCCATCGTACTTCTCCGGCACGTCTGGTTTGAAGTTTTTCTGGCTGGGCCACTGGACTTGCCGCAGCTCACGAGTGAACGCAGGGCAACCTACCGCGTACGGCAAGTCGCCTGGCTCCTCCGGCGCGCGCATGTCAACAGAAGGCACATCACGCTTGTCGGACTGACGTCGCGCTTCTCTTCATCGCTCGATGCGAGTCCGAGCATCCTCTTGTTGTCGCTCATGAAGAACTTGGCGCTGATCGCGGCGAGCTCGCGGATCCGATGACGCGGTGGAGTCGCTGTCGAGGTGGATCCGGTGAGTCGGCGATCTTGGCCTTCGTGGCGGAGAGTGCATGGTGGTTGCACCTCCGGCAGTCTAAATCGCCAGCAGCTCGTGCCTTGTCGTCTTGCCGCGGCAATGATGGTGTTGGTTGCCGCGAGCGTCGCCATTAGCAAAGCCGATGAGGCTCGATAGTGGCCTCCACTCGTCGACCTTGTCGGCCGTTGGAGGGTAGTCGAGGAGCAGCTGAGCTCTCACCAGAGCTTCTGCTGGAGTAGTGGGTGGCATTGGCGAACGGTGCGAGGAGCGGGATATTCTCGGACTTCTAACTACGTTATAAGGAGCAGCACCCCTTCCAGGCGACCGTATCTCACTCGTACCAGCATGTTGGCGCGCATGCTGGTCTTGAGGGTCTCGATCCAACGAACGTATGGCATTGTGAACGCCATGACTTTGTTGGTCCTGCGTCTCCTGAGATGGGCGCGGGGGATGCGCGGACGCCGAGGTTTGCGGGGCCTTGTCCTTGGACTTGGCAACGCCGCGAACACCCTCGTCGGCGCCCGTTCCTCCGCCGGCGTCTGCCCCACCACCGTTTTGGTGGGGTGTGGGTGGGTACGACGGGGAGGGATCTTCTGCCGCCGAAGCCTTCTTCTTCGGTGGCATGTTGGGGAAGATGTTGAGGACGCTGCTCGTGTGAACGTCGGATCAGATTCACACGGCCTCGACGCCCCCTACCTGGCGCGCCAAAGATGTCGGGGAGGCTGATCGTACCCACGAACACCTATGGGGCCGGCGGACCAGGCCCCTTTGTGGTTCGGAGGGGGGCGGAGATCGCACGAAGAGCGGATCGAGGCGAGGCACACGAGCAGTTTACCCAGCTTCGGAGCTCTCCGAGAGATAAAACTCCTACTGCTGCTTGTTCGATGTATTCTCTTCTTGCTAGGGAGCGTCACGAGCTACAAAACCCAGCGTGGCGTATCTGGTCTCTAGTGAGTCGAATGGACCGAACCTCCAACCCCCTCTCGCTGCGCATGGGCCTCCTTTTATATGCTCAAGGGGTCTCCGACAGGTGGCAACATAGGCGAGGGTACAAATGTAAAACAGGAGTTGGTACACCTACTTGAGCGATTATGCGATTGCAAAATACCTATCTCGGCGGCAAGGGGATGAAGCAATAAATGCCCGTCGATGTCGCCCAAACAAAGGCAACAGAGACCGTCAAGTGCGCCACCGCTTCGTCACGATGGCAAGCTTGTCAGCGCCGCTTATCGTTGCTCTCCGCTGGCTGCACAGCCTCTCGACACGCGCGCATGGAATGGTCCCATGGCGACACGTTCCTGGATGAGCTGGAGCGGAGATGGAGAGAGGTTGCTTGCCGCGGCAAGTTCCTTGCCGCGGCCGAATCCTTGTCGCGTCCGGAGGCTTGTCGCGCTCCGAGCCTTCCTGGCAAGCTCCTCTTGCCCGGGCCTTGTCTTCTGCATGCCTTGAGTGGCCTTCCCGGCAAGCTCCTCTTGCCGGGGCCTTGTCTTCTTAATCAAATACTTTGTTCTTGAATGGCTCCAAAGGAGCCACGGAGGATCTTGGCGGTGACGAGGCAAACCCTGCCACGGGGTGCTGCAACTGTCCGTGCACGAGTACGGGATACTAGGGTACCCCTACTCTAGTACACCGACATACCGCATCCCACCATCTTGTTTTCCGAGTATAGGATGACATTTATAGAACGGGATTCTACCTTCACTCGTTTAAATTCTAAGGGTTTGCAAGAGTTAGACCATCACGCATAACCATTGTCTCTGTTGTAATTGCAAGAAATATAAGTACTATTTTAATTAATCTAATCCACGAGTATACAATAAGCATGACAATCACAGTACTCATTCCCGCAACCCGCGGCGCGCGCCCCGTGACAAGGCGAGGCGGCGGAGGAGCGTGCGTGTACGACTCCTCTTTCCAAGCTAGTTAGAGCAGCCTTTGTAAAAGGAGCCTCAACCTACAAAACTTCCAACCACTTTCCATACTACTTTTTTAAGTAAAACTTGCCATACACACCTACATGAGGCTTATAGATTAGTCAGAGATTATTGTCTTATATTGGCCAAAGCCCATCTATAATCCAACAGTAATCACATCAGCAACATAGGGAATAAAATTGTCCTCCCCTCCCTAGCTAGGGTTTCTCGTGCTGCCGTCGCCGCCACCATCTGAGAAATTTTGGCCCCCTCACCTCCAGCTGTCAACTTGCTGCTGAGAGGCGGGGAGGGGGGGGGGACCTCGGATCTTCAAGATCTCTATGTTCTTCATCAATGCCTAGTGATCATAGTTTTGTGAGGATAAACTTTATCTCATTCTTTTGTCTATGTCATGAGGTTAGAGAGTTTTCTGTCCTTGCAGATTTGATTATTCGTATCTGATGAGTTTATGTTGCCGTGTCAAGCTTTTCTTGTTGGTTTGATTCTTTGTGGTGGTGAAATATGTCATCAACACCATGGTGAAGATATAGTGATTCGGCGGTCTACACTTCTAGGGATCATCCCCGGCCCAAATACGTTCATTGATCAAGGCTTCCTATATTTTTAGATGGGAGACTCAAGGCGCCTTCAAAAACCATTATTGATAATGTTCATGCGGGTGAAATAGTGATAACATCGTTACTCCAGTTTAATTGCAGCCTCTTTACCGAAGACTTTGGAGTATTACTTCGTGAAGAGATTGATACCATGAAAAAGGTGCTTACAAGAGATTTCACTGTAATTCTTAGTCATAAGAGTTACTTTGTATTTCTTTGGATTTTAGGTCCAAATCCGTCTACCTGTTATGAGTATCAATAAAGTTACAGGTGTTTAAAAAATCGCAGATCTAAAAGAAATAAATTTACAATGCATGTTGCTCGGTTTGAAAGAAAAACGGACGCGTCTTGCGGGCGCCTGGGCACCCTGGGATCCCTAGCGAGCGCCCGTCGAAAAATGAAACCACCTGGTCCCCCTGGACCAAAAAAGGAAACAACCCGCCCGCCCGCGGGAAAACTTCGCTATCGAACCCGAAAACGCTCGCCCACAACAGCTGGCCGCGGGATCACGTGCACCCACGACCGAACCCACCCTCCCCACGCCTTTTTTGTGTTGGATCGAGGCCAACTGCCCCCAGGCCATCTGTTTCTTCCCTACGAAAGAAGGATCTGCCCAAGGGTGAAATCCTTCATCGCCCGGAACAAAGAACATGGCGGCTCCCAGGAACAAAGAAAGAGAAGAGAAGAGGGCTTACAGATCAGAAGGAAGACCAAGAAAAAAATAGATCAAAGAGGAGGGGGAAAAGAGGAAAAATGTACCTAGAGGAAAAGAGAGGAATCCAGAGGTTAGTATCCTCCCTTCAGCTGATTTCTATTAAACTTCCTGAGTCCTCTTGTAGACTTGCCCTTCTACTGATTTTCTTTCACACATCTTTGATTCAAGTGTTTGATGGTCAAAAATCAAATGAATCCTGCATAGTGTGTTTGCAAAGAAATTGTGCAACGAGTAGGCTGCTTTCGTGCAACTAAACCAGATAAAGAAGCCAACTGAAGAAGTGTCGTGTGGCAACTCAGTAGATTATGAAACTCTAAAACTGTTTTGTGCAACTAACCCAGTTGTAGCATCCAACTATAGGCAGAAACTGTGCAAAGGAAAAAGACATGAATAAAAAACTTGGCTAAAACTTGACAAATCTGGAAGAAAACATCCAATATAAGGCATGTTCTGGTAAAAAATCTGCAAATATAGGTCTTAAAATAGGTTCACACACTGCCATCACAATCTGCAACACACTACCATCCAACCATATTTCTAACTATGCAATCTAACTAATAGCTATACAAATATAGTTGAAATCTGTTTTTGCTTCTATCTTTGAAACTGTTGTAGCAGACCTTGCTTGATATGTTCACTGGCGTTGATCTGAAAAAATCATTCCCTCCCCTTCTTGTCATACCTACACATGGTACATACAAAACAAAAAGATAGTTTAAAATGTAGCTACCGCCTGACTATTCTTATATTGTGCAACTATGATGATGCATCTATGCATCTGGAAATGATGCTTTGTGCAACTTGGATACTACTTGTGTGCAGCTTGTATGAAACTTTTGTGAAAATTGTGTTTATGTGCCTAGTATGCTCAAAATTTGTACAACTTGTATGAAAAAATTATGCAATTTGTGTGACACTTTTGTGCAACTGGTGTGCTGCCTTTCTGCAACCTTCTAATTTTATGAAATATAACCAGCTAACTATAGATGCTAGTTATTGCTAGAATGTGCAAGCTTGATAGTTTGGAGAAACATACACTACTGCAGGATGTTGCTAACGCGACACTACGATTAGAGACCCTTTAACGAAACTGTGTGCGACGCAATAATCGCAAACGGTGGTGTAAAAAACCCGTCAAAAAAGGTGCAAAACGTTTGTGATGGAGGATGCATCAAACACGGTTTAGATTTTAGTTGCGTGTGGGATGCAGGGCATACAGTTCAGTTCAATTAACTGTTTGCGATGAGGAGGAACAGAAGAAACGGGCAGCGAGATGAAGGTGTTTTCAATATACAGCATACGGTTCACTCAGATGAACTGTTTGTGATTAGGCAACACAAAATAAACAGTCAACCAGATCAAGGTGTGTGCGATATACATCATGCGGTTCACTCGGATGAACTTTTTGCGTAGAGACAAGAGAATAGAAACGGTTCAACTTAACAAGATGTGTGTGATACACGGCAAACATGTCTGTAATCAGAAACGTGTAAGAAGACCGATAACAACACAAACGACTGCTGCTAACAAGTCGTGTGTGTTGTGAGCAAACGATTGCTAGTATACAATTGTGAGTGATTGATGAAAACATCACCGATGGCTTCCATTGTTTAGTCCGTGTGTGATGTGATTTTCTTTGTCCGCACAACATCTATGCTTTTGTCTACAGAGCATCAACATATATACTTAAAAAGATAGCATTGCATAACCAAATTAAGCATACAATTACACAACTGACTACACACATAACATTACCACACACCAAAGTAAGCAATTACATGCATGCTAAACTAGGAGAAACGAGGATCTAATCATCTACTCATTGTTGCGATGACGCTTGCCATTGCTCTGCTTCCGGCTGGATCCCTGGTCGTTTTGGGGAACGAGGCACTTCCTCATGTCAACGATCCACATATACATGTCATAGCTCGTGTACGCCTCCGTGTACATGACGTGAGCTTTGTCGAGTTTCTCCATCAAGGTCGAGTGCTAGGCGCGCTTGTCCTTGTTGCACGAATCCTTCATGTCTCTATAGTAGGGGTTGATGATGGCCTCGGTGAGGTGAACCATTGAGTCCTTCTCATGCTCCTTGCTACCCTAGATCTTGTATTGGCCGTGGATGTCGACAAGATTCTGGCAGGCGATGCCCGAATTGTCGAGCGCCTTTACATCGTTGGTGATATCCACCGTAGCAAACATGTAGTGGGGGCTGTTGACAAACCTGGCGAAATGCTCACAAGGCCTTGTGGCTAGGCAGTAGTGGTAGACGAGGACGTGGTGGCCCACACATCTGGGCGACGGAGACATTGGGACGAGACCCGGCATGAGGTGGGTGTACACAGGGTCAAACCCAACCACCTTGTACTTCTCCTCGGCAACCAACAACTCCATGATGTGGATGGAGAGCTCCACCCAGACCAGGTCTTTCGTGTACACCACCGAGAGGTACATGAACCTTCTGTGGGTGTCCACCACGACACGCATGGTGAACTACAGCACGTCGTCGGCAGCCGCTCGAAGCGCCATTGGAGCCACGTAGGATACCCTTTAAGAATTTCTCGTGGTGGGTGTGCTTCTTGCAATGGTGGGGCGCGACCGAAAGGATGAAGAGACACAAGGGTTAAATGGCCGCTGCAATAAATGGGGGCTGGCCGGCCTGTAATCGTCATGTCTTGTCATGGCGTTCATAGCGGAGGATTCCAATGCACGCTTGACAACACCGCACCGCACGCGTGGGCTTGAAGAGGCACAAAATGTGTCGTCGGTGAGCCTGTTCCCACGCTACCGCGCAGTTTACCGCGCAAGCTTCCCGCCCGGCTAGTTTGGACATGCATCGGCTAGAAGAGGGACAAATCATGGGCATTCATTAGCAAAAAGCTTTGTAAAAACGAAGTGTGTGGAATGACTTCAGCCATAAGTTTACCCGTGGGTGATGAGGTCAAAGTTACACAGAAGGGTATTGATGGACACTCGAGTGTGATAATTAATTCTGTGCTCTACAGGGCACACGGTGGAAGAAACCAACTGTGTGCAATAAAGTCGAAGATCGCAATCGAGTTAGCTATACAGATGTAACACCCAGATAATTAGGCTACAGTAAAACTCTGCTAATGATGCCAAGTCACCTCCGTTACTGTTGCTAATCTCTCGTTAGTTCAAAACCGGTTCAAAATTCAAATTCAAAATATGGAAAACAACAAAAGTTTTCAAACATTTAAACAAAAATGTTTGGTTAGTGCCAAATATTACATAGGTAATTGTTGTGAAGAAGACACATGTTTAGAAAGTGCTAAGGTGTTCTAAAGTAATTAAAACAGTAAAGGGAAAATAAATAAAAGAAAAAGAAAATACAAAATAGAAGAACAAAAATAAAACAAAGACCCCCACCCCCCCGCTGGGCCTTGGCCCAGCTGGCCACTGGGCAAGCCAGGCCGGCCCAGCCGGTGCCCCCATAACCCCCACTCCCCCCGTGACCAAGATCGACCGACACCCCACTTCCCCCCACTCGCTCCCCATGTTTCCCCCACCCCGATCCAGATCTGGATCGGAAGAGCGAACCCCCGTCCAGGACGCCGCCCGGAACGAACCATACCGTCGCCGCCCGGACCTCGTCGACCAGGACCACCTCGCCGGACTGCCTCCATCATCGACCTCGTACCCGTCATCCTCCCCGCGCCCCGCTGCCATTCTCCCTACGACCACCGTGAGCGCTCCCCTCTGCCTTCCCTCTTCCCTGTCGCGAACGTTTCCCCCGGCACCCTTCCGTGCTCGTTGCACGCTCGCGCTCGTCATGCCCCTCGCGCCTGCAGCCGCAGCAGGCCACGCATGCACACATCACACGCGCCGCGGCCCTGCTCGCCTCCCTCGCCGCGCTGCCGCACACCCCCGTGCCACTGCCACGCTTCGCCCGCTCACTTTGCACTGCGCGCGCGTTCGCTGCGTGGCGCCTCCCCATTGCTTCTGCCTACCCACCTCTCGCCGTCCCCATCAAGGCCGCGCCCGCGCCACGGTGCTCACCTCGCTGCTGACCTCGCACCGCTGCTGCTCCGCTCGGCCACCGTGCCCCCTCGCTCTGGCCCGCTCTCCAGCGCCCAACGCGCCGCCCCTGTCGCGCTCGCCGCAGCCCTCCATGTCGCGCCGAGCCTCACCCGGGTCGCCCAGCTTCTACTGCTGCCGCCTGAGCTCCAATGCCGTGTCGCCCTGCAGCTCCCTCCCGCGGCTGCGCCCCGCTCGAGCTCTCCCGCCTCGCACCCTGCCTCGTCGCCGCTCGCCGTGTCCTTCCCTCGCCTTAGCCTTGCCTGTGAGCAGCCGTCACCGCTCGCTCATACAGCCGCGGTCCCTCCCATGGAGCCGCCCTCCGCCGCCTCCCTTGGCATGCGTCGTGGGCGCCGGCGGCCTTGCCACGCCCATGGCTGCTGCCCCCCTGCCTGTTAATCTGGGCGCTCGCCCAGTCGGGCGCCGACGCCCGCGCTCGCTAACCGCTCCGCCCCATTAGGCCCCCTAGGGCCTATGACAAACGGGGCCCAGCCCAGAACGTTTTAAAAAAGAATAAATAATAATAATAATAATAATATTAATAAATTAAATAACTTAATTAATCATAATTAGATTAATCTAATCACTAATTAACCTAATTAACTATTAGTAAATTAATCAGAGTATGACAGGTGGATCCCACACGTCAGTTTGGCCCAGTCAATGCCCCGTTGACTGCTGACGTCATGATGACGTCAGCATACACTATTCTGGAAATGTTGAATTAAAATAATTAAAAATAAGTTAGAAAATGATTTAAAACTTTAAAAGTCAATATAAAATAATCCGTAACTCGGATGAAAACTTTGTACATAAAAGTTGCTCACAACGACGAGACGAATTCGAATTCATAGTCCGTTCATCCGTCACACACCCCTAGCATAGCAAACACGCAAGTTTACCCCTCCGGTTCATCTGGTCAAAAACGCGAAGCACCGAGAATACTTTCTCGGATGTTTCCCCCCTTCGCCGGTATCACCTACTACCGCGTTAGGGCACATCTAGCACCGCTCATTTTCATGTCATGCATCGTCATGCTTATGTTTGCATCGTATTTTACTATTTCTTCCCCCTCTTCTCTACGGTAGACTACGATACCGACGCTGCTGCTGCCCCGTTCGACTACGGTGTTGATGACCCCTCCTTCCCGGCTGAGCTTCTAGGCAAGCCCCCCCCCTTGATCACCAGATATCGCCTATTCTTCTCTATACTGCTTGCATTAGAGTAGTATAGCATGTTACTGCTTTCCGGTAATCCTATTCTCCCGCCTAGCCTGTCCTTGCTACTACTGTTGTTACCTTTACCTGCAATCCTACATGCTTAATATAAGATGCTAGTATTCCATCTGTGGCCCTACATTCTTGTCCGTTTGTTGTGCTATACTAATGGGCCGTGATCACTCGGGAGGTGATCACGGGTATATACTATATACTTTATTTATGATACATGTGGTGACTAAAGTCGGGTTGGCTCGTGGAGTACCCGCGAGTGATTCACGGATTGTGGGCTGAAAGCACCTTTGTCCCGACGGCTCTCTGGGTGGATCATTGTGGCGGAGCGACAGGGCAGGTTGAGAGCGCCTAGGAGAGAGGTGGGCCTGGCCCTGGTCGGCGTCCGCGGTTACTTCTAAATAACACGCTTAACGAGATCTTGGTATTTGATCTGAATCTGGCCACTGGCCTATACGCAATAACCAACTAGGTGGGAACAGTTATGGGCACTCGACGTCGTGGTATCAGCCGAAGCCTTCTTGTAGTCAGCGACTGAGCGGCACGCACCGGGTTGGACCGCGTAATGCAACATCCTTTGTAATGGAGGTTGCTAGGTCTGCTCACCGGGCGCGTTCGCAACGTGCAGATGTGTAATGGGTGATGGGCCCAGACCCCTGCGCGCATAGGATTTAGACCGGCATGCTGACCTCTCGATTGTGCCTAGGTGGGGCTGCGACGTGTTGATCTTCCGAGGCCGGGCATGACCCAGGAAAGTGTGCCCGACCAAATGGAATGGAGCGTGTTGGGTTATGTGGTGCACCCCTGCACGGAAGTTTACCTATTCGAATAGCCGTGTCCCTCGGTAACAGGACGACCCGGAGTTGTACCTTGACCTTATGAAAACTAGAACCAGATACTTAATAAAACACAACCTTCCAAGTGCCAGATACAACCCGGTGATCGCTCTCTCACAGGTCGACGAGGAGAGGATCGTAGGGTAGGATTATGCTATGCGATGGTACTTGGTGAACTTACCATCTACTCTCTTCTACATGCTGCAAGAGGGAGGCTGCCAGAAACGTAGTCTTCGACATGATTAGCTATCCCCCTCTTATTCTTGCATTCCGCAGTTCAGTCCACCAATATGGCCCCTTTACACATATACCCATGCATATGTAGTGTAGATCCTTGCTTGCGAGTACTTTGGATGAGTACTCACGGTTGCTTTTCTCCCTCTTTTCCCCCTTTCCATTCTACCTGGTTGTCGCAACCAGATGCTGGAGCCCAGGAGCTAGACGCCACCGTCGACGACGACTCCTACTACACCGGAGGTGCCTACTACTACATGCAGGCCGCTGACGACAGCCAGGAGGAGTTTAGGAGGATCCCAGGTAGGAGGCCTGTGCCTCTTTCGATCTGTATCCGAGTTTGTGCTAGCCTTCTAAGGCAAACTTGTTTACTTATGTCTGTACTCAGATATTGTTGCTTCCGCTGACTCGTCTATGACGGAGTACTTCTATTCGAGCCCTCGAGGCCCCTGGCTTGTATTATGATGTTTGTATGACTTATTTTACTTTTTAGAGTTGTGTTGTGATATCTTCCCGTGAGTCCCTGATCTTGATCGTACACATTTGCGTGTATGATTAGTGTATGATTGAATCAAGGGCGTCACAAGTTGGTATCAGAGCCGACTGCCTGTAGGAATCCCCCTTCCACACTCCTTGGCCGAATTCGAGTATAGACATCGCAGATTTTTTTACTAATATGGCTGTGTGTCTTACGGGCCCATGTCGCCATTGGGTGGTACTTAGATGTTTTACTCCTCGATCTTTACTCTTGACTCTGAACTCTCTTCTATTCGGGTTAAACAAATTTACTAACTCTAACACTAGGATCCCGTGACCACATTCACCCCAAAGTTGGATAAGCCATAGCTATTCATTAGAATAGTATTTTTGAACAATACCCACACTGTCATTTGACTCCTTTGAAACATCTTTGCTTTCAGATGGAACCCACGAGGCAGGTCGTGCGCCAAACGATGGCCATTGTGTCCCAGGTTCACCTGCTGTGCTAGCTGAGATGATGACATATCTGGGTTATCACTGGCACCCTGAGTCACCGTCTACGAGGAGTACCAGGACTTTAACCAGGAGCAGTACCGTGCCATCGTCCACCTCTACTCTCGGGAGTATGACTCCACTACTGTCCTGCACACTGCTCATGGTGTTGGAGTGACTGTCGATATGGCAGTCCACGATGCTGCTTATGCTGCTCTAACACATCTTCGTGGGGAGTATCGGGAGTTGGACACCTCCCCTTTCAGGCACATTGCTATCGCATCCGATGTTGGTGCGGAGGGATACTACACTGCTACCTACTCCACTGTCACCCGAGAGCCCTTCTACCATCAGAACTTGGTTTTGCATGCTGATGGGCTGGATCGAGTTAACCGAGCTCTTCGCCATGAGATTTACACCACCCGTCAGCACCTTTACCGTGCTTTGACGCTGTTGCACAGAGAGCTACCGCGTTCTGCGATCTACCCAGCTAGGACCGTGATGCCCCACAGTGTCGGTTGGCCAGATGTGGGAGGCTACTCTCCCGCACTTGGTTCTCTTCTGCCACCTGAGCGTCCGGTTCTGCACCAGAGTATCCGCGGACCCCAGGTTGCTGACGTGGAGTTCCCGATGCAACACTACCAGCTTTCAGGCTACACCTACCTCCACGGTTCCTCTTGGGACTGATGTAGGCTTGCTTGTTAGTGTTAGATGCATTCATCGCGAGCCTACGTGCCGCCTATGATGTCTCTAGTCTATGTACTGAACTCTGTGTACCGAACTCTATGCATGATCCCTTTTGTAAGATATGCCGACTACTATGTAGTATCTATCGTGCTCCTTTTCTTATGCATGTTTCATCATGAATGATTCTTGTCTTTGCTAATTTCCCAATGCTGAACTATCCCTGTTATATATTAGTAGGATGGTTAGACCAGGTGGTCGTGGTCGTGGTGGCAACGCCCCACCACCGCCTGAGTACATGGCCGGTATGATCCAACAGCACGAGATGAATCGCCAGTTCATGGAGAATATGATGGCTCAGTTCCCTCGCCCCAATATGAACCAGCAGCCAGCCGAAGTGACTGCAGGATTTCATGCGCCTCAACCCAATTGTGTACCGCAGCTCAACTCAGCCGCTGGATGCTGATGACTGGCTCCGTGACATCACCAATGAGATGGAGTCTGCTGATGTAGCCCCTGCCCGCTATGTTACCTTTGCTTCCTTCTTCCCAAAGGGACCCGCAGCTCAATGGTGGGACAATCATCACCTGGCCAGACTTCCAAGCTGATTTCCATGCCCGCTTCATTCCTCCGGGTGTCATGGACCGGAACCAGCGTGAGTTCCGCAGCCTCACCTAGGGGAACAAAACTGTTGAAGCTTATCAGCGGGAGTTTCTGGACTTGTCCCGCTATGCTGAAGCGGACATTGCAACTAATGCACGCAGACATGAGAAGTTCCGTGACGGCCTTCAAGCTGACATCAAGCTCGCACTTCTAGTGCATGACTTTGCTAATTTCGCCACCTTGGTGAACAAGGCCATCAATATCGAAACTGGTCTGCAGGAACACCAGAGCTCTCACAGGAGCAACCGTGACACGGGCTCATCTTCGGGCCCACCCTCGCAGAAGCGTAAGATCTGGATCCCGAACAACATGTACCGTCCAAATGCACCTGCTCCAAAGTAGTCTTATGCTGCACCGTGTCTGCCTCCCCCACCATCTAGGTAGCCAAGACTTCCAGCTCCACCACCCCAACCTCCTGTTCCCACTCCCAATAATGGTCTGCGCTACAAGTGTGGTCAACCAGGTCACCTTGCCAGGAACTTCTATCAGAATCAGAATCAACTTGCCCTTCCCACAGCTGGTCGTGGAAACAACCAGCCCCGCAACAACAATGCCAAGTGTTATGGTCGTGTTCATGCCAACCACGTTGATCTCAACGAAGCTCAAGACCAGCCTGCTACTGTGATGGGTACTCTTCTCGTAAATTCAGTACCAGCATCCGTTTTATTTGATACAGGAGCATCACATTCATTCATATCAGCAGAATTTGCGTTCATGCATGGCATTAAATACGAAGAGATGAACACTCCGCTAGTGGTGCACACCCCTGCGGGCCAATGTCAAACCTCTATGGTTAGTCACGACGTTCCCGTTGAAATCGAAGGACTGAAATTCCTTGTCTCTCCCATCATACTGAAGTCCTGTAGTATTGATCTCATTCTGGGAATGGATTGGTTGAAAACGCATACTGCTTCTATAGTTTGCGCCACTAAGACAGTCCATCTGCTACACCCTTCCGATGAAATAATAAGCTACAATGCTCGTCTGGTTCAGAATGCCGAGGCAAGGCTTTATGCGTTGAATGCATTGAATGCTGCACCACTCAAGGGCATTGAATACATTCCTGTCATTCGCGAATTCCAGGACGTCTTTCCTGAATAACTTCCCTGCTAGAGCTGTCGAATTCATCATCGACTTGAAACCAGGCACCACTCCTATAGAAAAATGACCCTACAAGATGCCGCCGCATGAACTCATCGAGCTTAAGGAGGAAATCGACAAATCTCTTCGCAGTGGTTTCATTCGCCCAAGTTTCTCTCCTTGGGGAGCACCTTCTCTCTTTGTCAAGAAGAAAGATGGGACAAACCGATTAGTCCAAGACTACCGCCCTATTAACCAAGCTACCATTTAGAACAAATATCCTCTTCCTCGGATCAATGATCTATATGATCAACTGGCTGGTTCATCTGTGTTATCTAAACTCGACTTGAGGTTGGGTTACCACCAGATCCGTGTTCGTGAAGAGGATATCCCAAAGACCGCCTTCGTGACTCGATATGGTTCATACGAGTACACCGTCATGTCATTCGGCTTATCCAATGCTGTCGGATTTCGGGTTCCGGCAGACCCTTGAGGTTCGAACACTGGGGTGCGCGCAGAGATCTCGCCCTCTACATACCTGCACCCCGCCGCCTCGCTAGGATCTAAACTACGAAAGGAACAACACAAGAGACACAAGGTTTTATACTAGTTCGGGCCACCATTGTGGTGTAATACCCTACTCTAGTTTGTGGTGTGGTGGATTGCCTCTTGGGCTGATGATGATGAACAATAAAAGGAAGAACAGCCTCGCGAGGGTCTGTTCTTGGCCGGGGCGATGAACTGCTTGGAGGAGTTGATCGCTCTCTCTCTCTCTCTAGAATGCTTGGCGTCTAGCTACATTACGGATCCCGGATCAGCTCTCTCTTCAAGATGCCTCTACCACTGTGGGAGGCTAGTCCTATTTATAGGCAGAGGCCTGGGCCTCTTCCCATATATTGAATGGGAAGAGGCGCCAACAATTGGCCATTTTGAAGGGGAACATCTGGTACACTTATCCCGACTAAAGTTGGTCCTCGCTTTGTCAAAGGCTCTGAGTGGTGGCGTCGGCTTGGGCTCCACAATGACTTCCTTCCTGCCGTTACTGGTCTTGGTCTTGTTGCACGAAATGGGCGCCTTTGCTTGATGCTCTCGCTGCGCTTGCTCCCTTTGCACCAAAGTGGAAAGGAGGACCTTTGTGTGGCTGGCGCCTTCCTGGCGCCCTTAGTGCGTCATGGCTTGCGTCATGGGCACCTCGTGAGGTACCCGCCTTGATCTCTCCGCCTCCTCGCGAGCCGGCTGATGAGGCGCCGTGCACGAGGAAGCTCCCTATCGTCCGCCTGCAATCTTGGCCCCCTCGCGAGGGTCTTGAGCTTGTGTTGATGAAGATGGGCCGTGATGGGCCCCCCTTTGAGCCACGCCGCAGGCCGCAGGCAGGCAAGTCTGGGGACCCCCGTTCCCGGAATGCCGACAGTAGCCCCCGGGCCCAAGGCATGCCCGGGCTTGGCCGAGCAGAGAGGCGAAGGGGCAAGTGCGAAGCGCCGCGGGCCCTAACAGCCTGCGGCCTTTAGCGTGACGTGGATGCCTTAGCAACCGCGCGAGTTGATAAAGGAGCGGCGTCTGCCTAGGCTTTGCTTCCCTTGCTTTCTTTGGTTACTGCTCAGATCCCCTTTCTTGTGCCTCTCCTTTCTGCCTCTGAAATCTTGAGTCCACTTGTTGCGCCCTAGCAAGGCATGGCGCCCTCGCCGGAACCAGTGGAGCTTGGTACTCGCCTGCCTGGACTCGGCTGAACGATGTCGGAGGCCGAGCCTTGCAGTGCGCCCAGATGGTGGGGGCGCGGGGGCATCGACAGGCGAAGGTGTTCAAGGCCCGCTCCGCCCTCCACGAGGGCCAAGGGAGCACCTTCTATCCGCTCTTTGTAAGCGCCATTGTTGCCGGTCCGATGCCTCCCTTTTCCGAAGTTCTTCTTCTCATCCTCCGCCATTACAAGCTACAAGCTCTGCATCTCCACCCCAACTCTGTTCTCCTTGGCGATCTTCGCCTACTATTGTGAGGCTCACGTCGATTATGCAGCCCTCGATGTACTGTCGGCGCCACTATTTTTCCCTCCGAACCTCTCGTGGTTCCATCTCTGCGTGTCTTGAGCTTAAATCGCGTCACGGTAGCTCCATCGCCATTTCGAACCCCGGGAAGAGGATTGAGGGCTTCAGGAGCAATTGGGTCTTGGTAGATGTTGGGCGCATCCACCCTCGGCTAATCTTGCCCACGGAGCACCCCACGCACTCCGACGATTGGTCTCGAGTGGAGCTCGTGGACCCCCGCGCGAGGCTGGTGTTGGAGAAGATGGACATGGATCTGAGGCCGACCAGCATGGCGGCGGCGAAGCTAACCGGCGCGTCGCTGCTGAGGGAATTCCTGGAGCACCAGCTTGCTCCGCCACAAGACTCACTTCAATGTGGAGGCCCCACCCGAGCCTCAAGCGGTCTTGGCGGCAGAAGACCTGGCTGCAGTTCTCCAATCTTTGGTCGGGGAGGCGTGGCGAGGTTGGAGGGCGCTCCTCGCCCATGTTCCTCATGACGGCGGGAGCAGGTAGTGGAGTCCATGCCCGTCTTCAGCGGGGCGGGCCCGTGCCCATGAAGGTTCCCGAGGACCCGGTGGACGTGTCCTCCGGCGACTCCAGCGAAGAGAAGGGAGAAGGGGAGCGGGAAGGAGGGCTCGACTCCGAGGCGACCGATGGAGAGCCGAGGGCTCCCCTCCCTCGGCGCAAGTCCCGCGTTCTCCGCCTCTCACCGATCGACGACGACGACGAGGATGATGACGAGCAGGGTGGCGGGAGCTTGCCCCCGATCCCGAAGAAGGACAGGACCGGGCTGACCCCCGCGGGTCTGCCCCGGCCCCGAGGCGATCTGTAGGCGCGCCTCCTGCTCCCGAGCTCCTTGAGGCTGATCCTTGCAGCCGGCTCTCGGGCTTCAAGTATGGCCGGAGGTTGCTCGAGCCCGCGAGAGACGACCATTAAGTGCTCGATTCCTATCTTATTTCTTGTTTTGTCGCTGAGGCTTGACGTATGTATCTCTTGCCTAGGCTAGCGCCCGCGACAAAGAAGCCGAAGGAATCTTCTGAGGTTCCGTCTGGGCAGCGCCTCTGCCCGCGAAAGAAGGTGACTGCAATGCACGGGCCTCTCCTGCCCGGTCGTCCTCATGAGGCCTGGCTGAGCCCGTGGTGACTGCTTCAGCCCCACCCAGCGGCTCTGAGGTGCCCTTGCCTGATGCTGCCACCACAGCCGTTGGGGCGCAGCAGGCTCCACCTCAGGATATTGTGGTCATGCTGCCGCTTTCTCCTCCTACCCCACCGATTGTTGTCTCTCACTCCTCCTACCGTTACCGGATCGTCTTTGCTGCCCGAACTGGACCCGGCGGCGAGATCTTTGGGCGCCGACCCTCGTCTAGTGGCTGGGCGCTTGGAGCTGGCTTCTGGCTGGATTCGCTCTGACGCTTCAATTCGGGCGGCGCTGGTCCAGGCCTCGACGGCTTGCGAGGAGGAGAAGCAGGCCATCCTTGGGGCGAAAGCTGATCGCGACGCTGCCTTGGGGTAGGTAGCCGATGTCCAAGGTCGCTGCAAGGCGCTGGAGAGTGAGCTGCAGGGCCTGCGGGACCAGCTCGCCAAGGAGGCCCGCCTTCGCCAAGAGCAGGAGGAAGGCATGAAAGCTCGCGAGGTGGCCGTCAAGGATCGGGACGCCAAGCTCAAGAAGCGCCGTGACCGCCTAGGCGTGCTGGAGCAAGAGTTGGAGGCGAGGAAGGTCAAGCTGGACGGCAAGGCACGGGTCCTTGCCGAGGATCGCGTGGCCTTCACGAAGATGGAGGTGAAGGCTCGCGCCTTGCTGAGGACGCTTTATGATAGCGGCACTGGAGAGCCCACTGACCGGTGCGGAAGGGCGGCCCCGCCAAGCTGCTTCCCTTCTGATTGGCGCTCTTGAAGATGTCACCCTTGGCCTTGGCCCTACGGTGAGGCCGAGGCGCGTGTCTTGTCTCCACCCTGTGTGGGTCCTCACCCACGTCTACCTTCGCGATCCCAGCGTCGACCTCGACAGCCTTCTGGAGCCAGTGAGCGTCGAGCTTGCTGCTGCCGCTGCTGAGTCCGTGAAGGGTCGTGCGGAGGCTCTGCTGGGGAAGTTCGGGCCTTGACACCAAGCGAGCGGGCGCTGCCAACCTGCGGCTCCACAAAGGCGAACCCGCTCCAGCGCAGCTCCACGGCCCGACAAGTGACTCCGTTGTGGCTCTGATACGCTTTTAATTCCTGCACATGTATCATGCCTCGGGAGGCGTTTAAACTTGCATTTGGTGTCGGGATAACAGTTATGGACTGTAATATTTGCTTTTGAATTCCTTGAAATTTGCTTTTCCTTCCTACTTGCTTATGTTCTCGCCGGCAGAGCCTGCCCCACAGATACCTCACCGCGTAGCCCGACCGGAAACCAGGACGGGACCAAGGAGTGAGGGGCTACGTGAAAAGTTAGGCTCCTGAGTCGCGATGCTCAGGAGTCCCCCTTGCCGCACGAACAACAAGTAGGGAGGTGAGATGTGGGTGGATCTACCGTTCTACCTCTGCAGAGCCCGGCCCCGCGCATACCTCAACCGCCGTTAGCCTTTCAAAACTAAGGAGTGAGGGGCTACGTGACCAGTTAGGCTCCTGAGTCGCAATGCTCAGGAGTCCCCTTGGCAACTCAAGCAGCCTTTGTACCTTGGCTCCGCTCGGGGAGGGATGTGCGACAGAACCAGGCCCGAGGGGCACAGGCTGGAGTGGCGTGCGTGCAGGCGTGACCAGGCGCAGCCCCCGTGCCCAGCCCCCTCGCCCGGTACTCCCGAGGGGAGGCGTTGCGATGAGGCCAGACACTGAGCTCTGGGCTCCCTGAGGTTGATGCAGCCCGGGGGCCACCCTCAGTTGTTTATCACCAGCGCGGAGCATAGCACTTCCGTATGTGTAGGAGCATAGCCGCTCCTCGGCGATGTCGTCGTCGGCCAACAAGGAGCATGGTGCTTCCAGCAGTGCGTGGGAGGGGCTCCCCTCGGGAGGAGCCCAGGCGATGTCTGACCCATACGACACGTGGGCTGGCACGGTGAGGTCTGGCGAGGTGTGTCACGGGCACCCGTGAGTCGACCTGACAGGACTCACGGGGCCCTACCTCAAAGGCGGAGTTGCGCTGTGCACTGGGCCTTATCTTGTGATGTGTCCTGCAGATTTGGTTAGATGCGGGCGCTCTATGTCCTCGGGTCCCGCCCTCGAGCTGGTCTCGGCCGTCATTGGTATGCCGGTCGCGATGCGTGGACAAGGCCGGAAGGGTGAGGGCTGGAGAGCGATGGGAGCCACGAGTCGCGATGCTCAGGCACCCCCCTTTAACGTGCAAGCGGTCGACATGAATGAAGAAAAGGTGCCATGGATCGGCATCAAATAACAAGCATGATGGGTCGAACGCATGACCCGAAATAAACACAAGAAGGATACATGCCGCCGGGTCTGGCCCGAGCGACTTGGGGATGATGCAGCCCGAAGACGAAAGGGTGTTGGTGCAGCAGACTCGGTGGGCTGCGGGAGCCAATCCTCATGAGCCCCCAGGCTCAGGGGCCTCGGGAGGCTCTGGAGGCGCTGGTGGATCGTCGTGGACCATCTCCATCTCTGCAAGGGCCGCGGAACGCCTGGCCTCTTAAGCCTCCAGGATGCTCCTCATGAGGCATGGCAGCCGCGTTCGGCAAGCCGTAAGGCATGCGAATGTAGCTGTGGGGTGGACCTTCGTAGCGCCCACACGAGAGGGCCAGAGGCGAGAGAGGCGGCTCGGTTGAGCCCTGGTATGTCGATGCAGACGCGCAGCCCACCATCCTCGCCTGGATGGGGAGCCTCTGGCAGAGTGGCGGCGGCTGCCACTCATGACTCTTGACTCCTGCAGCTCCTGAATGATCTTCTTTGAAGAACTCCGAGATTCGGCCCTCCTTGCCTTGCTCCTTCTTGAGAAGCGTGCTTGAAACACGCCTCCAAGTGGTGCCCAGCGCCTTCCTCGTGACCTTAGCAAGGTCGGTGGCCCTCGGGGAGCCCCGAGCCCTGCTGAGGAGGGCGCCAGCGCTTTCTATCACGATAGAAGGAGGTTCCCCTGAGCGGTAGCGGACCACGAGGGCTGCTTCCCGAGGCGGGCGGACGATGTCTTCTTCTTCTTGGGGGCGGTCTCGGGAAGCCTCCTGCTTCCGCGATCCGGGTCTTCCAGTGATGCGGCCTGAAAGGCCCGCTCCAGGGAGCACACCACGTCTTTCTCTTCGCGGGGCACCATGATGACTCCGCCACTTCCTGGCATCTTGAGGACATTATGGGCTGTGGTGGGTTACGACCATGAACTTGGCCAGCGCCGGGTACCCGAGGATGACGTTGTATGGCAGGCGAATATGGGCGACGTCGAAGTCGATGAGCTTGGTGCGGTAGTTCTCGCGCGCGCCGAAGGTGACAGGGAGGCGAACCTGCCCAATCGGGACCCTGGACCCGTCGGTGACCCCAGAGAAAGGCTTGGTCGGCTGAAGCTGGTTGTAAGGCACTTGGAGATTGTTGAACGTTTCCACAGACAGGACGTTGAGCCCTGCGCCGCCATCGATGAGGGTCTTGGTGAGTAACCGCGTTCTTGATGATTGGGGAGCAAAGCATCGGGAGGACTCCGGCTGTGGCCGCACACTTGAGCTGATCCGCTGAGCTGAACGTGATGGCGCATGCCGACCACCTAAGGGGGCGTGTGGCTTCAAGCTTGGGGAGGACTGCATTCACTTCGCGGGCGAACTTCTTGAAGATGCGTTGAGAGGCTGGGTCTTGAGCTCCGCCCAGGATGCAGGCGATCGCGTGCGGCTCCTGGAAGCCCCGGCCCCTCGTCGATGATGGTCTTCATTTCTCCTTGGCTGCGGTGGCGGAGGAGGGAGGCTTACGTTGCCTTGCGGGCAATCCTCGTGAGGCTGATCCCTCCGGCCTCCCTCGCGGCCAGGTCCCTTGGCGATCCTCGCGAGGTTGGTCGCGCCACCCTTGGCGAGGGCCACGGTCTTCCTAGCGTCCTGCGTTCCTTCCTCCTCCTCGGCCGTAGCCCCGGTCGCTGCGGTCGGGACGTCGGACGATCCTCCCTTCTCACACGGCTTGGAGCTGTTGACATTCGTTGGTGTTGTGGGTGTGGAGGTCGTGGCACACGCAGTACTGGTTGCCCTTGGAAGACTCGGGCTGATCTGTGACCCACTTGGTGCCCGGTTTTGCCGCGAGCACGGCAGCCCCCTTGCGCTTCACATCCTTGGTCTTGGGTTTCTTCTCTTCTGGGTCTACGGCAGGCGGCTCGAGGAGGGAGAGACGCCCTTCCTCGACCCTGGCGCACTTGGTCGCCAAGTTGAACAGCTCCAAGGAAGTGCACAAGTCTTCATGCATCGCCAGCTCCTCCTTCATCTTGACGTCGCGCACACCGTCGGAGAAGGCGGAGATGATGGCCTCCTCGATCACCTTGGGAATCTTGAGGCGTGCGTTGTTGAAGCGCTGGATGTATTTCTGCAGGGTCTCCCCTGGTTGCTGCTTGATGCGGCGCATGTCGCTCACAATCGGAGTGGCAGATCCACGAGTACCTTGAAGTTGGCGATGAAGCGGGTGCGCATCTCGTCCCGAGAGGAGATCGTGCACAGAGCGAGTTCGGGAGCAGTGCGGGCCCCGTCCTTGAGCGCCATGGGAAACCAGTTCGCCATGACCTTCTCGTCTCCGTTGGCGGCTTCGATGCCCAGCTTGTAGAGTTGGAGGAACTTTGCGGGGTCGGCCGTACCGTTGTAGCGAGGAGGCAGGTCTGGCTTGAACTTGCCAGGCCATGACGCTGCGCCTTGACTTCGGTGGTGAAAAGGCACGGCAGCTTTCTTTGTGGCCACGGGAGGCCTTGGGTGATGAAGAGCTTGGTCTTGCGGGTCCCCATGTGCTGCAGCTGGGAGCAACGCGGGGTATTGACGTGCCGGAGCAGGAGCGTGGTCGCGATGAGCTGGAGCGGGGATCACTCGGGCAGCTTCTTGAACGCGAGGGACTTCCTGGCAGCTCTGCTCTTGCCGCGCTCGTCTTTGGACAGGCGGGTTCCGCCCAGGACCACGCAGCGCCTTAGGGCAGGCGCATTCTTGAGGCGGCGGAGGCGCCCGAGCTTCATCGCCAGCCAGGCGGCGTGCAGTCTGGCCAGAGACAGTGGTCTTGGGGAGCCCCTGCGGCGCGGATGAAGCTTCGGCGGCGCATTCGAGCCACTCTTCATAGGCGTCGTCATTGGAAGGTAAGCGCGAGCTTCGTTTGCGCGATGGCGCAGCTCGAGCCTCCATGGAGTGCGGAATGCGCGAGGCGAAGAATCAGCAGGCGAGTGAGGGGGTAGCGGTCTGGCCGTCTTGCCTCACGGAGGGATGCTGGGGCGATGCTAGCTGCTCGTTCCCCGTCGGGCAGTGGCGGGCGTTAATGACGGCAGGCTGACGAAGGACGAGGGCGCCCTTGACAGGAGCTGTCACAGGCGGCAGCGGGAAGGGAGAAACAGCTCGGCGCTTTCGGCGCAGGTCCGTGGCGTCGGAACATGGATCGCAGTCGACGGAGAACAGAAGCGGCGGAAGGCAATTCGGCGCACCTACCTGCCGTGCCAAATGTCGGATTTCGGGTTCCGGCAGACCCTTGAGAGTTCGAACACTTTGAGAATGCAGCGTGGAGATCTCGCCCTCTACCTACCTGCACCCCGCCGCCTCGCTAGGATCTAAACTACGAAAGGAACAACACAAGAGACACAAGGTTTTATACTAGTTCGAGCCACCATTGTGGTGTAATACCCTACTCTAGTTTGTGGTGTGGTGGATTGCCTCTTGGGCTGATGGTGATGAACAATACAAGGAAGAACAACCTCGCGGGGTTCTGTTCTTGGCCGGGGCGATGAACTGCTTGGAGAAGTTCCTTCGCTCTCTCTCTCTCTAGATTGCTTGGCCTCTAGCTCTGTTCTGGATCCCGAATCAGGCTCTCTCTTCAAGATGCCTCTACCCTGTGGGAGGCTAGTACTATTTATAGACAGAGGCCCTAGGCCTCTTCCCAAATATTGAGCGGGAAGGGCGCCAACAATTGGCCATTTTGAAGGGGAACATCTGGTACACTTATCCTAACTAAAGTTGGTCCTCGCCTGTCAAAGGCTCACGGTGAGTGGCCTTGGCTTGGGCTCCACAATGACTTCCTTCCTGATGTTGGGCTGGTCTTGGTCTTGTTGCACGAAATGGATGCCTTTGCTTGATGCTCTACTGCGCTTGCTCCCTTTGCACCAAAGAGGAAAGGAGGACCTTTGTCTTGAGGATGGCGCCCTTTGGCGCCCTTGGTCGTCATGGCTTGCGTCATGGGCACCTCGTGAGGTACCCGCCTTGATCTCTCGACTCCTCGAGCCCGGCTGATGAGGCCATGCACGAGGAAGCTCCTGTCGTCCGCCCCACGAGGCTTGGCCCCTCGCGAGGTCTTGAGCTTGTGTTGATGAAGATGGACCGTGATGGGCCCCCCCTTTGAGCCACGCCGCGGGCATGAGCGAGCAAGTCTGGGACCCCCTTCCCGAGCAGCCGACAAATGCTCCAGCCACCTTCTCTCGTCTGATGAACTATATATTCATGGAATACCTCGATAAGTTCGTCGTGGTTTATCTGGATGATATCCTGGTATTTTCCAAGAACAAAGAGGAACATGCTGAACATCTTCGTCTTGTGTTGGAAAAGCTATGAGAGCATCAACTATAAGGCAAGTTCTCCAAGTGTGAATTCTGGCTACCCGAAGTGACCTATCTTGGGCATGTCATCTCTAAAGATGGTATTTCTGTCAACCCTGAACGAGTCCAGGCTATTCTCAAATGGACTCCTCCGAAGAATGTCAAGAAGTCATAAGTTTTCTCGGACTCGCCAGCTATTGCCGTCGATTCATCGAGAACTTCTCCAAGATTGCTAGGCCTCTGACTAACCTGTTGCATAAGGGCGTCAAGTTCCAATGGACAGACAAGTGTCAGGAAAGTTTTCAGGAACTCAAAGACAAGTTGACTTCTACCCCAGTGGTAGCTCCACCTGATACTAAGAAGGACTTTGTCATTTACTGCGACGCTTCCCGTCAAGGATTAGGCTGTGTCCTAATGCAAGACCGCAAAGTGATTTCTTATGCCTCTCGGCAATTGTGCCCTCACGAAGAGTACTACCTAGTTCACGACCTCGAGCTTGCTGCTTTCATTCATGCACTGAAGCAGTGGCGACATTACCTTCTCGGTAATCGTTACGAGATCTTCACCGACCACCAAAGTCTGAAGTATCTGTTTACTCAGCCAGACCTGAACCTTCATCAGCAGAGATGGATGGAGATTGTTGCAGACTTTGACTTCGGTATTTCCTATACACCAGGCAAGGCTAATGTAATGGCTGATGCCTTGAGCCGCAAGTCTTTTTGCAACCACCTACAGGTTTGCAAAGTTCAGCCCTCGCTTGTTGACGAATTCAGAAAGCTAGACCTCCATATTGTTCCTCCGGGTGCACTCGCCCCCCTCCTAAGGAGTTTCGCAAGATGAACCTCCGTGTTGTTTCCCAGGGTTCCCTCAATACCCTGGCTGTCGAACCAGATCTCTTGGACTCCATCAAGAGAATTCAGGGATATGACTCTCAAGCCCACAAGATTAAGCGCTACCTCGCAGAAGGAAAGCCCTCATTCTTCACCATTGCTGATGATGGCAGTTTGTACTTCAAGGGCCGCCTAGTGGTGCCATGTTCAGATAAACACCTGGATATGACACAGGAGGTTATGAAAGAAGCTCATGATACGCCTTTGTCTATTCATCCCGGTAGTATAAAGATGTACCAAGACATTCGTCAAAGTTTCTGGTGGTCAAATATGAAGCAAGACATTGCTTGCTATGTTGCTGAATGTGACGTTTGCCCATCGTATCAAAGCAGAACATCAAAGGCATGCTGGAACTCTGCAACCTATCTCTATTCCTGAATGGAAATGGGGGCATGTCGAGATGGACTTCGTCACTGGATTTCCCAAATCGCAGAAAGGTAATGATGCTATTCTTGTCGTCATTGACCGACTTTATAAGGTTGCACATTTTCTGGCGGTCAAAGAAACAATCACTGCTAGTCAGCTGGCAACCCTCTATATGTCCAGAATTGTTTCACTTCACGATATTCCACTGGTTATCAGTTCAGACCGTGGCATCTTATTCACTTCAAGATTTTGGGCAAGTTTCCAAGAAGCTATGGGAACTCATCTGTCATTCAGTACTGCATTTCATCCTCAGTCGCAAGGGCAAGTTGAACGTGTCAACCAAGTTCTCGAAGACATGCTCCGAGCTTGTGTTATTTCCTTCGGCAAGAAATGGGAGGAATCTCTCCTGTATGCTGAGTTCTCCTATAATAATAGCTATCAAACTAGTCTGAAGATATCCCCCTTTGAAGTGTTATATGGATGAAAGTGTCGAACCCCTCTGAACTGGTCAGAAACTGGGGAACGTCCACTCTTTGGTCCGGATATTATCCAACATGCCGAAGAACAAGTCCGCATTATTCGCGAGAATCTCAGGACTGCTCAGCCGCGTCAGAAGAGTCAGTATGATCGTAAACATAAAGACATGGTCTATCAACCTGGCGAAAAGGCTTATATTCGAGTTACACCAATGAAGGGTGCTCACCGCTTCGGGACCAAGGGCAAGCTAGCTCCTCGCTATATTGGTCCATTCACTATTCTCGAAAGGCGTGGAAAAGTGGCATATCAATCGGAGCTTCGGCCGAACCTTTCTTGGGTTCACGATGTGTTCCACGTGTCACAACTCCGCCGTTGCTTCAAGGACCCAATCCGAGCAGTGGATCATGAAGTGCTCGAATTGCAACAGGACCTCTCCTATAAAGAGTATCTGGTCCGCATTCTCGACCAAGCTGAACGCCGAACACTTCAGAACGCGATCAAGTTCCTCAAGGTCCACTGGTCGCACCATTCTGAAGATGAAGCCACTTGGGAACGCGAGGATCGCCTACGTGATGAATACCCCGCACTGTTTCCTTCTACCTCCTAAATCTCGGGATGAGATTTCTTGTAGTGGAGGAGATTTGTAACGCCCGGATAATTAGGCTACAGTAAAACTCTGCTAATGATGCCAAGTCACCTCCGTTACTGTTGCTAATCTCTCGTTAGTTCAAAACCGGTTCAAAATTCAAATTCAAAATATGGCAAACAATAAAAGTTTTCAAACATTTAAACAAGAATGTTTGGTTAGTGCCAAATATTACATAGGTAATTGTTGTGAAGAAGACACATGTTTAGAAAGTGCTATGGTGTTCTAAAGTAATTAAAATAGTAAAGGGAAAATAAATAAAAGAAAAATAAAATACAAAACAGAAGAACAAAAATAAAACAAAGACCCCCGCTGGGCCTCGGCCCGACCGGCCACTGGCAAGCCAGCCGGCCCGGTAGTGCCCCCATAACCCCCACTCCCCCCGTGACCTAGATCGACCGACACCCCACTCCCCCCCACTCGCTCCCCATGTTTTCCACCTCCGCGATCCAGATCTGGATCGGGGGAACGAACCCCCGTCCAGGAGCCGCCCGGATTGAACCACGCCGTCGCCGCCCGGACCTCACCGACCAGGACCACCTCGCCGGACTGCCTCCATCGTTGACCTCGTCCCCGTCATCCTCCCCGCACCCCGCTGCCATTTTCCCTACTGTCACATCCTAGCTAGTTCATGCATTAGAGTGTTGCATCATGTTTACTGTTTCTGAAACTTGAAATGGGGATGACAGAACCCCCAGCACCCCCTGAAAACAACTAGGGTTTACTAAAATCATTTTCAATGAACCTGAAATGCCCTTCTAAAAAGTCCACCCTTTTTGTCTTGGGTTAGAACCTCTGACAAATTGGGTTCACAATTTTCTAGGTCATCATAAGGTCATTGAATTAAATCATATGTAACTTGCATTTGGGCATTTAAATGCTAGTAAATATTTTAAATGTCCAAATAATCCCAAACTGAAATGTTCCATGTTGGATATGTTCCATAGAGTGAGCATGTGCAGTTTGGTGATTTCTGGAGATGCCTAAGTATTTTTTAGAAATGCCACAAACTTGCAGAAATAAAAGAAAATAAAAATAAAATAAAAACATGCTTACCTGGCCGCAACCCACCACCCAGCCACCTGGCGGCTCAAAGATCTTTGGCCGGCCCGTGCCAACAAGGTCTTCCCCACTTGCCAGAGGCAGGGAGGTGGCGCCCGGCATCTTGCGAGGTCGCCACTGCGCCACCTGCTTGCCGCCCGCGCCCGTGGACACCTGAGCGAGCCCCATGTCGTCGCCCCGGCCGTGTGGATACATCCATTCTCCCCCGGTCTCTCTCCCTCACCCCTCCTCACCATGGCCGACGCTGCCGCAGCCGCACCGCAGACGTTGACGCGCCCACCGTCGTTCCCGCCCCGCGCCACCGTGTCCACAAGCTCCGCCGCCCTTCTCTTCATCGAGCAGGCCAAGCCCCGAGCGCTCGCTTGCCCAGAAGCCACTACAACGACCTCGCCCGACTCCGCCACCGCCAGAGATCCCCTTCGCTATCACCGTCGCACCAGCTCGTCCCCGACCTCGCCGACTGCTCCGACGTGATCGCCATGAGCTTAGCCACCTCTCTATCCTTCCCATTATCTCTCTCGAGCACCATAGTGACCGCACGAAGCTTCACCGCATGCGCCACTGCCGAGCTCGTCGCGGACAACGCTCCGGCGACCCAACATCCACACCACCTTGTCCACTACACTCACCGCATCGCCAGGAACCCGTAGCACCACCGCACGCCCCTTGCCGTGCTCCCTAGCGACGAGCCCGAGCTCACCCGAACTCCGGCAGCCGCACAGCCCGTCGTCGGCGTCGTTCCCGGCGACCCCGAGCCCAACCGCCACCACCACTCGACGCGGCTCACTCCCCGCATCACGTAGATGCCCTTCACCGTCCTTTTGGTCGCCGGAGGAGGAAACCCGCACTGCCCCACCGCGTCTGGCCTCGCCGGCAGCTAAACGCCGGCGAGTTGACTCCGCTGACCGTTGACCGGGTGGGCCCAGTTTGACCCCCTGGGTCTATGACAAGTGGGGCCCGCCCTGCTAATTAACCCAGGTTTGGCGCTAACTAAATTTAGTTAGTTTAACTAACTACTGACAGACGGGACCCACTTGTCAGTTTGACCTGGACCGGCCCCGTTGACTGATGACATCACCCTGACACAATGCTGACGCAGTAAATCATTTACTGGCTTTATTCTTATACAGGAAATTCCAGAAAATACTACAAACTTCAAAAAATCATAGAAATTAATCTGTAACTCCAAATGCAAAGATTTATATATGGAAATTGATTAGAAAAATTCAATCTTTCCATCTGTACTAGTTTCATGCATGTCAGAACACTTTAACCTTGCTGATTAGATGAAACAAGTTAATGCACTTATATCACCTCTTACTTTGGGTTAGCATTTGAATCCTTTATTCAAATGAACTCAAACTAATCTGTTCTAAGTTGCATTGGCCAAAACACACTCATTTTGCCATGTCATTGCATGCATCATATTGTTGCATATTGCCTTGTGATGATTGTGTTTTGATGTGTTCTTCGTGGTAGGATTACGCCTCAGGGATATTCACGAGTATCCAACTGAAGGGCAGTATCCCACTACCACTCTGTCAGGCAAGCAATCCATTGATCATTTCGATACAAACCCAACTTCTCGATTCCGCTCTCGTTTACTGCATTAAGACAACGCGTTTCAAACTGCTGTGTGTTGCGGTAGTTGAACCCACTTCCTCTGCATGACATGTCATTGCCACAGTAACTAGATGAAACCCACTAGCATGTGTAGGAGTTGATTGAGCCATGTTTTTGTTTCCTACCATGCTATGCTTGCTATGCTTAGAGTCGTGTCAGGTCTGGCTCATCGGGGTGATGAACTAGAGTGAATGGTTGTGTCGGTAATGAGAGTATAGTGTTGAACATGATATGGTAAAGGTATCGATGAGAGGCCATGTAGGAGTACATGGTGGGTTGTTTCATTGAGACCGTCCTTAAGAACTGAGATCTGTATGCGTGATTTAAGATTCAGCTACTACCACACATTGGGCCCTGAAATATGACCCCGCTCGACTTACTGACCCCTCTCGTCCTCTGTCTAGGAGTTGCAAGTAGTTTCTGGTGTTTGTAGTTGCTGGAGGCCGTCTGTGGCTGACCCTACGGTTGGGCTATGATCACGGTAGATACGCCGTTGCCGGTGTGCAGGCGCTTTGTTTGGTGTCTCGGGAACCACCTGCACACATCGTTTGGGGCTGTGGCGAAACTCGGCCGGATCTCCTCATGGATGGAACCCGAATAGGCGATAAACCTGGACTAGAGACTTGTGTGGTTAGTCAGGTCATGGTCTACATCCACGTCGGCTTTCGCTTGAAGTCTTCCGAGCACATGTCGTGTGCAGACGCTAAGTGGTGGAAACATGTGTGAAGAAGTACACCCCTACAGGGTTATAACTGATCTATTCGAATAGCCGCGTCCGCGGTAAAGGACTTCTGGGTTGCCTGTACAGTTCATAGACAAGTGAAAGTGGATACTCTAAAAGTCGCAAGATAAGCGTGAGTGCTATGGATGGCCTTCTCGAAGGGAGACGGGAGTGGATCCATAGTGGTGTATTGATATGGTAAATATGTGGACTCGTGTGTGCCACCTCAAAAGAGTTACTTGCAGTCATAGTTTAGGATAGCCACTGAGTCAAAGCTGGCTTGCTGCAGTCAAAATCCACCACCCCCTTTGTTGATAATGATGCATATGTAGCTAGTTCTGATGTAAGTCTTGCTGGGTACATTTGTACTCACGTTTGCCTATTTTATGTTTTGCACAGAGACGTCAGTCTCGCTAGTAGTTCCGTGTGGACTTCGACGTTTAGCTTGATACCTCAGCTACGATCTTGTGCCCTTGGTAGGATCTGTTAGATAGTTAGGCTTCTCAGCCTTTTTCATTTGTAGATGTCTGTACTCAGACATGTCAAGCTTCCGCATGTGCTTTGACTTGTATGCTCTGAATGTTGGGTCGTGAGACCCATGTTTGTAATATCTTGCTCCTCGGAGCCTAATGAATAAATACTTTGAGTCGTAGAGTTTTGTTGGGATGCCATGTTGTATTTACACATATCGAGTATATTGTGTGTATGATTGAAATGCTTAGTATGTGTGGGATCCGACAACCTAGTTGGTTATCCTTGGTAGCCTCTCTTATGGGGAAATGTAGTCTTGTGCCGCCATGAGCCATAGTAGTCCGCTACAGCCCGGTTCACCAAGGTCCTGCTAGCCCAGCACAACTGCTCCGTAACAATTGGTAGCGGCATGTGATTCACTTGCCGTTCACAGGTTCTGTCGCCCTTGAAATGTCACGCGGTGACATCCGGAGTCTTGCCTAGCCTGCTACAGCCCGGTTCACTGGAGTCCTGTTAGCCCAGTGCTACAACCCGGATTCGCAAACTGCTGACCGACTTGCTCGATGTTGATTCATGTATGCCTGTCCCCGTAAGTTAGTGCCACTTTGGGTTCACGACTAGTCATGTCGGCCCGGGTTCTCTGTCATATGGATGCTAGCAACACTATCATATACGTGAGCCAAAAGGCGCAAATGTTCACGGGCCATGGTAAGGCGACACCCGTGGGATTACCGTGCGTGAGGCCGCAAAGTGATATGAGGTGTTACCGGCTATATCGATGTGACTTGGAATCGGGGTCCTGACACCTACGGCCACCGTGAGCGATCCCCTCTGCCTTCCCTCTTCCCAGTCGTGAACGTTTCCCCCGGCACCCTTCCGTGCTCGTTGCACGCCCGCGCTCATCATGCCCCTCGCGCCTGCAGCTGCAGCACGACGCGCACGCACACATCGCACGCATCGTGGCCCTGCTCGCCAACCTCGCCGTGCTGCCGCACACCCCCATGCCCACTGCCATGCTCGCCCGCTCACTGCCTGCGCCACGCGTTCTCTACAGCCGCGCCTCCCCACTGCTGCTGCCTACCCCTGGCCTCGCCGTCCCGCTGCGCCCCGCGCCACCGTGCTCACCTCGCCACTGACCTCGTGCCACTGCTGCTCCGCTCGGCCACCGTGCCCCCCTCGCTCTGGCCCGCTCTGCAGCGCCCAAAGCGCCGCCCCCTGTCGCGCTCGCCGCGGCCCCTCCCCATGCCGCATCGGGGCCTCACCCCGGCTCCGCCCATCTTCTGCTGCTGCCGCATGAGCTCCAGGTGCCGTGTCGCCCTGCAGCTCCCTCCCGCGGCTGCGCCCCGCTCGAGCTCTCCCGCCTCGCACCCTGCCTCGTCGCCGCTCGTCGTGTCCTTCCTCGCGCGCGAGGCCTTGCCGCGCTGAACGGCCGTCACCGCTCGCTCCGCCCTGTCGCGGTCCCTCCCGTGGCACCGCCCTCCGCCGCCTCCCTTGGCATGCGTCGTGGTAGCCGCCCAGCCACTGCCACGCCCATAGCTGCTGCCCCCCTGCACATTGTCTGGCGCTTTCGCCCGATCGAGCGGCCTTGCCCGGCCTTTCGCTAACCGCTCCGCCCCATTAGGCCCCCTAGGGCCTATGACAAACGGGGCCCAGCCCAGAACGTTTTAAAAAAGAATTAAAAATGATAATATTATTATTATTTATTAATTAATTAACTTAATTAATCATAATTAGATTAATCTAATCACTAATTAACCTAATTAACTGTTAGTTAAATAATCAGAGTATGACAGGTGGGTCCCACACGTCAGTTTGACCCAGTCAACGCCCCGTTGACTGCTGACGTCATGCTGACGATGACGTCAGCATACACTATTCTAGATAATGTTGAATTAAAATAATTAAAAATAAGTTACAAAATGATTTAAAACTTTAGAAATCAATATAAAATAATATGTAACTCGGATGAAAATACTTTGTACATGAAAGTTGCTCAGAACGACGAGACGAATTCGAATACGCAGTCCGTTCATCCGCCACACACCCCTAGCATAGCAAACACGCAACTTCCCCCCTCCGGTTCATATGTCCGAAAACGCGAAACACCGGGAATACTTTCCCGGATGTTTCCCCCCTTCGCCGTTATCACCTACTACCGCATTAGGGCACATCTAGCACCGCTCATTGTCATGTCATGCATCGTCATACTTATGTTTGCATTGTATTTACTGTTTCTTCTCCCTCTTCTCTACGGTAGACTACGATACCGACGCTGCTGCTACCCCGTTCGACCACGATGTTGACGACCCCTCCTTCTCGGCTGAGCTTCCAGGCAAGCCCCCCCCCCCCTGATCACCAGATATCGCCTATTCTTCTCTATACTGCTTGCATCTTTCCGTTAATCCTATTTTGCTGCATAGCTTGTCCTTGCTACTACTGTTGTTACCTTTACCTACAATCCTACATGCTTAGTATAGGATGCTAGTATTCCATCTGTATCCCTACATTCTTGTCCGTCAGCTGTGCTATACTATTGGGCCGTGATCACTCGGGAAGTGATCATGGGTATATACTATATACTTTATATATGATACATGTGATGACTAAAGTCGGGTTGGCTGGTGGAGTACTCGCGAGTGATTCACGGATTGGGGGCTGAAAGGACCTTTGTCCCGACGGCTCTCTGGGTGGATCTTTGTGGCGGAGCGACAGGGCAGGTTGAGACCCCCTAGGAGAGAGGTGGGCCTGGCCCTGGTTAGCGTCCGCTGTTACTTCTTAATAACACGCTTAACGAGATCTTGGTATTTGATCTGAGTCTGGCCACTGGCCTATACGCAATAACCAACTACGCGGGAACAGTTATGGGCACTCAACGTCGTGGTATCAGCCGAAGACTTCTTGACGTCAGCGACTGAGCGGCGCGCGCCGGGTTGGACCGCATAACGCAACTTCCTTTGTAATGGAGGTTGCTAGGTCTGCTCACCGGCCGCGTTCGCAACATGCAGGTGTGCAATGGGCGATGGGCCCAGACCCCTGCGCGCATAGGATTTAGACCGACGTGCTGACCTCTCTATTGTGCCTAGGTGGGGCTGCGACGTGTTGATCTTCCGAGGCCGGGCTTGACCCAGGTAAGTGTGTCTGGCCAAACGGGATCGAGCGTGTTGGGTTATGTGGTGCACCCCTGTAGGGAAGTTTATCTATTCGAATAGTCGTGTCCATCGGTAACAGGACGACCCAGAGTTGTACCTTGACCTTATGACAACTAGAACCGGATACTTAATAAAACACACCCTTCCAAGTGCCAGATACAACCCGGTGATCGCTCTCTCACAGGTCGACGAGGAGAGGATCGTCGGGTAGGATTATGCTATGCGATGATACTTGGTGAACTTACCATCTACTCTCTTCTACATGCTGCAAGATGGAGGCTACCAGAAGCGTAGTCTTCGACAGGATTTGCTATCCCCCTCTTATTCTGCCATTCTGCAGTTCAGTCCACCGATATGGCCCCTTTACACATATACCCATGCATATGTAGTGTAGATCCTTGCTTGCAAGTACTTTGGTGAGTAGTCATGGTTGCTTTTCTCCCTCTTTTCCCCCTTTCCATTCTACCTGGTTGTCGCAACCAGATGCTGGAGCCTAGGAGCCAAACGCCACCGTCGACGACGACTCCTACTACACCGGAGGTGCCTACTACTACGTGCAGGCCGCTAACGACAGCCACAAGTAGTTTAGGAGGACCCTAGGCAGGAGGCCTGCGCCTCTTTCTATCTGTATCCCAGTTTGTGCTAGCCTTCTTAAGGCAAACTTGTTTACTTATGTCTGTACTCAGATATTGTTGCTTCCGCTGACTCATCTATGATCGAGCACTTGTATTCGAGCCCTCGAGGCCCCTGGCTTGTATTATGATGCTTGTATGACTTATTTTATTTTTTTAGAGTTGTGTTGTGATATCTTCCCGTGAGTCCCTGATCTTGATCGTGCACGTTTGCGTGTATGATTAGTGTATGATTGAATCGGGGGCGTCGCAACAGATCATGTGTTGTGAGATCGACAAGGTAAATAGATTTGAGAATGGTTAATAAAATCTAAGGCCATTGCATATTAAGGTCAAAATAGTGCTACCAATATACGAGTCTCATACGCTGCCATTTCAATGATTGTACCACAAAAGCTCAAAATATTACAAGGTTCAAATTCTAGAGTTATATGGCTCAAATTCGAAGATTACAAGGTTCAAACTGATATTAGAAATGAAATTCAGTTCATCAGCTGCAAACGCTTGCGCTTATCCGCTGAACATGGATATCAGAGAGGTTCAAACTAATATTACCACTTCTAAGTATGGTTTTGGAACCTCACAATTTTTGCAAAGGGGTCGGCCACTGAGAAGTCATGTATGGGGTTGACACGATGACTTCCGATTACTCTGTCATCTGAAGTTCCAAAATGAAATTCAACATTTTTGGAGCCTATTCCATTCTGCCGCAGGCGCCGGCGCTGATCAACAAACCATTCATTTTTATGAAATGAATGTAGGGCAAACCTCATTTCCTTCAACAACCTTGCTCTGAGAACAAAAAACCTGGCGAATATAATCTCCAGTAAGGTCCCTCGGTAGGAGTTCGAAGTAATTTCTGAGAGATGCAGATCCAGGCATTCGACGTGATTGTTATATTGTATTACCATGCGAGAATACTTCTGTTTGAAGAAGCCAACAGCCCGTCATCTTGCATGAGCCGGAACACTTAGATACGCATCATGAAGCTTGTGGTTGAAAAATGGGCATCGATAGCCGCCGTTCCAGGTCCTAATACGCCTGTTATGCTTTCCGCATAAATCTCCCTCAGGATTTGCCTCTTGTACCTCCTCTGGCCATCTTCATCCTCGCTGTCCACATCGTCAGACAACACCTATACAAATAGTAAAACAAATTTGGCATCAAATCAATGTTTACATGTCGTGAAGTAGGATTAAGAATTTATGGCTATTTATTTATACATATCCATAGATTATGGTTCAAGTTTTAAGCACAATCGTCTATGTACAGACAAATCTTGAAGAAAATAATGGCACAAACATATGTAGGTCATTCAAAATCAATTGTCAAGTCCCGGCTAGGAATTATTAGCACGGGCACTAACCCTAGTCGGTGTTACTAGCAGAAATAATTTGCAAAGATGAAACAACTAATCACTTATCACTTGTACCATTCAAACAATCAATACACTACACGGATCTAACGAAACTTACTCATATTTCATGGATTGGGAGAACATAATCATAGGATTTCTATTCCAAAAAGGGGGAGGAAGGAGTAACCAGAGAAACCAAATGATCTATTTGACACATAAATTGGTATAGATGACTAACCACCTGTCCGTCGTTGTTGGAGTCGTCGCCGGAGTGGTCATCGGAGTCGCCGCCGGGGTCGTCACCAGAGTCGGTGTGGAACTCCGCCTCCGGCTGTGGAAGCTCGACGCCGTCGACGATGTCAGGGTGAAGCGATAACTCGCCGGAGGTGACGGCAACCTCTGTCTCCATCTCCACGTCGTGCTCCGGTGCTTTAGCAGCCCCGGCGTCGCCACTCCCTCTGATGGGGTGCTTCGGCGGCATCCCCATACACTGACGGCTTTGAGGACTAAGAGCGGCGTCGAGGATGCAAGCGGAGAGAGGATTGTGTGTGTGGCGAGGATGGGGGTGCGGCCGCACGGGCGCACCATTAATATGGAGTAGTGGGAGTTGTGGGAGAGAGGCGGGCGGCGGTCAAACCGATGGCTCGCCTCCCGGTGAGCCAGCGCATCAGACTGCTAGCATGCCTAACAAAGTTTCACACAGCTACTCGCATGCCTCCCGATGACACTGCGCAACGAGCACGCCTCTGTCAATTCACACACCTGCACGCACGCCTCCCGGTCTGCTTGCGCGGCGGACTGCTCGCATGCGTCCCGTCAACTCACACCTGCTCGCACGACACACGGGTCGCGCGGCGACACATATATTGTTTTTCTATTTTGATGATTAATGCTGCGCTTTATTGCTTAACCGAAGCATGGCATGTATCCATTGTTGGTCTAACGCTCATGGTTTGAATAAGTAATCCGTTTAGGATATTGGTTCCCAATTATTAATAATCTCCTGTTTGTAATTATATAAAGATTACATCAAAACGGGTTTCAAATTTGACAAAAAAGTACAATGCCACTTTGTATTGTGTCCATATGACAACACGATAAGTTTCATGAAATTCAAATAAGTTTTTGATGTACTAGAATTTAAAAATCAAGATTCTCAATGTTTGAAATTTGTTGCACGGGGAGTAAACATGCACCCAATGAGACACATGTGTTTTTGCAATCCATTTAGGTGCACTGTCACGTGTGCATGTAGCTCAAATTTGATTTTTGCATATTATACCCGTAGAAAATCAATCAATTAATGTACTAAAACATCTTAAAGATCTCTATTTTTTCGAAATTAAAATGTCCCTCCTTTGGTAACATATGTTCACCGCGGGATAATTAATTTAACATGCATCGTAGTTGCGGTGGATTCGCGGTGTGTGTGTGGGTGTGTGCGTCTGGGGGTGGCGGGTGGCTCGTAGTACACTATGACTTATGAGCCACCGTGTGGGTTGGCCGTTTTGTTAGGCAGGCCGGTGCCACATCAGAGTCGTGAATTCGTTATTAAAACATTAAACAACGCTTTCATACATACATGTTTTTGCCAGATCCAGACGATGGTTGTCCTACACGACACTCGATACTCGCGTGTGATGCTTTCTGTGGGTCCGCGAGGTCGTCGTCCATCACTTTGACGAGCAGCCGACAGTGAGGTTAATTTGACCAGCAAGGTAGAAACTTTTTTGTTTGTGTTATGGTGGTATGTAGTACGCATCGAAGAGGTGGGAGGGGACTAGCATATATACTATATGTACTCGTCCGTGAACAAGTACACCTCACTCAGTGTCGGGACTTTTCGGTTTTCGAGGCACATGCCACATCAAAATTGTGAAATTGGCTATTCAAACATCACACAACACCTCTTTGGGACACATGCATGTACGCGGTGGATATCCTAGCTAGGACACTCACATGTGACGCTTCCATCTGTGGCCCCATGAGGCCATCGTCGATGCATGCATGCATCACTTTGACCTACATCGGGAGAGGTTAATTAATTTCACCATCAATGAGGATTCTTTTGGGTTGTACATATTATGGCTGGAGCATATAGTATGCGTCGAAGAGGTGGGAAGGGGACCATCATATGTAGTACGCTTCATGAACCTCACTCTGTGTCGGTGCATGGTTTATGGTTTTTGAGGCATGTGGCACATCAAAGTTGTGCATTTTGGGTATTCAACATATATATGTTTGGTCCACATGCAAAGCGATGGTGGTTGTCTTCTTGCACCCACTTAAGCGGTTATCAGCGATATCGATGCTTTCCATCTGTGGGCCCGCTTGTTCCATCACTACTTTTTGCCTGACAACGAGAGAGGTTAATTTGACTTAGGAGGGGATTATTATTTTTGCTTGTAATACGGTATATATATATAGGTCATGCTTTGGGATGACATGCATGATACAGTTTGAGCACACACACATGCATGTGTACGCATGAATCGCTCCCATCTAGTCGAAGTGGCTAGTACAACGACACATCATGAACCAATCTTGCTCTGTTTGGGAGTGTACGATTTTCAACGCACGCGCCACATCAATGTTGTGAAATGGTATTCAAACATGCATGCACGCATCACCTCCATACATATGCATGTAGTGGTTGCCTCGAATGGTACACTCCCTTGCGTGGTTATCGACGACAAGCCTATATATTCGTGGGCCCGCGTGGACATCCATGATCACATTGACTGATAACAAGATAGGTTACCATGGCAGATTCTTCATTTTGTTCGTGTTATCGTAGTATAGGTCATGGTCAGATTCAGACCTAATTAAGTTTGACCGCATATACTATGCACGCATGCTTGCATGAATGCCTGTCGTTGGCTTGAAGTGTGGTGTAAGATACATATGCATCGTCAACCTAACCCTCGCTCAGTGTGGGGATTTCTAGTTCGAAATCACGGTGCCACATCAAAGTTTTTCCATTGTGTACTCAAAAACACACCTCTCCATACATATGTTTGGGGCACACACATGTAGTGGTTGTCTTCAGGGACTAGCTACTTGCGTGATTATTGGCGAGCTAGCCCATCTCCGAGGTCGCATGGACGGCCATCACTTTGACCAACAACAAGAGAGAGGTTGTACGACCAAGGTGGATTATTCTTGGTCCGTTTTATGATCCAACTTGGTGAGATATGCCTCTCGGCCCGCCCCGAAAGTGTGTGTGTGTGTGTGTGGGGGGGGGGGGCTGCTACTTCGCACTTTGCTAGGTGAACCTTGGTTGGGGGCGCATGCATTCATAGCTTAGGATTCCCTTCGTGCCGATACGAGGGGGGCTGCTAGCTACTTCACACTTTGCTAGGTGAACTTTGGTTGGGGGGCATGCATTCATAGCGTAGGATTCCCTTCGTGCTGACACGAGGGAGGGGGGCCTGCTAGCTACTTCTCACTTTGCTAGGTGAACCTCGGTTGGGGGGGAGGGGGCATGCATTTATAGCTTAGGATTCCCTTCATGCCGACGAGAGGGGGTGGTGGGGGCAAACAATACCATGCGCTTTGCGAGATAGGTGCCACATCAAAGTTGCATTTGGTATTTGAAAATCAAACCACCCTTTTCATACATAAATTTGGTCCACATGCCAGTGTGTTCGTGTTCTGACCCTCTCCCGCGTCATTTTTCGCCATATTTATGAACATTAGACAAGTCAGATGACGCAACAGACATGGTTCACTCAAACTAACCGTGTGCATTGGGCTCCATGAGGTTTCCACTCTCAAAAATATCTATCCGCCTGTAGCTTTTTTCTATTTGATAACACACGGTTATTGTGTTTCGATCGTTCTTTCTTGTTCCCAATCCCACATGCATCCCTCGAAAATATATGCCCGCCTCAAGGGTTTTTCTGTTTCATAACACACAGTTGTTATCTCCAGACCGTGTGCGATGCACCATCATCAAAATTTTCAATAGCCCCAGCATTTCACTCCCGTGTTTGAATCCCGCGTAGTAAAATTTTCAGTACCCGCGTCATTTCCTCAAACACACCCCCCTCCACACACACACACACACACACACACACACACACACACACACACCAAAACCTCATCGAGCGTGCGCCCACACACACATACACACCCTCCCTTGCTTGAAACCCTAGCAAGGTCCCCGCTGTTGCCGCCGCCACCGCAAGGCCTCCATTGTCAACATCTGCCGGTTTACCCGTGCAACTTACCCACCGATCTCCATACCCAGGCCGCCCTGAGTTTCTTAGATGACGCCTGCCAAACTCCCCCTTTCCCACAGATCCCCATCCCCATCCCCCACACCAGAGCGTCGCGGCCTAAGCCCGACTACGCTTCCCATGGAGCTCGACGAGCGACTGGCCCAAAAGAGGTGTATCGCGGTCTCTTCGCCCGACGTCGCCCAAGAAGATGACGACCATTACTGGCGGCAGGCACTCAAGCAGTGGGCTAGAGTATGCAGGCATGTCTCGGCCACCGGCTATGGCATCGAGGTCATCGACAGCGACGACCTGAGGCGGGCTATGTCACAGGTTAAGTGGCCCATCCCAAACCCCACGGGTTCAACCGCCGTTGATCTCTTCCATAGCCCCGCCGCAGATCTCCTCTGGCTCGCTGTCAACAATTTTCCATCCTACATCGCCATCGAGCCCCTTTTGTCATTTCTGAAGGACATGTTCTGCAAGCCTAGCTTGGGATTCACAGCTTCAAAGTCATACCTCATCGACGGTGACCACGAGGAGGGCACCCTCTCCGGCTCTTCCAAGGGGAAAGAGCCCATCTGCCCTTCCAAGGGGAAAGTGCCCGTCTGCGACATCAGGGAGGGCACCCTACAGCCGTGCTCTTCCAAGGGGAAGGAGCCCATCTGCGACAACATGGAGCGAATCCAGGGTCTGTGCTCTTCCCATGGGAATGATCCCACCTGTGACAAGTGAGGAAACCCATTATTTGTTTTTCCGTGCCTCTTCACAGGGGAAACCCATGATTTATTTTGTCGAATCCCTTTTGTGGTGTAGTGAGAATATGTCCAGTTTTAATTGCTATGTCTGGTTGTTTCCAGTATTCCATGTTTATTTCAGTTGTTCACAATGTGATGCTCTACATGTGCAATTATTTACTGCAGTATATTTCATCAATCCAGTTTTAAACATACCGATAGGAATGCATATATTTGCTTGATGTTAAGCCTATTATAGCTAGCATATGCCTCTTTTAACGTTTTTTGATTGCTAAGTTGTTTGTAGTTAGCATATGTCCAATGTCAAATGCTATCTTTGGTTGTTCGTAGTATGCCTTTTTTATTCCAGTTATTCACAACGTGATGTTCTATATGTGCAAGTATGAACTGTACAGTTGAATTTCATCAGTACCAGTTTCAACAATACCACTATGAATGACTACATTTGGTTGCTACATCTTGTAGTTAACACGCCTTTCCATTTTTATTTAACAATAACCAGTGTACTTAGACCAGCACAATACCAGTTTCAATGACTATGTGTGCTTGTTGTTAATGTTAGGCCTGTTGCAGTTAACACACCTTTCTACTGGTTTTGCTTTACTAGTGTGCTTAAACCTACACACTGAAGCTATCTTTTGGAGATTATTTTCTCTGCCATGGATAATTTGGTTGATGTTTAGCCTGTTGTGCTTAACATGCTTCTCGATGTACCTACATAGGACAATTTTGGGAACGACTGATGCTTTCCATCGAGGTTACTTTCATCCCATGGCTTATATATGCTCATCGAGGTCCCTCATGTTTAGATATACTTTAGGGCTATTTGAGCCCGAACTAGCTCAAACTAACTATAACCCATGGATAAAGCAGCAGTTAATCAACCGATAATTTGTAATAATGCAATAAACTCCTTCCGGCCCATAATATAATATGTTAATTCATCTAATATGTGAGCACATTGGATGTTATAAGATATTATAAAAGAGGGTTGTACTACATCATTGTGCAATTCTTGTTTAGCTTCTAATATTAACTTGGTGCTTTTAGGTCATATGTCATTGGTAAAGATCCGCGCTTCGACCCTTTGTGCGTATGGGGCAATGAGATATTGATGAACCAGCATCAAGTGAGGAAGATGATAAAGATTGTTAGTAAAATGGGTCCAAAGATGGCAATTAAACTATTTGTTTACACTTTATCCAAGACAACAACAAACTTCAGGATGGTAAGTAAGAACTCTGCAGACTTCTTTTTACTGCCCATAATGAGTTGTGTTAGATGACAATGTCTGAATCTTTTTGCTTTGAAGTGGTTGCCAAAGCAGTTTACTCAAGATTACCTCTCAAACTACATGATTGATGGTCATGCAAAGGTTAAAGTATTTATACCAGAACACGATGATTATCTAGATGTTTTCATGAAGACCATGAAGGATGGACGGTCGGCCATCACAAGGGGTTAGACTGGAGTCATGCGTGCCTTCTGCATGGAGGAAGGCACAATACGGGTGAGGGAATCCTGGATTAGGGGGTGTCCGGATAGCCGGACTATAACCTTTGGCCGGACTCGTGGACTATGAAGATACAATATTGAAGACTTCGTCCAGTGTCCAGATGGAACTTTCCATGGCGTGGAAGGCAAGCTTGGCAATACGGATATGTAGATCTCCTCCCATTGTAACCGACTCTGTGTAACCCTAGCCCTCTCCAGTGTCTATATAAACCGGAGGGTTTTAGTCCGTAGGACGAACAACAATCATACCATAGGCTAGCTTATAGGGTTTAGCCTCTCTGATCTCGTGGTAGATCTACTCTTGTACTACCCATATCATCAATATTAATCAAGCAGGAGTAGGGTTTTACCTCCATCGAGAGGGCCCACACCTGGTAAAAACATCGTGTCCCTTGTCTCCTGTTACCATCCGCCTAGACGCGCGATTCGGGACCCCCTACCCGAGATCCGCCGGTTTTGACACCGACATTGGTGCTTTCATTGAGAGTTCCTCTGTGTCATCATCTTTAGGCCCGATGGCTCCTCCGATCATCAACAACGATGCGGTCCAGGGTTAGACTTTTCTCCCCGGACAGATCTTCGTATTCGGCGGTTTTGCATCCTGCTTGGGCCAATTCGCAGCCATCTGGAGCAGATCGAAGCTACGCCCCACAGCCATCAGGTCAGATTTGGAAGTTTGAACTACACGGCCGACGTCGCGGAGACTTGATCTTCGACGGGTTCGAGCCATAGCCGAGCGCGCCGCCTTTATCACGATGGGCATGATCTAGCTCTGCCGCGAGCGGTGCCACAGAGGCCGCACCGTGTCCGCCTCCGACCCTTAGCTCGGAGCCGATCGCATGTCGAGGGACGGGTGGCTGGACACCGCCTCGGGGGCTGCAATCTCTGGCGATCGAGCCGAACACCAGCCTTGTCCTTTGCGAAGCTTCGTGACTCAAGGTGCGAACTCCTCTCCGGACTCGAACCTTCCGCTACCGCCAATCGAATCCGATTGGGCGCCGATCATGGAGTTCGCCGCCATGACATCTTTTTCAAAGACTCGCCCTTGGCGACATTCTGAATTCACTAAAGTCTCTCTCTTTATCGGAGAGCCCTGGCGGACTATGGTCGGCAAGGTTGGGATGCGGACGACGAAGAAATTCAAAGCCCACCCACCACCCACTTCATAGCCACCGTCGATGATTTAACCGACATGCTCGACTTGACTACGAAGACATCGACGGTATGGACGCGCCGATGCGAGAGCGACCAAGAACTAAGCGCCTATAGGGCACTTTGGAAGGCCACCTCGTCAGATGGCATATACATGGTGGACACCCCAAAAAAGAAGGAAGGGCGATGGAACAACGGAGGATGACCCCTCCAAGAAGCAGCCTAAGCGCCGGCGTCAGCGGCGCCGCTCTAAATCCCGCCAAAGCAAAAACGGCAATTCCGGCACGGGAGATAATAACACCCCCGGACAGTGCCGAAGACAACCCCCTCCAGCAGGATTCGGCACAGGAGGATGGAGAAGCCAGACTTCACGAGAGAGCGGCAGACAGAGAGGTAGAGGACGATAATTACATGCCTCCCTCCGAAGACGAGGCAAGCCTCGACGACGACGAATTTGTCATGCCTGAGGATCCCGTCGAACAAGAGCGTTTCAAACGCAGGCTTATGGCCACAGCGAGCAGCCTCAAGATAAAACAACAACAACTTAGAGCTGACCAAGACTCGCTAGCCGACAGATGGACTGAAGTCCTTGCGGCCGAAGAGTACGAACTCGAACGCCTCTCCAAGAGCTACCCAAAGCGCAGGCTACTACCCCGATTAGAGGAGGAAGAACCTAAACCTACATCACCAGCGCACGACGCGGCCGACCAGCCACCTCGTGGCCGCGACAGAGAGGCCTCTCGGCCCTCCACTCAAGCCGCACCCCGGCGTTGCTCAAAAGATACCAAGGCACGGGGAAATGCGCCAGACCTGCGAGATATATTGGAGGACAAGGCAAGGAAAACAAGATCGATCTACGGATCGCGTGGGCGCCCCACGACACGTGACGATAACCGTCATGCCGGATGTGGCAAATCCGGCGGGCGAACACGATGAGACAAAGCTCATTTGAGCTACGCCGTGATATAGCCCAAGATGAGGCGCCGCACACCCACTATGCTTCACGGATGAAGTAATGAATCATCAAATCCCGAGGGTTTCAAACCCGTAAACATCGAATCATACGATGGCACAACAGATCCTGCGGTATGGATCGAGGATTATCTCCTTCATATCCACATGGCCCGCGGTGATGATCTACACGCCATCAAATACCTCCCACTCAAGCTTAAAGGACCAGCTCGGCATTGGCTTAACAGCTTGCCAGCAGAGTCAATTGGTTGTTGGGTGGACCTGCAAGCCACATTCCTCGACAATTTCTAGGGCACCTATGTGCGACCACCAGACGCCGATGACCTAAGCCACATAATTCAGCAGCCAGAGGAATCGGCCAGACAATTCTGGACACGGTTCCTAACCAAGAAAAATCAAATAGTCGACTGTCCGGACGTAGAGGCCTTCACAGCCTTCAAACATAACATCCGTGACGAGTGGCTTGCCTGGCACCTAGGACAGGAAAAGCCGAAATCCATGGCAGCCCTCACAACACTCATGACCCGCTTTTGCGCGGGAGAAGACAACTGGCTAGCTCGTAGTAATAACATGACCAAGAGCCCTGGTAATTCGGATACCAAGGACAGCAATGGCAGGTCGCGTCGCAACAAGCACAAGCGCCGCATTAACGGCGACAATGCCGAGGATACAACAGTTAATGCCGGATTCAGAGGCTCTAAACCCGGTCAGCGGAAAAAGCCATTTAAAAGAAATACTCCGGGACCGTCCAGTTTGGACCGAATACTCAATCGCTCGTGCCAGATACACGGCACTTCAAAAGCTGTACCGATCACACCAACATGGATTGTTGGGTGTTCAAGCAGGCAGGCAAGTTAAATGCCGAAAACAGAGATAAGGGGCTGCATAACGATGACGAGGAGGAGCCCCAGCCGCCGAACAATAGGGGACAGAAGGGCTTCCCCCCACAAGTGCGGACGGTGAACATGATATACGCAACACACATACCCAAAAGGGAGCGGAAGCGTGCACTCGAGGGACGTATATGCGTTGGAGCCACGCCCCAAAGTTCAACCCGTGGTCCTCCCGCCCGATCACTTTTGATCGAAGGACCACCCCACCAAGCATCCGCCATTGCGGATTCGCGCAGATTTTTTCTAGACCCAATCATTGACGGATTTCACCTCACTAGAGTCCTTATGGACGGCGGCAAGCCTGAACTTGCTTTATCGAGGATACAAAGGTCTGAAAAATAGGCATAGATCCCTCAAGGATTAAACCCACAAAGACGACCTTTAAAGGCGTCATACCAGGTGTAGAGGCCAACTGTACAGGCTCAGTTACACTTGAGGTGGTCTTCGGATCCCCGGATAATTTCCGAAGCGAGGATTTAATCTTCGACATAGTCCCGTTCCGCAGTGGCTATCACGCACTGCTCGGACGAACCGCATTTGCAAAGTTCAATGCGGTGCCGCACTACGCATACCTCAAGCTCGAGGAGTCATTACGGTCAATGGAAACATCAAACGCTCTCTCCGAACGGAGGAGCATACGGCGGCCCTCGCGGCGGAAGTACAAAGTAGCCTCTCAAGGCAATTCTCCAGTCCGGCTATTAAACGTCTGGACACCGTCAAGCACGCCCGGAGTAACCTATAACAAGACCGCCTGGCACATTCCCGAGCAAGCGTAGCAGTGCAGCCCCAACCCCAGCCCTCACGAAATTGCGAAACCAGTACTACGCGTATACAATTATGCTCTGGAAATACCATGGGCATAGGGGGAGGGGCACGACCACGACATGCCCAAAATGCGGCTCAACCGCACTAGGGGCTCCCGATTTTGTCATTCTTTTTTCTTACTTTCAGGACTCCACTCTCCGGAAGGCCTGTCCGGCAAGACAATCAATCTAACACACGATGCAACAGCCAGGAGGCGTAGCTACATCGAATGTCCAGGTGGTCTCTATAACGAGCTAAATACCTGTCTTACATACCGTCTCGCAGCTTGCCCCTGAAGGGGGACATGTCAAATATTCCCATCTCTTGCTTATTGCACTATTTGTATCATTATGCTTTCACAGCAGCCTTTTAATAAAGAATGCTCAACTTCAGCTTATTATTGCATTTTCTATTTATTTCTTTTTCAATACATATGTTCAGTTATGACATTTAGCACCCGTACACTTTGGTACGGCCAACACGCCAGGCCTCAAGTACCCCATAATACGGCTTGAGAAGTTCAAACACTTTAACAAGTGCGGCACCCCGAACTTATAGCATTATATGCATCAGCTCTGAATCATGTCTTGGGTCAATAGTTGGGTTTGCCCGGCTCCTATGTTTTGGTACCTTACGCCCGTTATATCGGCTAAGGTAGCGCTAGGAGAACTATCTGCGATTGTGCCCCAGCTTGAGCTGGGTTCAAGACCTCGAAGAGAGCAAGCTAAAACTGACCGTCATGATAGGGCGAGAGCTGGTCGCTGTTCGAGAGGTTTCGAGTCCCTAAAGACTTATGCCGCTTAGAGCGAGGAGTCGGCTTTGTCCGGCCTAGGCGTGGATAGCGCCCCGAACTCGGTCTTCCGAATACTAGGGGCTTCGCTGAAATTTAAAATTATAGAATTCTATGGCTAAGTGAGAGTGATAAAGCATTATAGTCTGATTGCCTTGTTCGTTGTGCTGAGCGCCTCCCTCGAAGGACCCAAGAATGGGAACAAGAGCGCTCAGGTTTATCCCGAACACCCCAGCAATCGTGGCATGGGGGAAGAAGCCGACGACTCGCCATCTCTCAAATTTAATAAACAGCCCCACAGAAGGTAATATTTTAAATTCAAAAAGCGTTGCTTAGCGCATATGAAGAAGTTTTCAGCGCACAGGATAACACGAGCGAGTTTACTCAAAAATTACATCCTTGGAACATTCATCCGCCATAAGGCAGGCACCCTTCAGGACACCCTCATAATACATCTCGGGCTTGCGATGCTCCTTGCCCTCCAAAGGGCCCATCTGTCACCAGCTTGTCAAGATCCATCTTGCCCTGTACTTTAACACGGGCAAGGGCCCTCTGGCGCTTCGATGCATATGGAGCGCTTGATGACTTCAAGACGTGGACATGCATCTGCCAGCCGCCTCACCAGCCCAAAGTAGCTCCCAGGCATGACCTCCCCAGGCCATAGCTGGACTATAAGGCCCTTCATGGCCTGTTCGGCCACCTTATGGAGCTCGACCAGCTGCTTCACTGGTCGCTCAAAGGGCACTGGTGTCCGCCTCAAGATATCGAGACCGTAACACCTTCTCCATCGAGCTCCCCTCCTCGGCCCGGTAGTATGCGGCAGCGTCAGACACACTGCGGGGCAGATCTGCGAATGCTCCTGGAGAGCTCCGGACTCGGGTAAGTAACAAGTAATTCACTTCCACGTGCTTGCTTTGCATAAAGAATGCCTTACCCGCCGCTATCTTCTTCATCGCCTCAATTTCCTGGAGGTCTTTTTGGGCTTCGGCCTTGGCAGATTTGGCGCTCTCAAGGGCCGAGGCAAGCTCGGACTCTCGAGTCTTTGAGTCAAGCTCCAAACTCTCGTGTTTTTTCACGAGAGCCTGGAGCTCTTGCTGCACCTCCGCCACCCGCACCTCCTGCTTTTCTCGCTCGATGCGCTCCACAGCCGCATTGTCTTCGGCCTTGGAGAGCGCTTTCTTCAGGGTTGCCACCTGGGTTGTGGCCCCTGTAATACTCACGCTGGTCCTGTCATTTTTTGCAGCCACATCTTTTTTATATACTTACATAAGGTATTACTTACCTTCCTTGTCCTCGAGCTGCTTCTTGGCAAGGCCGAGCTCGTTCTCGGACCGATCGAGGCTCTGCTTAAATGAATCTACCTCAGAAGTCAGTTTGGTTGATGTCAGCATTGAAGCCTGCATTCCCATATTGTCATTCTTCTGTTTGACTCCTTCGTATATCTTTTAGATCCTCAGTTCGTCTTTTCTTTACGAACACCAAACTGAGCATCAGGGGCTACTGTCTATGCGGTAATATTTTTACATATCTTAAATACATACCTCAAAGCCTGTTAGAAGGCTGGCACATGCGTCAGTCAGCCCGCTCTTGGTGCACTGAACCTTCTGGATCACCGCACTCATAATAGTGCGGTGCTCCTCGTCGATGGAGGCGCCGTTAAGCACCTCCAGCAAATTATCCGGTGCCTTCGGTTGGACGGAGGTCACCAGCATCGTAGTCTTGCCCTTCTTACTAGGGGGCCGCCCGCCGGACTCCGGAACCATTGAAGGTTCCGGTGCGGTGTCCGGCCCGGGGCCTGATGACCCACAATTATAGGGGATCACAACAGTTTTCGAGGGTAGAGTATTCAACCCAAATTTATTGATTCGACACAAGGGGAGCCAAAGAATATTCTCAAGTATTAGCAGTTGAGTTGTCAATTCAACCACACCTGGAAACTTAGTATCTGCAACAAAGTGTTTAGTAGCAAAGTAATATGATAGTGGTGGTAATAAAGAATAAAGTAAAGACAACAAAAGTAATGTTTTTGGTATTTTGTAGTGATGATAACAGTGCAACGGAAAAGTAAATAAGCGAGAACCAAGATATGGAAAACTCAGAGGCACCGGATCCGCGATGGATAATTATGCCGGATGTGGTTCATCATGTAACAATCATAACATAGGGTGACACGTAACTAGCTCCAGTTCATCAATGTAATGTAGGCATGTATTCCGTAAATAGTCATACGTGCTTATGGAAAAGAACTTGCATGACATCTTTTGTCCTACCCTCCCGTGGCAGCGGGGTCCTATTGGAAACTAAGGGATATTAAGGCCTCCTTTTAATAGAGAACCGGAACAAAGCATTAGCACATAGTGAATACATGAGCTCCTCAAACTATGGTCATCACCGGGAGTGGTCCCGATTATTGTCACTTCGGGGTTGCCGGATCATAACACATAGTAGGTGACTATAGACTTGCAAGATAGGATCAAGAACACACATATATTCGTGGAAACATAATAGGTTCATATCTGAAATCATGGCACTCGGGCCCTAGTGACAAGCATTAAGCATAGCAAAGTCATAGCAACATCAATCTCGTAACATAGTGGATACTAGGGATCAAACCCTAACAAAACTAACTCGATTACATGATAAATCTCATCCAACCCATCACCGCCCAGCAAGCCTACGATGCAATTACTCACGCATCGGCGGTGAGCATCATGAAATTGGTGATGGAGGATGGTTGATGATGACGATGGCGACGAATCCCCTCTCCGAGCCCCGAACGGACTCCAGATCAGCCCTCCCGAGAGAGATTAGGGCTTGGCGGCTCAAGATCATAAAAACGCGATGAAACTTTCTCTCTGATTTTTTCTCCCGAAAGCCAATATATGGAGTTGGAGTTGGCGTCGGAGGGCCACCTGGGCCCACGAGGTAGGGGGCGCGGCCTGTGGGAGGGCGCGCCCCACCTCGTGGACAGGGTGTGGGCCCCTTGTCTTCATCTTTGGCGAGGATTTTTATTATTTATTCTAAGATATTCCGTGGAGTTTCTGGTCATTCGAGAACTTTTGTTTTCGCACATAAAACAACATCATGGCAATTCTGCTGAAAACAAAGCATCAGTCCGGTTAGTTCCATTCAAATCATACAAGTTAGAGTCCAAAACAAGGGCAAAAGTGTTTGGAAAAGTAGATACGACGGAGACGATCAACTCCCCCAAGCTTAAACCCTTGCTTGTCCTCAAGCAATTCAATTGACAAACCGAAAGAGAAAAATAAAAACTTTTACAAACTCTGTTTGCTCTTGTTGTTGTAAACATGAAAAGCCAGCATTCAAGTTTCAGCAATTATTATGAACTAACCATACTCACAATAACACGTAGGTCTCACAATTACTCATATCGATAACATAATCAGCTAGCGAGCCATAATAATAAAACTCGGATGACAACACTTTCTAAAAATAATCATAACATGATATAACAAAATGGTATCTCGCTAGCCCTTTCTGAGACCGCAAAACATAAATGCAGAGCAACTTTAAAGATCAAGGACTGACTAAACATTGTAATTCATGGTAAAAGAGATCCAGTCAAGTCATACCCAATATAAACCAATTATAATGAATGCAAACGACAAGCAGTGTGCTCTCCATGGTGCTTTTTAATAAGAAGGGTGATGACTCAACATAAAAGTAAATGGATAGGCCCTTCGCAGAGGGAAGCAGGGATTTGTAGAGGTGCCATAGCTCGATTTTGAAATAGAGATAAATTATATTTTGAGCGGCATACTTTCATTGTCAACACAACAAGTAAGAGATGACAGTATCTTCCATGCTAAACAGATTATAGGCGGTTCCCAAACAGAATGGTAAAGTTTATACTCCCCTCCTCCACAAGCATCAATCCATGGCTCGCTCGAAACAACGAGTGCCTCCAACATTCAACGGTCCCAGGGGGAGTTTTGTTTGCAGTTATTTTGATTTAGTTTGCATTAAGCTTGGGACTGGGCATCCCGGATACCAGCCATTTTCTCGTGAATGAGGAGCGGAGTCCACTCCTCTTGAGAATAACCCGCCTAACACGGAAGATAAGGGCAGCACTAGTTGATATATGAGCTATTCAAGCATGCAAAACAGAATGTTTATTTGAAGGTTTAGAGTTTGGCACATACAAATTTACTTGGAACGGCAGGTAGATACCGCATATAGGAAGGTATAGTGGACTCATATGGAATAACTTTGGGGTTCAAGGAGTTTGGATGCACAAGCAGTATTCCCGCTTAGTACATGTGAAGGCTAGCAAAAGACTGGGAAGCGATCAACTGAGAGAGCGACAACAGTAGTAAACATGCATTAAAATTAATTTACACCGGATACAAGCATGAGTAGGATATAATCCACCATGAACATAAATATCATGAAGGCTATGTTGATTTGATTCAATTACATGCGTGAACATGTGCCAAGTCGAGTCACTTAATTCATTCAAAGGAGGATACCATCATATCATACCACATCATAATCATCTCAATAGCATGTTGGCACGCAAGGTAAACCATTATAACTCATAGCTAATCAAGCATGGCACAAGCAACTATAATCTCTAAATGTCATTGCAAATATGTTTACTTCATAATAGCTGAATCAGGAACGATGAATCATCATATTTACAAAAACAAGAGAGGTCGAGTTCATACCAGCTTTTCTTATCCCAATAAGTCCATCATATATCATCATTATTGCCTTTCACTTGCACGACCGAACGGTGTGAATAATAATAAGAGTGCACGTGCATTGGACTAAGCTGGAATCTGCAAGCATTCAACTCAAGAGAGAAGACAAGTAATATGGGCTCTAAGTTAAATAAACGATCATGCATATGAGAGCCACTAAGCATTTTCAATATGGTCTTCTCGACCCCCAAAGAAAGGAAAAGAAAAATAAAAACTATTTACACGGGAAAGCTCCCAACAAGTAAAAAGAAGAACGGGAAATGTTTTTGGGTTTTCTTTTTAATCATTACTACTACAGCAGGAAATAAACTACTACTAATTTTTTTTGTTTTTCTTAAGGTTTATTAAACACACAAGAAGAAAGCTAGAAAATTAAATTTAAACTAACATGGATATTACAGTGAAAGAGTATGAGCACCGACATCTAGCAATGAGTGTGTGTGAACATGAATGTAATGTCGGTGGGAAATACGTACTCCCCCAAGCTTAGGCTTTCGGCCTAAGTTGGTCTATTGCCAGGGATAGCCTGACGGATACCCGTAGGTGTAGCTGGGGTCGTACTGCGATGGAGAATAGTTGGGATCATATTGTGATGATGAGGACTCTGACTGCCACTGGCTGGCAACCACCTCAGGATCCCAAGAATAAACAGACATTCGTGGAGGCTCATCTTGTGGCTCCGGTTCCGGGGCTGGTGCAGGACTCCGGTAGGCTTGAACAGCCGCCCACGGAACAATGTAAGTACCTGCAGACAAGTTAAACAAAGAGGGAGTGGGCAAAGTAATAGTCTCAGGGTGACGTTTATCAAAGTACAATTTATATTTAAGCGCCCCTTCGCCATTCTTAACAAGAAAATCATGCGCTATCATACTCTTATAATGTAAATAAGCACGGGGCAGCGCTGTTTCTTCCTTCTCCTCATGCCTAATAGGTATCTCAAAATATTCAGCTAGGCGCGAAGCATAAATGCCTCCAAAGATGGGGCCCTTAGTACGGTTCATACTTAACCGTCTAGCAACAATTCCACCCATACTAACAGAGTTATTGCGGTATAAACCATGGAACAAAAGGATAATATCAGGAATGCTAAGGTTTCCACAGTTCCCGCGACCAATCAAGCAACGACTAGCAAATAAGGCAAAGTAGCATCAAACAGGGAAATGTATGCTAGTAATTCTTGCATCAGAAACCTTCCTGGTCTCTCCCACAGTGATAGTGTTGATAAAAGCTTCTGCTTCATTACGGTGTGGTTCATCTAAGGTGCCCTCAAAAGGTATTTTGCAAACCTCGCAAAATTCAGCTAATGGCATCTCCTTAACAACGTCATATAAATGGAACTCTACTGTTGGAGGTGATTTCTTAGGGAAAAAGTAGAAGTTCTGCACAAAAGTATTTGTGAGTAAGAGATACTGATGACGTTGGTCGCGGAGGAAGTTGGTCAGGCCGGCGTTCTTAATTAATAGATAGAAATCCTCATAAATCCCGGCTCTCCTCAAGAAGTCATCGGAAGGCCATTCACACGGCCGAACCTCCGTGATACGAGGCAGATTAAATTTGGGCTTCTGTTCTTCTTCCTTTTGTTTCTCCTTAGAGCTTCGGCTCGACGAGCCCCTCAAAAGCCTCTTCATTATTTCTGAAACAATCTGAAATTTTTAGTAACTTCAAATAAAAGTGAACCAACTTCAATAAAACTGATAGCAACTACTCATACAAGTGCCTAGAGCATATATCAAGCATTAGAACTACTTGGTACCATATAAATCTGTCATGCAAGCTCAAGAACATGGTCACCTATGCAGCCCAAATTTGCAATGAATAAAGCACTAGAAAAAAACTAATTGGACCAATGGAGGAGTCACATACCAAGGAACAATCTCCCCAAGCAGTTTTGCGAGAGGTGCTTTGAGCAAGGAGATCGAAAATCACAGCAAAGGGGGCTGGAACTCGTGCTTGAGTTGGTTTTTCGGGTTTGTGTGAGACAGATGAAGAAGATGGGTGCAGGGATAAGTGGAGGAGGGCCACCGTGGGCCCACGAGGCATGGGGGTGCGCCCTCCACCCTCGTGGCCAGGTGGCAGCTCCCCCCGCGGTAATTTTTGCACTAAAAATCCTTAAATATTCCCGAAAAAATCATAATAAATTGGCATGGCATTCTGAGGACTTTTATTTTCGGGATATTTTTATATTGCACGGATAAGTCGGGAGACGTATGTAAAAATACTATTTTTACTTTATTTCTACTAAAGAGTAAAAAATATAAAGAGGGTACAGAAGGTTGTGCTTCTAGTTTCATCCATCTCATGCTCATCAAAAAGAATCCACTAACAAGGTTGATCAAGTCTTGTTAAGAAACTCATTCCGATAATCATGGAACCGGAGAAATTTGAATAACACTATGTTACCTCAACGGGATATGGACATCCCCAATAATAAGTATATCATATTTCTTCTTGACAGTAGGAAGAGGAAATTCAAAACCTCCAAATATAATCAATGGAATTTTTCCAATAGAGTTGATACTATGAACTTGAGGTTGTTTCCTCGGAAAGTGTATCGTATGCTCATTACCATTAACATGAAAAGTGACATTGCCTTTGTTGCAATCAATAACAGCCCCTGTAGTATTAAGAAAAGGTCTTCCAGGAATAATAGACATACTATCATCCTCGGGAATATCAAGAATAACAAAGTCCGTTAAAATAGTAACGTTTGCAACCACAACAGGCACATCCTCACAAATACCGACACGTATAGCAGTTGATTTATCAGCCATTTGCAAAGATATTTCAGTAGGTGTCAACTTATTCAAGTCAAGTCTACGATATAAAGAGAGAGGCATAACACCCACACGGCTCCAAGATCACATAAAGCAGTTTTAACATAATTTCTTTTAATGGAGCATGGTATAGTAGGTACTCCTGGATCTCCAAGTTTCTTTGGTATTCCACCCTTAAAAGTATAATTAGCAAGCATGGTGGAAATTTCAGCTTCCGGTATCTTTATTTTATTTGTAATGATATCCTTCATATACTTAGCATAAGGATTTGTTTTGAGCACATCAGTTAATCGTGACACGCATAAAAGATGGGTCTAATCATTTCAAAGAAAGCGCCAAATCCTCTTCATCCTTTTTCTTGGATGGTTTGGGAGGAAAAGGCATGGGTTTCTGAACCCATGGTTCTCTTTCTTTACTGTGTTTCCTAGCAACAAAGTCTCTTTTATCATAACGTTGATTCTTTGATTGTGGGTTATCAAGATCAACAGCAGGTTCAACTTCTACATCATTATCATTAGGTTGAGCATCATCATGAACATCATCATTAACATTTCCACTAGGTTCATGTTCATTACCAGATTGTGTTTCAGCATCAGACATAGAGATATCATTTGGATTATCAGGTGTTTCAGCAATAGCTTCACTAGAAGTTTGCACAGGTCTATCATTTTTCTTTTTCTTCCTCTTAGAAGAACTAGGTACATCAATATTATTTCTCTGAGAATCTTGCTCGATTCTCTTAGGGTGGCCTTCAGGATACAAAGGTTCCTGAGTCATTCTACCAGTTCTAGTAGCCACTCTAATAGCATAATCATTTTCTTACAATTCATCTCATCAAGCACTTCTTTCTGAGCTTTAAGTACTTGTTCTACTTGAGTGGTAACCATAGAAGCATGTTTGCTAACAAGTTTAAGTTCACCTCTAATATTAGCCATATAATCACTCAAGCGTTTAATCATAAAGGTATTCTGTTTTAATTGTCTACCAAAATAAGCATTAAAGTCCTCTTGCTTAAACATAAAGTCATCAAACTCATCCAAGCACTGACTAGTAATTTTAGTAGGAGGGACTTCAGCTTTATCATATCTATAGAGAGAATTTACCTTTACTACCTGTGTCGGGATATCGGGAGGTTCTTCAGTAAATAAGTAATTGAGATCATATACTTCTTCAATAGGCGGTAAATTAAGACCATGTGTTTCTTCAATAGGAGGTAAATTCTTAACATCTTCAGCTTTAATACCTTTTTCTTTCATAGATTTCTTTGCCTCTTGCATATCTTCGGGACTGAGAAATAGAACACCTCTCTCCTTCGGAGTTGGTTTAGGAATAGGCTCAGTAATTGGCTCAGGAGCTGGTTCAGGAGTTGGCTCAGGAGGTGCCCATTTATTTTCATTTGCCAACATATTATTCAATAAAATTTCAGCGTCATCCGGTGTTCTTTCCCTGAAAAGAGAACCAGCACAACTATCCAGGTAATCTCTGGAAGCATCAGTTAGTCCATTATAAAATATATCAAATATTTCGTGTTTCTTAAGACGATGATCGTGCAAAGCATTAAGTAACTTGAGAAGCCTCCCCCAAGCTTGTGGGAGACTCTCTTCTTCAATTTGCACAAAATTGTATATTTCCCTCAAAGTAGCTTGTTTCTTATGAGCAGGGAAATATTTAGCAGAGAAGTGATAAATCGTATCCTGGGGACTTTGCACAGAACCAGTGTAGCGACCCGACCTCAGATGGTCAAGTCTCTGTGCTTCTGTGTCATCCCTGGATCGCTAATGCTGACACACACAGTACTCGAAGGATTTATAACAGAGTAGCAATCACACACTTATTACATCGAATGTCTCAAAAGAGAACTTATTACAATAATATGGCTGAAGGCCATCTAATGTGATAACAGCGGAAGGCTTGCAAGATAAAGTGAGTCCATCAACTCCAACGGCATAACTGAGATGCACGGCAACGACCTATAATCCTTACTCCTCGTCTGAAAAGTCTGCAACATAATACGTTGCAGCCCGAGAACGGGTCAGCACATGGAATATGCTGCCAATGTAACACATAGGGTAATGAAAGAATAAGCTATACTACATGCATATATGGCTGGTGGAACGCTCCATGGTTACAGTTTTGCGAAAAGCCAATTTTTCCCTACCTCAAAGGAATAAATTTAATTTAACTATCATGGTGGTTGAAACATCATTGAGAAGGTACCCCCCAACTCAGATGATCCCAATTAAGGTAATTAACAACCCAGCAAATTTAGTTAAGAGTGTTGAGATACATGTGAATACTCGGTACTAGATACTCGTAATCGTCCATAACCGGGGACACGGCTAACCATGATTAGTTTGTACACTCTGCAGAGGTTTGCGACTTTTCCCCACAAGACTCGATCGCCTCCGTTGGTTTCTCGTGACTGCATGGTGTTTGAGAGACGGATGACCGAGACACAGTCTTTCAGAAACATTAACTCTCTACTCCGGATAGATCATACCAAACCTATAAAACTCACTACCTGCTGATCTACCTCTTCGAGAGCTTCACGTAAGTTACTCAACTATGCTAGAGCCCATAATAGCTTGTGGCTGCACACGGAAGTTTCTAGCATGAATAATCTCAGTTCCCTTTGAGCCTGGGTGGCGGTCCATAGGAAGATCACACGGGTACCCCGGATTTCCAAAAAACAAACAACACCGGGGTTCCCAGTGCCTCAATCTACCCAGATGTGTATTTAAGTTGCCACCTTAAAGTAAACCATTAATTAACAATCTCACATCTGTCGTGAATATCTCTCAAACCCAAACCACGCCTCACGAGCATAGCATGGCAATATAAGCATAACGTAGAAGTAACTCCCAAGGGTTTGAAAGTAACAGGCAATAGGTTCCTACCTCATCATCTACTTCCCAACCCACAATTTAATGACATCCTAATCATGCAATGTTTGAGGGTTGAAACTAATGCATAAAAACTGGGTAGGAAAAGATATGATCAAGTGTTACTTGCCTTGCTGACGATCCGTGAATCCTAGAGACTCGTAATAACACGCTTCGCACTTCGGGAATTCTATCGCAAGCAAACAACGCATACATAAGTGAACAAGCAAAGATGCACAAACGAAAACTTCAGCTGAAAAGGTTGAACGGAGAGTTCAACTTAAGAACTCCGGTTTGCAAAAAGAATCAAACCAAACGGAACAACGAAACTCAAACGGCGAGAAAAACAAGGTCCGTTTACTAATCTGAACTAGAGTCAAATTTTACAGAGATAAAAACTGGTTTAAGTTGATTATTCGGATAGAGGGTTTCGATACGAAACTCCAGGCGCTTGAATCGCCTGATTCCGATAAACGAGTGAAAAGATAAACAGGTTTGAAAATTGGACTAGAAATCACGGTCAGAATAACCGCGGAATAAACCTGATAAAAGAAAAGTGACGAACTGTTTAACGAACGAACGTTCGTTAACAGAACTTAAACAGTGAACGCGTTCATTAAAACAAACGGATGAACGGATGTTCATTAAATAAATAAACCGACGAAAATAAACCGATCTATATAAAAAAACGATCTAGGGTTTTATAAAAAAACCGAAGGGTTTTTTTCAAAAAGAACATAATAAACCGGCGGCGGCGGGGTCGGGTACCTCCGGCGAGGCGCGTCCGGCGAGCGGGCGGCTCCGGCGGGTCCGGCGAGGGGGCGGGGTCGGCGAGGGGCGGCGGCGATCGCGAAGGCGGCGGCGACGGCGCGAGGGCGGCGAGGGGCGCGGGCCCGGGCGGCTCGGGCGGCTCGGCTCCAGTGGCGGGTGGTGGTGGCGGGTGGTGGTATTTAAAGGCGGGGCGGCGGTGGCTTGGAGAAGGGCGGGCGGCGGCGACTTGGGAAGGGTCGCCTGTGGAGTCCGGCTCGGACTCCCCTCGGCGTCCGTGCCTCGCACGGCGGCGCGCGGAGGGAGGCGGCGGCGGCGCGGGCCGGCCTGGCTCGGCTGGGCCTTTGGCCCAGTCGGGCGCGGGTCCGTTCGTTTTTTTTAAACATTCCGCCGAAAGAAAATTCCTAGAAAAATAAATAAAAATCTAAAAATTCCAAAATAAGTTTTCTCCGTCTAAATAGAATATTTAGAACTAGATGAACTTTTCTTGGCCCCTAAAATGCAAAATTTTAAAACGTGCCAATTTTTCTATGGCGAATAAAATTCCAAATAAAATCAAATAAAATCCCAAAAATGATTTTAACATTTTTCCTCCGTTATTTCAATTATTTTGGGGAAGTCATATTATCTCCCCTCATTTATTTATTTAAATTGAAATAGTTTTTCCGGAGAGAAAATAATTAAAATCCAATATCCTCGTCTTTCATTATTTGACAAAATTCAAATATGAAAATTGAAAAATCCCCAACTCTCTCCGAGGGTCCTTGAGTTGCTTAGGATTTTCGAGGATGGTAAACGAGAATGCAAATAAAATATGATATGCAAGAATGACCTATGTATAACATGCCAAATTGAAAATTTGGGATGTTACAAACCTACCCTTTAAGATGAATCTCGCCCTCGAGATTCGGGTTGGCTAGAAAATAGGTGCGGATGGTCCTTGCGAATATCCTCTTCTCGCTCCCAGGTGGCTTCTTCCTCGGTGTGGTGGCTCCAATGAACTTTGCAAAACTTGATCACCTTGTTGCGAGTGACTCTGCTATCGAACTCCAAAATCTTTACTGGTTTCTCTTCATAAGTCAGGTTGTTATCCAATTGTATCGCCTCCAGGGGCACTGTATCCTTTAGTGGTATGTCGGCCATCTCAACAGTGGCACTTCTTCGTTGTGACACGTGAAACACGCCATACACTCCTCGACAATCCTTCAGTAAATCCAGCTTGTAGGCAACTTCTCCCATCCGCTCCAAAATATGGTATGGTCCTACAAATCTTGGGGCTAACTTTCCCTTTACTCCAAAACGTTTCACTCCCCTCGGGGTGATACTGCATGAATATACTGTCTCCAATTTCATAGGTTACTTCCTTCCGCTTAGAATCATGTAACTCTTCTATCTAGATCGAGCAATCTTTAGTCCTGCTCTCGATCAGTTTAACCTTCTCCTCGTAGTCTTTGATCAAATCTGGTCCAAACAACTGACGGTCTCCAACCTCATCCCACATCAATGGTGTTCTACATCTGCGTCCATACGTAGCTTTGAACGGTGCCATCTTCAAACCGGCTCGGTAGCTGTTGTTGTATGAGAATTCTGCGTCACGACAAATTGTCATCCCAACTAGATCCATAATCTAGCGCACAGTGCTCTCAACATGTCCTCCAAAATCTGATTGACTCTCTCTCTGTCTGGTCCGTGCATGGGTGGAACATGGTACTAAACTCCAACTGGTACCCAAAGTCCGTGTAGTTGATGCCAAAACTTTGAAGTAAACTGTGTTCCTCTATCTGATACGATACTCCTCGGAACTCCGTGCAAACATAATATCCTGGTCATATATATCTTGGCCAACTTTGCACTTGTATAGGTTGTTTTCACTAGGATGAAATGAGCTACTTTGGTCAAACGATCCACTACTACCCATATTGAATCATATCCTGCTTTGGTTCTGGGTAATCCAGTGATAAAATCCATGCCAAGTTTGTCCCACTTCCATTCGGGTATTGGCATAGGCTGCAACAGTCCTGCTGGCTTTTTATGCTCGGCCTTCACTCTCTGACATACATTGCAAACGGCTACATACTCGGCAATATCCTTCTTCATACCAGCCCACCAGAAACGTTCCTTCAAGTCCAAGTACATCTTGGTGTTTCCGGGGTGAATCGAGTATGGTGAGTCATGGGCCTCTTGAAGTATTAACTTCCTGATCTCCGAGTTGTTGGGCACATAAATTCGATCCTCAAACCACAAGGTATCATGCTCATCCTCGCGAAAACATTTGGCTTTTCCTTTGCCCATCTTTTCCTTTATCTCAACAATCTCTTTATCCTCCTTTTGAGCGTCTCGAATCTTGTCTAACAAGGTCGACTGCACCTCCATTGTTGCAAGAAATCCTCTTGGAACAATCTCCAAATTAAGTTCCATAACATCCTCTCGCTAACTCCTTTGGCAGTCCTCTATCTTCAAGGATATTGGCATAACTCTTCCGACTCAAAGCGTCTGCTACGACGTTGGCTTTTCCTGGATGATAGTGTAGCTTTATGTCATAATCCTTTATAAGTTCCAGCCATCTCCTCTGTATGAGGTTTAACTCCTTCTGTGTGAAAATGTACTTTAAACTCTTATGATCCGTGTACACATCACAACGGTTTCCCATGAGATAATGTCTCCAGGTCTTTAACGCATGTACTACGGCTGCTAACTCCAAATCATGCGTGGCATAGTTCAACTCATGAGGCTTCAGTTGTCGTGAGGCATACGAGACAACTTTTCCTTCCTGCATAAGAACACATCCAATTCCCAAGCGAGAGGCATCACAATACACTTGAAACTCCTTATGTATATCCGCAATGTCAAGATCGGGCTGTAGTCAACCGCTTTCTTCAACTCTTGGAAACTTGTCTCACAATCCTCTGTCCATTTGAACTTGGTATCCTTCTTTAGCAATTTTGTCATTGGTTTAGCAATCTTGGAAAAATTCTCAATGAATCTCCGATAATATCCTGCCAATCCAAGGAAATCGCGAATCTCGCTAATCAAGTGGGTGCCAACCATTAAGTGGTCGACTGAATTTTCTTTGGGATCTCTTGCTATACCTTCTCCCGATATAACATGCCCAAGAAATCCAACTTCCTTTAACCAAAATTCGCACTTGCTGAATTTGGCGTATAACCTGTGTTCCCCGAAGTTTCTCAAGAACCAAACGTAGGTGTTCTGCGTGCTCCTCTTCGTTCTTCGAGTAAACCATAATATCATCGATAAACACCACAACAAACTTGTCCAAATATTCCATGAACACTTTGTTCATCATACTCATAAAATAGGCAGGGGCGTTAGTCAGTCCAAACGACATGACCGTATACTCGTATAATCCATATCGTGTGGTGAATGTTGTCTTGGGTATATCCTTCTCTCGGATCTTCAACTGATGGTATCCTGATCGTAGATCAATCTTCGAAAACACCTTAGCTCCTTGCAACTGATCAAATAGATCATTAATCATCGGTAAGGGATACTTGTTCTTTATCGTTACTTCATTCCGAGCTCGGTAATCAACAACCATCCTTAGGGATTTATCCTTCTTCTCCACCAAAAGTACTGGAGCTCCCCAAGGTGATGAACTTCTCTGAATGTAACCTTTCTCCAATAGCTCCTTGATCTGCTTCTTAATTTCCTCCGGATCATTTGCGGGCATCCGATAAGGTCTCTTTGCTATTGGCCCTGCACAGTATTAGTTCTATCGTAAACTCGATGTCTCGATCCGGTGGCATGCACAGTAACTCTTCCGGAAAAACATCTGGATAATCCTTCACTACATGTACTTCCTCTTGTACAACTCCCGTGAGGGTATTCACTTGGCTCCTCCTAGGCACATGCCTAGATACATACTTAATCCTTTTTCCCTCTAGGGTGGTGAGATAGATTGACTTGCTAGCACAAATGATACTTCCTCCAAACTTCGACATCCAATCCATACCTAATATCACATCCAATCCTTGCGACTCCAAGATAATTAGGTCGACGGAAAAACATGTGTGCCAATGATTAGGGGTAACTGGGTGCACCATCTCGCTAGCCATATACTCTGCTCGAGTGAGCTCACTAAAGAGGGGTCCTAAGGGTCCGGTTGGTAACTTAAACTTATCCACAAATCCCTTGATATGTATGAATGCGATGCACCCGATCGGAAAGAACAATAGCGGTAAATGACTGAACCAAAACTTACCTATTACCGCATCTCGCTGCTCTTCAACTTCCTCCACGTTAACGTGGTTCACTTGTCCTTTGTTGAATGGATTGGGCTTCTTCCCAGCGCTCCCATTTCCGTTTCCATTCTTTCCTTCAGGGCAGTCATTGGCATAGTGCCCTGTCTTCCCTCACTTAAAGCAAATAACTTGGCTCAAGTCTCTTTTAGCGGGTGTAGCTGGGTTAGAGCGATTCTGATTATTGTTGGCTGCATTTCCATTCCCATTCTTCGCACTATTATCGCTCCTCCTCCAAAGTATGGTTATGTCCTCCATGGTTATGAACTAGTCCTCCCGAGTTCGGGGTTAGGCGAGGTTTCTGGTGAGCTCCTGAGTTATACTTCCCTTGTCCATACTTCCTCTTACGACTCTCAATTTGCTGCTGCTGGTCCATCCAATTGATGTGCGGCAAAACGCACTCTTTCAGCATCCGTGCATCATGCGGTGGTTAACTCCCTTCCAATACGGCGTAACCAGTCATCTGCAACTATTGGCTCGGTGCTACTGGAAAACATCGGCGGTTGTAACCTTAGAAAACGGGCTAAATTGTCCACTGGTGGCGGGTTGTTGTTGTTGTTGTTGGCATTGCCCTGGTTCTGAACTAGCAATTGCATCAAGGCATTCTGCTGTTGGATCAACTGAGTGAGCTCCGGTGGGAAAGTAAGACCGGGGTCACGTCTCGGAGGCATCTGAGGGTTTTAGAGGGGAGAGATTGGAAATAGAAAGAGGTCTAGTGAGAAAACACTACCCATATGCACATGAGGCAAAACACACATTCATTCAATCAAGCAAGCAAGGGCATACAAAACGGTCTAGGACTATCGCATAGTGCTCAACTACTACTAGTTACATGGGGAAAATACTACTAATATTTGGTGGTCATCTAGAAATTTTGATCGGTGGAAGACTCCATGATGTCCGCTCCAGCTTTCTTCATAGTCATCATCACTTGGATCTGAGTCGGTGTAAATCGATGATGATGTAGTTGTTCCGGACAAGCGGGGTCTTCTTCCTCTTCTTGCTCCTCTTCCTTGGGTGCTGGTCCTCCCATGAAAACTCCAATCTTCTTGACTAGGTCGTCGTTCTTCTCCAAAGAGTATCTTGATTTCTTCCTCATATCCATCGCGTGTAGACTTGAGTTCTTCCTCCAATTCGTTGATCTTAGTTTTGCCTTCTTCAAATCCAGCATGTCTCACAAGACATCTGGTTCTCATGACGTCGAATGTGCTGGTTGAGCTCCTGGATGTAAGCTGCAATGGATTTATCCTTCTTGGTGCTAATTACTTCCCATTGCTCGTCTCGGCGCCCACATATTTGGTATATGGTGTCTTTAAGTTCCTTGTTGTAGACTTCTCCGATGCGTCCCATGGTAATGTGAGCTGCCATACTCTTTCCCAAACTCCATGTTGGTGCATTGAAAACACATACTATGGGCTCCGTGCTTGGTGCAAACGTCCTTCCCGAACTAGGGCTTGAATCTTCCAGATTCTTCTTACGGTAAGGTGGCGTTATGCGTCCCGGTGAAGCTTGGTATTCCAATATTCAGGTACCTAGTGACTTCCTTCAAGTGACGTCCAAAGGTGTGTCTTCATCCGTTGGGCAAACTTGTACTTCATCTCCGTCATCCTAAAGAGTGGAAAAAAAAAAAGGAGAGAGGTCAGAAATGAGTAGAGAGGAGTGACCTATGGTTTATCTTAGTGGTCGTGTCCTACACTCGGCGTGTGCTCGATACCATCTTGTAGCGACCCGACCTCGGATGGTCAAGTCTTCGTGCTTCGTGTCATCCCCGGATCGGTAATGCCGACACACACAAGATTTGAAGGATTTATAACAGAGTAGCAATCACACACTTATTACATTGAATGTCTCAAAAGAGAACTTATTACAATAATATGGTCAAGGCCATCTAATGTGATAACAGCGGAAGCCTTGGAAGATAAAGTGAGTCCATCAACTCCAACGGCATAACCGAGCTGCACGGCAACGACCTATAATCCTTACTCCTCGTCTAAAAGTCTGCAACATAATACGTTGCAGCCCGAGAACGGGTCAGCACATGGAATATGCCGGCAATGTAACACATAGGGTAATGAAAGAATAAGCTATACTACATGCATATATGGCTGGTGGAACGCTCTATGGTTACGAGGTTTTGAAAAGCCAATTTTTCCCTACCTCAAAGGAATAAATTTAATTTAACTATCATGGTGGTTGAAACATCATTGAGAAGGTACCCCCCAACTCAGATGATCCCAATTAAGGTAATTAACAACCCAGCAAATTTAGTTAAGAGTGTTGAGATACATGTGAATACTCAGGTACTAGATACTCATAATCGTCCATAACCGAGGACACGGCTAACCATGATTAGTTTGTACACTCTGCAGAGGTTTGCGCACTTTTCCCCACAAGACTCGATCGCCTCCATTGGTTTCTCGCCTGCATGGTGTTTGAGAGACGGATGACCGAGACACGCCTTTTAGAAACATTAACTCTCTACTCCTGATAGATCATACCAAACCTATAAAACCCAATACCTGCTGATTTACCTCTTAGAGAGCTTCACGTTACTTACTCAACTATGCTAGAGCCCTTAATAGCTTGTGTCTGCACACGGAAGTTTCTAGCATGAATAATCTCAGTTCCTTTGAGCACAGGTGGCGGTCCATAGGAAGATCACACGGGTACCCAGGATTTCCAAAAAAGCAGACAACACTTTGGGTTCCCCAGTGTGCCTCAATCTACCCAGATGTGTATTTAAGTTGCCACCTTAAAGTAAACCATTAATTAACAATCTCACATCTGTCGTGAATATCTCTCAAACCCAAACCACGCCTACGAGCATAGCATGGCAATATAAGCATAACGTAGAAGTTACTCACAAGGGTTTTAAAGTAACAGGTCAATAGGTTCCTACCTCATCATCTACTTCCCAACCCACAATTGAATGACATCCTAATCATGCAATGTTTGAGGGTTGAAACTAATGCATAAAAACTGGGTAGGAAAAGATATGATCAAGTGTTACTTGCCTTGTCGACGATCCGTGAATCCTAGAGACTCATAATAACACGCTTCGCACTCCGGGAATTCTATCGCAAGCAAACAACGCATACATAAGTAAACAAGCAAAGATGCACAAACGAAAACTTCAACTGAAAAGGTTGACCGGAGAGTTCAACTTAAGAACTCCGGTTTGCCAAAAGAATCAAACCAAACGGAACAACGAAACTCAAACGGCGAGAAAAACAAGGTCCGTTTACTAATCTGAACTAGAGTCAAATTTTACAGAGATAAAAACTGGTTTAAGTTGATTATTCGGATAGAGGGTTTCCATTTAAACTCCGTGCGCTTGAATCTCCTGATTCCGATAAACGAGTGAAATTATAAACAGGTTTGAAAATTGGACTAGAAATCACGGTCAGAATAACCGCGGAATAAACCTGATAAAAGAAAAGCAACGAACTGTTAAACGAACGAACGTTCGTTAACAGAACTTAAATAGTGAATGCATTCGTTAAAACGAACGGATGAACGGATGTTCGTTAAATAAATAAACCGACGAAAATAAACCGATCTATATAAAAAACGATCTAGGGTTTTATAAAAAAAACCGAAGGGTTTTTTCAAAAAGAACATAATAAACCGGCGGCGGCGGGGTCGGGTACCTCCGGCGAGGCGCGTCCGGCGAGCGGGCGGCTCCGGCGGGTCCGGTCGAGGGGCGGCGGCGACGGCGAAATGCGGCGGCGACGGCGAAAGGCGGCGGCGACGACGCGGGGAGGGGCAGCGAGGGGGCGCGGGGCTACGGGCGGCTCGGGACGGCTCGGCTCCGGCGGGGCGGGTGGTGGTGGCGGGTGGTGGTAGCGGGTGGTGGTATTTAAAGGGGGCGGGGGTGGCTTGGAGAAGGCGGGAAGCGGCGACTTGGGAAGGGGTCGCCGGGTGGAGTCCGGCTCGGACTCCCTCGGCGTCCGTGCCTCACTGCGGCGCCATGAGGGAGGCGGCGGCGGCGCGGGCCGGCCTGGCTTGGCTGGGCCTTTGGCCCAGTCGGGCGCGGGTCCGTTCATTTTTTTAAACATTCCGCCGAAAGAAAATTCCTAGAAAAATAAATAAAAATTTAAAAATTCCAAAATAAGTTTTCTCCGTCTAAATAGAATATTTAGAACTAGATGAACTTTTCTTGGCCCCTAAAATGCAAATTTTAAAAGCGTGCTAATTTTTCTAGGCTTAATAAAATTCCAAATAAAATCAAATAAAATCCCAAAAATGATTTTAATATTTTTCCTCCGTTATTTCAATTATTTTGGAGAAGTCATATTATCTCCCCTCATTTATTTATTTAAATTGAAATAGTTTTTCCGGAGAGAAAATAATTAAAATCCAATATCCTCGTCTTTCATTATTTGACAAAATTCAAATATGAAAATTGAAAAATCCCCAACTCTCTCCGAGGGTCCTTGAGTTGCTTAGGATTTTCGAGGATGGTAAACGAGAATGCAAATGAAATATGATAAGCAAGAATGACCTATGTATAACATGCCAAATTGAAAATTTTGGATGTTACAACCAGGATCAAGAGAATTCAACCATTTCTTAGCATCACCCTTTAATGAGAACGGAAATATTTTGAGTAAATAAAGGTGGCGCGATCTCTGATTATTAGTAAACAGGCCAGCTATGTCATCTAACTTACGAAGATGTGCCACAACAGTTTCAGATTCATAGCCATAAAAAGGATCAGATTCAACCAAAGTAATTATATCTGGATTGACAGAAAAATCATAATAATCCTGATCAGGAACAAAGATAGGTGACGTAGCAAAAGCAGGGTCGGGTCTCATCCTACCTCTAAAAGATTCTTTACTCCACTTAATTAGCAACCTCTTACGTTCAAGACTATCCTGGCAAGCAAGAACAGCTTCAATATATTAAACATTAAAAAGATAACCCTCAGGAATAGCAGGCATAGGTTCATCATCACTCACATCATCGTGTTCAGGTTCAATAATTTCTCTTTCTCTAGACCTAGCAATTTTCTCATCAAGATATTCACCAAGTGGCATAGTAGTATCAAGCATAGAAGTAGTTTCGTCATAAGTATCATGCATAGCAGAAGTGGCATCATCAATAACATGCGACATATCAGAATCAATAGCAGTAGTAGGTTTAGGTGTCGCAAACTTACTCATAACAGAAGGATAATCTAGTGCAAGGCTAGATGGCAATCCCTTACCTCCCCTCGTAGTTGAGGGCAAAATAGTAGTTCGATCATCTTTCAAATTCTTCATAGTGTCCAGCAGATATAAATCCAATGTGACTCAAGGAATAGAGCTATGCTCCCCGGCAACGGCGCCAGAAAATGGTCTTGATAACCCACAAGTATAGGGGATCGCAACAGTTTTCGAGGGTAGAGTATTCAACCCAAATTTGTTGATTCGACACAAGGGGAGCCAAAGAATATTCTCAAGTATTAGTAGATGAGTTGTCAATTCAACCACACCGGAAACTTAGTATCTGCAGCAAAGTGTTTAGTAGCAAAGTAATATGATAGTGGTGGTAACGGTAACAAAGTAAAGACAAAGAAAAGTAATGTTTTTGGTATTTTTGTAGTGATTGTAACAGTAGCAACGGAAAAGTAAATAAGCATAAACCAGTATATGGAAAACTCGTAGGCACCGGACCAGCGATGGATAATTATGTCGGATGTGGTTCGTCATGTAACAGTTACAACATAGGGTGACACAGAACTAGCTCCAGTTCATCAATGTAATGTAGGCATGTATTCCGTAAATAGTCATACGTGCTTATGGAAAAGAACTTGCATGACATCTTTTGTCCTACCCTCCCGTGGCAGCGGGGTCCTAATGGAAACTAAGGGATATTAAGGCCTCCTTTTAATAGAGAACCGGAACAAAGTATTAGCACATAGTGAATACATGAACTACCCAAACTATGGTCATCACCGGAGTGGTCCCGATTATTGTCACTTCGGGGTTGCCGGATCATAACACATAGTAGGTGACTATATACTTGCAAGATAGGATCAAGAACACACATATATTCATGGAAACATAATAGGTTCAGATCTGAAATCATGGCACTTGGGCCCTAGTGACAAGCATTAAGCATAGCAAAGTCATCGCAACATTAATCTCAGAACATAGTGGATACTAGGGATCAAACCCTAACAAAACTAACTCGATTACATGATAAATCTCATCCAACCCATCACCGTCCAGCAAGCCTATGATGCAACTACTCATGCGCAGCGGTGAGCATCATGAAATTGGTGATGGAGGATGGTTGATGATGATGACAGCGACGAATCCCCCTCTCAGGAGCCCCGAACGGACTCTAGATCAGCCCTCCCGAGAGAGATTAGGGCTTGGCGGCGGCTCCGTATCGTAAAACGCGATGAAATTTTCTCTCTGACTTTTTTCTCCCCGAAAGCCAATATATGGAGTTGGAGTTGGCGTCGGAGGGCCACCAGGGGGCCCACGAGGTAGGGGGCGCGCCCAGGGGATAGGAGCGCGCCCCCACCCTCGTGGACAGGGTGTGGGCCCCCTAGTCTTCATCTTTGGCGAGGATTTTTTATTATTTACTCTAAGATATTCCGTGGAGTTTCAGGTCATTCCGAGAACTTTTGTTTTCTGCACATAAAACAACACCATGGCAATTCTGCTGAAAACAGCGTCAGTCCGGGTTAGTTCCATTCAAATCATACAAGTTAGAGTCCAAAACAAGGGCAAAAGTGTTTGGAAAAGTAGATACGACGGAGACGTATCAGGGCCGGACTTGGAGCCCTTGGGGGTTTTGTCCCCTTTGCGCCTGGAGTCCGGGAGGTCGCCTTGCGGAGCCTCCAGGACCACCTCCTTATGGCTTGGACCCTTTTGGGACTCCACCTCAGCATCGTCCGTAGGGCGAGGGGAGGTAGTGGTCGGAATCGAATTCACATCCGACGAATCCAGGGAGCCGCTCGACGAAGCGTCGAGCCGGGCCTTGGGCGGACTGCATGATTATATTCGGCGTCAGAAGATACTGTGCAATAAAGGAACGCCATGAGTCATTCTGGTATCCAAACACTTACGATTTCGCCAAGGGCTTGGCCCTATGCGGCCACTCCTCTTCATCGTCGTCGGCGTTGGTGGAGTAGTCCGGAAGGAGGGTCCTTCCTTTCTTGGACCCTCCGCCTCTGCTGGGGCGACCTTCCTTTCTTCTCTCCCCGTTGGGGAGAGACCTCTCTTCCTCCTCCTCGCTGTGGGAGGAGACCGCCTCGAGTCATCGGACGATGAGTCCGACATCATTAGCGCCGGAACTCTTTCGAGTTCCCGCGCTTTCTTCTTGGTTTTCTTCTCGGCACCACGTAAGGTGCCGACCAGCAGCTTCGCCAAGCGGGCATCTGCTGGGCCTTGAACAAAGGAGCCGACAATGATCTGTCCGGTCTTCTTCTCGCCGTCACAAAGGAACGGGAGCTTAGATCCCGCATAGAGTCAAACTATGAAAAACAAGTATCCCGTAAAGGGTAAAATAAGCTTACTACGCTTGGCGCTTACGCCGCAGAATCCGCGATCCTCGGTAATGGGAGGGGGAACCTCGGCGCCCTTGAATAGCACCTTCCGGGCATCCTCGTGCGTTGTGTCAAAGATCCTGTCAGAGTTTGGTGCTGGTCCGGGTCGAACGCCCACAAGTTAAAAGCCCGTCGTTGACACGGGAGGATCTGGCGGATGAGCATGACCTGGACTACGTTGACAAGTTTAACCTTATTTTCCACCAGGTTTTGGACGCAGGTTGGAGTCCGGTCAGCTCTCCCGAATTACCCCACGACAGGCCCTTCTCTTGCCAGGAGGTGAGCCGTGTGGGGATACCAGATCGGAATTCGAGGGCCGCTGCCCATTCAGGGTCACGCGGCTCGGTGATGTAGAACCACCCGATTGCCACCCCTTGATGGTTTCCACGAAGGAGGCCTCGAGCCATATAACGTTGGGCATCTTGCCCACCATGGCGCCTCCGCACTCCGCTTGCTGGCTGCACACCTCCTTCGGTTTGACGTTGAAGGTCTTCAGCCATAAGCCGAAGTGGGGCTTGATGCGGAGGAAGGCCTCGCACACGACGATAAATGCCGAGATGTTGAGGATGAAGTTCGGGGCCAGATCATGGAAATCCAGGCCATAGTAGAACATGAGCCCCCGGACAATTGGGTGGAGTGGGAAGCCTAGTCCGCAGAGGAAATGGGTGAGGAACACCACCCTCTCATGGGGCCTGGGGGTGGGGATGAGCTGCCCCTCGTCTGGGAGCCGGTGCGCGATGTCATTTGACAAGTATCCGGCTTTCCTTAGCTTCTTGATGTGTCCCTCTATGACGGAGGAGACCATCCACTTGCCTCCCGCTCCGGACATGGCTGGAGAAGGTTGAGGTGGGGTGTGCGGACTTGGGCGCTGGAGCTCAAGTGCGCGAAAATGGATAAGCAAAGGAGGAAGAAGGCGTAGATGAAAAAGGTGGATCCTTATCCCCTTATATGGGCGGACGAAACTATGTGCCCCCACCAGCCTGGTAAGACTCGCTTATCTCCCAAGCGTCATAATTAATGGCACGGTTGGGTTACCCACGCCCGTATTGATGAGAATCCCGGAATAAGGGGACACGATCTCTGCTTCGACAAGACATGCCATGGAAACCGCCTCGCTAAGTGCGCTGAGGTGGGACAGTAAAAATGATTCGAATAAAGGCTTGTCTGTGGTGTGATGTCACGCTGCGGAATACGTCAGCAGATTGGATATGTGTAAATATTATTCTCTCTACGGTGGTATGTGGAACTTACTTTGCAGAGCCGGACACTGTGCTTGTGTTCAAAATCTTCTATGAAGTATTCGGAGGAGGAACCCGCCTTGCAATGACGAAGACAATCTGCGCGCCGGACTCATCGTCATTGAAGCCTGGTTCAGGGGCTACTGAGGGAGTCCTGGATTAGGGGGTGTCCGGATAGCCGGACTATAACCTTTGGTCGGACACCTGGACTATGAAGATACAAGATTGAAGACTTCGTCCCGTGTCCGGATGGGACTTTCCTTGGCGTGGAAGGCAAGCTTGGCGATAGGGATATGTAGATCTCCTCCCATTGCAACCGACTCTGTATAACCCTAGCCCTCCCCGGTGTCTATATAAACCGGAGGGTTTTAGTCCGTAGGACGAACAACAATCATACCATAGGCTAGCTTCTAGGGTTTAGCCTCTCTGATGTCGTTCTAGATCTACTCTTGTACTACCCATATCACCAATATTAATCAAGCAGGAGTAGGGTTTTACCTCCATCGAGAGGGCCCGAACATGGGTAAAAACATCGTGTCCCTTGTCTCCTGTTACCATCCGCCTAGACACACAGTTCGGGACCCCCTACCCGAGATCCGCCAGTTTTGACACCGACAATGGGCATTCCGCTTCACCTTGTTCGGCAACCAGAATATATTTCGCCTCTTTCTTTACCGTCTTTAATAGTACAAGTATACAACTATGGTTCATCATTCTTTATTTGGTTCTTATGTAATTCTTGAACATATGTACCTATGAATCGAATAATGCATTGGTTTTTTGAACCTGATGGATATGAATAAAGCTATAGCATGCATTCAAATTCAAATTCAAATCCGATACAATTTGAAATAGCAGCAATTAAATTATGGTGAAATTATGCTCTCCGGGTCGTTACGACACACACGGTTGGTAAAACACAAATGTTTGCGATATACATCATAACCCGAGATGGTTCACAGAGAGGAAACGTGTGCAAGCATGCACATAGTTGCCGTTTGCAAAGTGTGTGCGATGTCAGACAATATCACAAACGGTGCGGGCAAACTAAACGTTTGTGTTAGTTGCCTTATGATACACGATTCGCAACCATGAATTATTTCTGATGAAGTATGCGTCGTAAACGTGGCACGACACAATAGCGTGTGCGATAGTTGTCATGTACGATGATGTTACGATGGTCCTACGTTTCATAATCCTGTCTGACACTCGTACGCCGATTAGCTAATCTTCTTAATTAGTTATCACATACGGTTTGGGAAAAGCGAACGTGTGTGATTGTATGCTTATCTTAGATGTTCTATAATAGTGAACCGTTTGTGATGGGCCGCACATCATAAACGTAGCACCACATAATACCAACTACGATGGCAATGCAAGCACAAACGAGTAGGAGTATTGTATATGCATCTTGGCTCCCTATCCCTGACGGTTTCAGGGTCATGTGGGAAGGACCCCCCTATCACCGTCACTCACTAGGCGACGGTTCCAAATGCCGTCACGAAAAGGGGTTAAAAACTGTTTGTATAGCACCGACACGTACCAGTGATAACAATGAGTGCAGATTTCTTGTTCCTCTGTAAAAACTGACTATTTGCAGTTTCCAAAACAGAAAAATGAGTCAAATGATGTTAAACTCATGCTTCATTAGGGTCAGAAAGATGCGCCAATATAGGTTGTTGATGACTTTGTTTCACATTCCTTTATTGAAAAAATGCAGGTTGGACCAGCTTCCAAGGATGATAGACCTCAATGTGTTGCCTCCCGATCTGAATGAGTTGCCCAATGATGATGTTGAGTTTGTACAACCAGGGATCTTCACACAGCCAAATCAAGACCATGGTTTGATGGATGATGTTAATGTTAATATGCAATCAGAAAGCCATACACTTGAGGAAACAAACACCACAGTGGCAGGACCTATTGAAACAGAACTAAGGTTAGGGGCAGTTGGCGGTGATCGAAATGTTGTGGAGGAAGATGAAGCTAGTTCTCAGCCAAAGGAGCCATTTGTTGGGATGATATTTGATAGTCTACAAGGTGCTAAGGATCATTACAATGATTATGCCCTAAAGATGGGTTTCTCTATTAAAATGAACACTTCAAGGAGGAATGCTTATACCAACAGATTGGAGAAACAACAATTTGCATGTAACAAGTTTAGGAAGCCAAAAGAGGATGATGTAGGAGCTGAGTTGCCACCTGTGCTAGATCCTATACCAGACCCCAAACCTTTGGGTGAAGAAGATGAAATGTAAGAAGTGCCAATATTCGATGGAGAAGAGAGTGGACAAAAGAAGAAGACGAAGAAGAAGAAGCGCAAGAGAGAAAGATAATGCAAACACAATGTAAGGCAAAACTGCTGGTTGAATTGAACGATGGGTGGTGGGAAGTAACCCACTTTGTCCGTGATCATAATCATCATTTGGTCGCCAAGCCTTCGCTATCCAAATACTTGCGATCTCACCAGGGTATACCGCCGGAGGAAAAGAGGTTCCTAGAGATACTACACAACTGCAACCTGACTTCAGGTGTGTTCTCATTCACCTCCCATGGATTGAACTATATTGTTTAATTCTGCTCTGTTAAGTGTGCAACAAGCAGCAGGGGTTTCGTAAGTACATCCACTATGTTGTGCAACCAGGTTTGAGTATTTGTTAAAAATTACTCCCAACAAAACAAAAAGTTGGAACTACTTGCTAATTGAATAAGATATAGATTTACAAAATAGTCATAGTTTAGATGGCAACTCCATAATGTTCATTCTGCAAACTAGTGCTCCTTATCAAATGCAAAATAAACCTTCTTTCGTGCAATTAGTGTACATATCTCTGCAACTGATGATAGATAAAAATAACTAAATTGTTTTGCATCATGGAATAAAAAGGGAGTAAACAATGAAAAGGAATTTCTATGGCAACCACATGTTGATAGTTGTGCAACTATTGTTACTTAATCTGCAACTGTTATGTGTACAGAGTGCAAAATTAACTAAAAAACTCGATAACATGTTGGTTCTGCAATTTTTGCACCTAAACCTTCTTTTGTGCAACTGTTATGTGTACAGAGTGCAAAGTTAAGTGATGGAATTTAGTGCTCCTTATCAATGCAAAATAAACCTTCTTTTGTGCAACTAGTGTTCATATCTCTTCAACTGATGATAGATAAAAATAACTAAATTGTTTTGCATCATGGAATAAAAAGAGGGTAAACAATGAAAAAGAATTTCTATGGCAACCACATGTTGATTCTTGTGCAACTATTGTTCTTTAGTCTCCAACTATCATGTGTGAATGTGCAACTATCTAACAAATTACATCACTTAAATTTGTTTTCTGCAGGTCGTATGATGCATATCATGTCACAGTATTATGGCTCGGAGCTAAACGTACCATATGGGAACAAGGAAATAACAAATCTCTGTGCTGGCTTCCGCAAGGACTCAACAAAAGAGGAGGACATTATTGAGACACAAAAGAGGAAAACATTTTTTGGGTGAATGGCTTGGCACGGAAAGATTATACGGAGGCATATCATGATTGTGTCTCCTTTGACACAAATTTACCTGACCAATATGTACAACATTCCTTTTCACTACAAGAAATATGTCAACTTGTGACCTTGACTATTGGTCACTGAAAGGTCATTATTTTTCATTTGTGACCTTTTTGTGACCAAAAACAGAAGGTCAAAAGCTAAGGGTCGTTAACTGACTATAGCGACCTTCTCTGTGAGAAGGTCGTGGACGTTTACGACCAAAATATTCCTATTGTGGCGTTTTGGTCACTAGCAACCTCCCCAGGCCACGTAGGCATCCAGCGTGGCAAGCTGATGTGGCACAAGATTCAGCCCGGTCCAATTCGATTTTCTACATGGGCCTAGCCCAACAATTCGGCCTATTTGTGTTTTTTTCTCATATTAATTTTGGCTAGGTAGATGGGCCAAGCCCAACAATTAAGCCTTCTCATTTTGGGGTTATGGCCTTTTCTGCTAGAAAGTTTTAGTTTTTTTGTAATATAAAAAAGGTCCACTAGTCAAATGGGTCCCAGATGTCAGGTTCAGGTACGTGGATCCCAGCTAGCAAGTTCATATTCTTCATAATTCAATTTAATAGTAAATAAATAACCAGTATTTAAATTGGCACAAACAAAACACACACATAATACTCCAAATATTATCAGCTAGATTCGGTACAGAGCTCCTATTGTACAAATAACATATACTTTACAAGCTCTACACATAATAAGCTCTACAAGCTCTACACGTGATACATTTACAAGCTATATACACATACAAGCTCTACAAGCTGCCCTGGTGTTAACCCTGGTGCTCTTCAATCTTCTTCAACATGGAGCTCCTTCGGTAGCGAGCACGAACTGGGCACCTGCATCATCACAGGAAGGCAATTTTAGATCATAAAAACGAATGTTCCAAGCACAGTTTAGAGAAAAGAACCAAGTAAATTTGCCCTCAATCATACAAACAAAGTTTAGAGAAAAGGAAAAGCACTTATTATGCAGGACACATACGTACACATCTCAGGAAAAGCTCGGAAAGGGAGAGAGAGCAGCAGCAGCAGGGGGTTCAGACTTCAGAGAAGATCAGCAGCGAGGCTAGGAGAAGAAGAAGCAAGCGTGGGAATGGAGAGAGGAGTAGCAGCAAGTTTAGTGGATTCAGAAATGGAATGCCATCATAAAAAACAAAGGATTTTCCACGGTGGTGGTGATGGTGAGAAGGAGCAGAGCGCAAAACAAAGGGCATTTGATTAGGCGAAGGACAACCTGAAGAAGGGACGACCTATGCTCTCCTACAACTTTGACATCCGTGTTCATATGCTGAAGGAGCTTGACGAGGACACCGGGCACCAACAACGCCTTTGATGCAACTCCTTAAGCGCATTACTCTGCAATGTTCAAAGAGATTCAGCAGTTAGATAAATCACATGAGTGTCTAAAGAATCGTAACCAAGCTAAGTTAGTTATCGATTCACTTTGCTAGCCAACCTGGTCGGCTAGCCCTGTTCAAAAGTGAAATCCATGAACCCGATTCTGATAATGGCTGCAACTTTTCGTGAATGTATTTATAGGAAACATGGGTCACAAGGAACTTAAAGCAGGAACCTCACAATAGCAAGACCGGCTGCATTTCCTAATATAACCGTTGAACAACAATAGCAAGTGGATCAGCTATTGTTCCTTCCTGTTGGAAACCATCAGCTGTTTTGCTCCAGAGTGTTATGTCAGAACTATCAACAAGATGACGACCCGAGGAAAACAGCATGATAATATTCTAGCGCACAAGTATATATATACAAGGATTCTAACACCACAGCATTGACAGTAGGAAGCTAACTAGCATCTGATAATTTCTCGACAGATGATAATCTCATCTAGCATCTGAATCTAAACTCAAGCAGCATGCGTCGATTGTAGGAAGGGGTAAGCAATTAAAAGCTACAAATAGAACACAAGTTATATGTACCTAGATAACAAAAGTAAGAAAGAAATTGATGAAATGTACAATGGAAATTTACTATTGTTACAGAGCAAACATTAAAAATCCATGCTCAGTTATAAACCAATTATTGCAACTGATGATGCTGCACCATTCATAGGCAATCGGAGATGAAGGAAACAAAGCAAAGATATGATCATCACCTTAAGCTCCTCAAGGGTAAAGCCTCTGCCAGCCCTCGCCTTAATGTTGTACTTGCGGGTCTGGCATTGCACGATGGGGCGAAGAGGTCCAGAGGTAGGGCAGGGGAAGATCTTCATGACCTTCTTCCGGCGAGTTGTATACAAAAAGAACAGAATGTAAGATGGCAGTGAGTTAAGCAAGCACCGAATAATGTAAACATGTTGTCGATTGGATTGGATGGTAACACAAACATCTACTCATTCCTGCTATAACAAACATGTACTTAACTCCTTACATACACCAAAGTGCAAGTGTTGTTCACATGTTACTACTTGATTCGACTTTATACATATAAATAGACATGACAATAAACTTGCATAAAGAGACGTCTAGTCTAGCATCGCACTAACTTACTTTGGTATAAAGAGACATGGATATTCATGACAATACAATGGCACAATGGCTCAATGCCCCAAGCTTTTTCTCTTATGATAGGAGATTTTACAAAAAGAATACAAGGTGCCTCTGAACAGAGCAGAGCAGGTCTAGAGCACTTATGTCAATGCCTCCCATACAATTTATTTAACTCATAGGTTTACATTAATTGAAATATTCTGGGACAGTTCAACAAACAAAATTGTGAAGCAAATAGCATTTTTCAGTTCAGCAACATGTTGTACATACAGTATGAGCAAAGACAGACGGTAAAAACAGTGAGCAACCTGCAACTCTATTTTGATGATGTGGGTGCATCCACATAATAGAATTTATTTATCTATGTGCATCGATCACTAGTCAATTCGTATCCATTGATGACCACAATGTTGCTGCAACAGGAAACATTCAGTCAATGTTGCTGCAGTGTCCCATAACAATATTCTTATGTATGGACTGATTTTTTGAGCATATGTAACTAGAATCAAACTGTATCCAATAATATATGGCGACATGTCACAACAGGAAATTTGAGCAGGGGTTGGAGAAGAAGGGCGGGCAGTCAGTACCTTGTAAGAAGAGATGTCTTTGGCAGAGGCCTAGTCATGGATTACCCGTGGAGGTTCATGGAAGAAACATGAAGGGGGTGTGAGAACACTCGTGGGATTGCATTAGATTGAAACGAGACGAATGGGATAGTGGAGCGGAGTGGATGCTTACGGGAACTCGATCTCGAGGCGGGTCCTGCCGTCGTCGATGGCGGCGGTGAGGGAGTGGGCGTCGTCGGAGACGAGCACCTCGTAGGAGCGTGGCTTGTAGACGGACACCCGGTCTGAGCTCCCCACCTCCGCCTCCTTGGCCGCCTCAGCAAGACCGGCCAGAGCCGGGCGGCAGCACCGAGCTAAGCGCCCTGGCGAGGCGGGCGGGCGGGGAAGGGGGGTGGGGAGCGCGGGGCCGGCCTGGTCGAGCGCCTCGAGCTCCGGGTCGACCATGGGGGAGAGGAAGCCGATGAGGAGGTTGAGGAGGTAGATGCCGAGGCCGTAGGAGACGGGCGTGTGTGGCTCCGGCTTGTAGACCGCCCCGCCGTGTGAGGCTCGCCCGTGTCTTGTGTGTGAAAGCACCCCTGGCCCGTCATGGTCACCTGTGAGCTTCGCGAGGACGGGCGCCGCCTTGGATTGGGCGTTGTGCCCTGTGTCTACACCTGCGCGAGTGAGAGGGAGGGAGGGTGGGGTGGGGGATTGGTTGCGGATCGAGGAGAGGTCGACGGCGGGGTGGTGCGGCTGCCGTGGGCGAGGATGATGGCGGGGTGGGGGCGGCCGCCGTGGGCGAGATCAACGGGCTGGGGGCGGCGGTTGTGGACAAGCACGGTGGATCCGGGTGGGGCTGGGGACGGGACCGGGGGAGAATGGGATCTACACGAGGCCGTGAGGAGGGAAGGAGGAGAGGGCGATGGAGGGAGGGCGCCGCCGCCGACGACGGGAAGCTAGGGTTAGAGAGGGGTGGCAGCGTCGATCTGGATCGGATCGAGATGTGAGGGAGGGAGAGGGCGGCGGCTGTGGGTGCGAGAGGACGAGTGTGCGGGTAGTGCTAGGGCTAGTTAGGTGAGACGGTGGGGGGGTCAAGTTTGCCGTTAGATCCGGGACGATCGGACGGTTCAGATCGCCTACGGTAGGGTGATCCGGGGGAAACGTCCTGATTGGTTGGAGACTACGGCTGTAATTTAAAATATAGTCTCTAAGTGCTAAAAACAAAGGGGTTTATGAAGCAACTACCAATAATATTTTGTAAATTGGAACCACTAAAATTTTCACTCAAGTTATACCACATTTTATGGATGATGATAACCAACTTGTATGCATTTCCAATTGTTCTAGCCTTTTTTTGCCATTTAAGTTTTGTAAGATTCCACCCGCAGCTACGAACGGTTATGCCCATGGTTTTAATCGCATTTTGAAATTGGCAAAAAGAATTAAAAAATCAAAAAATGGAAAGCCTTTGCATTGTGTGATCTAGTGTCTAGGAAAAAACAAACTTCTAATACGATAAATACCTTTAAAAAGTTTGCTCAAATGGCATAGTCTGCTCAAAAGGAGGTTTTTTTGTGAAGGACCTCCGAAATATTTGTTGCAAAATTGGACCAAATCATTTTTCTAAAATACTAGGCCATATTTAATGCACAATTGACCAAATGGTTGGTTGTAAAAAGTTTTGATCCACCTCCGGTGAAAAAGACAAATTCCCGCCGATTCATATGGAAGCGGGTCAAATTTGAACTGCAGCTACCTCATAGTTTGCTCTTTATTTTTTTCAAAAATCATTTCTAGGTACATAAGTATCTATTTAATCAGAGAAACATCAAAAGATTTCCAATATTCAACCACTAGCTAGGAACGGTCAAGCCCGCCGTTTTGACCACATTTTGAAACGGGCATAAAAAATTCAAAAATAGTCAAAAAATTGGAAAACCTTCGCATTTTGTCATTATATGTGACCAAGTTTCCAGAAAAAATAATAAACTTGTAATACGGTAATTATTTTAAAAAAGTGTTCTCAGAAATGAGCTATCATGCGTGAAGATTCATGGCTTTCAAGCCAAATGATCAATCTTATGGCCACATTCATGGCATAGTTTGTTCAAATGATCTCATATTGTGCACAAGGGTGCATCTTGGCATTCCAAACAATGTTGCCTAAGGAAGTTTTCATTTTCTTTGCACGGAAAATTCATTTTTCATTTTCCGAGTGCCCAAAAGGAGGTTTTTTTGTGAAGGAACTACCAAATAATTGTTGCAAAATTGCACCAAATAATTTTTATAAAATACTAGGCCATATATAATGCACAATTGACAAAATGTTTGGGTGAAAAAAGTTTTGATCTACCTCTGGTGAAAAAGACAAATTGTCGTCGATTCAGTTGGAAACGGGTCAAATTTGAACTGTAGCTGCCTCATAGTTTGCTCTTTATTTTTTCCAAAAATCATTTCTAGGTACATAAGTATCTATTTAATCATAGAAACATCAAAAAAATCCAAGATTCAACCACTAGCTAGGAACGGTCAAGCCCGCCGTTTTGACCGCATATTGAAACGGGCATAAAAAATTCAAAAAAATCAAAAAATTGGGAAACCTTCGCGTTGTGTCATTATATGTGGCCAAGTTCCCAGGTAAAATAACAAACTTGTAATATGGAAATTATTTTAAAAAAGTGTTCTCAGAAATGAGCTATCATGCGTGAAGATTCATGGCTTCCAAGCCAAATGATCAATCTTATGGCCACATTCATGGCATAGTTTGTTCAAATGATCTCATATTGTGCACAAGGGTACATCTTGGAATTCCAAACAATGTTGCCTAAGGAAGTTTTCATTTTTGCATGGAAAATTCATTTTTCATTTTCCGAAAGTGCCCAAAAGGAGGTTTTTTTGTGAAGGAACTACCAAATAATTGTTGCAAAAATGGACCAAATCAATTTTATAAAATACTAGGCCATATATAATGCACAATTGACAAAATGGTCGGGTGAAAAAAGTTTTGATCCACCTCTGGTGAAAAAGACAAATTGTCGTCGATTTAGTTGGAAGCGGGTCAAATTTGAACTGCAGCTGCCTCATAGTTTGCTCTTTATTTTTTCCAAAAATCATTTGTAGGTACATAAGTATCTATTTAATCATAGAAACACCAAAAAAATTCCAAGATTCAACCACTAGCTAGGAACGGTCAAGCCAGCCGTTTTGACCGCATTTTGAAACGGGCATAAAAAATTCAAAAAAAATCAAAAAATTGGGAAACCTTCGCATTGTGTCATTATATGTGGCCAAGTTCCCAGGAAAAATAACAAACTTGTAATACGGTAATTGTTTTAAGAAAGTGTTCTCAGAAATGAGCTATCATGCGTGAAGATTCATGGCTTTCAAGCCAAATGATCAATATTATGGCCACATTCATGGCATAGTTTGTTCAAATGATCTCATATTGTGCACAAGGGTACATCTTGGAATTCCAAACAATGTTGCCTAAGGAAGTTTTCATTTTTTTGCACGGAAAATTCATTTTTCATTTTCCGAGTGCCCAAAAGGAGGTTTTTTTGTGAAGGAACTACCAAATAATTGTTGCAAAAATGGACCAAATCAATTTTATAAAATACTAGGCCATATATAATGCACAATTTACAAAATGGTTGGGTGTAAAAAGTTTTGATCCACCTCTGGTGAAAAACACAAATTGTCGCCGCTTCAGTTGGAAGCGGGTCAAATTTGAACTGCAGCTGCCTCATAGTTTGCTATTTAGTTTTTACAAAAATAATTTGTAGGTACATAAGTATCTATTTAATCATAGAAACACCAAAAGTTTTCCAAGATTCAACCACTAGCTAGGAACGGTCAAGCCAAATTGCTTTGACCGCATTTTGAAACGGGCATAAAAATTCAAAAAAAATCAAAAAATTGGGAAACCTTCGCATTGTGTCATTATATGTGGCCAAGTTCCCAGGAAAAATAACAAACTTGTAATACGGTAATTGTTTTAAGAAAGTGTTCTTAGAAATGAGCTATCATGCGTGAAGATTCATGGCTTTCAAGCCAAATGATCAATCTTATGGCCACATTCATGGCATAGTTTGTTCAAATGATCTCATATTGTGCACAAGGGTGCATCTTGGCATTCCAAACAATGTTGCCTAAGGAAGTTTTCATTTTTTTTGCATGGAAAATTCATTTTTTATTTTCCGAGTGCCCAAAAGGAGGGTTTTTTGTGAAGGAACTACCAAATAATTGTTGCAAAAATGGACCAAATCAATTTAAAAAATACTAGGCCATATATAATGCACAATTGAAAAAATGGTTGGGTGAAAAAAGTTTTGATCCACCTCTGGTGAAAAAGACAAATTGTCGTCGATTCAGGTGGAAGCGGGACAAATTTGAACTGCAGCTGCCTCATAGTTTGCTCTTTATTTTTTCCAAAAATCATTTCTAGGTAAATAAGTATCTATTTAATCAGAAATAAATGGTTTGATTACGAGACATCGAGGTTTGGACGGTGGCCGAGGGCCCCAACTCTAGAGCGCCAGAAGCTCAAGATGCCCGTGGTGGTCATCACAAGGACCGTGGCGTTACCATGTGTTCTAGGCGGCCTAGGCATGTTTAGTGGGTTGGGCACTCCCCAGGTAGGTGCTAGGAAGAAAATCACAACATAAGATTCTCACGAGGAGACCGATCGATGCTCAAACATGAATTAGCAGCCAAGTGTTTGATTTGCGGTACGGGAAATGCACATGGCTAATGGGCGTGAGTTTTGGCTGATGATGATCAGTTACTAAGAAGACCGTCTTCACAAATTTTCACCTCAAAAGGAGGAGCCTAGGTGGTACTTGCTTTACAAACTACCACACTGGACATAAATACGAATGTTGAAGCTGGGCTCAAAATAATGAATGGATTGAGCTGGCATTTGGTGGAGGATGGTTATTTGGGCATAGGAAAGCATCATAGAAAATGGATACCATTTGGACATGCCAACGTGGTACTTCCTTCACAAAGTGCTGCTCTGATCGTAATAGGAAAATGAATATTTTTGAATTATTTTTGAACTAGGCAAGGAAGGTTTTTACATATTTGACGAAGATATGACCCAAAGAATTTATGAGATTTTTTTGGGAATTTTGGGAATAACGGAAAATAGGTTGCTTCACAACCTAGGGCAAAAACCGCCACATGGACATGACACATAGGCAAAACTGATGAGATGGCGCCTAGTCATCACAACCCACCACAATCTACAAGGCTATGACCATCTATATTGGTCATTAACAACTAGAAATAAGGCAGGGGACTAGCACCGTTTGCTTTGTGACCTTTTCGTAAGGAAATTACGACCTTTTCCGACCAAAATGGTCGCAATGGTTTAGGGTTTGGAGCCCCTCGAACAGCTTTTGACCAATTGGTCTGAAATGGTCATAGATCTATGACCAATTCTTCCAGGGTCACTGACAAAAGGTCACTAGTTGACATATTTCTTGTAGTGTTTGCTGCATTCATTGGGATCAACCATCATGGGCAATCTTTCATGTTGGGGTGCGTGTTTGTGAGGCAAGAAATGGAAACCAGCTTTGATTGGGTTTTTGGAACTTTCCTAGAGGCTATCAATGGAAGGGCAGCGGATCACTTCATTACTGATTAGAATGTGGCAATGAAAGAGTCCATAAAGAACATGTTTCCCACAATCGTGCACCAATGTTGTCGGTGCCACATCATGAAAAAAAGCTCAAGAGAAAGTTGGATGGTTGCTAGGCCGGAACCCGGGATTGTCTAAAGATATCAACCTTTGCTTTGATTTCAGTTTCACACTAGATGAGTTTGAATAGAATTGGGCTGCGTTGATGATGAAATATGAGGCAATTACACACACACATTTTGAGAAGCTTTACGAATATAGGAACACTTGGGTGCCATGTTACTTCAAGCAAAGACGTTTCCCCTTCTTGTAGTCTACACAATGAAGTGAGGGGCTCAATGCAGTCTTGAAGCGGTATGTGAACCCTCACAAGTCAATTTGAACTTTGTGAAGCCGTACGAGAAAATACAGACGCACATCCTCGTCAAGGAAGGCTACAATTAATGACTACATGACAGAGCATTTGGATGTTGACATGTGGTCATCGTTCCCAATAGAGAAGCAGGAAAACAAGACATACACTAGAGATCTTTACTGCAAGTTCTGTGACGAGTTTGAGATGATTGGACAGTACAATGCATTCCAAATTGGTGCGGAAATGTTTGAGCTGAGACCAAATACAGATTGGGTTGTGAAGTATGGTTCCATGAACTACTTAGTGATGGCGAAAATACACAAGGGACACTATTTGTGCGAGTGTTGCAAAATGAGAGGGATGGCATCCTTTGTTGCCACATACTCAAAGTGTTCACACAAATAGGGCTCAATGTCATTCCGGAGCAGTACATGTTGCAGCGTTGGATGCCAATTGTTGTCCCAAGTGTGCCAAGTGCCACTAGCCAACAGCCTGATGTAATGCCTCCTTGAAAGTGGTAGTTATCGACTAGAGGGGGGTGAATAGGAGATTTTTACGGAAGTCTTCAAAACGCGAGGTCTTTGAAGACAAACAATAAAGTTGAACCTATATGATATGCAGCGGAAGATAAACTACTCTAGACTGACCATAGTCAAGTAAGAAATATAGCAATATCACGAAGACTAATGGCAGCTAGGTAGAACAGATCGGAATGGAAGACGGTATGAAGCCAAATAGGTAATAGTCTTCACACAGTGAAGTCAAAAAGATCAGACAAGCAAGCAATGACTCCGCGAAGACAAACTGAAATGTAAAGGAGTTGGGTGAGAGAACCAGTAGCTTGGTGAAGACAAGGATTTGGTAGACTAGTTCCAGTTGTTGTGACAACTGTACGTCTCGTTAGGGAGGCTGAGATTGAACTCAGAAGACCACGTCTTCACCTTATTCCCCTTGAGCTAAGGACACACAGTCCTCGCCCAATCACTCTGGTAAGTCTTCAAGGTAGACTTTCAAACCTTCACAGACTCCGTTCACCAGTGATCCACAATGACTCTTGGATCCTCAGAACGTGACACCTAACCGGTTGGAGGATACACAGTCCTCAAGTGTAACAAGTCTTCAGGTCACGAGACAGAAAGAATTTAGTGATGCCTAACACTCTTTCAAGTGAATGTCTTCACATGTCATTATCTTTGATGTGAGTGTCTTCACGAACCACCATTGTCTTCAATGTCTTCATACATTTTTAGGGGTCCTCTCTGGTAGGTAAAACGAATCAATGAGGGACTACTACCTATGTTAACATGCAGTTCTCACAAACACATTAGTCCCTCAACCACGTTTGTCGTCAATACTCCAAAACCAACTAGGGGTGGCACTAGATGCACTTACAATCTCCCCCTTTTTGGTGATTGATGACAAACTGGTTGAAGTTTTCAACGGAGATAAAAATATGTGAAAGTTAAAGTATGTGGGCATTGGCTTCATAAGTTGAAAGAGGCTCCCCCTGAAGATATGCATATAAATGTTTTGCCTTTGAATGCAATTGCACATGGTAGGTTTTGCTTTATGGAGATCTTCTTCAACTCATGAAGACAATTTATCATGCATACACAAATGTAATGAAGATAATGAAATGCATAATGGCGTCTGCCGAATGACTTCATGTGGAATTTATCACCGCAGTAAATGGCAGCAGCAAAAAGTGGCAGACGACCATCAAGTTTTAAGTGTTACAACTCAAAAACCAACAGTTCAAGAACTAGAGTTGTAAAAAGTTAGCAAAAATAAGCACCCGATCCATATGGACCCGCTTGAAGACTATCAACTCATATGCTTCTTCCCCTTTTGTCAAGAATGACCAAAAAGGTTTGAAGACATAGAGTGTCTATTTGTTCCCAGGCAGTGTTGGTGAAGATGATGGGGCAGCCGGGTCGACGTTGGAGTTTGGTGGTCCAGAGGGGCCTGATGCAGAATCTTGGTGCAGTGAAGCCATTGATGGTGAAGTGGTGTCGTCCTCTTCATCAATGACTCTTGCAACAATAGTTAGAACTCAAGATGAATACTCTGAATCTTCAATGGAAGGAGTTGGACGCCAACTTGCAGACTGTGGAGGCCTGGAGTCAAACTTGAAGCATTCAGTGAAGCCATCTGCTCGTAGATCGTCTTCGAAACAGAGCAGTGTGAGGCTCTTCCAGGCACGCCGACAGGCTTCATGAGCAACAGACGAGTTCTTAGTTGCAAGATTGCGGATGCGATTGACATCAACAAGAAGACTTTGCATCTGGCGCGTCATCCAATCATTATGCCTATCCTATTTCTAGTGAAGTGACACGAGAAGCTCTCTGTCATTCAGAATCCGAGCACGCTTCTGAGACATTTGGGCTACGGTGTTGGCCGTTGCACCAGTGTTGGTGCGACGCGACAGCCGGAGCTGACCGACAAGAGGACCATCAATAGTAGTGATTGGATTTGGCACATGAATCCCTTCAAGTGGTTGAGTGAAGCTTTAGAAGGCAGCATTGTCTTCACGAACAGACTCCTTGGCAGGCTCAGGATAGATGGCTTCATGTGACATGTCCACTTCAGCCAGAAAAACAACATGATTGCGTGTTAAAGCTTGATAGTTGATGGTGGAGTGAAGCTTAATCAGCCGCATGACCCATGGAGCCTAGAATTTGAGGCCAAATAGATCGATGCCTGAGGCAGCCAACTGACGAATGAAGAAGTCATGAGTGTTGAACCTGATGCCATTGATGATATAGAAGACCAATGTCTTCATAGTGCCTTCAATCTTGGTGTGAGGAGAATGCCCTTTAATTGGCCAGAGAGTATGCATTAGTATGTGATAGATAGTGCGGGTCAGATACTTGAGCTCATTGACATAGAATTCCTTGGGTTATTTAGCATAAACTGGTAATGGCTTCATCATGCTGAGAATTTGAATCATATTGGGCTCAGGCTTCTGGAAGATGCTCTGCAATTCATGCTCATAGCACTGACAACCTGGCTCATACAGATCACCAGGAGTGGGCAGGGAAGTTAGGTCAATGATATCTTGAGATTTGGCTTCATGGTGTATGTCGGTGTCAAAACCGGCGGATCTCAGGTAGGGGGTCCTGAACTGTGCATCTGAGGTCGATGGTAACAGGAGACAGGGGACACGATGTTTACCCAGGTTCCGGCCCTCTCTATGGAGGTAATACCCTACTTCCTGCTTGGTTGATCTTGATGAATATGAGTATTACAAGAGTTGATCTACCACGAGATCATAATGGCTAAAACCCTGGAAGTCTAGCATGTATGATTATGATTGTCCCTATGGACTAAACCCTCTGATTTATATAGACACCAGAAGGGACTAGGGTTGTACAAAGTCGGTTACAGAGAAAGGAATCTTCATATCCAGACACCAAGCTTGCCTTCCATGCCAAGGAGAGTCCCATCCGGACACGGGTTAGAGTCTTTGGTCTTGTATCTTCATAGCCCATCAGTCCGGCCCACGTCCAACAGGCCGGACATCCAAGGACCCCTTAATCCAGGACTCCCTCAGTAGCCCCTGAACCAGGCTTTCAATGACAATGTGTTCGGCGCGCAGATTGGCTTCAGCATTGCAAGGCAGGTTCCTCCTCCGATGACTTCAAAGAGCTTTATTCGGCCTTCCATTTAATGTCGTGCCCATGGGCTTCTGTGCATCCATTGCTTCAGCTTCCACATGTGAGCGAATACGAGAGGTCAGGGTATTTTTTGCACATAACACCCAGGCCATGTGAAAAAGCGTCTATTTAAAGAGATTGGATCTCAGATCTGTTCCACACCACGCGAAAAATCCTCAGAGCTTGCTAGGAGGAACCATTCCAACATGGCTAGCGCTCCCAGTTCTTCCTCCCATCCCTACGGCCCCGAAAAAGGCGATTGGGAGAGATGTTCCGTATCCCATGGTCAGCTAGTGAAGCTGCAAACACAGGGATTTCTTCCCCCCGCAGATCTAGTCCCCGTTCGAGCAGGGTTGACTTCCTTCAACGGTTGGTCTCAAGCGGAGAATTTCCCTAATCCATCCAGGGAAACGAGTGTGCTTCATTCCCTACTTGCTAAGAGGCGTCAGATTTCCAATCCACCCGTTCCTTCGAGGACTTCTGGAGTATTATGGCCTCCAACTACACAATTTCACTCCTGCCTCCATCGTGCACATTGCAGGCTACGTTGCTCTTTGTGACCTATTCCTGGGTTGTGAGGCCCATTATGAATTATGGAGGAAACTATTATGCCTCATCCCTCGTAACCAAGAGGGATCAATATTCGAAGTGGGTGAAGCCGAGGTACGGCGCATCGCCGAGACCGGATACCTGTCTGGCATGCCGAAGAAGGCGTCCGAAGAGTGGCCTTCCGAGTGGTTCTATATTGAGGACGTCGCCCTTCCCGACCCAGTCCGAATGGGTCTTCCCGAATTTTCAAGCGCTCCGCTGAAGAAACGCCACAACTGGAGCCCTTGGAGCCTCGAGGAGGAAGATAGTTGGGAAGTCCATCAATTGATGAGCAAGCTAAAGTCACTCACCCAGTCTAGACTATTAATAGTCGAGGTAATGGCGACTTCCATAGTGCGGGGGGTTCAGCCACTCCAATACAGAGGGCTTCCCATGTGGCACTATAATGGGGAAGATGACGCCTCCCGCTGCGGTCGGAAGGGTCCGGACACCCCCGCCGCTTTGGCCAAAATATTGGCCGAACTGTACAAAGGGGAGAAAGAGGAGTTCACTCGTATTAAGCGTCGAGATGGATTTTGCATGTACAATCCTCCTAGCTGGGTGAGTTCTAATCCCACTACTTTACTCAATCTTCTCCCTGAATCACTTTTAATGGACATTAACCCACCCATTCGTAACAGGAATGGCGGAAGGTTACCAAGGGGATCCATAGCCCTGCCCCACAGCCAGAGAATCATAACCGGGACCTTGACCCCAGATTCGAAGAGGATTCAGACATATTTGTGGAGCTCGAGGATGGGGTGTTTTACCAGGCGAGCTATGACGGCACGGAAGTAGCCATCACCGCCGACTATCCTGGTCTCCTCCCTGTCTCGCATGTAAGTGATCAAGAGACACCTTCTTGGAGAGAGCTTCCTCATTATTACTCACTCACCACACTATTTTGTGCTCGAAAGGGGAGGCGCCCGATGTCTCAACGTGCGCCAGAGGCATCTCCTAAGAGAGCAGCGCCCGCACCAAGCAAATCTTCAAAGAGGAAAGCGAACGACAACACGGCAGAGCCCTCAACAAAGAAGTATGGTTTTTGATCATGCCCCCTTGCAGTCACATCAAACTGTGACATTTATCCGCTATGTCTTATCAGGAAAAATGTTCACCGGACTATGTCCGGGGATCTTGCCGGCCGCACCTTCACAAGTCAGGTTCCCGACCCTGCTTTAAAGGCGAGGGCTGGTATGGGAGTCATGACGGATTGTCCTTCGGCAGAGGATTCAGATGATGTATCCGTCACAAACTCTGAAGTGGAAAGCGCCATGAATCATCGGCGCCGGCGGGCCGCCCTTCACAACCCCGACTTTACAAAGGAGGCATTCAACGCCTTCAGCTCGGCTGATGCATACATCCGAGCTACTCGAGACGGGCTTACTAGAGCCACATACCAGCATTTGAAAGATATGCGGGTAAGTACACATTTGTAGAAATCTGATAATTATGGGGCTGTTTGGTTCTAGGCCTAGCATTGCCATACTTTGCCACACATTTTTGCCAACCTTGCCTAAGCTTAGTTCATCAAAATGAGAGCCACAAGTTGGCAAGCCTAAGGGAATCTTGCCACACTTTTTGTGGGTATGCCATGTGGGGCTCAAGTGTGGCTTGCCTAAGGTGTGGCTTGAACCAAACACTCACCTAAGTTAGTCAAACTTGCCTAACCTTAGGTGTGGCAACCTTTGGCAAAGTTAGTCACAAACCAAACAGCCCCTATACACCAGTAGCCCCCGAGACTTGAAGCAGTTGATACAACTGTTTTAAGGATCATTGTATACCCAAGTGCTCATAGTGAAGAACAACCTATTGTCTCAAGAGCTAGAAAAATGTCGGACCTAGCTGGCTGCTGCTACCGCCGAATTGGAGAAATCCAAGGAGGCATCGCCTGGTAATGTTCCCCTCCATCGAGAAAATATAATCATGTACCAGCAATATTAATACTTTTTGTATCTCCCATGGCAGGATCGTCAGATCAACTAAAGGAGGCCCTGCAAGTCGCGCAAGAAGCCAAAAGGCAACTGGCCGCGGGCGATCGTGTGCTGACACGGGTCAGGGATGAGAAAAATAAGCTGCAGGATTCCAACACTCTGCTGGGCGAAGAACTAAAAGATGTGCGAGCCCAGCTAGCTGACTCCGTGAAGGAGAATAAAAAGCTATGAGGCGGCATATTCAGTATGCTTTTCGAACTTGTCTCCCTGTAATTTGGCGAGGGCAGGAACTGACAGATTTATGTCTGCAGGTATGCTGACTGGCCGTCCCGAAGAGGAAATGACCGGATCTCAAGGCGACCTGCTACAAGAGCTTTCCCAAAGGCACGAGCAAGTTCGGCAAGCAATGCGAGTGTTGCTAAGGCTTTATGGCCATCCGCCTCCCCTCAAGGAAGTATGGCGGAGCTCGTGGAGCTATTCAAAGGAGCCCGGCGGCGTATTCGGTTATGGAAGATATCAGCCTGCCGAGAAGGTGCGCGAGAGGCCTGGGCCATGGTGAAGACACGGTACACCAAGCTTGATCCAAATCATATGGCCTGGGTTGGACCTCTAGGGTCTGACGGAAAGAAAATTCCCGTTAGTTTGGTATATGACCAGGTAAAAGTAGCCGCAAAATATTCCCAATGGGATTGTAAGCTAGACAGCCTGTTAGATGGCATAGAGGAGGAAAATTTTGAGTCCCAGTGACTATGTACTTTTCTTGACATATTTGTCCCTAGCCAGATTGTAAAACGATCGTCATGGCACAACTTTTCACTTCGACCTCTGTACCCGAAGGTACAGAGTTTTCCGAATACATGAGCGGCAAGATAGACCGGGGTATGCGTGGAAACTAGGCGTAGGGGTCATAGTTGCTTGAACAGACAAGTTGTATCCAGCTAGCTATGTTATATTACATTGTAATTGTAAGAAACATCTTCCATAGAGAATAGTTCCATTAAGGGTTCCTTTCCCTGGGTGAACATGCGTAAATATGCATGTCCGAACTATGATTGAAAAATTGCAGCATACGTAACATACTAGGGTTCAGAATGTAATGAGTGTGATAACATCTTTAGTCCACCGACCAAATATTCCCTTAAGAATGCTAGATTTCGACTTCACCCAGTCTGAGGTACACATCTGGATGACCCGACAGTAATAATCGCAGAGGTGCTCCCTTTATGCCCTAGCCGAACAAACGGGGACGTAGGGCAAAAGCACAGGAGCCAGGCAACCTAGCTTGGCCAAAACTTAAGTCATAACGATGCATATAATGGCGAAGAAAAGGTACATGTGAGGAAAAAACACATATGTTGTGAGCTTGATGCCCGGAAAATAATAATAATAAGCTTTTGTACAAGAAGCCCCCATGTATTATAGGTGTACATATTTAAGGATGTGTACGCCGTAGGTGCGCGGTTTAGCCGCGCGAAAGCATTAAAGCTAAAAGAAAAAGCGAAAAGAGATGAAAAAGTAATGGAAACAAAAGGGAGAAGAAGACGAACAAAGAGTTCGGCGCTAGGCGTAGAATCTTCAAAGTCTGGCCGCGTTCCCTGGGTTCGGCTCTAGGCGATTGTCTGATGCATCATGTTGGCGGTACACTCCTCCGGTGAGAACTTCGTCAATGATGAAGGCACCCTCCCACTTGGGCTTGAGTTTGTCCTTTTTCTTCTCTGGCAAGCGTAGAACGAGTTCGCCAACATTATAAGTCTTGGCCCGCACTTCTCTGCTTTGATATCTATGAGCCTGTTGTAGATAAAATGCGGAACGGGCTTTTGCAACGTCGCGCTCCACCTCCAGGGCATCTAAGATGTCCTGCCGATCCAGCTCTTCCTCTCTCTCTTCATACATGCGCACTCGAGGTGAGTGTTGAATAATGTTGCAAGGCAACACAGCTTCTGCGTCGTACACCATGAAGAAGGGTGTATATCCGGTAGTGCGATTGGGCGTGGTCCGCAGCCCCCAGAGTATGGAGTCGAGCTCCTCAACCCAATGCTTGTCTGGTTCTTTCAAAGACCGCACTAGTCTAGGCTTGATGCCGCTCATAATAAGATCATTGGCTCGTTTGACTTGACCGTTTGTTTGCGGGTGGTAGATGGAGGCGTAATTGAGCTTAATACCCAGATTAGCACACCAGGTTTTCACCTCATCGGCTGTGAAATTGGAGCCATTATCGGTGATGATGCTGTGAGAGACGCCATAACGGTGCACGACACCGGATATGAAGTCTATCACTGGTCCGGCTTCGGCCGTTTTAACTGGTTTGGCCTCTATCCACTTAGTGAATTTGTCCACCATGATCAGCAGATATTTTTTCTTGTGGATTCCTCCTTTAAGCGGTCTGACCACATCAAGCCCCCAGACCGCAAAAGGCCAAGTGATGGGGATTATTTGTAAAGCGGTGGGAGGCATATGGCTTTGGTTGGCGAAAAGCTGGCATCCGACGCACCGTTGGACAAGGTCCTGTGCATCTGCTCCGGCTGTCGGCCAATAGAAACCCGTACAGAAGGCCTCACTTACAAGGGCCCGAGCCGCGGCGTGGTGACCACCGAGACCGACAGTGTAGGACCTTGAAGTATGTCTATAGGGGGGGTGATTATACTACTTGACCAATAAAAACTTAACCTTTTCCCAATTTTATAGTTTGGCAGATTTTAGCTATTTTAGGACAAGTCAAGCAATCATCACACAATTTAAGCAAGCATGCAAAGAGTATATTGGCAGCGGAAATTAAAGCATGCAACTTGCAAGAAAGTAAGGGGAAGGGTTTAGAGGATTCAAACGCAATTGGAGACACGGATGTTTTTGGCGTGGTTCCTATAGGTGGTGCTATCGTACCTCCACGTTGATGGAGACTTCAACCCACGAAGAAGGGTAACAGTTCTTGTGAGTCCATGGGGGCTCCACCCACGAAGGGTCCACGAAGAAGCAACCTTGTCTATCCCACCATGGCCGTCGCCCACGAAGGACTTGCCTCACTAGCGGTAGATCTTCACGAAGTAGGCGATCTCCTTGCCCTTACAAACTCCTTGGTTCAACTCCACAATCTTGTCAGAGGCTCCCAAGTGACACCTAGCCAATCTAGGAGACACCACTCTCCAAGAATTAACAAATGGTGTGTTGATGATGAACTCCTTGCTCTTGTGCTTCAAATGATAGTGTCCCCAACACTCAACTCTCTCTCATAGGATTTGGATATGGTGGAAAGAGGGTTTGAGTGGAAAGCAACTTGGGGAAGGCTAGAGATCAAGATTCATATGGTAGGAATGGAATATCTTGGCCTCAACACATGAGTAGGTGGTTCTCTCTCAGAAATGGTAAGTTGGAAGTGTAGGTTCAGTCTGATGGCTCTCTCCACGAATGAAGAGGAGGTGGAGGGATATATATAAACTCCACACAAAATCTAACCGTTACACACAATTTACCAAACTCGGTGGGACCGAATCATCAAACTCGGTCAGACCGATTTAGTAAACCTAGTGACCGTTAGTGATTTTCATGGGATCGACATGCATCTCGGTGAGACCGATATGGTTAGGGTTAGGGCATAACGTAATCTCGGTGAGACCGATTACACAAACTCGGTGAGACCAATTTTGGTAATTAGCTAACCAGAGTGTTGGTCAGGTAAACTCGGTGGGACCGATTTTTTCTTTTCGTTGAGACCGAAATGTTACAAAAAGGAAACAGAGAGTTTACATTGCAATCTCGTTGGGACCGATCGCTCACTTCGGTTAGACCGAAACGTTACGAAGGGAAACAGAGAGATTGCAATCCCATCTCGGTGAGACCGAGATCCCTATCGGTAAGACCGATTTGCTTAGGGTTTGTGGCAGTGGCTATGACTTTTGGAATCGGTGGCGCCGGATAGAAAGAATCAGTGAGACCGATTTTGGCTTTAGGTTTAGGTCAGTTGTGGATGTGGGAAAGTAGTTGAGGGTTTTGGAGCATATCACTAAGCACATGAAGCAAAAGGCTCATTAAGCAACACCTCATCCCTTCTTGATAGTATTGGCTTTTCCTATAGACTCAATGTGATCTTGGATCACTAAAATGTAAAATGAAGAGTCTTGAGCTTTTGAGCTTGAGCCAATCCTTTGTCCTTAGTATTTTGAGGGATCCACATTCATCATCCATGCCATGCCATTAATTGAGCTTTCCTGAAATAATAGTCTTGGAATAGCATTAACTCAATGAGCTATATGTTGTTATGAATTACCAAAACCACCTAGGGATAGTTGCACTTTCAATCTCCCCCTTTTTGGTAATTGATGACAACATATAGATCAAAGCTTCGACAAATTATAATAAGATTTAAATAACATCGTCGCTTTGGGAAGTATGTGATAAGCAAGAGCTCCCCCTAAATTTGTGCATAGTATTAGATTTGCTTTGGACTGCAAATGCACCATGAATTAGGCTCATGGGTTACTCTTCCATGTCACATACATCTTGGTGGAGCGCTCAAAATAATAAACAATGAATACATGCGCTCATCACCAAGCATAGTGAGTGATCACATAAGATAGATAGGATAATACCAAGCATGCATAAGTGTAGCTTATGATCAAACACATGATCATCAATGTCTCACAAGCATAGTATCTCAACCAAAAGCAAACAAAGTTTGAAAAGCCACCAAAGCAAACAAAGTTTGAAAAGCCACCAAATAAAGCAAGAGAGAACAAAAGCAACACTCTCTCTCTCGAAGCCTATGATCTATACATTTTTCTACCGCTTTGGCAACAAGTTACCAAAAAGTTCATAGAAAATGCATAGTGCTAGATCGACTCTCAGGCTTGATCTTCTGGTGGTGGTGTAGAAATGGCTCCTTGGACGAAGACTTCAGTTGATGTAGATGGAGCTGGAGCTGATGTAGGTGCTGGAGCTGGTGGCACCGAGGTCAGTAGCTGGTGCAGACGAAGTTGCTCTTGTGTCAGAAACTGGCACAGCTGATGACCTTTGGGCTCTAGGCACTCTGGCAAACACATTGGTTGTAGTCTTGCCCTTCCTCTCCTGCATGTCATCTTGTAGTTCCTCCACTGCAGTCTCAATCTCAGATACTTTCACATCTAAGTTATAGAACTTTTGTTCTATGATCCTCTCCAAGCTCTCCTGGTTTTGAGTTAGGGTGGCCAATCCCTTCTCAATCCTCAGGGTTGATGCTATTAAGTAACCAAGCTACTCCTGCTTGTTCTTCAAGAAATATTCAGATCCCTCCTCTTGAGTTGGCATCTTGGCAGCCTTCTCCCTCTTTGCCTTCTCCTTCTTCTCCTGAGCTTGAACAGATGATGGATCATTCTCATTCATGACAACCTAATTGTCCTCAAAGTCTGGATAAAGTGGAAAGTGTTCCTTATCCAACTGATATTTTCCTGTGCCCATCTTTGAGTTTATCAGTTCTTGAATCTGAGGTGCATATCCACAGCTCCTTTTCTGATCTGCTGCAGTCCTCTTGATAGTTTCAATGATCAGGCTCATGACTTTAAACTTCTGTGGCACATCAAACACATGCAACATGTTGATGGCATGCCCTCTGATCATGTTATGGTTACCTGACTTGGGCAACAAGGTGTGCCTCAGAACCCAATTTATAGTTGGCAACCCTTACAGCAGAAAGTGAACTGATCCAAACTTGTGAGTTGATAATGCCTTGTTTGTAATTTCCTTGTACATGTGAGCCATTGAATTGTGATCCTTTTTCTTCTTTGCATAAATGTCTAGATCATCATCATTCTCCTCTGGGGCATTTATCAGCTTTGCCCACTCCTCAATAGTTGACTGGTACCTTGTACCTTCAGACATCCAAACAATTCTCCCATCTGGGTAAAAATGTGATGTGGAGTAGAACTGCATGATAAGCTCATCATTCCAATTTGTGAGCTTTTCCCCGACAAAATCTGCAACTCCAGAACTCACAAAGCTGTCTTGCACTCCATGATAGTGCTCTTCATTCTCCTTCATGTAGGTCCAGTCGACCCACCTCATATCACACACAATGGGCTTCTTGTCCAACAAGATGGTCTCATAGAAGTCCTGCTGTTCCTTGGTGTGGAACTTGTAATCAACAGCAGTTCTTCTCTTTGAAGCATATGGATCTTCCATCCTCCATTTCCTCAATCCTGAATCCTTCCTGATTCTCATGTCCTCAGCCACATGATGGGCATCACTGTGGTCTGGTATCTTTGGCTTGAGCTTCCTCAGAACTTGTCCTTCTTCATCTTCTTCCTCAGCAACATCGTGCACCGGGCCTTGTTCTTCTCAAAGCTGGAATACTCCTAGTATTCCTCTTTGGTGCAGACTTGGCCTTGGGGGCAGCTTTGGGTGCTTCCTTGGGCTTAAATGTGGCAGCCCCTGATCTAATAGCATCACCCATAAGCTTTGGTGCCTTTGGTGCTGGTGCGGCAGGCTCTTCCTCTTCCATCATGGAAGATTTCCCAATTACTCTGGCCATGGTCATCTTGACCCTTTCCTTCCTCTTCTTGCTTTCAGCAACTGGCTCTTTGGGATCAGGATTTTCAGGTAGTTGAGTTGATGTTCTGGCCTTTGACATTGGTTGTCTTCCTGCAGGTCTTTTGGTCTTCATGACCCTTTCCTTCTTGAGCACAACTTTCTTGGAAGTAGCCTCATCTTCCTCAGCTCTGTAATGTTCATCCTCTGAATCTGAAGTTCTTTTCCTCCTTTGCCTAGTACCAGCCTTAGGCAAATTGCTAGGAGTACTTCTGCTCCCTTCATCTGAAGTTGAGGGACTAGTGCCCTCACTCAAGTCTATCTGCTCTTCTGACCTGTTCTGGCTGTCACTTTGTTCAAACATACTGCAAAAGCTGACTGCTGACCATGTGAAGAGTTTATAGATGAGATAGAAAAGATGAGCATCACAAAATGCAGAGGTTTTTGCAAAAGAATGACTCAAAAGTTCAGTATTAGTTTTCCACAGAAAGCATTTCGGATCCACCGATTTTCAAACTCGGTGATACCGAAGCAGCTTTTGGAACCTAAACCGATGATCTCGGTTGGACCGAGTTTCAGTTCGGTGGCACCGAGACTGCTAGGGTTTCACAGAATCCTCAAATCGGTTGCACCGATTAGTAATTCTCGGTTAGACCGAGAGTCACTAGTGCAATGGCATAAGCCAAATCGGTGAGACCGAGTTTTTCAACTCGGTGGGTCCGAGATGGTTTCGCGGAAACCTAAACCTAAAAATTTGAATCACATCTAATCTATGAACTACTTTGGCTGGATAGAAGAGTTTCAATCGTGGCAAGAATCAATATGAAAACAATGTGCTAGGAATCAGACGTGGATAGCACAAAGATCAAGTCCATACAAAACTTGGCGGTGGACTTGCTACGGCGGCAACGGCGGGGACGAAATCCGTTGACGGCGGCAAAGACCAGCAACAGGAGGCTGTTGGCAACAAGGAGACGATCCGGAGACCACGATGGCAGAGCAAGCTGATGCGCGGGCGAAGGGTTTCGGAGAAATTTCCAAAAAAATTCCCGTGACTATATATAGCCCGACCCTGTCGGTGTGACCGAGTGGAACAACTCGGTGGCACTGAGATGCATAACTGTGTTCGATTCTGACCAAATCGGTGAGACCGAAAAGTTCAAATCGGTTGCACCGAGATTGAAAACTCAGATCAACTTGATGATCTCGGTAGGACCGAAATGAAAGGATCGGTCAGACCGAGAATCATTAAGAGGATTTGGAAGTTAAGTCTATGACGAATCGGGGACTCCGAGTGCTCCTCACACAGAGTGGTTCGAATCTGACTTGATCAAATTTTGTGATGTAGCATGAATAGAGTTTGAGACGAGAAAAGCATAGATAGCTAAAGAAGGTTCTTAGGCATTCTTGTCCATCCACTTGGCACACAGAAAATAAACCAAACATACAAAACAACAAGTGGATGTCCTTGAATGAGTAAAATATGCAACCAACATGCTCACACAATAAGATGGCAAATGAAATATGTGGCAAAGCATGCACAACCAATTCTAGCATCTATCAAACAATTGGCGATGACTAGGTCATCTATATATGAGTATATTGACTTAGGAGTCAAATGAGAACATTTGATCATAGGTCATACTCATCGTTTAAGCTCAAGTGGGGTTACCACTTTTAAATAATGCATTAATGTGTTCACACCATTAGAGTTGCTTTGACTCAATTCTTAGAGTTAAGCCCCCCCCTAGATGTGAGATCCCCCCTTAGAGGGATGAACTAACCTTGGGTTTTGTCGATGATGACTTCATGTAGGTGTTGAAGATGTAGATGCTCAATGTTGATGTAGATCATTTGGAGCAATCCTTTGGAGTGAGTTGCACTTTCAACTTGCCTACATGGGTTAGTCCCACAAGGAACAAACAAGAATATCCATAGACATAGAGTGATGCACACACAAGATGATGTCCATGAAAACATTAGGTTACCTTGTCCCTTGCCTTACCCACATGAGGGTTTGTGACTCCTTGAACTAGTGCAAGATGTGAAAGTTGATTGCACTTGTTCTTGCCAAAATGATATGAGTGAAGAATGTTGGCGGAGTCACCCTCAAGAACTCTCTAGTTCTTCTTCTTCGAATCCACATCATCTTGATGGGAATCCTTGGAGTTGTAGTTGTACTTGATGAAGTAGAACTTGATGTAGTCTTGGGGACCCACTCGAACGAGGCTTTAGGTGCTTCTTCAAATGCATCAATCTCTTCTTGAAGATTGTCCTTGCCTTTTTTCTTGTGGTCTTGTGGTGGAAGATCATCTTGAGCTTGTGTCCCCTTGAAGGAAGTAGGATCATACTTCTCTTGTTGAGGAACAAACTTTGTCTTGGGATATTTATCTTCTTCCCACTCAATTCCATTGGTGTTGAACTTTCGTTCAAATCCAACACCTTGATTCTTCCGGTGCCTTCCTTGCTTGCGTACAATTTCCTCGAATTGCTTACTCCCGGCAAGGCTCTTGTAAACACCTTTCTCTATAATTCCCTTCAATAAACTATTTTCTTGCTCAAGTGTAACTTGGCTAAGAGAATCATTAGTGGAATCAAGAGAACTACTAGAAGCAACAACATTGGATTTGACATTATTATTGTTAATACTAGAGGAAGTATCTTTCGTGTACTTGTTACTAGACTTGACTTGAGGCATGTAAGTAGATAAGAGTAAATGCTTGGCAATGTAAGAAGAACTTTTCTTGTGGAGATCATCATTGATTGCCTTTAAGAACTCATGCTCTTGCTCAAGATTGAGCTTTTCAAAGCGTAACTTCTCATGAGCCCTTAAAAGTTCTCGATGATCTTCGAAGATAGTTTCATGAGCCAACTTAAGAGTGTTTAGTTCTTTAGTTATAAGCTAAATTTTCTCCTTATCATTGTCATTCGTTTGATTAGCATGATTAATTGACGTTTCATCATAGTATTCATCACTAGAGTTGTCAACAAGTAAATCATCATCACCTAGCAAGTCATCTTCATCACTATTAAAATCAACATACTCGGGATGTGTTACCTTTGGACCTTTGGCCATGAAGCATCTTCCAATCCCTTCATTTGGTGAATCAAATATGCTGTAGGAGTTGGTTTACACAAGTGCTAGACCGGCAACACCTTCATCTTGAGTATATTCGGATTCGGAGTGATAGCTTCTCTTGGAGTGATGGTCGGAGTCGGAGCCGGAAACCCATTCACCAACATGAGCTTGATGTCCTCGTTTTGTGTAGCTCCTTGATGACTTGTCCTTCCTTTCCGAATCCTTGCTTCTCCGTGAGGGTCTTCGTTCATAACGATCATCTCTACTCCTCCTCTCTCGGTGGTGATTCTTCTCTTTTGCTTCTTCTTTTTGGAGAATCTTCTCTTCTTTTGTAGGGTGTCATACACTCATTGGAGTAGTGTCCGGGTCTCCCACAATTGTAGCAATTTCGCTCTCGACTAGAAGATCTCTTGTCATTGTAAGACCTTGACTTGGAGCTTCTTTCTTTGCTTCTACTCTTGTAGAATTTTTTGAAGTTCTTCACCATTAAGCTCAATTCTTCATTGAAGGTTGGTTTCTCACTTGATGATATGGGGGCTTCACTTGAGTCTTTGTAAGCACCGCTTGACTTGTTGTGAAGTTCCTCCTTATCCTTGAGTGACATCTCATGAGCAACAATCCTTCCAATGACTTCCTGGCTTGAGATCTTTGTAGTTTGGCATCATTTGGATCAATGTGCACACGGTATCATACTTTCCATCCAATGCTCTTAGGATCTTCTTGATGATGAATTTGCCGGTCATCTCTTCACTCCCTAAGCCGGCAATCTCATTTGTGATAAGAGCAAGCCTAGAGTAAATTTCAGCGACACCTTCACCATCCTTCATTTTGAACTTGTCAAGCTGACTTTGGAGCACATCCAACTTGGATTCCTTGACGGATTCGCTACCTTCGTGCATATCAATCAAAGTATCCCAAATTTCCTTTGCATTCTCAAGACGGCTGATTTTTTTGAATTCTTCAGGGCACAATCCGTTGAAGATGATGTCACATGCTTGAGCGTTGTATTGTAGCATCTTCAATTCTTCCGCATTAGCTTCACGGTTCGGTTCTCTCCCATCGAAAAATTCACCTTGCAAGCCAATACAAATAATTGCCCAAACGGCGGGGTTATGTCCAAGAATATGCATTTTCATCTTATGCTTCCAACTAGCAAAATTAGTACCATCAAAGTAAGGACCTCTACGGTGATAATTTCCCTCGCTAGACGCCATACTCTCCTAGGTTGTGAAACCAAGGCTATGACCACCAAAAGCTATGGAAATCAAAGCAAATGGAGACCAAAGCTCTGATACCACTTGTAGGACCTTGAAGTATGTCTAGAGGGGGTGATTAGACTACTTGACCAATAAAAACTTAACCTTTTCCCAATTTTATAGTTTGGCAGATTTTAGCTATTTTAGGACAAGTCAAGCAATCATCACACAATTCAAGAAAGCATGCAAAGAGTATATTGGCAGCGGAAATTAAAGCATGCAACTTGCAAGAAAGTAAGGGGAAGGGTTTAGAGGATTCAAACGCAATTGGAGACACAGATGTTTTTGGCGTGGTTCCGATAGGTGGTGCTATCGTACCTCCACGTTGATGGAGACTTCAACCCATGAAGGGTAACGGTTGCGCGAGTCCACGGAGGGCTCCACCTACGAAGGGTCCACGAAGAAGCAACCTTGTCTATCCCACCATGGCCGTCGCCCACGAAGGACTTGCCTCACTAGCGGTAGATCTTCACGAAGTAGGCGATCTCCTTGCCCTTACAAACTCCTTGGTTCAACTCCACAATCTTGTCGGAGGCTCCCAAGTGACACCTAGCCAATCTAGGAGACACCACTCTCCAAGAAGTAACAAATGGTTTGTTGATGATGAACTCCTTGCTCTTGTGCTTCAAATGATAGTCTCCCCAACACTCAACTCTCTCTCATAGGATTTGGATCTAGTGGAAAGAGGGTTTGAGTGGAAAGCAACTTGGGGAAGGCTAGAGATCAAGATTCATATGGTAAGAATGGAATATCTTGGCCTCAACACATGAGTAGGTGGTTCTCTCTCAGAAATGGTAAGTTGGAAGTGTAGGTTCAGTCTGATGGCTCTCTCCACGAATGAAGAGGAGGTGGAGGGGTATATATAGCCTCCACACAAAATATAATTGTTACACACAATTTACCAAACTCGGTGGGACCGAATCATCAAACTCGGTCAGACCGATTTAGTAAACCTAGTGACCGTTAGTGATTTTCGGTGGGACTGACATGCATCTCGGTGAGACCGATATGGTTAGGGTTAGGGCATAACGTAATCTCGGTGAGACCGATTACACAAACTCGGTGAGACCCATTTTGGTAATTAGCTAACCAAAGTGTTGGTCAGGTAAACTCGGTGGGACCGATTTGCTCTTTTCGGTGAGACCGAAATGTTACAAAAAGGAAACAGAGAGTTTACATTGCAATCTCGATGGGACCGATCGCTCACTTCGGTTAGACCGAAACGTTACGAAGGGAAAGCAGAGATTGCAATCCCATCTCAGTGAGACCGAGATCCCTATCGATAAGACCGATTTGCTTAGGGTTTGTGGTAGTGGCTATGACTTTTGGAATCGGTGGCGCCGGATAGAAAGAATCGGTGAGACCGATTTTCGCTTTAGGTTTAGGTCATTTGTGGATGTGGGAAAGTAGTTGAGGGTTTTGGAGCATATCACTAAGCACATGAAGCAAAAGTCTCATTAAGCAACACCTCATCCCTTCTTGATAGTATTGGCTTTTCCTATAGACTCAATGTGATCTTGGATCACTAAAATGAAAAATGAAGAGTCTTGAGCTTTTGAGCTTGAGCCAATCCTTTGTCCTTAGTATTTTGAGGGATCCACTTTCATCATCCATGCCATGCCATTCATTGATCTTTCCTGAAATAATAGTCTTGGAATAGCATTAACTCAATGAGATATATGTTGTTATGAATTACCAAACCACCTAGGGATAGTTGCACTTTCAGACATGAATTTCAGCCAAAAGTTGTCGTCCCTCTTCTTCAGAGATACATCTTTGAAGTACTCCGGTAGTGCTTTTCTTGTAGAGCTCTCCATCATGGACCTTGTAGGCTTTCGAGCGCCGGACAATGCAGCGAGCCTCGTTCTAGTCCTCAGGGAGCTCTCGCCTATTAAGGTAGGCCAAGAAAGGTTCAGTGCATGGGGCAATGACTGTCATTATAAGATGAGCTGATGGTGTTATTTCGGTGGATGTGCCCCCGATGATATCGGTATTGTGTTCGGAATCTGGAGGTATAATCGGGTCTGGAGTGGTGTTGCCGTTCTCCCCTTGCCACACCACGGATGGCTTGAAGAGCCTTTCCAGGAATATGTTAGGCGGGACAGGGTCGTGCTTGGCGCCGATGCGAGCTAGGACATCCGCCGCTTGATTACTTTCTCGAGCCACATGATGAAACTCGAGCCCCTCGAACCAAGCTGATATTTTGAGAACGGCATTACGGTAGGCCGCCATCTTCAGATCTTTGGCGTCGAAGTCTCCATTTATTTGGGATATTGCGAGGTTTGAATCCCCGCGCACCCCCTGGCGTTGAATGCCCATGGAGACGGCCATCCGAAGACCATGTCGTAAGGCCTCGTATTCGACTGCGTTGTTGGGGTCTGTGTATAATATTTGGAATACGTACTGAACTATGTCTCCAGTGGGGGATGTTAAGACAACGCCCGCTCCTAAGCCCGCCAACATTTTGGAGCCATCGAAGTGCATGACCCAGTTAGAATATGTTGAGGGAGTCCTGGATTAGGGGGTATCCGGACAGCCAGACTGTATACAACGTCCGGACTATTGAAGCGTGAAGATATAAGACTCAAGACTTCGACCTGTGTCCGGATGGGACTTTCCTTGGCGTGGAAGGAAAGCTTGGCGATCCGGATATTATTATTCCTTCCTTGTAACCGACTCCATGTAAACCCTAGCCCTCTCTGGTGCCTATATAAACCGGAGAGATTGGTCCTTAGAAGGCCGATCACAATTACAATCATACCATCATAGGCTAGCTTCTAGGGTTTAGCCTCTACGATCTCGTGGTAGATCTACTCTTGTACTACTCATTTCTTCAATATTAATCAAGCAGGAAGTAGGGTTTTACCTCCATTGAGAGGGCCCGAACCTGGGTAAACATTGTGTCCCTTGCTTCCTATTACCATCAGCCTAAGACGCACAGATCGGGACCCCCTACCCGAGATCCGCCGGTTTTGACACCGACATTGGTGCTTTCATTGAGAGTTCCTCTGTGTCGTCGCTACAGGGCTCGATGGCTCCTCCAGTCATTGTCAACAACACGATCCCGGGTGAGACCTTTCTCCCCGGACAGATCTTCGTGTTCGGCGGCTTCGCCCTGCGGGCCAACTCGCTTGGCCATCTGGAGCAGATCGACAGCTACGCCCCTGGCCACCAGATCAGGTTCGGAAACCTGAACTACACGGCGGACATTCGCGGAGACTTGATCTTCGATGGATTCGGGCCTATGCCAAGAACACTGGACAGTCACGACGAGCACGGCTTAGACCTGCTGTCGGACGAAGCTCGGGGTATCACCCCCGCAGTAGCCCCGGACCTAAATCCGGAGCAGGCTATGCTGCCTAAGGACGGAGGGATGGACCCCGCACCGCAGGTCGCGCACTCATCGGTGGTGGAGCCGAACACGGGCCTTACCTCTGTGGTGGCCTGTGACTCCGGACCCCCGGATTCGTATCCGGACGCCAGTTCCAATCCACGCACTCCCGAGCCAGTCGAGCCAGGTTGGGCTCCGGTAATGGAGTTCACCGCTGCGGATATCTTCCAGCACTCGCCCTTTGGCGACATGCTGGACTCCTTAAAGTCTATCTCTTTTTCAGGAGGCTCTCGTCCAAATTATGTCCGGCTCGAGTGGGAGGCAGCCGATGAAGGAATTCGTTGCCCACCCACCACCCACTTCATTGCCACGGTCGATGATTTAACCGAGGTACTGGAATTTGACTCCGAAGGCATCGACGGTATGGACAACGATGCAGGAGAAGAACATGAACCACCGCTCACTGGGCGGTGGACAGCCACCTCTTCCTATGATATATATATATATGGTGGACACTCCGAAGGAAACAAATGGCGATGAGGCAACGGAGGATAAAACCTCAGGAGAAAAAGCAAAGAACGGGCGTCGTCAGCGCCACTCCAAGCCCCGCCACAGCAATACCGGCCCAGGAGACGAAAACAATCCGAATGGTTCCAAAGAAGAATACAACCCTGATCAGCCCGCCTTCGAGTAGGCTGAACAGGAGGATGAGCAGGTCAGCCCAGAAGAACAGGCGACGAACGAATACCCGGAGGAGGACAGCTACATGCCCCCCTCCGAAGATGAGATTAGCCTCGGCGATGACGAGTTCGCCATGCCTCGGGATCCCATAGAGCAGGAGCGCTTCAAGCGTCGGCTTATAGCCACTGCGAGGAGCCTGAAAAAGAAGCAGCAGCAACTCCAAGCTGATCAAGACCTGCTCACAGATAGATGGACTGAAGTCCTGGCAGCTGAGAAATACGGACTCGAGCGCCATGCGGCTGACCGACCACCTCATGGCCGGGATAAAATGGCATATCAGTCCGCATACCAGCCAACACCCCCACGCCAACATACTATGGCCCGGGGCAACAAAATAGGACAGCCAAGATCGATCTACGGATCGCGGCGCGCCTCGGCGACGATGACAAATCACGCCGGATACACCTTCAACAAGTCCGGCCGGGCCGAACATAGCTACCTAGAGCAATTCGACCTGCGTAGCCACATAGCCCGGCACAGAGGCGCCGCACACCCCCTCTGCTTCACTAACGAAGTAATGGATCATGAATTCCCAGAAGGGTTCAAACCCGTAAACATCGAATTATACGATGGCACAACAGACCCCGCAGTATGGATCGAAAATTTCCTTCTCCACATTCACATGGCCCGCGAAGACGATCTACATGCCATCAAGTATCTTCCCCTTAAGCTCAAAGGACCAGCCCAGCATTGGCTAAACATCCTGCCAGCAAATTCCATTGGCAGTTGGGAAAACCTGGAAGACGCATTCCTCGACAACTTACAGGGCACATACGTGCAACCACCGGACGCCGATGACTTGAGCCACATTACTCAACAGCCCGGAGAGTCGGCCAGGAAATTCTGGACTCGGTTCCTAACTAAAAAGAACCAAATAGTCGACTGTCCGGATGCCGAAGCCCTGGCGGCTTTTAAGCATAATATCCGTGACGAGTGGCTCGCTCGACACCTCGGCCAGGAAAAACCCAAGTCCATGGCAGCTCTCACAACACTAATGACCCGCTTTTGCGCGGGCGAGGACAGTTGGTTGGCTTGCAGCAGCACTACGCCACATTCTGGCACTTCGGATGGCCGCGACAATAACGGCAAGCCACGGCGTAACAGAAATAAGCGACGGAACAACGGCGACAGCACTGAAGACACGACAGTCAACACCGGATTCAGCGGATCCAAGCCCGGTCAGCGGAAGAAGCTGTTCAAAAGAAATAATCAGGGACCGTCCAGTCTGGACCTCATACTGGAGCGCTCGTGCCAAATTCATGGCACCCCGGAAAAGCCAGCCAACCACACCAATAGATATTGTTGGGTATTCAAACAGGCCGGCAAAATAAACGCCGAAGACAAGGACAAGGGGCTGCACAACGACGATGACGAGGAGCCCCGACGTCCGAACACGAGGGGACAGAAGAAATTTCCCCCCTAGGTGAAAATGGTCCACATGATCTACGCCACGCCCATCCCCAAGCTGGAATGGAAGCGGGCACTATGGGACGTCTATGCGATGGAGCCAGTCGCCCCCAAATTCAACCCATGGCCAGCTTGTCCGATCACCTTTGATCGTAGGGATCACCCTACTAGCATCTGTCACGGCGGCTCGGCCGCATTGGTCCTAGACCCAATCATCGACGGATTCCACCTCACGCGCGTCCTTATGGGACGGTGGCGGCAACTGAACCTGCTTTATCGGGACACACGGTCGCAAAATGGGCATCGACCCTTCAAGGATCAAGGCCACCAAAACCACCTTTAAAGGTGTGATTCCTGGAGTAGAGGCCCGTTGCACAGGCTCTATAACATTGGAAGTGGTCTTCAGATCTCCGGATAACTTCTGAAGCGAAGAGTTAATCTTCGATATCGTCCCTTTCCGCAGTGGTTACCATGCACTGCTCGGACGAACCGCATTTGCTAGATTCAATGCAGTACCACACTACGCATACCTCAAGCTCAAGATGCCAAGACCACGCGGGGTCATAACAGTGAAAGGAAATATGGACCACTCTCTCCGAACAGAAGAACATACTGCAGCCCTCACGGCGGAAGTACAATGCGGCCTCCTCCGACAAACCAATCCGGTGACAACAACTTCAAGCACCGTCAAGAGAGTCTAGAGCACCCATAGCAGGATCATCGAGCACGCCAAGAGCGCGACTAGCAGTCCGCCTCTCGCTTAAGCCCCATCAAAGCAGCATTCGTGCCGCGCGTACACAATTACGCACTCAAGATACCATGGGCGTAAGCGGAGGCGCAACAACGACTCAGTCAACAGTGCGGGATAACCGCCACATACATTCATAACCCGTCCTTCTTCTTTTTCAGGACATTGCTTTAGAGCAGCCTCTTCAGAAGAGCCGGATTACCGGACTTACATAGGAGAGAAAACCAAGGAGGCAACAGCTTCACAAGATGTAAGGAAACACCTGTGGAATCTATTTATGATCGTTATACATGTTTTATATATCCATACGCTGCCTGCCCTCGGATAGGACATGTTAAATAGTCCTATTTATCTCCGCTTAATGCATTCATTGTAAACATACGCTTAAACGTATTTTCATCAATGGGATATTATATATAGCGTCGACTCATTATTCTTATTTGAACATTTTTCTTACAAATGTTTCTTTGATATTGCATCCGTACACTTTGGTATGGTCTGCATGCGTGGGCTTCCTATGGTGCCCCGTTCTACGGCAAATAAAGTCCGAACACTTTGAACATTGCGGCACCCCGAACTTATAGCACTATATGCATCAGCTCCGAATCATGTCTTGGGTCTACAGTTGGGTTAGCCCAGCTCCTTGTTTCGGTACCTTACGTTCCGTTATATCGGCTAAGGTAGCACAGGGAGAACTACTGCGATTGTGTCCCGGTTCTTCCGGATGAGCACCTCAGTACAGAAAGCCGAAAACTGACCGGCATGATGAGGTGAGAGCTGGTCGCTGTTCGAGAGGTCTTAAAATCCTTAAAGATTTTTTTCCGCTTTAGGCGATGAGTCGGCCTTGTCCGATTTAGGCGTATATAGCGCCCCAACTTGGCCCTCCGAATTCTAGGGGCTTCGGAAATTTAAAATTATAGACTTCTATGGCTAAGTGAAAGTTATAAAGCCACATAGTCCGATTGCCTTGTTCACTGCGTCGGATACCTCCTTAAGGGACCAAACATTTGGATAAAGAGTATCCGGGTTTTTCCAGGAACACCCCGCTACTAGGTATGTGGGGGCGGAAGCCGACGACTGGCCTACTTTCAGAATTTGATAAACAGCCGCACATATGGTAATATTTTAAATCAAAACAGTGCTACATAGCACAGGCAACTCCGTCCTTAATTTACAACAGCGGCAGAGGTACATTTAGTCAAAGATCTTGTCTTTAGTAAATTCGTCGGCCACGAGACGAGTGCCCTTCATAACTCCATCATAGTACTTCTCGGGATGGCGATGCGCCTTGCCCTCCGGCGGCCCGTCCTTCACCAGCTTCTCCGCATCCAGCTTGCCCCAATGCACCTTCGCACGGGCAAAGGCCCGGCGGGCACCCTCAATGCAAACAGATCGCTTGATTACTTCAAGCCGCGGACAGGCATTTACCATCCGCGTGATCAGGCCGAAGTAGCTAGTGGGCAGGGGCTCACCAGGCCACATCCGGACTATGAAATCTTTCATAGCCACTTCAGCCGCCCTGTGGAGTTCGACCAACTGCTTCAGTTGGTCACTCAGAGGCGTTGGGTGTTCGGCCCCAGCATACTGGGACCAGAACAGCTTCTCCGTTGAGCTCCCCTCTTGGGCACGGTAAAACTCCGCGGCATCTAATACGCTGCGTGGTAGATCTGCGAATGCCCCTAGAGAGATCCGTATTCGAGTAAGTAAAAGAAACGCCTCCTCCACATGTTTGCTTTGCACAAAGAACTTCTTACCCGCCGCTATCTTTTTGGCCTCCTGGATCTCCTCAGGTGCCTTCTCGGCTTCGCCTTGGTGCCTTCAGATACTAACAAGGGCCTTCGCAAGCTCGGCCTCTTTCATCTTCAAATCATGCTCCACGGACTCGAACTTCTGGCCGAGGTCCTGGAGCTCTTGCTGTACCTCTCCCACTCTAGCACTTTGCTTCTCGCGCTCTTTGCATTCCAAGGCCGCCTTGTCTTCAGCCTCGGATAGCGCTTTCTTCAGGGACGCCACTTCGGCGGCGGACCCTGTCACACAGTCACGACGCTCCGTCGCCAGACTAAACAATTTTATCTACCTTTACATACATAAGAGCGGAGAATCACTCACCTTTGATATCTTCGAGCCGCCTCTTCGTGAGGTCGAGCACTCCCTGCGCCTGCTCCAGGTCCCGCTTTAGTTCGGCAACCTCGGCTGTGCGGGCAGCAGCGGCAAGCAGCAAGGCCTGCTTATTCACATAAACGCTTATTAGACTCCTGCGGATTATAATGGACCCTCCGTTTGGCTTTTCTTTCCGAACACCAAACAGAGTATCAGGGGCTACTAACTATCGGGTGGTAATTTCACACATTTTTATTACTTACCTCGAAGCCCGTCAGGAGGCTTGTGCAGGCTTCGGTTAGTCCGCTTTTGGCGGACAGAACCTTTTCAATCACCACATTCATAAGAGTACGGTGCTCGTCATCCATGGAAGCGCCTCGGCGCTTCCACCGGACTATCCGGCATCACCGGGCGCGACGGAAGTCCTCGGTACGGACGGCCCGCCCTCCCTAACGAGGGGCTGCCCGCCTGAATCCGGAACCGCCAAGGGTTCTGGAACAATGTTCGGTCGAGAGTCCGCCTTGCTGCGGCTCTCATCGACGCGATCCGCGGGGATCTTGAACCCCGCGTGTCCGACATCTGGAACTCCGCCTTGGGGCGTCTCCAGGGCCACCTCCCCCTGCTCGGGGAACCTTCGGGACAAAACCTCCGTGTCATCCGCAGGCTGAGGAGTGGTGGCCGTCGGGAGCGAGTTCATCTCTGAAGCGCTCAGAGACCCATCCGAAGACGACACCTCCGGATGAGCCCTGGCCGGACTGCATATATGTTCGGCGTCATTAAACAACTATGAAGTAAAATCACGATAGAGTGCGTACACTTACGATCGCGCTAGGGGCTTCCCCCTGGGCGGCCCCTCTTCCTCGCTATGAGCGGCCGTGGTGAGTAGTCCGGAAGGGACGTCTTTCCCTTCTTGGGCGTCCCAGCCTCCCCCTCCGGGGCGGCTTTCCTCTTTTTCTCCTCCCCAGCGCGGGCAGGTAGAGTTTCTTCTTGCTTCCCCCGCCTCCATGAAGGAATCTGTTTAAATCGTCATCGGACGACGTGGGTATGACGGCCTTGCGTCGAGGGCCTCTCCCGGCCCCCATGGCCCATCTCCTCAGGCCCCTCATCCTTTCCGGATGGGGAGGCTTCTTCTTCTTCTTCTTCTTCTTCTTCTTCTTCCTCCTCCTCCTCTTCGGGGGAGGAGTGCGCCTCGTCATCTTTCGATGAGGCTTCCGGCCCAACCTTACGCTGGAGACCCTTCCTGGTCCCCGGGGCCTTCTTTTCGGCCCTCTTCGCCGGTGCCTTGTAGGGCGCCAGGATCAGCATCTCTGTCAGGAGAGCATCACCGGATCTGGCAGCGGAGCCGGACAGTCAATCTGCTCCGCTATCTCCACATAGTCCTGATCAAATATACACAAATACTTAAGACTCACCAATGAATGTATTGGGAAAAACCGAATCCGGTGGTAGTCCCAAAACTCACCGGATGCGGGGGCCGTGCTGCATGAAGTCCGCGGTCCTCGGATGTGGGAGGAGGTACTTCGGAGGCCTTGCACAACGCCTTCCACGCGTCTTTCTGCTTCATGCCATAGAGCCTTTGAAGTGTCTGGTGTTCGGCCAGGACGAACTCCCACAGATTGAATGCCCGCCTTTGGCACGGCAGAATCCGGCGAACGAGCATGACCTGGATCACGTTGACAAGCTTGATGTTCTTGTCCTTCATGCTCTTGATGCAGAGTCCGGTCAGCTCTGTAGGTTCGCCCCAAGTCAGGCCCTTCTTTTCCCAGGAGGTGAGCCGCATGGGGGCTCCGGGTCGGAACTCGGGGGCCGCCGCCCAGTTGGCGCCGCGCGGCTCGGTGATGTAGAACCGCCCCGATTGCCACCCTTTTACGGTCTTCGCAAAGGAGCCGTCCAGCCAGGTGACGTTAGGCATCTTGCCCACCATGGCCCCTCCGCACTCCGCTTGTTGGCCGCTTACAATCTTCGGCTTCATGCAGAAGATTTGCAGCCACAGGCCGAAGTGAGGCCGGATGCGGAGGAAGGCCTCGCATACGATGATGAACGCCAAGATGTTGAGGACGAAATTCGGGGCTAGATCATGGAAATCTAGCCCGTAGTAAAACATGAGCCCGCGGACGAAGGGATGAATTGGAAATCTCAGTCCACGAACGAAGTGGGCGACAAACACGACCCTCTCGTGGGGTCCTAGGGTCGGTATGACCTGCCCGACATCTGGTAGCCGGTGCGCTATGTCTGCGGCCAAGTATCCGGCCGCCCGAAGATTTGCGATATGCTTCTCCTTGACGGTGGAAGCCACCCACTTGCCTCCTGCTTCGGACATGTTTAGCTGTGCGGAGAAGACTTGGGCTTGGGCGCTGGAGCTCGAGGGGGCAAGAGTGGGCAAAGGAGGAAGAAGGCGTGGGTAAAAATGGGGAAATCTTATCCCTTTATAGAGGCGACAAAAGCGGTGCGCCTCCCCACTTGTCTGTTGGGAATCGCTTGCTTCCCAAGCGCCACGATTGATGGTGTGGTGGGATTACCCGTACCCGTATTGATGAGAATCCCATGGTAAGGGGACATGATCTCTGCTTTGACAAGACGTGTCAAGGAAACCGCCTCGCAACATGCGCCGCGGCTGGTTTGGGAAAACGGTTCGAATAATGACCTGACCGTAATGACACGTCGCGTTGCCTAAAAAGTTGTCAGCGGATTGCATTTGTGAAATACCATTCTCTCTACGGTGGCATGTGAAGATCATTTTGTGGATCCGGACATGGTTCAAGTGTTCGATAATTACCTTGGAGTATTCGGAGAAGGAACCCGCCCTGCAACGCCGAAGACAAGACTGCACGCCAGACTTATCATCATTGAAGCCTGGTTCAGGGGCTACTGAGGGAGTCCTGGATTAGGGGGTATCCGGACAGCCGGACTGTATACAACGTCCGGACTATTGAAGCGTGAAGATACAAGACTCAAGACTTCGACCCGTGTCTGGATGGGACTTTCCTTGGCGTGGAAGGCAAGCTTAGCGATCCAAATATTATATTTCCTTCCTTGTAACCTACTCCATGTAAACCCTAGCCCTCTCCGGCGCCTATATAAGCCGGAGAGGTTGGTCCTTAGAAGGCCGATCACAATTACAATCATACCATCATAGGCTAGCTTCTAGGGTTTAGCCTCTACGATCTCGTGGTAGATCTACTCTTGTACTACTCATATCTTCAATATTAATCAAGCAGGAAGTAGGGTTTTACCTCCATCGAGAGGGCCCGAACCTAGGTAAACATTGTGTCCCTTGCTTCCTGTTACCATCAGCCTAAGACGCACAGATCGGGACCCCCTACCCGAGATCCGCCGGTTTTGACACCGACATATGTGTCGTACTCTTTAGGGAGTTCCGCCTCTGTCCATTCGGCGACGAAGTCGGCCAGTACTTGAGATTTAATGGCTCGGCGTGGTTTGTATGTTATGTCGAATGGAAGGAGCTCAATGGCCCACTTAGCAATTCGGCCTGTGGCCTCGCGATTGTTTATTATGTCATTTAGTGGTACTTCGGAAGCTACCGTGATGGATCACTCTTGGAAGTAGTGTCACAGCTTCCGGGATGCAATGAAGAGCGTGTATGCTATCTTTTGGTAATGGGGTTACCGGGATTTGCCTGGTGTGAGGACAGTGGACACGTAGTATATCGGCTTCTGAAGCGGGAATTTGTGTCCGTCCTCCTCTCGCTCGACAACGAGCACCGCGCTCACCACCTGGTGTGTTGTCGATATGTATAATAGCATGGGTTCGCCGACGTTTGGTGCGGCCAGGATTGGGTTGCTTGCTAAAAGAGCCTTTATTTCTTCCAGTCCAGCCGTTGTCGCGTCCGTCCACTCAAAGTGGTCGGTGTGTCGGAGAAGGCGATAGAGTGGCAGTGCTTTTTCTCCTAGTCTGGAGATAAAGTGGCTTAAAGCTGCCACACATCCGGCTAGGTTTTGGACCTGTTTAAGGTCTGTTGGCGTAGCCAATTGTGACAAAGCTCGGATTTTGGCTGGGTTCGCTGACCATCAATACGCTGAGGTCGTCATCTTCCGGGGGGTGTTGCTCTGGGGTATTTTTGTTGAGGATATCCTCACCACTCTTGGCCACTTGCCGGAGTATCCAACATGCTCTAAGGCTGCGGGTTGGTATTGTATTCGGCGTTGTGTGTATTTTGCATGACCTATCAAGCCATCCCTCTAGAACGGTTCCGCGCCTCGTAATGTGCTTAGATTTCTTTACTATTGGTTCTGTTGCGCTGCAAGGGTGCATCCTTTTTGCCCGGACCAAGGGTTGAGTGGAAACCGGTGGTTCCCAGAGGGCTACCTGAGTTTTCCAGGCGCTTTCCATTGCGCAGTACTTCTGTATGATGGTTGCCAAGTCAGCGAAGTGTAATACGAGACGGCGGTTGATGGCGTTGAGGATTCCTATGTCCGTGAAATTATTGCAGAATGCTGAGTTCGCATCTTCGTCGCGGCAATCTTTAATCTTGTCTTTGACAAGGAGGAATCTGGCCCAAAAGTGATGGACTGTGTCCTGAGACAGCTGTCGTATGTACATGAGATCGCGTATATCTGGGTGGGTGGGTGGCCTTAAATCCGAACCCTGGCCCAATTTAGGATCCGGAGCTTGAGCAATCTCCAAGCTTAATGGTTCGGGCTCCGGGATATCAAATGATTTTTCAGGTCTATCATCCCATTCTAGGTTCGGAGGATAGGGCGCATCGTTCCGCGGATAGGTATCCGGCTCTTCGAGCTCGGAAATCCGAACATAGTTCGTCCTCCATATGGAGGAAGAGTTGTTCTTTTGCTCCTCCATTATCGCTATTTGATGGGTGATCGACGGAGATTTGATTTCTCTCTGATCGGGTTTAAGCCCAATCCGACCGTAGTCTGCAGCGACCCCCAAGGCGGCGATACGATCTAGGAGTTCTTTTAAAGATGAAAACTCCGTTGAATCCATCCGTTTGGAGTATTCGAAGTCAACACAGAGGTGATTTTCGATGACCCGAGAAGTCATCGTCGGCTTGACGGCCGTACGGGCGGTCATGGTAAAACTGCCAGCCGGAGGGTTTGGCCTGAGGCCAGGGCTCCTCCGGAGGTGATACTGTCCTTGATAACAAGGCGAGCCATCAATCCTGTCTTTGACGTCACGGTGGAACTCTCAATGAAAGCACCAATGTCGGTGTCAAAACCGGCGGATCTCGGGTAGGGGCTCCCGAACTGTGCGTCTGAGGTCGATGGTAACAGGAGACAGGGGACACGATGTTTACCCAGGTTCGGACCCTCTCTATGGAGGTAATACCCTACTTCCTGCGTGATTGATCTTGATGAATATGAGTATTACAAGAGTTGATCTACCACGAGATCGTAATGGCTAAAACCCTAGAAGTCTAGCATGCATGATTATGATTGTCCCTATGGACTAAACCCTCCGATTTATATAGACACCCGAGGGGAGTACGGTTGTACAATGTCGGTTACAGGGAAAGGAATCTTCATATCCGGACGCCAAGCTTGCCTTCCACGCCAAGGAGAGTCCCATCCAGACACGGGTGAGAGTCTTCGGTCTTGTATCTTCACAGCCCATCAGTCCGGCCCACGTCCAACAGGCCGGACTTCCGAGGACCCCTTAATCCAGGACTCCCTCAGTGTACATCACGTGACATCCACTCAAGGACCCATGTCTTTGGATCCCTATTGTAACCTGATATGTGGAGGGTGGCAAAGAATTGCAACAGTAGTTCTTCATTCTAGTGCTCCTTGTCGACGACAAATGGGAACAGGCCAACTTCTCGAAAGCAGTCAAGAGCCTCTTCAAGGCATGGCAGCCCAGCAATGGCATCACAATCCAAACGCTTGTGGGGAAAGATCATGTTCTGGTTGTATGAAATGCTTGAGTAGTAGCTGCATTGCTGGTGGCTCTAGAACCTGTCAGAGGAGATCTTTGGCTTCTTGTATGGATTCTTGGCCGAGTCAAAGAATGTGTTGTGCTCTCTTAATCTGAGCACATTGAAGGAGCCTTGTGTGGTGATAGCACTTGGAAGCTTTGGCAGCCTGGGCTTTGGCTTCTGCGTTTGAGGCCTTTGCTCCACATGATAGTCATACTGGGAACCAGGAGCAACTGGAGGCGTCATAATGGGCCACTTGATGTTGATGAGCTCACCTTCACGATTGAAGGCCCTTGCCATTGTATGTGGAACAAGTGGAGCAGCAACAACATCCAAGGAGGATGGTTGAAGATCTTCTGTGGCATCAGGGGCTTCAGACTGAGGGGTGGCGTCATGAGAAGCATTGACTTCAGCCATGATAATGTCATTGGCTTCAGTAGTAATGGCAGCATCATCATCAGGTGTAGGGGCTTTGGAGGTTTCAATAGCTGGCGGGTCAGGCACAACCACATCTTCATTCACAACTGGTTCAATGGTAGGGGGAATAACTTCACGTTCTTCTTCTCTTTCATCGGCTGATGCAGCTAGAATATCTTCAGCCTCTTTGGCTTCAGACTCTGGAGTAGTGACTGAAGGGATGTCTTTAGGAAACACTTGACGTGCTATTGATATTGTGGTGTGCACATCTTCCTCAGGAATGCTCGACATCGAGACCGTGGCCCGAGGGCCTCTGCAAAGCCTTCGGAAAGATGGCGACGCCTCTAGTGAGGGAGTGGTCTTCTCCATGTCTTCAGGAGTATCTTGTGGGGTCTCAGTCACTTGAGTGGTGACTTGAGTTGGCGGAGTGCAAGGTATGATTTCATGGAGCGGAGAGTTGGGGTGATGCTCTTCCTAGAAATCATCTTGTGTGATTGGCGTCATGGAACCGCCAATGCTAATCTATTCACTGCTCGTGGGAGCAGGTGATGATACCGGTTGGGCATGATCTAAGGGAACTGAGGAAGGACTGCATAATCATCAACATTGTCTTCATGACCAATGTCTTCAGCTGCGGTGGTGTCAGCAGCTGGAATCTCTTCATACACATGAGCCTTTGTGGAAGCAGGCTCATGAACAACCAATCAACGCTCATGGCTGGAGGACGTAGGAAGGGCAACCGAAATGGGTTTAACAAGCGACGCTCATGAGGAGCATGTGAGGTGGTTTGTGCTTGGGCCCTTCTTGAAGCCATAGAGGACTTCTTCAACCTCTTTTGAGAAGGAGCAGCATCAGAAGCTTCTTGATGCTTTCGCTTCTTAGCTTCAGCTTCAGCCTACTTCATCTTCTTCTGCTCAGAAGCAGCTGAAGGGGCCTTTGGCTTCGAGCTAGTCATGCTGGCAAGGAAGACAATGCTCGGTCTTTCCTACCTTGGAGCTTCAGTTTCAACAGCAGCGGGCTTCTTCTTCTTGGCAGCCAGCTTGGGGTCAATGCCTAGACACCCAAGAGCCTTTCTCTTCATGGATTCATTGTGAGCATGTACACACTTCTCTGCATAGTACTTCATGCGCTCCCTGGAGCCTTTGGCTTCATTGCGACGCTAATGGAATTCCTCTTTGAGATCGGTCATCATCATCTTGAAGTTTTGAACATCAGTGACACTGAGCTTGGCCATGTGCTTCTTGAATAGAGCCTTCTCATGGTCTATTTTGTTCTTCATCTCAACAATCTTTTGAGCAATGGCAAGCTCTTTGGCTATGCAGCCCTGGAATGTGACGCTGATGTCAATTGGCAGCTGCAGATCAACAATGGTGAGAGTAGTATCTTCGAACCATTCATCGGTGAAGTTGTTGAGTATGTCGGCATCAAAGAGAGGCAAATCTTTGAAGATTTCAGCCTCCTGCTTGCTCTTGATCAGCATCTCCAGAGCATCATCAGCCAGATCTTCATCACTGGACAGATCTATGACATCCTCTTCATTGCGCATGATGCTAGCTGGAGTGAGGTCTTGCCCTGAAATTTTCTTGGGCTTCTTGGACTTCTTGGAGATGTGAGACAAGTCCTCAGACTGCACACTGGATTCAGGTGGTGCAGATTGCAATGGCTTCACACTTGAAGCTTTTGGGGCTACAGAAGATTTTGAAGCCTTAGTCTTTTTCTTTGGCTTCGGGGGCTCAGGAACTTAAGCATGTTCCTCTTCCTTAGCAGCTTCTTCAACAGTGGCCCTTTGAGAAGCGATATGTGTGAGATGCCCATCGAAGCTATTGAAGGGGCCAATTAGATTCTGTTCAACTTCTCGACTGCCATCTGGCCTTGGAGCAGCTGGACCCGGGTTGAAGTCAAGTCTGAGGTCCTTTTTATTTTGAGTTGCTGAAGCCTTAGCGAACTGAAGGTTGGCTTCAAACAGGTCATCCTCACGACACCATTGAAAACTAGGCAATTGGCAATTTCAGCAATTGGGCCTATGTCCATGCAAGGATAGAAGCCTTTGGCAATGGCTTCAGCCTTTGTCTTGGGGTGAAGCTTGATGTACACAATATCCGCCCAAGGAGGCCTTACAGCATTCTTGTCAGCATACTCTGGAGTCACAAAGTGATATAGGAACCATTGTTCTAGCCAGTATCTGCAAATCCATTGAACTCAAGACTTGCGCTCACCATAGGTCTCTTCTGGGTTAGTCTTGTACAACTTCTTGTACAACTTATATAGATCTGGTGGCAAGTCCATAGCAGTGTTACCACAGTGCTGTCTGCCACCCTTCTTTAAAGATTTTTCTCCTGCCATTGGCTTCAGACTGAATGGCTTCACAACTGTGTATGGCTTCCATCGACTGGTCAGAAAGGAGTTGGCTTCAGGTGATTCAATGTGATGCTGTAAGAACTCTGCAACTGAATGCAGACTATGAGTACCAAGGGATTCCCCCACGGACATGTACCTGCGAGGGAAGAGGAAGAGGTCATATGCATTCTCAGAAGATTTTGAAGATAAATCAGTTTGAAGACAATGACCTCACAACACGAAGACATTCACTTATAGATGTAAGTTGGTTCCAGATTTTTAAGAATCCAAAAATAAGCACAAGTGAGGAATCAAACTAGTTGTGAAGCATTCATAAGTGAAAGTACTTTGCAGAATATGAGATTTAGAATAGACAAGATCCAGATTTGGAAGTGTGAAAACAACTTTTGGAGGATGTGGATAGTTCAATAGATCTAATAAATGGTAAAAGGTGAGTTCTTATTTACCGCACGAAGAATTGCTACATGGGAAAGTTGGAGGTCGAGCAGTCCAATATCCTGTGCCCTAACTTGGCAGCGGAAGAAACTACGGTGGCGGCGGGAGGAAGATGTCCGTGGTCGGCGTGAAGATGACGTCGGAGAGGTCGCGACAGCGAAGCGCTTCATCTCCGGCGATGACGGATGCTAGGTGGTGTTAGGTTTGAGCGAGACGGCGAGGGGAGAAGGGATAATGACTATAGGGGGTGAAGTATTTATAAGGAAGTGGGGCGATGCAGTGTAATTACTCAGGTGCCCCTAGCGGTTCACATCTGAAGGACACGTGGAAAACATGCAACTAATTGAAAGTTGAACCACGACCCCACGCATGCTTGGTTTGTCAGTGGTCGTTCCAGCTTGTCTGATATTCAGGCAAAAAGGATAGAGATAATAAAAGCAGTTTTAAATATGTGTCTCTGTATCTTCAGCTGACAAGGACACAGTGAAGACATTCGACACATGACAATATAATGCATATGAAGAGACAGAGAGAATTTGAGAGATAAGCACGGAAAGGGTTAGGGTCCGATCACATTCACTTAGCGCAGAAAATGGCAACTTGAAGACATAGCTATAAGTGAATGTTGTAGAGGAAAGAACACACACACACACACACACACACACACACGCACATATATATATACATATATATATCAGTGAAGACCAAATCAAACATTGCGAAGATAAATCTTGAAGATAAACCAATGTTGAAGACAAAACAACTATGAAAATAATGCAACAAGACGCCAAATGATCGTCAAGAAAGGTTGGTGGTGGCGTTACCCACCGTATAGGAAATATTAGACCCAGACATGGCGCACAATTATCGTGGAGCTGCAAAGTCAAATTCCACATTAATGTATTCACACTCAGAGGGTAAGTCTTCATGAATTTAAGATATACATTACTTCGTGTGTTGCGCACCTAAGTCATAAATATGCATAAGAGTTAGGATGTGTGTCCATTCACCAGACATTCGGGGATTCTAAGATATTTAGCTCACACCGCAGCTTGCAAAACCTTTTCTCATCCAAGGGCTTCGTGAAGATATCTGCCAATTGCTCTTCAGTGTTGACGTGAATGATATCAAAGTCTTCCTTCAACACATGATCTCTGAGAAAGTGACGACGGATCTGAATGTTCTTTGTCTTCGAGTGTTGAACTAGATTGTGAGCAATCTTGATGGTGCTTTGATTGTCGCAGTAGAGGGGCACATGCTTCACATTGATGCCATAGTCCTTGAGGGTTTGCTTCATCCAGAGAAGCTGAGCGCAGCAAGATCCAGCAGCAATGTATTCAGATTCAGCAGTGGAGAGTGATACACAGTTCTGCTTCTTTGAAGACCAACAGACAAGAGATCGTCCAAGAAAGTGACTTGCGATCAACCTTGTCACCAGCATAATAAGCATCTGAGAATCCAACTAGATCAAACTCTGAGCCCTTTGGATACCACAATCCTAGCGTTGGGGTGTGAGCCAAATATCAAAGTATTCGCTTCACCGCGAGGTGATGCGATTCATTTGGTGCCGCTTGGAATCGGACACACATGCAAACACTAAGAATTATATATGGCCTAGATGCACATAAGTACAATAAAGAACTAATCATGGAGCGGTATACCTTTTGATCGAACTCTTTACCATTGTTGTCAGGGCCCAATTGGACTTTGGTTGGCATTGGCATCGTGTACCCTTTGCAGCCTTGCATCCAAACTTCTTCAGGGAATCTTTGAGGTATTTTTCTTGAGATATGAATATGCCATTTCTCTATTGACGGATTTGAAGACCAAGAAAGAATTTCAGCTCTCCCATCATGGACATCTGATATTGCTCTTGCATCATATGCCCAAACTCATCACTATATCTCTTATCTGTGCAGCCGAAGGTAATGTCATCCACATAGATTTGGCATACAAACAATTCTCCATCACATGTCTTCGTGAAGAGTGGGATCAAGAGAGCCAGGTTTGAAGCCTTTGCTCTTCAGGAAGTCTTTGAGTGTGTTATACCAAGTGATACGTCCATTTTGTATCATGTTTTCCTACTGTTATTTATACTGTTTTTATGCATAATAATGCCTTTTGGAGTAATTATAATGCCTTTTTCTCATAATATGCAAGGTTGACACAAAGGGGGAGAATACCGGCAGCTGGAATTCTGGACCTGAAAAAGCTACATCAGGCTACCTATTCTACACAACTCCAAATGAGCTGAAACTTCACAGAGATTATTTATGGAATATATAAGAATTATTGGAGAAAATAAGTACCAGAAGGGGCCCACCAGGTGGGCACAACCCACCTGGGCGCGCCAGGGAGCCCAAGCGCGCCCTGGTGGATTATGCCCTCCTCGGCCGACCTCCGGTGCCCTCTTCTGGTATATAAGTCATTTTGACCTAGAAAAAAAGGAGAGGACTTTCGGGATGAAGCGCCACCATCTCGAGGAGGAACTTGGGCAGGAGTACTTTTGCCCTCCGACGGAGCGATTCTGCCTGGGGAACTTCCCTCCTGAAGGGGGAAATCATCGTCATCATCATCGCCAACAACTCTCCCATCTTGGGGAGGGCAATCTCCATCAACATCTTCAACATCACCATCTCCTCTCAAACCCTAGTTCGTCTCTTGTGTTCAATCTTTGTACCAGAACTATAGATTGGTGCTTGTGGGTAACTAGTAGTGTTGATTTCATCTTGTAGCTGATTACAATATGGTTTATTCGGTGGCAGATTATATGTTCAGATCCATTATGCTATTTAATAACCCTCTGATCTTGAGCATGATTATCATTTGTGAGTAGTTACTTTTGTTCTTGAGGTCACAGGAGAAATCTTGTTGCAAGTAATCATGTGAACTTGATATGTGTTCGATATTTTGATGGTATGTATATTGTGATTCCCTTAGTGATGTCATGTGAACGTCGACTACATGACACTTCACCATATTTGTGCCTAAGGGAATGCATTGTGGAGTAGTTATTAGATGATGGGTTGCGAGAGTGACAGAAGCTTAAACCCTACTTTATGCGCTATTCCGTAAGGGACTGATTTGGATCCAAAAGTTTAATGCTATTGTTAGATTTATTCTTAATACTTTTCTCATAGTTGCGGATGCTTGCGAGGGGGTTAATCATAAGTAGGAGATTTGTTAAAGTAAGAACAGCACCTAACCACCGGTCCACCCACATATCAAATTATCAAAGTTGCGAACACAAATCAGACCAACATGATGAAAGTGACTAGATGAAATCGTGTACCCTCAAGAACGCTTTGCTTATCGTAAGAGACCATTTTGGCCTGTCCTTTTCCTCAAAAGGATTGGGCTACCTTGCTGCACTTTTGTTACCATTACCGTTACTTGCTCATTACAAATTATCTTGCTATCAAACTACTCGTTACTTATAATTTTAGTGCTTGCAGAGAATACCTTGTTGAAAACTACTTGTCATTTTATTCTGCTCCTCGTTGGGTTCGACACTCTTACTTATCGAAAGGACTACGATTGATCCCCTATACTTGTGGGTCATCACCAAGCGTGAGGTGCTTGTTTGAGGCCATACAATGCCTTGTTGTGTATGTAGACCATATCAGGATGCTTTGGATCTTCAAAACCAGGTGGTTGAGCTACATACACTTCTTCTTCAATTTTTCCATTGAGGAAGGCACTCTTCACATCCATTTGATACAGAAGGATGTTGTTGTGGTTAGCATAGGTTAGCAGTATGCGGATGGCTTCAAGCCTAGCCACGGGAGCAAAGGTTTCATCGAAGTCAATTCCTTCCACTTGTGTGTAACCTTGGGCAATGAGACGAGCTTTGTTTCTGACAACTTGACCATGTTCATCTTGCTTGTTGCGATAGATCCATTTGGTGCCAATAATATTGTGCTTGCGAGGATCGGGACGTTTGACTAGCTCCCAGACATTTTTCAGATCAAATTGTTGAAGCTCTTCTTGCATAGCTTGAATCCATTCAGGTTCCATGAAGGCTTCATCAACTTTCTTTGGTTCGGATATAGAGACAAATGCAAAGTGTCCACAGAAGTTTGCTAGCTGTGTTGCTCTTAATCTGAACTTCATTGGCAACCTGAGGATGAATAAGGCGAAGACTTTGCTCTTGCTAATTGCTATCTTCATCGTCAACATTATCTTCAGGCTGAGCATTGTCTTCACGCGTAGTAGGTGTCGGAACGACAATTTCCTCTTCTACATGTTCCTCGGTGGGTATGATTTGTCTAGTACCCATAAGCTTGATACATTCACTAGGGGAAGCTTCATCTAGCACATTTGGTAGGTGCTCTCTTTGCGAGCCGTTAGTCTCATCAAACCGCACATCTATAGTTTCAACCACTTTATTGTGAAAGAGGTTGAAGACACTGTAGTTGTGTGAATCCTTTCCGTAACCAAGCATAAAACCTTCATGTGCTTTCGGTGCAAATTTGGAAGTGTGATGTGGATCCTTGATCCAACACCTAGCACTGAAGACTTTGAAATAACTTATGTTTGACTTCTTACCAGTCAGGAGTTCATATGATGTTTTCTTGAAGAACTTATGAAGATAAACTATGTTGATGATGTGGCATGCAGTATCAATGGCTTCAGGCTAGAACTTTCTTGGAGTCTTGTACTCATCAAGCATTGTACGAGCCATCTCAATGAGGGTCCTGTTCTTGCGCTCCACGACACCATTCTACTGAGGTGTATGGAGTAGAGAGCTCATGAGTGATTCCCAATGTATCAAGATAGTGTCGAGGCCAGTGTTCTTGAATTATGTGCCATTGTCACTCCTGATGTGCTTGATCTTGATTCCATAGTTGGTCATGGAATGATTGGCAAATCGTCTGAAGACATCCTGCACTTCAGTCTTATATAGAATTATGTGCACCCAGGTGTATCTCGAATGATCATCAACAATAACAAAGCCATAAAGATGTGCGGTGGTAGTAAGGGTAGAGTAGTGAGTAGGGCCAAATAAGTCCATATGTAGCAGCTCGAAGGGGCGTGATTTAGTCATGATTGTCTTTGAGGCATGCTTGGCCCTAGTCATCTTCCCGGCTTCACAAGCACCACATAGATGATCGTTCTTGAAGTTGACACCCTCAATGCCAATGATATGCTTCTTCTTCACGAGAGTGTGCAAGTTCCTCATGCCAACATGTCCTAGCCTTTGATGTCAAAGCCAACATTCTGAAGCTTTTGCTAGAAGACGTATGGCAAGGTGTGGTCCTGCAGAGAAATCTACCATATACAGATCACCTCTTGGATAACCTTCGAAGACTAGAGATTTGTCAGATTCCATGAGCACAAGGCAACGATATTTTCCAAATATCACAATCATGTTTAGATCACAAAGCATTGAGACAGACATTAAGTTGTATCCAAGGGATTAAACAAGCATCACTTTATCCATGTGTTGATCTTTTGAGATAGCAACTCTACCTAGGCCCAATACCTTGCTTTTACCAGTGTCAGCGAACGTGATGTGGCTTTTAGTTGATGGACATAGGGTTGAATCCATGAGAAAACTTCGATCACAAGTCATGTGGTTAGTGCATCCACTGTCCATTATCCACTCAGTAGCTTTCGGTGTCGTACCACCAAGAGTATTGTGAAGCACAAACATATAACAAACAAGCATACTATCAAAGTTAAGATTCTTGGATGCTAAGATAGGATGCTTGTCAAGAAACCCTGGGATGAAATACATGGTAAGACCATTTTGACAATTTATCTTGCGTCCCACAAGATGTTTCAGGTCCCCGGCATTGTCTTCAGAAGTCTGTGATTTCCGGATGGAGACCTTTCCCTGCAAGAGAAGTTAATTCTTCTTAACCACCCACATCTTAAGGGGTGGCTTAGAAGCCATCAGTCTAAGTGCAACATCTGAGAACTTTAGCTTTGGAGCCCTAGCAAATAGTTTTGCGGGAGGTGAATAGTACTCAAAAGAATATGCAAAAAAGTTCTTAATCTTTGAACATAGCGGTTAGATGAAACACGCTCATATTCATGAGTCTGATGACAATTTCCCTGCAAAACATTGGCGTTAGGGTGACATTGTGAGGTCCTCTATCTGTATGAAGCCTTTGGGCCATGTGAAGCCTTTGGTCTGGGGTTTGTCTTCTTCCCTGGTGGTGTCATGATGACATTCATAGGAAGTTTTGCAAGACAACTTTTAGGAACCCAGATCTTCTTCAAAGGTGTCCCATTCCTGCAGTTAGTACCAATAAACCTGGCAAATACTTCACCATTCTGATTCTTAAACAGCTTATAATTGGCGTCAAAGGACTCATCAATGATAATAGGGTTAGCACAAGTGAAGCCAGATAAGGTGGATGGATCCATTGAAGGGCCCTTGATACGTCTCCAATGTATCTATAGTTTTTCATTGCTCCATGCTATTATATATTCTGTTTTGGATGTTTAATGGGCTTTATTATGCACTTTTATATTATTTTTGGGACTAACCTACTAACCCAAGGCCCAGTGAAAATTGCTGTTTTTATTGCCTATTTCAGTGTTTCGCAGAAAAGGAATATCAAACGGAGTCCAAACGGAATGAAACCTTCGGGAGCGTGATTTTTGGAACAAACTTGATCCAGAGGACTTGGAGTGGACATCAAGAAATCAACGAGGAGGCCACGAGGCAGGGAGACGCGCCTGCCCCCCTCGGCGCGCCCCCCACCCTCGTGGGCCCCTCGTAGCTCCACCGACCTACTTCTTCCTCCTATATATACCCATATACCCATAAACCATCGAGGAGCACCATGAAACCCTATTTCCACCACCGCAACCTTATGTACCCGTGAGATCCCATCTTGGGGCCTTTTCCGATGCTCCGTAGGAGGGGGAATCGATCACGGAGGGCTTCTACATCAACACCATAGCCTCTCCGATGATGTGTGAGTAGTTTACCACAGACCTTCGGGTCCATAGTTATTAGCTAGATGGCTTTTTCTCTCTCTTTGGATCTCAATACAAAGTTGTCCTCGATCTTCTTGGAGATCTGTGTGTTTGTCGAGATCCGATGAATTGTGGGTTTATGGTCAAGATTATCTATGAACAATATTTGAATCTTCTCTGAATTCTTTTATGTATGATTGGTTATCTTTGCAAGTCTCTTCGAATTATCAGTTTGGTTTGGCCTACTAGATTGATCTTTCTTGCAATGGGAGAAGTGTTTAGCTTTGGGTTCAATCTTGTGGTGCTCGATCCCGGATGTTAGGGAAGCGACCTGAATTGTATTGTTGCCATCGAGGATAAAAAGATAGGGTTTATATCATATTGCTTGAGTTTATCCCTCTACATCATGTCATCTTGCCTATTGCGTTACTCTATTCTTATGAACTTAATACTCTAGATGCATGCTGGATAGCGGTCGATGTGTGGAGTAATAGTAGTAGATGCAGGCAGGAGTCGGTCTACTTGTTATGGACGTGATGCCTATATACATGATCATGCCTAGATATTCTCATAATTATGCACTTTTCTATCAATTGCTCGACAAGAATTTGTTCACCCACCGTAATACTTATGCTATCTTGAGAGAAGCCACTAGTGAAACCTATGGCCCTCGGGTCTATTTTCCATCATATTAATCTCCCGTCAACTAGCTATTTCTGTCGCTGTTTATTTTGCAATCTTTACTTTTAATATTTATCATAAAAATACCAAAAATATTATCTTATCATCTCTATCAGATCTCACTTTTGCAAGTGGCTGTGAAGGGATTGACAATCCCTTTATCGCGTTGGTTGCAAGGTTCTTATTTGTTTGTGTAGGTACGAGGGACTTGCATGTGGCCTCCTACAGGATTGATACCTTGGTTCTCAAAAACTGAGGGAAATACTTACGCTACTTTGCTGCATCACCCTTTCCTCTTCAAGGAAAAACCAACGCATGCTCAAGAGGTAGCAGCCCTTTGCAGCAACCCATGTGGTTTTGGGGTACCACTCAGGATTCTAGAATGAACCATCAACATTCATTATCCTCTCGAACCCAACACTCTCTTTCCTAGGGTTTTGGTTCAAAATATGTTTCTTGAGGACATCACATAGTGTCTGATGTCCTTTGAGGCTTTTGTACATGCCTGTTCAAGCAGTGTCTTCAACCTGGCATTCCCATCAGCAATAGTAGTAGTATCCTCAGAAGAGGGGTTAGTTACCACATCAGCAGTTGAAGATATCGCTACGTCAGAGGTAGTAGAGCATTCGGCAATAGAGACAACATTGTCACGCTCAAGGAATTTTAAACATGGTGGCCCAAAATCTTCCTGGGCGAGTAGTGAATCATTCTCTTTTTGAAGATCTTCATGAGACGCTCTTAGGTTCTCTAGATCTTGCTTACTTTGAATATAATCGTAGCAAAGCTTCTCATGAGTGGCTGAGAGGGTTTCATGACGACTTTCAAGTTCTCCGTACTTAACACGAAGATATTTTATGTCTTCGGCTAAGGACTGAGTTCGATTCATTTCCTCCTCCAACAAGTCATCACTTTTGTCTAGCAATTTTTGGATGTGTTTCATAGAAGTTTGTTGTTCAGTTGCAATTTTAGCAAGTGTCTTATAGCTAGGTTTGGATTCACATTCAAAATCATCTTCACTAGAGGTTTGAAAGTAAGCATCGCGTGAGTTTACCTTGGCACCTCGTGCCATGAAGCAGTAGGTCGGAGCAGAGTCGTCCTCATCATCGGCTTCAGCGTCGGCGGCGTGACCATTGTCTTCAGTGTTGAAGATGGACTTGCCACGCCTAAATCAGACTCCTCCTCAGAGTCCACCTCTGCCTCCTTAGATGCAAACTCCTCCTATGAACCATCTCCTTGCCAATGAGTGCACGAGACTTGCCAGATGAGCTCTTCTTGTATGATGAAGGTTTTGATGAAGACTTCGAGGAAGACTTTGAGGATTTCTTCTTCTTCCTGTCATCAGAATCATATTGCTTGCTCTTCTTCTTTTTCTTAGCTTCCTTGTCCCATTGAGGACATTCAGATGTGTAGTGGCCTGGCTACTTGCATTAGTGGCATGTTCTCTTCTTGTAGTCATGGGAGGAAGCCTCGTCATTTCTTGAGCTGGATCTTGAAGACTTTCCGAAGCGATTCTTCTTGGAGAAATTTTGGAATTTTCTCACAAGCATAGTTAGCTCTTTGCCAATATCTTCGGGATCACCAGAACTGCAGTCATATTCTTCTTCAGATGAGGAAACAGCTTTTGCATTCAAAGCACGTGATTGGCCATAGTTGGGGCCATAGATATCTCTCTTCTCAGATAGCTAGAACTCATGTGTGTTGAGCCTCTCAAGTAAGTCAGACAGATCGAGATCTCTGAAGTCAGGGCGTACTTGAATCATCAGGGCTAAAGTGTCAAATGAGTTGTCAAGAGATCTCAGTAGCTTCTTCACAATTTCATGCTTGGTGATCTCAGTGGTGCCGAGTGTGCGAAGCTCATTGGTGATATCAGTGAGGTGATCGAATGTGAGCTGGACATTCTCATTGTCATTTCTCTTGAAGCGCTTGAAGAGATTGTGAAGTACATCAATCCTTGAGTCTCTCTGAGTTGAGACGCCTTCGTTGACCTTGGACAGCCAGTCCTAGACTAGCTTCGCAGCTTTCAGAGCACTCACACGACCATACTGTCCTTTGGTCAGATGACCATAGATGATGTTCTTGGTGGTTGAATTTAGTTGCGCGAACCTCTTGACATCAGCAGCAGTGACACCTTCACCGATCTTGGAACGCCTGTCTTGATGACATACCAGAGGTCGATGTCAATGGCTTCAAGATGCATGCGCATCTTATTCTTCCAGTAGGGGTAATCAGTGCCATCGAAGACGGGGCACGCAACGGAGACCTTGATTATCCCTGCAGTCGACATAGCTAAAAATCTAGGTGGTTAACCCGAATCACACAGAACAAGGGAGCACCTTGCTCTAATACCAATTGAAAGTGCTACTTATCGACTAGAGGGGGGTGAATATGCGATTTTTATGGAAGTCTTCAAAACACGAGGTCTTTGAAGACAAACAATCAAGTTGAACCTATATGATATGCAGCGGAAGATAAACTACTCTAGACAGACCATAGTGTCTAATGGCAGCTAGGTAGAACAAATCGGAATGGAAGACAGTATGAAGCCAAACAGGTAATAGTATTCACACAATGAAGTCAAACAAATCAGACAAGCAAGCAATGACTTCATGAAGACAAACTGAAATGCAAAGGAGTTGGGGAATATGGAACCATTAGCTTGGTGAAGACAAGGATTTGGTAGACCAGTTCCAGTTGTTGTGACAACTTTATGTCTGGTTAGGGAGGCTGAGATTGAACTCGGAAGACCACGTCTTCACCTTATTCCCCTTGAGCTAAGGACACCCAGTCCTCGCCCAATCACTCTGGTAAGTCTTCAAGGTAGACTTCCAAACCTTCACAGACTCCGTTCACCGGTGATCCACAATGACTCTTGGAAGTTTTCAAGTCACTCAGACAGAAAGACTTCAGTGATGCGTAACACTCTTTGGCTCTGGGTGTTTTGGGCTTTGTCCTCACAAGGATCTCTCTCTCTCTCTCTCAAGGGCTTCGGAGGTGGGTTGCTCTCAAACGACAAAAGCCGTGCACCAACTCTGAGCAGCCACCAATTTATGGTGTATGTGGGCTATTTATAGCCAGGAGGCAACCCGACATGATATGTCCGAAATGACCCTGGGTCACTAAGGAACTGACACGTGTCCAACGGTCGGATTTCAAACACACGTGGCAGCTTGGCTTGGGCTACAAGCAAAGCTGACTCATCCACCTCTGGATAACATTTACTCTCATTGTCTTCGCTCGAAGACATAGGATTTTGGGTTGAGCATCACGTCAGTCTTCTGACTTTGTTCACTTGGACCCCACTTAACAGTTCGGTGGTTCCTATGACTCAATAAAGAAGAAAAGGAAACTATGAAAGAAACTATGTCTTCACACTCCATACTCTTCAAGTGAATGTCTTCACATGTCATTATCTTCGAGGTGAGTGTCTTCACGAACCACCATTGTCTTCAATGTCTTCATACATTTTTAGGGGTCCTCTCTGGTAGGTAAACCGAATCAATGAGGGACTACTACCTATGTTAACCTGCAATTCTCACAAACACATTAGTCCCTCAACCACGTTTGTCGTCAATACTCCAAAACCAACTAGGGGTGGCACTAGATGCACTTACACTCCTCAATCTCTAAAGGAAATTAGGCATGTGAACATGACTGCAGATTTCCAGAAACTAGCAAAGTTTGCTAGTGGTTCTGATGCAGCAAAAGGCATTGTTGATAAGCACATGCGTGTGGTGTGGACAGAGATTGTGCAACTGAACAAGTCTAGAAGGGGAAAACGGGCTGCAAGAGAGGGAGGTCCGTCCACTAGTGATAAGAACCAAGATCCTCCCATGTCGCCTACATCTACAGGGCCTACTACAGCACCCGCCCCTACTAGTCGTGCTCCACCGCCTACTCCCATGGGCCGTGGTGGACCACCTCCTCCCATGGGCCGTGGTGGTTTTCGTGGAGCACCTCCTCCAATGGGCCGTGGTGGTTGTGGTCCATCACCTAGTCCCAAGGGCCATGGTAGTCGTGGTCCACCATGTCCTCCCATGGGTCATGCTGATCATGGTCCAGCGCCTCCTCCCATGGGTGGTGTTGAACCGCCTCCTCCCATGGGTCATGCTGGGCCACGTGTGAGTAATGCTTCAGCACCTCTTCCTAAGGGTAACACAACAGAAGGCCATCCTAACTACACTGAGCAGATGTTTCCTACGAGCAACGACAATGATGATGCAACTCCTAGGGATCCGCCAAAGTCAACTACAAAAGGTAGGGCAAGGAGTAGACGCTATCATTCAGCTCTTGAGCTACACCCGAAAAAGAAAAACAAGTGCATCTACTGCAACTCAGATAAGCACAATGTCGTTGGCTGCTCTACGAAGTTGGCATGACAACTTGGTGAGACAGAAGTAATAGAGAAATGGGGTAACCATCAAAAAAAGTTCTTGGTTGCATGGTTAGGGCATGGATGGAGCTATGAAGATCCAGCAGCAGAAAACTGCTTTGGAAACTTCTTCTTTGTGTTATTTAAGCTTACAATTGGCACCCATTTGTATTCATGTTAAAAAGTGGCAGACTATCACTTGGATATGTGTGAGACTACCTATTTATGCCTCTGTTGGAAAATTTGCACATTTATGTGTGTTGCCTAGTAAAAGAATGTTACTATGTTTTGTTGTCCTTTGGTGATTGATTTTCTGATGGTTTACCAGAAGCAAAGGAATAGTGCAAGTTAATTAGTACCAGTGTTCAAGTGTTTGCCCTATATGTGCAACTGTAACATCTCCAAGTACAATGCCATGTAAAAAAGAAAAGATAAGGGACTAACATTGTACCACTCTTATGATCAAAAGAGATAAAGTACTCAAGAAAATAATGTACAACTAAAAGGACCACGATGTCACCTAGCGGGGGGTTAATAGGTGTTTTAAAAACTTTTCCAGATTTGGCTATATCCTAATGCGGAAATAAACTTAAGCAGATACTTTTAAAGCACAAATCCTAAATATACTAGGCTCACTAAGTGCACCAACAACTTAGGATAAACAAGATGAGAACAATGAGGATATGAGTAAGCACAAGTAACTGACACAAACTTACTCAATGTATATCATGAGATATGGAAATGAATAATACACACAACCACAAGCTAGCAATTCACACTGAGTACAAGATAGAACAATAGTAGGAAGTATGAATTGTGGACTATAAAGTGTTGGCCTAAATAATCTCTACGATATGGTAACCAACACAATATAATAAGGACAACGAGGATACTACCAAGCACAAGTAAGTTCCACAAACTTACTTGAGCAATATCACAATATATGAGAGTGAATGACACAAGTTAGCAATTCACACTAATCACAAGATATATCAATGGTAGCAAGTATGAGTTGCGAATATAAAGTGTAGGCCAAAATAATCTCTATGATAGAATAGCCAACACAATACAATGAGAACAACAAGATATAGTGAATGCAAGGTCAAGAGACTAAAGAAAACCACAAGTAAGGAGTTAGGATTAGGGATAACCAAAGTCACAGAGACGAGGATGTATTCCGATGTTCACTTCCTTGGAGGGAAGCTAGTCACCATTGGGGGGATGAGTGTTACCACGAAGGATCACCCTATTCTCCTTGAGATATCACCACGAAGGCGATTCCCAACCACTAGTGGTAGACCTTGAGGCGGCCTCCAAACCTTCACAAACTTTCCGGGGGAAAATCACAAGTTGATTCCTCACCGGAGCACACCTACCGCCTAGGAGTCTTTAACCTCGAAGAGTAACAAGATCAAGGGGGAAATGCTCAAGACTTGCTCAAATCATGAATTGCTTGGGTCACAAGAGGGAGAGGGAGAGAATCTATCTTTTGATTGGAACAACTCTCAAGAACACTCACTAATCTCTCCGGGATCTAAGATTTCGTGTAGGAGAAGTGAGAGGGAGCCACTTCTGTTCTTGGGGCGATTTTGGATGGAGTGGTCAGTCCTCTCCCGGAGTGGGAGAGGGATATTTATACCCCCAAGAAAATAGAGCCGTTTCCTGCCGTTGTTGACCTGCCCGGATGATCTGGACGCACACCCGGATGATCCGGGAAATGTCTGGATGTCTCGGAAGGTTAATATACAATGTGGTGAAGTGGAAACCCGGATGTCCGGGGACGTAGCCGGATGATCCGGGCAATGCCCGAATGATCCGGTTGGGTAGCCGGATGATCCGGCTAGCGGAATAAGTTTCTGTGATGATTTTGTCGAGAAACCCGGATGATCCAGGCTGGAACCCGGATGATCCGGCCAACAAAAAACAGCAGGAGACCAGAAACTAAAAGATGCATAACTTTTACATCCAAACTCCGATTTTGATGATTTGGGCTCGTTTTGAAGCTATGGAAAAAAATCAGGTCCTAAAATAGAGAACCACCCAAGATCGACCAAAATGTAGCATGGCAAATATGCAAAGGTTTTATCATATATTTGGGTAACCTGTTTGGCTTGGGATTTTCTTTGGTATATAGGATAGGAGTGGAATTGTGTATAGAAGAAGTTGACTTGAGCAAATCCACCACCAACCCCTTTGATCCCCTCTTAATAGTGTGGGATCCCTATAACTCAAGAATCATAAAAGAGCTACACTACATAGCTATCGAGAATCCATTCTTGAGTGTATATGTTTCTTCGATGGTCATCACTCCACAACACTAACGTCAAAGGAACTAATACCTGTGACTCGAGCCTATCACTTGAGCTTGATGTTGATGTTTCTTCTTGGCTCAAGTTGAAGGCAAGACATTGGTGAAGTCTTCAAGTAGCTCCCCCATACACAATGTGGGAAGCTTTGCTTTGTATTCATCTTCACGTGTCCATCATGTGATCATCCACAAGCTTCAAGCATGTAATCCTTCGGGATGGTTATCTTGAACTTGCCCTTGTCAACCATGATCATCAACACTTGATGTCATCCTCTCATGGATACTTGAAATGTCTCTCTCGATGAGAGCCCATGAGAATAACCTAACCCTCAAAAACATAGACAACACATAGTATGGGTTAGTACACAAAGTGCAATTGACAATTGCTTATCATACCTCAAGATCCTATGTGGTGCATCGTTTGCGCTCGTGTGTTGACCATTTAGTGTTCGATCTTTGATCTTCCTCTTGGTCAACCGATATCTCTACTCCGTTTTTAATCTTGACTTATTGAAGGGTATATTGAATACTTGATCAATCATGACTCAACACATGAGTCCATTATGATCATATCTTTGAGCCACTCCTAGAATTCATCATTCAAATCATCCTTTTAGGATCTTGATCCATTGTGGCTCAAACCGTAGCTCTAAGCAGGTAATCCTTCGGATACTCCAATGAAATCCATTTTGATCATCTCGATGTAATTGTGTCTTCAAAGGAATTGTCTTCCAATATTCTTCAATCATTTTCCAATGGGACTAAACTTAAAATGTATATCTCAATGTAAACATTAGTCCATAAGGATTGTCATTTAATAACCAAAACCACACATGGGGACTTACATGTACTTTCAATCTCCCCCATTTTGGTAATTGATGACAATCTCAACAAGAGGGTTTGTATAATGAATTATAAACAAGCATGCAATTTATCCGAGGATAAATTGTATACTTGGGATGGTTGTACTATAATCAAGACACTACACAAGCATTTGATGATAGTACACCCATAGTATATAGAGCAAACACCCCCACAATATATGCATGTGTGAATGAACTTTGAGTGTCATTGCGTATATTGGTTGACATTAACTAGGAGAAGATTTCTCTATATACAATACTCATCCATGCAACAAGAATATATAACAAGGGTAGATATGCATGAGTGACAACAAGCACTACAAAAATACATATCTTAAACCCTCTAAACTTCTCCCCGATTGGCAACAAATGCCAAAATGGACCAATATAGTATGAGTTCCTCCTTAATGTGTGCATATCGCAAAAAAATGTGAGTGAAATCAAATGCACATATTCAATGATGAAAAAATTGAGGAGCTCAACCCATATATAGGATCTATAGAATGTAACAAGATAGTATGATATGAAAATAAGATTAGACTTGGGAGGAAAACATTCAAAAAATCCAAAGAACATATTCTCGACAAGATAAAATAGGAATAGCCAATGTGACCATGATGTCAAGTATGGGTCCAAAATACATTCAAAACACATGAGTGCACAAGATTATCTGCAAAACATACAAGAACTCATGCCACAACCTCTTACTGAAGCCACCTTAAGAATAAAAGGAAACAAACAAAGTGGCCGACAAGGAATAAATGATATCAAGGAAAGATATGAGCTTTCTCATGTATAAAATTTCTAAGTGGCCAATAATAATCATGATATGTATCCACAAAGAAACTTGTATACACAAAATAGACGCAATTGATAAGAACATGATATCCACAAGTGAATCCATAATTATACAACTATGATCCTAGCATGAGAGCAAGGCACATGGCACAAAGCACATGGCACAAATTGATCTCATTTGCGTAACACAAAGTGAAGCAAGCAATCCAAAGACCCGACAAGCCAAAAGGATAAAAGAATATTATGATTTGGGCAAAGGAGTGTTCTAAGGAAAATAGAGAAGCTCCCCATGATTTGTGCACTATTTAGTATTTTTGTATTTGGATACAAGTGCAAAAAATAGGATCATCTCTCCCCCAAAATCAAAAGGAACACAAAACAATTGCAAGCAAGCATAGATAAGAAAAGAAGCCTAGCATTTTCAGCAAACATATGGTTGAGCAACATGTAGATGAGGCAACCTAAGAATAGGCACAACTAAAATGATGTGTGTGAGTCACGTCAAAGCACTTGAGAAGACTAATATGAGGATGAGAATCAAGCATCAACATAGTCTTGAGTAACTGAGATACAAGGCGCAAGACATGTTCTTCCCACACACATGAAGTAAATGGGTTCACAAGCTCACTAATAGCTAATTAATAAATCAAAGCTTGCGACAACCCATGGTGAAGATAAGAAATAATAGGCTTGTCAAGACAAACACAAGGACAACAATCTTCACAAAACATGAGTGCACTAAGACACAAAAAGGTAAGACACACACTCATACAACAAATATTTCCACGCCACCAAAGATACAAAATGAGAATGAAACGATGGACACGAAAGAATAGGGATATCAACTATAGATGTAACTTCTCTCACGTGTATAAGATTCTAGATAGATGGCAATCATGATGATACATATGCAAAAAGAAGGATGTACACATGAAATAGTTACAAAAGGAAAGAATACAATATCCAAACGGGAGTCATAAAATATACCAATGAGATATTTGCTTGAAAGCATAGCACATGGCTTAATATAATCTTATTATATATTAATGAACTCCAATCACACAACCATCAATGACATCACAACTAGGAACAAGAGATCATTGTTGGGATGCTTTGAGAAAGGAAACAAGTATCACAAGAACGAGTCAAGGAATCCATGCCATGATGCAACCTACACAAGGTTGACTCTATTTCTATATATATGCATGAATTAAATACTTGTTACCGACATAGCATTGGAATGAACTCAAAGATCAATAACACATCCAAGCTTGGCTCCTAGTTTCTCATGGTGGTATGCTACCTCTTGAGCATGTGTTGGTTTTCCCTTGAAGAGGAAAGGGTGATGCAGCAAAGTAGCGTAAGTATTTCCCTCGGTTTTGAGAACCAAGGTATCAATCCAGTAGGAGACAACACACAAGTCACCTAGTACCTGCACAAACAATCAAGAACCTTGCAACCAACGTGATAAAGGGGTTGTCAATCCCTTCACGGTCACTCGCAAAAGTGAGATCTAATAAAGATAGTAAAGTAAATATTTTAGGTATTTTCGTTGTATAGATTGGAAAGTAAAGATTGCAAAATAGTAAACAAGATGCGATGTAAATACAAGAGATGCAAATATAATAAGAAAGAGACCCGGGGGCCATAGGTTTCACTAGTGGCTTCTCTCAAGATAGCATGTATTACGGTGGGTGAACAAATTATTGTCGAGCAATTGATAGAAAAGTGCATGGTTATGAAGATATCTAAGGCAATGATCATGAATATAGGCATCACGTCCGTGTCAAGTAGATCGAAATGATTCTGCATCTATTACTATTACTCCACACATCAACCGCTATCCAGCATGCATCTAGAGTATTAAGTTCATAAGAATAGAGTAATGCATTAAGCAAGATGACATGATGTAGAGGGATAAACTCAAGCAATATGATATAAACCCCACCTTTTTATCCTCGATCGCAACAATACAATACGTGCCTTGCTGCCCCTACTGTCATTGGGAAAGGACACCGCAAGATTGAACCCAAAGCTAAGCACTTCTCCCATTGCAAGAAAGGTCAATCTAGTAGGCCAAACTAAACCGACAATTCGAAGAGACTTTCAAAGATATCAAATCATGCACATAAGAATTCAGAGAAGAACCAAATAATATTCATAGATAATCTTGTTCATAAATCCACAATTCATGGATCTCGGCAAACACACCACAAAAGAGTATTACATCAAATAGATCTCCAAGAACATCGAGGAGAACTTTGTATTGAGAATCAAAGAGAGAGAAGAAGCCATCTAGCTAATAACTATGGACCCGAAGGTCTCACGGTAAACTACTCACGCTTCATCGGAGAGGCAATGGTGTTGATGTAGAAGCCCTCCGTGATTGATTCCCCCTCCGGCAGATCGCTGGAAAAGGCCCCAAGATGGGATCTCACGGGTACAGAAGGTTGCGGCGGTGGGAAAGTGGTTTCGTGGCTCCCTCTGATCGATCTAGGGTATAAGAGTATATATAGGTGAAAGAAGTATGTCGGTGGAGCTATGAGGGGCCCATGAGGGTGGGGCGCGCCTACCCCCCTGGGTGTGCCCTCCTGCCTCGTGGCCGCCTCGTGGTGTTCCAGACTTCAAATTCAAGTTTTTTGGATTGCTTTTGGTCCAAGAAAGATCATCGCGAAGGTTTCATTCCGTTTGGACTCCGTTTGGTATTCCTTTTCTGCGAAACTCTAAAATAGGCAAAAAAAAAAGCAGAAACTGGCACTAGGCCTCCGGTTAATAGGTTAGTCCCAAAAATAATATATAGGAGCATATTAAAGCCCATTAAACATCGAAAACAGATAATATAATAGCATGGAACAATAAAAAATTATAGATACGTTGGAGACGTATCAAGCATCCCCAAGCTTAATTGCTGCTCGTCCTCGAGTAGGTAAATGATAAAAATAGAATTTTTGATGTGGACTGCTACCTAACATAATTATCAATGTAATTTTCTTTATTGTGGCATGAATGTTCAGATCCAAAAGATTCAAGACAAAAGTTTAATATTGACATAAAAATAATAAAACTTCAAGCATACTTACAAAGTAATCATGTCTTCTCAAAATAACATGGCCGAAGAAAGTTCATCCCTACAAAATCATATAGTTTGGCTATGCTTAATCTTCGTCACACAAAATTTTCAAATCATGCACAACCCTGATGACAAGCCAAGCAATTGTTTCATACTTTAGAATTTTCAAACTTTTTCAACTTTCACGCAATACTTGAGCGTGAGCCATGGACATAGCACTATAGGTGGAATAGAATGTTGGTTGTGGAGAAGACAAAAAAGAGGAAGATGGTCTCACATCAACTAGGCGTATTATTGGGTTATGGAGATGCCCATCAATAGATATCAATGTGAGTGAGTAGGGAATGCCATGCAACGGATGCACTAGAGCTATAAATGTATGAAAGCTCAAAAAAAGAAAATAAGTGGGTGTGCATCCAACTTGCTTGCTCACGAAGACCTAGGGCATTTTGAGGAAGCCCATTGTTGGAATATACAAGCCAAGTTCTATAACAAAAATTCCCACTAGTATATGAAAGTGACAAAATAAGAGACTCTCTATCATGAAGATCATGGTGCTACTTTGAAGCACAAGTGTGGAAAAAGGATAGTAGCATTGTCCCTTCTCTTTTTTTGTCTTTTTTTTGTTTGGCTTCTTTGGACTCTCTTTTTTTCATTGGCTTCTTTGGCCTCTCGCTTTTTTTCCTCACACGGGACAATGCTCTAATAATGATGATCATCACACTTCTATTTATTTACAACTCAAGGATTACAACTCGATACTTAGAACAAAATATGACTCTATATGAGTGCCTCCGGTGTACCGGGATGTGCAATGAATCAAGAGTGACATGTATGAAAAAAATATGAATGGTGGCTTTGCCACAAATACGATGTCAACTATATGATCATGCAAGGCAATATGACAATGATGGAGCGTGCATAATAAATGGAACGGTGGAAAGTTGCATGGCAATATATCTTGGAATGGCTATGGAAATGCCATAATAGGTAGGTATGGTGGCTGTTTTGAGGAAGGTAAATGGTGGGTTTATGGTACCGGCAATAGTTGTGCGGTACTTGAGAGGCTAGCAATGGTGGAAGGGTGAGAGTGCGTATAATCCATGGACTCAACATTAGTAATAAAGAACTCACATACTTATTGCAAAAATCTACAAGTCATCAAAACTAAGCACTACGCGCATGCTCCTAGGGGGTTATATTGGTAGGAAAAGATCATCGCTCATCCCCAACCGCCACTCATAAGGAAGACAAACAAAGAAACACCTCATGCTTCAAATTTGTTACACAACGGTTACCATACGTGCATGCTAAGGGACTTGCAAACCTCAACCCAAGAGTTTCTAAAATTCACAATTAATCTAATAGCATGACTCTAATATCACCATCATCATATCTCAAAAAAATCATCAAGCATCAAACTTCTCATAGCATTCAACGCACTTTATATGAAAGTTTTTATTATACCCATCTTGGATGCCCATCATATTAGGACTATTTTTATAGCCAAAGAAAATTACCATGCTCTTCTAAATGACTCTCTAAATAATATAAGTGAAGCATGAGAGATCAATAATTTCTATAAAATAAAACCACCACCGTGCTCTAAAAGGATATAAGTGAAGTACTAGAGCAAAATTATCTAGCTCAAAAGATATAAGTGAAGCACATATAGTATTCTAATAAATTCCGATTCATGCGTGTCTCTCCCAAAAGGTATTTACAGCAAGGATGATTGTGATAAACTAAAAAGAAAAGACTCAAATCATAGAAGACGCTCCAAGCAAAACACATATCATGTTTTGAATAAAAATATAGCCTCAAGTAAACTTACCGATAGACAAAGACGAAAGAGGGGATGCCTTCCGGGGCGTCCCCAAGATTAGGCTTTTGGTTTTCCTTGAATTTTACCTTGGGTGCCTTGGGAATACTCAAGCTTAGGCTCTTGCCACTCTTTATTCCAAAATCCATCAAATCTTTACCCAAAAACTTGAGAACTTCACAAAACTTCAACATAAAATCTCATGAGCTCCGTTAGTATAAGAAAATAAACCACCACTTTAAGGTACTGTAATGAACTCATTCTTTATTTATATTGGTGTTAAACCTATTGTATTACAACTTCTCTATGGTTCATACCCCCGATAATACTCATAGATTCATCAAAATAAGCAAACAACACACGAAAAACAGAATCTGTCAAAAACAGAACAGTCTGTAGTAATCTGACTTGTTCGAATACTTCTGGAACTCCAAAAATTCTGAAATAAATTGGTGGACGTGAGGAATTTTTCTATTAATCATATGCAAAAATAATCAACCTAAAATCACTCTCCAGGAAAAAATGGCAGCTAATCTCGTGAGCGCAAAAGTTTCTGTTTTTTTACAGCAAGATCGCAAAGACTTCACCCAAGTATTCCCAAAGGTTCTACTTGGCACAAACACTAATTAAAACATAAAACCACATCTAAAAAGAAGCTAGATGAATTATTTATTACTAAACGGGAACAAAAAGTAAAGAACAAAAATAAAATTGGGTTGCCTCCCAACAAGCGCTATTGTTTAACGCCCCTAGCTAGGCATTGATATTTCGATGATGCTCACATGAAAGATAGTAATTGAAACACAAAGAGAGCATCAGAAAACATGTGAAAAAACACACTTAAGTCTAACATGATTCCTATGCATAGGTATTTTATAAGCAAACAAATTATCAAGGTAAGCAAAAACTAGCATATGCAAGGAAGAAGAAAGAGACGATATCAATCTCAACACGAAGAGAGGTAATTTAGTGACATAAAAATTTCTACAACCATATTTTCCTCTCTCATAATAATTACATGTAGGATCATAAGCAAATTCAACAAAATAGCTATCACATAACATATTCTCAACACGATCCACATGCATGCAAAGTTGACACTCTTCCAAAATAGTGGGATTAACATTAACTAAAGTTATGACCTCTCCAAACCCACTTTTATCAAAAAATTCATAAGATTGAACATTCTCCAAATATGTGGGATCTAAAGTTGACACTCTTCCAAACCCACTTTCAATATTATTGCAAACACTATTATCAATCTCATATTCATCACGGGGCTTAAATAAATTTTCAAGATCATAAGAAGAATCACCCCAATCATGATCATTGCAACAAATAGTGGACATAGCAAAACTAGCATCCCCAAGCTTAGGGTTTTGCATATCATTAACACAATTGACATTAATGGAATTTATAGTAAAACCATTGCAATCATGCTTTTCATCAAAGGAACTATCGTGAATCACTTCATAAATTTCTTCTTTCAACACTTCATCACAATTTCCAGATTCACGAATTTCAAGCAAAACCTTATAAAGATAATCTAGTGCACAAAACTCACTAGCAATTGGTTCATCATAATTGGATCTCTTAAAAAGATTAGCAAGCGGATGAGGATCCATAAATATTTTATCAAGTGAAGATGCAAGCAAAAAGAAGGCACATGGTAACACAAGCAAACAAAACATCGAACAGAAGAAGCGCGAAGAAAAGGCTAAGGTTTTCGAAAATGATTTTAGAAGTGGGGGAGAGGAAAACGAGAGGCGAATGGAAAATAATGTAATGCGAGGGAGAAGAGTTTATGATGGGTACTTGCTACGTCTTGACTTGGCGTAGATCTCCCTGGCAACGGTGCCAGAAATCCTTCTTGCTACCTCTTGAGCATGCGTTGGTTTTCCCTTGAAGAGGAAAGGGTGATGCAGCAAAGTGGCATAAGTATTTCCCTCAGTTTTGAGAACCAAGGTATCAATCCAGTAGGAGACAATGCACAAGTCACCTAGTACCTGCACAAACAATAAAGAACCTTGCAACCAACGCGATAAAGGGGTTGCCAATCCCTTCATGGTCACTCGCAAAAGTGAGATCTAATAAAGATAGTAAAGTAAATATTTTTGGTATTTTGTTGTATAGATTGGAAAGTAAAGATTGCAAAATAGTAAACAAGATGCGATGTAAATAAAAGAGATACAAATATAATAAGAAAGAGACCCGGGGGCCATAGGTTTCACTAGTGGCTTCTCTCAAGATAGCATGTATTGCGGTGGGTGAACAAATTACTGCCGAGCAATTGATAGAAAAGCGCATAGTTATGAAGATATCTAAGGCAATGATCATGAATATAGGCATCACGTCTGTGTCAAGTAGGTCGAAACGATTCTGCATCTACTACTATTACTCCACACATCGACCGCTATCCAGCATGCATCTAGAGTATTAAGTTCATAAGAACAGAGTAACGCATTAAGCAAGATGACATGATGTAGAGGGATAAAATCAAGCAATATGATATAAACCCCATCTTTTTATCCTTGATGGCAACAATAAAATACGTGCCTTGCTGCCCCTACTATCACTGGGAAAGGACACCGCAAGATAGAACCCAAAGCTAAGCACTTCTCCCATTGCAAGAAAGATCAATCTAGTAGGCCAAACTAAACCGATAATTCGAAGAGACTTGCAAAGATATCAAATCATGCATATAAGAATTCAGAGAAGAACCAAATAATATTCATAGATAATCTTGTTCATAAATCCACAATTCATCGGATCTCAGCAAACACACCGCAAAAGAGTGTTACATCAAATAGATCTCCAAGAACATCAAGGAGAACATTGTATTGAGAATCAAAGAGAGAGAAGAAGCCATCTAGATAATAACTATGGACCCGAAGGTCTGTGGTAAACTACTCACGCTTCATCGGAGAGGCAATGGTGTTGATGTAGAAGCCCTCCGTGATCGATTCCCCCTCCGGCAAATCGCCGGAAAAGGTCCCATGATGGGATCTCACAGGTACAGAAGGTTGCGGCGGTGGAAAAGTGGTTTCGTGGCTCCCTCAGATCGATCAGGGTATAAGAGTATATATAGGCAAAAGAAGTATGTCGGTGGAGCTACGAGGGGCCCATGAGGGTGGGGGCGCGCCTACCCCCCTGGGCGCGCCCTCCTGCCTCGTGGCCGCCTCGTGGCGTTCCAGACTTCAACTCCAAGTCTACCAAACAAGGCATGAGAATTTACACACAGTAAATATGCATGCACACGCCTACCAAAATTGAAAGAGATACAAATTGGACAAATGAACACATAACCGTTAATACTTCCAATAGCATCACTAGTCATTCATGTTGTCCAAAATGACTCAAAGTGACAAATCAACATATGATAGTACACAATTAACATATGAACCAAGGAAAACCAATGAGCATATAAGATATGCATTGCACACATACTCATGGGAATATCTCACTCAAGTAGATATAGGACACTATAAACAATGAGATAACAAACTACCATAACTCCAAACAAACCAATAAGATGAACTCGAACAAAATGGTGTTTTGAGTTATCATTCAGTGTAGAAACCAAATAAGTACATGATCATCTATACTAACACAAGCATAACATGAGAGTTTGGAAATAAACATAATGCTTGGATAGCATATTATTAACATTCCAATTAGATAGATCATCATGCAAAGCAACAACTGGAATGGATTTAATCAACCGATTTTCCAAATACGATTTTTAAGATGACCATGGGCAAAACCGCACAAGAATGCCATATTTAAACAAGGAATTACATGCCACATACATATAAGATAATCTCAAATATAAATGCTAAGTAGCATTCCTTAGCTGTTCACATTTACAAGGATTGTGATATGCATAAAGCACATCGCTCCCTCATAACGTGATTATTCATATATTATCAACAAGAGGCAAGTGAAATCCAACCAAAGATAATTAATGAATGAGAATTTGAATTTCAAATGAGCTTAACATACCACATGGTAACTACATAATATTGTACTTAACAATACTAGGTGGTATCCCACATATATACACATTTAAGGTCTGTGATATGCATAAACATAACACTCCCCCATAATGTAGAGCCAAATAAGATTCAACTAATGCAATAAAGGCTCAGAACCACACACACAAATATATGAAGTGCATTGCGACGTACATATGCTAGATAACTCAATCAAGCATAATAGGAGGCACAACATATACAACCACATGCTAGGTACAAAACCTAAACATGAGAGGGACTAGTAACTTTCAATGTAGACAATATAAATACAAATTACAGCCATGAGGAGCATTGGAATGGCAAATATGATGATAATACACTTGGCCTGGCTTGAACCATAATACATGGTGAAAATCAATTTTCTACATGAACTAGCAAAGTCTCCAATGTCCTCCACACACCTATTGATCAAGTTTGAGCTTGATGGTCCCCAACCAAGTTGGGTCCTAAGAAGTAAGTCACAATAGGTTTGGCAACCCAAATGGTCTTATCAACTTTCAAACCACTTTGGGCACCAAAAAACTTGGCAAAAAAATTGCCAACATTATCCTTTCTAGGTGAATAATGATCATTGACAATTGCAGGCTTAGAGACATTACCGTTGGGACATGATGAAGATATGTGTCCCTTCTCATGGCAAATATAGCAACATGTGCTCCCGTTTCTCTTCTTCTTTACCTTCTCAACTTGGAGAACATTATCATGGTTAGGCATGGGAAGAGGCCTTTCATTATATTGAGATTGAACTTGAGGCCACTTCCCTTGATGCTTCACACATGAAGCCTTCTTCAATGGACAAGATCTCACGTGGTGTCCAACATTCTTGCACTTGAAGCAAATAATGTTGACCGAATTCTTGACTTGATATTGTCCCTTCTTCTTGTTCTTGGACTTCTTCTTGTTGGAGATGAAATCAAGTCCTATTTTGTCTTGAGGGTCCTTTTGCACACTAAAGATATTAGCACAATATTTTTCCAAGTCTTTCTTCAAACTAGTGACTTGGGCCTTGAGCTCTTTATTTTCCTCTACAAGGTTAGTATTAACAAAAGAACCAGAGGAAGTAGAAACTTCATTGTTAGAGCAACAAGGCATGGTGAGCAATTCATCACAAGATGTACCAATATCATGTAGAGAGGAATTGCAAGTACTAGCGCATGGCAATAAGGCATTTCAAGTAGAAGATGTGCTAATTTCCACATGAGACTCACATGATTTTACCTTTGTGACCATAGCCTCATGAGCTAACTTTAACCCATCATGAGAGATTAGAAGATCCTCATGAGTGCTTGAGAGCTTTTTATGACCTTCTTCCAATTTCCCATAATTGCTAGTTAGCAAATCAAGTTGAGTCCTCATCTCAATATTTTTTTTAATATTGATGCTTCACACAAGATAGAGTTAGTAGCACAAGCATCATTATCAATATGAGAGGAGCATGTACAAGCTAGAGACTCCGCATGAGTAGCTTGAAGTTCCTCATGAGACTTAGAGAGTTTGGTGAGCTCTCCTTTGACCTTCTTGTAGTCAAGGTCAAGGTGCTCAAAATCCTCTTTATGTTTACAATAAGTAATTTCAATCTCTTCCTTCAAAGACCTCAAGTCACCAAGACATTGATGAGCCATAGCAAGTTCATGTTCAAGTTGTTCATTTTTTGCTTGCTCGTAAATAATTAAGTCATTACGTTTTTGAAAGCAAGCAAGAACATCTTGGAACCTTTTATAAGTGTTATTTTTAGTTCTACGAAGAGTTTTCCCAATCTCATAGAGATTCTGAGTCAAGACTTCATCATCTTCCTCATTACAACTATCGTCATTATCACTAAGAGAAGATGATACCTCGTCATTACCTCTTGCCATGAGGCACATGTGAACAAAAGGGGTTGATGATGATTCTTTTGGAGAAGAGGGTTCTTCATTAGTCAAGCGTGCCTCATTTTTCTTGATTTCCTCTACATGGTTAGTCATAGAACAACTAGAGTAAACCAAAGTATTTCGATCATGGCAACACGGGAGAGCAAGCATATCATCACAAACATTTGTCATGGAATTTTTAGGTGATATGCATGGACTATCAACACAATAATTTATACTATTTTTGGTTCTAGATATGCTCAAGTCCATAGAGGATACATCACTAGCATCTACATAAGCAAGATCATCAATAATGATCTTAATACCATCATCACGAGATATTTCTTCACTCACCATGTCATTACCTTGTGGTATGCCACATGTTGGTGAAGTGAAAGATGTTGAGGTATGCAGGTAATTGGAGGTGGAAGCAATAGAGAGCTCTTCATGATTTAAAAATGTAGAGGACTCCTCCATTAACTCCCCGAAAACAATATTGTCTTCATCAAGATTGCACCCACCATATATATCTTCAATTTTGGTCCAAGCATCATGAGCCAACAAACAAGACGAGATTGACTTGAACATCTCTAAGGTTATAGCTTGGTGAATGACACTTAAAGCTTCACTATCAAGATGCATATCATCAAGTGATGGAGATTGTCCATCCTTTAGATTTGAATTCCCTACAACCAAAATCCGCAAAGCATTTGGACCCATGGCCCAAAAGTGACAAAGCATGCGTAATCTCCACATAATGTAATTTGTGCCATTAAAACAAAATTTGTCATCGTGCACTAGTTCACTAGTCGATATCATTACTCTCTAGGCGGTTAAGCCTAATAAGGAGAGACCTAGCTCTGATACCAATTGAAAGTACCACGATGTCACCTAGAGGGGGGTGAATAGGAGTTTTAAAAACTTTTCTGGATTTGGCTATATCCTAATGCGGAAATAAAGTTAAGCGGATACTTTTCAAGCACAAATCCTAAATATACTAGGCTCACTAAGTGCACCAACAACTTAGGATAAACAAGATGAGAACAACGAGGGTATGAGTAAGCACAAATAAGTTACACAAACTTACTCAATGTATATCACGAGATATGGAAATGAATAATACACACAACCACAAGCTAGCGATTCACACTGAGCACAAGATAGAACAATAGTAGGAAGTATGAATTGTGGACTATAGAGTGTTGGTCTCTCTAAGATATGGTAACCAACACAATATAATGAGGAAAAGGAGGATACTACCAAGCACAAGTAAGTTACACAAACTTACTTGAGAAATATCACAATATATGAGAGTGAATGACACAAGTTAGCAATTCACACTAATCACAAGATATATCAACGGTAGCAAGTATGAATTGTGAATATAAAGTGTAGGCCTAAATAATCTCTATGATCGAATAGCCAACACAATACAATGAGAACAACAAGATATAGTGAATGCAATGTCAAGAGACTAAAGTAAACCACAAGTGAGGAGTTAGGGTTAGGGATAACCAAAGTCACAGAGACGAGGATGTGTCCCGATGTTCACTTCCTTGGAGGGAAGCTAGTCACCGTTGGAGGGATGGGTGTTACCACGAAGGCACACCAACACCACGAAGGCTCACCCTATTCTCCTTGAGATATCACCACGAAGGCGATTCCCAACCACTAGTGGTAGACCTTGAGGCGGCCTCCAAACCTTCACAAACTTTCCGGGGGAAAACCACAAGTTGATTCCTCACCGGAGCACTCCTACCGCCTAGGAGTCTCCAACCTCGAAAAGTAACAAGATCAAGGGGGAAATGATCAAGACTTGCTCAAATCACGAATTGCTTTGGTCACAAGAGGGAGAGGGAGAGAATCTATCTTTTGATTGGAACAACTCTCAAGAACACTCACTAATCTCTTCGGGATATAAGATTTGGTGTAGGAGAAGTGAGAGGGAGCCATTTGTGTTCTTGGGGCGATTTTGGATGGAGTGGTCAGCCCTCTCACGGAGTGGGAGAGGGATATTTATACCCCCAAGAAAATAGAGCCGTTTCCCGCAGTTGTTGACCTTCTCGGATGATCTGGACGCACACCCGGATGATCCGGGCAATGTCCGGATGTGTGGGAAGGTCAATATACAATGTGGTGAAGCGGAAACCCGGATGTCCGGGGACGTAGCCGGATGATCCGGGAAATGCCTGGATGATCCGTGTGGGTAGCCGGATGATCCATCTAGCAGAATAAGTTTCTATGATGATTTTGTCGAGAAACCGGATGATCCGGGCTGGAACCCGGATGATCCGGCCAACAAAAAACAGCAGGAGACCCGAAACTAAAACATGCATAAATTTTACATCCGGAGTTTGATTTTGATGATCTTGGGCTCATTTTGAAGCTATGGAAAAAAACCCAGGCCTCACATAGAGAACCACCCAAGATCAACCAAAATGTAGGATGCCAATTATGCAAAGGTTTTATCATATATTTGGGTAACCTGTTTGGCTTAGGATTTTCTTTTGTATATAGGATAGGAGTGAATTGTGTATAGAAGAATTTGACTTGAGCAAATCCATCACGAACCTCTTTGATCCCCTCTTAATAGTGCGAGATCCCTATAACTCAAGAATCATAAAAGAGCTACACTACATAGCTATCGAGAATCCATTTTGAGTGTATATGTTTCTTCGGTGGTCATCACTCCACAACACTAACGTCAAAGGAACTAATACCTTTGACTCGAGCCTTTCACTTGAGCTTGATGTTGATGTTTCTTCTTGGCTCAAGTTGAAGGCAAGACATTGGTGAAGTCTTCAAGTAGCTCCCCCATACACAATGTGGGCAGCTTTGCTTTGTATTCATCTTCACGTGTCCATCATGTGATCATCCACAAGCTTCAAGGATGTAATCCTTCGGGATGGTTATCTTGAACTTGCCCTTGTCAACCATGATCATCAACACTTGATGTCATCCTCTCATGGATACTTGAAATCTCTCTCTCGATGCGAGCCCATGGGAATCACCTAACCCTCAAAAACATAGACAACACATAGTATGGGTTAGTACACAAAGTGCAATTGACAATTGCTTATCATACCACAAGATCCTATGTGGTGCACCATTTGCGCTCGTGTGTTGACCATTTAGTGTTCGATCTTTGAGCTTCCTCTTGGTTAACCGATATCTCTACTACATGTTTAATCTTGACGTCTTGAAGGGTATATTGAATTCTTCACTTGAATAGCTTGCTTGAATACTTGTTCAATCATGACTCAACACATGAGTCCATTATGATCATATCTTTGAGCCACTCCTAGAATTCATCATTCAAATCATTCTTTTAGGATCTTGATCCATTGTGGCTCAAACCATAGCTCTAAGCAGGTAATCCTTCAGATACTCCAATAAACTCCATTTTGATCATCTCGATGTAATTGTTGCTTCAAAGGAGTTCTCTTCCAATATTTTTCAATCATTTTCCAATGGGACTAACCTTCAAATGTATATCTCAATGTAAACATTAGTCCATAAGGATTGTCATTTAATTACCAAAACCATACATGGGGACTTACATGTACTTTCAACAACCTGGGCAAAAAAAAGCCCAGGTTAAATTGTGCGACTGAACTGGTATTAGGTGTGCAACTGATTGGGTATCATTGTGCAACTATCATGTAGACAGTTGGTAGGGGAGAAAAAAGAGCAAAAACAAAACTTACTCTTTGTACTGTAGAATATCCTTCCACGGGATTTTGTTGTGAAGATTATCAATGATCTTGTGGGTCATTATCCTTCTCATGCTTAGGCTCTCTTTTGGCTCGTAATTCGGCAATTGTCGCCCATTCCAGGTGCTAGTATTGAACACCATGAACACACCACATTCATTGCTGCGCAAAAAAAATAAAAAAACACATTGTTATTCGACGTGGGTTGGGGCCATGCTCGTGCAACTGAAAACATACTAAAAAATAAAAAGTTGCAACTAGTAGCCTTGCTTATGAAAACCATGTTCTGCACCATGCAACTTTCCCCCTGAACTGCTGTTGTTTCAAAATCCAAGAAGAAAAAAGGTGGACAAACATACATTATACATGTTGTTTGCATCATGAAACTAGCCTCAAATGTGCAACTACCCACTGTCATGTGTGCAACTGTATGAAGACTTTGTGCAACTAGGTGGTATGCTTGGTGCAAAAAAACAAAATATGAGGATCATGCACCCCCACCCCCTAGTGGAATTTTCTCTTGATTAGAAGCCAACTATAAAAAATGAAAGAGGAACATGGTACAAAGCCAAAAAGAATGAAATAGGAAAATGGCGTGTGTGCATGACTTACTTCCCGATTTGTTTGGGTACATCAATGCAAACGACCTCATAGTGACTGATACTATGCTTTGGGTAATGTTGCTTCCATAAAAACCTCACTGCCCCCGCTATAGTTGAAGCATAGTTCATTAAGTCAGGGTTGTCGAGCTTCCTCCATGAATCTGGCAACTCGAAACGTTGATCCCTTAAGTTGATGTTAAACATCCAGTAGTGCTTGCCTCCTTCTGGATGATTGGGATCGGAAAACTCGAGCACAGGGAGCATCACCTGCACATATGGATAGCACAGAAAAAAGGGCAAAATTAAAAATAATTATGAGTTGTGAAGAAGTGCCCAGTGAAAAACAAGAACTATGCAACAACAAAAATGAAAAACAAAAAGTTTGTGTGGCCAGAAAATCTGACCATATCTTGACGGTCTAGGCGTTTAGTCTTTTCAAATTTAGAATGTATCTCGGCAACGTTGTATATGCCTTGTTGCAACCGTGCCTGCATTGGAAAAGATGAGTCTCACAAACACACTATAAAAGAAAGGGAGAAGAAAGTTGTGTGAAACAGGAACAAAAGTTCTCATTCAACTTACGTCAACCCTCAATGGCATGATGACCTTCTTCAAGTCACTAGGTAGGGTTTTTCTGATTTGGATAAGTGTTGCTTCAACAACAGTGTTTGATAGCCATTTGGTAGGCTTCATTGAGTCAACTAGCTCCTTTAGGGTCACAAAGTACCCATCATAGTCAATGATGTCAGGGCTGTTTGCAAAAAATACGAGGGCAAAGAAAAGAACAAACATGATTAAATGGTTGCCTTAAACGCATGAAAAGTGAATGAAAAAATGAGTAACTACTGTTAAGGTGTGCAGGCCTGATGTGCCAACTGTATTAATCCTGTTGTGCAAGTGATGTTACATGAAACTGCAAGTACAAAAACTGGCTGCTCCAACTAAAAAAACTAAATTACTATTGTTGTGCTACTATTACAGGTGTCTAGGACAAAGATGTTCAAATGTATTACTATTGTTGTGCAATTACTAATACATGAAACTGCAACTGTAAAGACTGATTGGGCAACTAAAAAACTTATTTCACTGTACAATATCATCACCGAAGAAAAAAAGGAGTACACATTTACCACAATGTAGTAGTTTTACCTTGTTTCTGAGTCGTTTGCTCCAGGTATATTCCTTACATAATAGAGGACTGCTGCATAAAGCTTGTTGACTTGTTCACCGCAAGTGAACGTCCTTGTTTTATTGTACTCGATGTAGGGAGACCTCTGGATAGCAACTGGCTTGATTATCCTCCTACCGCGTTTTTGCACTGGTGAGCCAGATGTGGTACTGCCGGACCCACTTGCACCCCCTAGAGTAGTTGTCACATCTGGGGTGTGAAACTCACCTGGAGAAGCCGAAAGGGAGGTCTGAATTGGTGCCTTCCCACTGACAACCATATCTACAGCAGCACAAACCTCTCTCACAGTTGCCGAATCCCAATTATATATCTTTCTCACAGCTTTTAGATAACCCTGCCTCTTGTGGTGTCACTTGTGATTTGTTAAGCTCGTCAAATGTGGCAACTGGGGAGTCATCATCAAAATCCAAACCCAAATCAAATGGTGGAGCGTCGCAGAACCCATCGCCATGATATGATCTTGCTGACGATGCTCTACAAATGGGATGCACAATATTGTTGGCTCCTTGGAGATCCTTGGGTGCATCACCCGCTGACTTGGTTCATGCAATTATGCTTGGTGGCGGTCTTGGCAGTATACACTTGGAAACAAGGTTGTACACATGCTCTTGTGTAAGGGTGTGTTGTTGATCAACAACATGAAATGTAGGCAAATGTGGTTGCTGAGCCTGCACAACATTCTTGACAGTGGGGGTTCCATGTTGACTGATTGTGTTAGAGTTGGAGTTAGCACACCGACCGCGGGGTGTCACAAAGGATCGCTTGGGTTGGCAAGATAGCTTCTAGGATTGGCACACTGACAGTTGGGGTTTCTGTGTTGACTGATGGGGGTAGGACAGATAAAACTGCAGATGCCTCACTTCCTCTTGTTGTTGGCACAGTGGTTGTTGCACTTTCCTTAATTGTTTATGTACCGTGCGCAGTGGATGTTATAGTTGGCATATTTGGACAAGCAGTTGGCTCACTTGAAGCTGGAATTGCCACAAAAGCTGTTGGGGTTGCCGACTTGCTACAGGGCATACTGACAGACTCCTTTTGACTATTTGATGCAATCTTAATAGCATGGCTTAGCACCTTTGTTCTTATTTATGCAAACTTTGTGTCCTTGGCAAAAGACACTATTTTTTTGCATTTTTTATCAGGGAGTTTGTGCGTTGTGGAGGGGAGCTTAGCATCTACATGCCCAGCGGTTGGCTCCTAAAGAATAGCATTTGCCTTCTTGGGCTCTGGAGTTGGCACCTCCTTTCCCTTTGATTTACTTCCGTTCTTCGAATTTTTCTCTGCCATACAAGGAATCTTATTTTTTGTTGACCCAACACCAAGTTCTTGCTAACTGTCACGAGCTTCTTGTGCTTTGGGATAGGGGGTGGGCACGGTGGGGATGCTGCCTTCCTCTTGCTACCGCCTGACAATGAACCATCTTCAAATACACCACCTTCCTTCATTATCTTGTCAACCATTGTTTTTGAGCCAATCCAGTCCAAACCCTTTCCTTCCTCTTTCATTTCTTCCTCACTGCTTCGCAGCCCGTCCTTGATTATTTTTTCAAAGGTATTATCCTTCTCTTTCATGTCAATGATTGCATGAGTTTCCAGCAAAGGGATTTCAAATTTGTTGGGGATTGCTGGCTCTATTGTACACAAGTCAAAAAGTGAGAAACTTTCCTCTGGCACATCTGCTTTGGTTCCAACTGATTTGGGATCTTCACCTTTGTGATGAATTTCCTTTTTGATGAAAAACTATAAAGTTACACTATCCTCAGTTGAGTTGTTGCCGTTGTTTCCTCCATCTATAGCACTGTTTACCCTCTTTGAACTGATGTCACCGCCACCCATGCCATCATCATCGTCATCATCCTTCCCACTGTCACTTACTCCATCAAAGCCCCCTATCATCGTCGTGTGTCTCCTCATTGTCATCATCACCGTCCCCATCATTTCCTTGTTCAGCTTCATCAACCTTGTCAACATCCTCACTTGCCACCTTGTCTGTTCCATCTCCCTCCTCTTCCTCTTCCTCATCGTCATTCCCGGTTTCTCCTTTGTTTTCATTGTTCTCATCATCATCCTTGTTGTCATCATCATCATTGTCATTGTCGTCATCACGTTCTTCAACATTTGTTCCCTCTTCATCCTCATCTTCTTCTTCGAACTCATCACTTTCTTCAGAATCATTGCCAACTCCCAGGTCAACATCTTCTTCCTCTGACTCACTTCCCCCCACAAATTCATCTTCTTCACTTCCCTCCACCTCTTCTGTTTGCTTGGCATCAGAATGACGCTTCCGTCGCCCAGTGTGCAAGCTTTCAGCCTTTGTTCAACCAATTGACGTCCCCTTGAGAGGAGACAAATCTGGTTCCTCTTCATCAAGCATTGTAAAACCTTAGATGAAGTTGCCAAGGTTGTCAGATATTACTTTGCATAGATCATGGACCATGCTTGGTAGCTTGAACTTTTTCTGCAAAACAATAGAAAAATAAAAACTAAAATTAAAAAAGGAAAAAATGGAGAAAGTAGTTTTGGTGCAACTAAAGCATAAGTTTGATGCAGGTGAGAAAAGATGCTAGGTGCAACTGCAAACATAAGTTTCGTGCAAGTATATCAAAGTAGTGTGCAACGGAGATAATAAATGTGTGCAACTAAACCATAGGTTGTTTCAAAACTAAGGGGAAAAAGGTACTTGATGCAACTGAAAAGGTGTAAGTTTGCTGCAAGTAAAAAACCCTAGTTTGTAACTGAGTTATGAACTACGTATGGCGAAAGCATAAGTTGGATTCAAGTAAAAAGAAGGGTGACTGGTGCAACTAAAGTGTAAGTTTGGTGCAAGTAAATAAAAGCTATGTTGCAACTGACATAATAACTTTGTGTAACTGATGCATACATTGGCTGCGAAAAACAACAAAAGGGTGATTAGTACAACTAAGACATAAAAAATTCAAAACATGGTTTTTGAGCTAGAAAAAATGGGTCAGCAAAAAGGATAACTCACATGGGGATTGTAGCTCAATGGAACCTTTGACGCCACAAACGCTTCCACCTGCAATAATCCTCCGAAAAGTGATGAATCCTCTTTGCGTCTATACTGCTCCTTGAGGTGATGCACAAAAAGAAAATTCATTTAGCAATAAAAACAAGTTATTATGTGGACCTATAAAGAAAAAAGTGAGGATGTGAGCAACTACCATACGCCTAGAAGCAAAAAAAACTGTCAAAAATTGCTATGTGAAGTCCCAAAAAAAAGAATGAAAGTGTTACTGTAACAGAAATATGAAACAAGCATGTGTGCAACTGTCATAAGTCTGTGTGCTAACTATCAATATGGACTTGTGCAACTACCCACAGAAATGTGAAAAAATTGCAATTATAGAAATAGTAAATTGTATACAGAAAAACTAAACATAAACATATCATATTATGCAAAATGACACCAAAAAAATTCAAGAAGGTATCATTTGACTTTGAGCAGAATGTCCAACTCACTTGAAGTTTCCCAAAGACGCCAAGCGAAATCAAATCCTTTTTCATAATCTTGCTGATTAGATTCTTATCATAGGCATTGGCTCGAACCTCATATTGGCTTACTCGCACATCAACATCAAGCGCATCAATGTAAAGAATTTGTTCGTGCACCATCCCCAAGAGACAAACAAAAGGAAAAACAACATGTGAGCGTATTGGTAATAAAGCACAACCTGTAGAAAACTACGTCTAACAGAGACAAAATTTAATTACAGCTCACCATCAAATGATACACACAACAATAGACTTTTTGCTTGTCATCACCCATGTTGCCGAATGCTTCATTTATGTGCTCAGCAACAAATAAACTCACATTGCTCTTCAACAGAACATCAAGTTCTAGGACATCACTGTAGCAACATGGGCTCAGAGAAAGAATTGTGGTAGGAGTGAAAAATGTGCTAAAACAAATGCAAGCCAGCCAGTGAGGAACTTGTTATCAATTGTTCCCTTCATAGCTTTCATCATGTTGCTGAATTTAGTGACCGTGGGGTGTTTGGGTGGCCCGGTGTGGTGGAACATGCCATTGAATCTCTTCACAGCCTCCTTTTCAACAATGTATTTCAGACGTGGCCCTCTGTTGGGTAAACAAAAATTCCTATGCACACTAGCAGCATCTAATGGAATAGTGCCCCTGCCTGGAAATACCAAAGCTGAATTGCCTGGGTCGTACGAATGGACTAGGAACTTGGTCAAGTCAGAAGGCAATGTGTCGGCTAAGTTTACCAAGTCTCCTAACATCTTCTCATACAGGAAAGACCTTTGAACAGGTGCCAGTTCCACGTTCACCTTCACAAACCTCCCTGGTGAGGCCCTAATCCTTCCAAATTTTTGAACGTCAGCCGAGCAACATTTTAGTCAATCCCTTCAACTCCAACTTCACCCACCTAAGACAAAAAAAGGGAACTGAATACGGACAAAATGTGCAACTAGTGTACATATGTCTGCAACTAATCATACATAATAACTGAAATATTTCACATAAGGGGGGATAGGGAGAAAGAAAATGTATGGCAACCATAAGTTGATTGTTGTGCAACTATTATCCCTTACTGCAACTGACATGTACACACTATGCAATTTAAAAAACTGTCAAATGTATACATGTCTGGGTGCAGCTGTGTGTTGAATGGGTGCCAACTTTCAAATTTGACAAAGTAGGTAAGGGGGTTCAAAAATCTATCTTAAAACAGTTATGCACACATAAAAGAACAACTGCCAAGTGTATGCTTTCATGTGCAACAGTAAACAGCAGATGTGCCAACCAGTACCAACATATTGTACAGCTGAAAAAAGTACAATAGGTACCTCAGCAGCTTCTGCAGATGTTGGGCCACCCCCATCAGAGGATTTGCCTTTTCCTTTCGGTCTGGATCGCTTTGCAACACGAGATTCAGTATCATCCTCCAACTACAAAAAAAAAGATACCTCATATAAAAATTCATGAAAAAAGAAAACAAAAAATAAAGCTTGAATTTCTTTTACATATACTCAAAATTGTGCATTGCCTTTCAAAATCACAGAAATAAAGAAATGTTAAAGTATGCGCTAAAAACTTACCCCTACTTCCTCACAATCACCGGTAACAACGCGACTATTTAACACCCCTTTCGGCCAGCCCTTTTCTGTTCCGCCCTTTATCCTGTGATACAATCCTCTGCATGGGTTGAAAGAACAAAACCAAAAATCAAAAACAAAGGGAGAAATGAGAAAGAACATCATATATATTCGATCATGTTTGCTCCCTTTGAGCTAAAAAAAACCTCCTCCCCACTTCCACCAGCATCTCCCTCTTCAGCCATTGTCACCGCAAAAAAACAGGTTCCAAAAAACCTTTCTAATTGCATGCTCAAAAAAATTGTAATTGAACACTAACAAAAGCCCGATAAATAATGCATAAAAAACCAGGACCCCCCACTAGGACATTTGAAAATCCTGTGGCAACTGGACCCTGGATCTGCCAACTGGGAACACAGATCCCAGCTGTGTGCAACTATTGAACCTAGTGGGGGTCCTGGTTTTTGAAATGTCCTCAGACGGGCGAAGCGAGAATAAAGACAGAGGCGGAGAGTACGAGCGAGCGGATGAGCGGCTTGAGATAGGATCAAACGACTGCATTCGAGCCGGGCGACGAAAGGCTGGTGCCTCTGCTACGCCTCCGCCTCCTGCGCAAGCTTCAAGGAACGACAGATCCGACAGCGAGCCCGGTGAATCTGGAGGGGAGAGGGGAGTGAGGCAAGCGACGGGGGGCTAGAGAAGGGGAAGGGAAGAAGTGGCACGAAATTCGAAACTGTCCACTACTTGGTCTACACTCACAAACGACTGCCTACACAGCCTATGACATGGCGGGCCTGAAGTGCGAGCCGTGCGCCTCGGCTCAACCGGGCCATGTGTGCGGGAGATGCGGGCATGGCGAAAATCGACCAGGGGACACCTGGACACGCGCGGCCGTACGATACTAGAGGATCGAACGGGGCGACCCCGGCCGCTCGAGGCGATTGCGAGCGCAAGCGCACTATTATGTATTCAGGAGAAAAAATTGGTTGTCCTGTTGATCGGGAAGCTGGTACTACTTTTTTTGAGACAACTGGAAGCTGGTACTACTTCCCTCAGTAGTGGCGGCAGGGCCGCTACTTGGGCTGTGAGGCCGAGGAGATAATTGCATCTATAGTCCTCGTAGTTGCTGGCGACGTCCAACTTGGTCCTGGAACTTGTGTATTGCTTTCAATATGGTCCCGGTACATGAAAATACGTAGTCAATACGGTCCCTGAGGTTGAAACAACAGTCCTAGCTCTACACGTTGCATACGTATCCTGTATTTGCGTAGGAGACACGTGGGCCGAGAGAGAAAACGCAAGCCACCAGAACAAAACGTGGGCCGTGACGTCGGTATAGGGCCCATATGTCAGTGGGCCGAGTAAAAAGCAAAAAGTAAAATGCGCAGCCCCTGGGATTCGAACCCGTACACCATGGCTTAAACCTGCGCGAGCAAGCCACAGCACCAAGCGCATGATCTTGTATATATGCCGGGATGCCAACTATATTAGTACGTGCATTTTTGTCTTTTAAAACAATTCGTGAATTTATAAATATTCATGATTTTTTTTAAACGTTCATCGATTCAAAAAATGTTCTAGATTAAAACAATGTACGCCACTTCAAAAAATGCTCGTGGATTCAAAAAATATTCACGAATTTTTAAGAAAAATCATAATTTAAAAATATTCGCATTTTATAAAATTCTTTATTTGTTGGCTGCAGAGGGGGTACACATGTTATTATTCAGTAAAAAAATGGATTTTTACTTTTGGATAATATGTGCTTGTATGTGACAGATACAAAAAAGATAAATACATGGAAAAAGACTTGTTCACGAAAAAAATCATCAAAAACACTAACATTATTTTAAATTCTGGATAATTTTTTGAAAAGGGGGAATATTTTGTATTTCTGTACAAAATTTAAATTTAGAACAAGAATTTATAACCGGAACAATTTGAAAATCCGAAAATAAAAAAAATTGCAAATGAAAACATTTTTGAAAACTTCTAATAGTTTTTTTATACTGTGACCAAAATTTAAAACTTCAAACTATTTTCGAAATCTGATTCGTTAAAAAAATTCTGAACTAGTTTTGATAGCGCTAACAAATGTTGAATACTTTAAACATTATTTTGAAAATTAAAATAAACAGAAAAGGAAGAAAGAAAAGAAACAGAAAAGACGAAAAGAAAAGAAACTATGGTTCTAAACCATGTGCATATTATTAGTAGCAAATGCTACTGTTTTTCGCAAAAAATTTACTACTGCCAGCTTAATTCGCTAGCACGCTGCTTTTCAAAAAATGTGTCTGGGCCTGCTATAGCGGAATGGACCTTAGTGTGGTTGTTTTAGCGCGCAAATTTTGGCTGGGGATCACGGGTTCGAAATTTGGTTGCATGCATTCTTCAAATTGTGCACGCATTTTTAAAATTCCCGTACATTGTTTTGAACATTTTTTGTAGAAAAGAACCTTTATCTTTTAATCTAGAACATTTTTTGAATCGGTGAACGTTTAAAAAAAACTCATGAATATTTATAAATTCACGAATTGTTTTAAAAGACAAAAACGCATGTACTAATATAGTATGCATCCCGTTATGTATACAAGATAAAGCGCTTGGTGCTGTGGCTTGCTCGAGAGATTTGTGCCACTGTGTGCGGGATCGAATCCCAGGGGCCGTGCATTTTATATTTTTTTTGCTTTTTACTCGGCCCACTGACATATGGGCCGACGTCACAGCCCACGTCTTGTTCCGGTGGCTTGCGTTTCTTCTATAGGCCCACGTGTCTCCTACACAAATACGAGATACGTATGCAACGTGTAGAGCCAGGACTGTTGTTTCAACCTTAGGGACCGTATTGACTATGTATTTTTATGTACCGGGACCGTATTGAAACAATACGCAAGTTCCAGGATCAAGTTGGACGTCGCCAGCGACTACGAGAACTATAGATGCAATTATCTCTGAGGCCGAGTTCCATTGTGAACTGTCGATTCTGTCATTCCTTTTAGAAAGTACACGTACTTCCGTCTCCTACGACGTTAACATGCGCTTAGATTTTGACAGTGTCCAAGTCATGAGGCGGAATATTGTGTTTTCCCCACGTCTCACTACACTACACGCAACCATCGGACGAGGAGTTAACGTGTGAAGGAGACAGGCAGCCATCGTGTCATCAACGACGAGATGCACCCAGGACTTCATCTTGTCCCGGCAGAAAGGAACCCAATACGTAACGTGGCGCCAGGGGCGCGCGTCTACTGCTGTGGTTAAAGGCGGAGCTAGACTGTCGACTGAGCAGTGCCACACTTCGTATTGCCCACGACATCATTCTCGACGGTGACCTCGTCGCAGTGGTGGAGTGCGAGAGGTGGAACGGGTCCAGGCAGCTACGACGGGAACGCGGTCGGTGGTGGTGAACTTGGGGGCTGCGGTGCGGGCGATAAAGGCCTGGACTGGACTCCTTCTCCCGTGGACCGCGTGTTTCGTTGTTCCGTACGACCGACGGTGACAGTGGATCTCTCTCCTGTATGCTTTGTTGATCCGTCGCTCGTATGTTTTCTTGTCCAGTTTTTCGTTCCAAAATTGAGCGAAAATGTTAACTGACGACCGTTTGCCAGGGGGCTAACCCAGCAAACACCCTCCCTGCCGTTGCAGGAATCTCAGAGCAGAACCGACGCCACGTAGGATGGCTGGAGTGGTTCGTTGTGCGGCTGCTCCTGGCGAACACCTGATTTATTTTATTTTTCCAAAAATTCGCTGGATGGGGGAATCAAACCCACACCCTCCTGTGTGTCCCGAACATGCATAGCAACTGGGCTAGGAGGGCCTTTGTGAACCATTCATGTTTACAATGCTACATGTATATTTCGACCCCGAAAATCTTGATTTTTCTCATTTTCTCACATGGCAGTTTTATTTTTTTATAGCATGGCATTTTTAGTAATTAGAGATGGCATTTTTTATTTTTAATAATGGCATGGCGGTTTTATTTCTAAGCACATGGCATTTTATAAAAATGGTGTTTTTTATTATTAAGAGATGACATTTTTTATTATTAAGACATGGCATTTTTATATTAAGAGATGAGTTTTTTGTTTATTAAGAGTTTTTATTTTTATTTTAATAGATGGCATTTTTAATATTAGGAGATGGAATTTATTATTATTACCTTATAAGGATATCATTTTAGTGTTAAGAGGTGGCATTTTTATTATTTAAGGGATGGCATTTTTATTCAAGAGTTGGATTTTTATTATTAAGAGAATCATTTTTTAAGAGGTATCATTTTCTATTTATTAAGATTTACATTTTTTTGGTCTATGAAAAAATGTTCTCTAACTTTTACAGCATGACATTTTGCATTTTGTCAGATCTAGTCATGTAGTTGGGCCTGGAAGCCTTGTAGCCGAAGGAGGAAGTTAAAGGGGCCACTGGTTCCCGAGCTCCCCAGCTAATGAAAACTTCCGCTAGTGGATCGACCAGCCAACGAAAGAAAACGATTGCTGGAGCTCCCTCCCTGACGTCCAGTCGACCGATAAAGACGTCCAAAATTAATCACTCCTAGGACGTAGGCTGCATTTGTCAGCTAAGCATTTTTAGTTTTTTTTAATAGGAATCAAATCTATCATAAAAAAATATCAAAAGCATAAGAAAATATGTCGAGATCTTTGAACCACAGAATGGCTGCTCCGCTAGAGCGAGCCATCGAAGTCGCTTTAGCCGCTCCCCTGACGAAGCCATATTGACCTCACCGAAAGTAGACTGGAGTTTTCATGCACGTGCCCCAAAGAACCATTGTTCCTGAAGCTATAATCGTCGCCGTTAAAACTCTTGAATCGGTTTAAACAGTAGCACTAGATCTTGATGAGGAACGAAGCATGAAAATAAAAAATTTCCTACGAACACCTAAGTTCTATCTAGGAGAAGCATAGCAACGAGAGTGGAGAGTGTGTCTACATACCCTCGTAGACCGAAAGCGGAAGCGTGTATAACGCGGTTGATGTAGTCATACTCTTCGCGATCCAATCAATATCCAACCGATCTAGTGCCGAACGGACGGCACCTCCGAGTTTGGTACACGTGCGGCGCGATGACGTCTCCTCCTCCTTCATCCAGCAAGAGAAGGCGGAGAAGTACACGACGGTGTGGTGGTGATGATGGTGGTGGAGCTAGCAGGGCTTCCCAAGCGCTACTAGAACAAGGAGGAAGGAACTACAGAGTAACGAGAGATAGAGCGGCGCCAAGGACTTGATGTGTCCTCTTGGGGAGCCCCCTCCCCTCTATATATAGGTGGAGGGGCGTGGGGAACAGCCCCTCAAAGCCCTAGGGCGCAGCTAAGAGGAAGAGGACTTGGACTCCAAGTCCAATCCTATTCCTACTAGGACTCCCCTTTATTTTCCTTTCCCTAACCACATGGGCTTTTGAGGACTTGGTGCGCCTAGTTCAATAAGGCCAGGGCGCTTCCCCTCAGTCCATGTCAGCCCTTAGGTCATGGTAGACCTACTTGTGGACTTCCAGACCCCTCCGGAATCCTCCGGAACCTTCTAGAAGCTTCACGGTACAATACCGAAAAAACTACACTTTTTTCGGAACCCAAAATATGACTTCCCATATATAAATCTTTACCTCTCGATCATTTCGAGACTCCTCATGACGTCTAGGATCTCATCCGGGACTCCGAACAACATTCGGTTACCAATCATCAAATATCCCAATACTACTCTAGCGTCAACGAACGTCAAGCATGCGACCCTGCGGGTTCGGGAATCATGTACTCATGATCGAGACACCTCTCCGGTCAATTACCAATAGCGGGACCTGAATTCCCATATTGATTCCTACTTATTCCCCGAAGATCTTTTATCGGTTGAACCATGATGTCAAGGATTCGGTTAATTCCGTATGCAATTCCCTTTGTCCGGGGATATGTTTTTTGCCTGAGATTCGATCGTCGGTATCTCCATACCTACTTCAATATCGTTACCGGCAAGTCTCTTTACTCGTTCCGTAATACAAGATCCCATGACTAATTCATTAGTCAGATTGCTTTCAAGATCTTTAAGATGTTGTATTACCAAGAGGTCCCAGAGATATCTCTCCGTCATACGGAGTGACAAGTCCCACTCTTGATCCATGCCAACCCAACAGATACCTTCGGAGATACTTGTAGAGCACCTTTATGATCACCCAGTTACGAAGTGCCGTTTGGATACACAGTAAGTATTCCCCCAGTGTAAGGGACTTACATGATCTCATGGTTTAAGGAACATATACTTGACAAGAAGAAAGCTATAGCAAATAAACTAAACGATCTGATGATAAGCTTACTATTGGGTCTTGTCCATCACATCATTCTCCCAACAATGTGACCCCGTTATCAAATGACAACTCATGTCTATAGTTAGGAAACCTTAACCATTTTTTATCAATGAGCTAGTGTAGTATAGGCATACTAGGGACACGGTGTAGTTTATGTATTCACACATGTATTTAAGTTTCCGGTCAATACAATTCTAGCATGAACAATAAACATTTATCATGAACGGGGAATATGATAATAACCATTTTATTATTGCCTCTAGGGCATATTTCCAATAGTCTCCCACTTGCACTAGAGTCAATAAGCTAGTTCACATCTCCATGTGATCAACACCCAATCAGTACTGAGGTTTGATCATGTTTTGCTTGTGAGATAGGTTTTAGTCAACGGGCATGCAACATTCAGATCCGTGTGTACTTTGCAAATCTCTATGTTATACTATAGATGTTGCTACCATGCTCCACTTGAGCTATTCCAAATGATTGCTCCTTTATACGTGTCCGGTTCGCGACTCAGAGTCATCCGGATCGATATCAAAGCTTGTATCTACGTAACCCTTTACGACGAACTCTTTATCACCTCCATAACCGAGAAACATTTCCTTAGTCCTCTAAGGATAATTTTGATCGCTATCTAGTGATCCACTCCTAGATCACTCTTCTACCCCCTTGCGAGACTCATGGCAAGGCACACATCAAGTATGATACACAGCATGGCATACATTATAGAGCCTATGGTTGAGGCATAGGGATTGACATTCATCCTTTGTTTTTCTTATGCCATGGTCGAGCTTTGAGTCCTACTCAACTTCACACCTTATAATACAGGAAAGAACTCCTTCTTTGACTAATACATTTTGAACTCCTTCAAAATCTTGTCAAGGCATGTGCTCTGTGAAAGTCTTATCCGGCATCTTGATCTATCTCTATAGATCTTGATGCCCAATATGTAAGCAGTTTTACCCAGGTCTTCCTTTGGAAAACTCTGATACGTCTCCAACGTATCAATAATTTTTTATTTTTCCATGCTATTATATTATCTGTTTTGGATGTTTAATGGACTTTACTATGCACTTTTATACTCCCTCCGTTCCTTGATATAAGGTGTATAGATTTTTGAGAAAAAGTCCGAAATATAAGGTGTATTGCATTGCACCACTCGTTTGGATATTTTTTTAAGAAATTTGATTACATTTCCTTATATAGGGCAAGCTCCTGTATTTTCTCATGTCAATTAGTCAGGTGTAATCTCTCCTAGAACATGTGAAATTTTCCCTCCACATGTGTTCTTTAATTTCCGTGCCAAAAACTATACACCCTATATTTAGGAATGGAGGGAGTATTATTTTTGGGACTAACCTATTAACCGAAGGCCCAGTGCAAATTGCTGTTTTTTGCCTATTTTGGTGTTTCACAGAAAAGGTATATCAAACGAAATCCAAACGGACTGAATCCTTCGCGAGGATCTTTTTTGGAACAAACGCAATCCAGGATACTTGGAGTGGACGTCAAGGAAGCAGCAGGGAAGCCACGACGCAAGAGGGCGCGCCCCCACCCTCGTGGGCCCCTCGCAGCTCCACCGACCTACTTCCTTCGCCTATATATACTCATATACCCTGAAAACATCCAGGAGCACCACGAAACCCTATTTCCACCGCCGCAACCTTCTGTACCCGTGAGATCCCATCTTGGGGCCTTTTCCGGCGCTCCGACGGAGGGGGAATCGATCATGAAGGGCTTCTACATCAACACCACAGCCTCTCCGATGATGTGTGAGTAGTTTACCACAGACCTTCGGGTCCATAGTTATTAGCTAGATGGCTTCTTCTCTCTCTTTGGATCTCAATACAAAGTTATCCTCGATTCTCTTGAAGATCTATTCGATGTAACTCTTTTTGCGTGTGTTTGTCGAGATCCGATGAATTGTGGGTTTATGATCAAGATTATCTATGAACAATATTTGATTCTTCTCTGAATTCTTTTATGCATGATTTAAATATCTTTGCAAGTCTCTTCGAATTATCAGTTTGGTTTGGCCTACTAGATTGATCTTTCTTGCAATGGGAGAAGTGCTTAGTTTTGGGTTCAATCTTGCGGTGTCCTTTCCTAGTGACAGCAGGGGCAGGAAGGCACGTATTGTATTATTGCCATCGAGGATAAAAATATGGGGTTTATATCATATTGCTTGAGTTTATCCCTCTACATCATGTCATCTTGCCTAATGTGTTACTCTGTTCTTATGAACTTAATACTCTAGATGCATGCTTTGGATAGCGGTCGATGTGTGGAGTAATAGTAGTAGATGCAGAATCGTTTCGGTCTACTTGTCACGGACGTGATGCCTATATACATGATCATGCCTAGATATTCTCATAACTATGCGCTTTTCTATCAATTGCTCGACAGCAATTTGTTCAGCCACCATAGATTATGCTATCTTGAGAGAAGCCACTAGTGAAACCTATGGCCCAGGGTCTATTTTCCATCATATTAATCTCCCGTCAACTAGCTATTTCTGTCATCGTTTATTTTGCAATATTTACTTTTCAATCTATACAACAAAAATACCAAAAATATTTATCTTATTATCTCTATCAGATCTCACTTTTGCAAGTGGCCGTGAAGGGATTGATAACCCCTTTATCGCGTTGGTTGCAAGGTTCTTGATTGTTTGTGCAGTTACGAGGGACTTGCGTGTAGTCTCCTACTGGATTGATACCTTGGTTCTCAAAAACCGAGGGAAATACTTACGCTACTTTGCTGCATCGCCCTTTCCTCTTCAAGGGAAAACCAACGCATGCTGAAGAGGTAGCAAGAAGAATTTCTGGCGCCGTTGCCGGGGAGGCTTACGCCAAGTCAAGTCAAGATTTGATCTCCCAGCAACTAGCCATTTTTGGCGCCGTTGCCGGGAAGATCTATGCCAAGTCAAGACATACCAAGTACCCATCACAAACTCTTCTCCCTCGCATTACATTATTTGACATTTGCCTCTCGTTTTCCTCTCCCCCACTTCACCCTTTGCCGTTTTATTCACCCTTTTTTCCGCCCGTCTCTTTCCGCTTGCTTCTTGTGTATCCGTGTGTTAGATCGTTTGCTTTGCTGTCATGGCTACTCCTTCTATAATTGTTAGTACTCCCGATCATGATGTTCTTAATTTTAAACAAAGGGAGGGGGAAAATCTAAAAGATGCTTGGCATAGAATTTGCAATGCTCAGAATAGATCTACTAGGAAGCAATCTACTTCTGTTCTTCTTCGCAATTTTTGTGCAGGCATCACTCCTTGGAACAGATATATTCTTGATACCATTACCGGAGGGAATTTCTTGGGTAGCCATACTTTTGATTCTTATAATGCTATGTTAGATTTGTTTGGCCCACCACCTCTTTTGGTTAATGGAACTATTTTAACTTTGGAACATGTGATGCAAAGGCTCGAAATTATTGAAAATAAAGTTGCCACTGTAGAGTTGATTGAAAATTTGGATAAAAAGATCCACAACCAAATTACCCAATACGGATCTAAAGTAGGAGTTACTCTGAATTTTTTGAAAGAAAAGGAACCCACAGTTAACGAAAGGATAGATCAAGATTCCACAAGAATTGATAAACTGGAGGATATTATTACCAATTTAGGGTCTGCCTTTTCTTCCTTGAAAAATACCCCAAATCCTCCTACTACTAAAGTTGCCAAGTTTATGTATGTGCCTAAAAATAAAGGTGAATCTTCTAGTAAGGAAAATGCAGATCTCAAATCCATAAGTGTTCACCCCAACTTTTTCGCTATCATTAAGGAACCTTTTGCTACAAATGAATTTCTCGATTTCTTGCCTAGGAGTTTGATCATTAACAAAAAGAAGGGAACTCCTAAGGGTTATAAGTGTTCTATTGAAGAATTGCCTACCAAAGATGATAATACCTAGATCTATTCTTGCTTTTATGCCTAGCTATAGGGGCGTTAAACGATAGCGCTTGTTGGGAGGCAACCCAATTTTATTTTTGTTTCTTGCTTTTTGCTTCTGTTTAGTAATAATAATTCATCTAGCTTCTGTTTAGATGTGTTTTCATGTTTTAATTAGTGTTTGTGCCAAGTAGAACCTTTGGGAAGACTTGGGTGAAGTCTTTGCGATCTTGCTGTAAAAAACAGAAACTTTAGCGCTCACGAGATTAGCTGCCATTTTTATTGGAGAGTGCTTTTAGGTTGATTCTTTTTGCTGCTGATTAATAGACAAATTCCTCACGTCCAACAATTTATTTCAGAATTTTTGGAGTTACAGAAGTATACGTTTGATACAGGTTGCTACAGACGGTTCTGTTTTTGACAGATTCTGTTTTTCATGTGTTGTTTGCTTATTTTGATGAATCTATGGCTAGTATCAGGGGGTATGAACCATAGAGAAGTTGGAATACAGTAGGTTTAACACCGATATAAATAAATAATGAGTTCATTACAGTACCTTAAAGTGGTGATTTGTTTTCTTATACTAACGGAGCTCATGAGATTTTCTGTTGAGTTTTGTGTTGTGAAGTTTTCAAGTTTTGGGTAAAGATTTGATAGATTTTGGAATAAGGAGTGGCAAGAGCCTAAGAGGATCTCCAGCCGTTGGACCCCCAGGAGGCACTAAAAATCGCCCCCTGAGGGCGCACCGGCGATAACCGTGTGATGGGGGTGTGATGCCCCCCAGTCGCGGCGCCCACGATTTTTTTGAAAACCACAAACTAGGCGCAAATTCAACCAAACTTCGGCGAGTTCATACATATTTAAAATATTTTACAAAAAAGGAAAAAACGCTACTAGGCCCGCCGTCACCCTCGCCGCTCCTCGCCGCCCACCGCCCTTGAAGCTCTACATACCGAGGAGCCTGTAGAACTGCGTGTAGTCGTCGCAGCCGTCGTCGTCGTCGCCTCCTCCGCGGCCGCCGTCCCTGCTGCACCCCTCCCCAGGTTGGCGCGGTGGGTTGGATGGTCCGGGGGCGTCCTCGTCCTCGTCGCTATCAAGGATCACTACGCCGTGCTCGTTCTCGCGCCCAGGCTTGCGGGCGGCTATCTCCTCCAGGGCCCGGCGTTGCCGGACCATCTCGTCGTGGAGGTAGTCGTCCCGCGTACACTGTAGGGCCTCCTCGTCGAAGAAGTTGCGCCGGGCTATCTCCTTGTACTCCGCGGGGAGTCCTGGCTCCGACTTCGGCCTAATGAGGACGAGGAGGCCAGAGGCGGGGGAGGAGTCAGCGATGCGTACACCGGAGCTGCGGGTGCGGTGGCTGACCAGCGTGTCCTGGGGCTCCGGCTTGACGGGGCGAGGCAGGGAGAGTCGGACGAGCGGCCGGACAAGGAGGAGGACGCCCCCGGGTCCATGCGCCTCGGCGTCCACGAGCTCCCACACCGGCGGGAGAAGGATGGGGGACCGGCATACTCCAGTCTGGGCGTGTTGCCGCTCTTGATGTACTCAAGGACGGCCCCGAGCGTGCGGTCGGGCACGCCCCACCATCAGCGGCGGCCTTCAGAGTTGAGCCTCCTGGAGGGCACGACGCCGTTGGTGGCCTCGAGCTGCTCGGCGTGGCGGCGGCGAAAGTAGGGCTCCCACAGCGGGCTGTCGGGGACGTACCGTGGGCCTTCCCTCACCGCCTGCGACAGAGAGGCGCGCATACGCGCGATCTCCGCACGCCGCGCCGCCCCGGTGGGCGGTGGTGGCACCGGGACCCCGTCGGCCCTGATCCTCCACGCCCCGGGCACCCGCATGTCCGGCGGGACCGGGTACTCGGCCTCATAGAGGAGCCGAGCTTCGTCCTCGTGGAGGTGGCGGCGGCCGAAGCCGTTCGCCACCATGCCGTCGCCTGGGAAGTGCTCGACCATGGTTGAACTAGAACGGCGAGAGGATAGGGAGGGACGGGGGAGGAATGGGGCGTCTGCGGTGGAGAGTTTGTGCGTCACCGGCACGCTGGGGACGACTTATATAGGCAGAGGCGCCGCGCGTACGCGTGGCGGGCGAGGGACGCGCGTCGTCCGGTCTTCACTGCGCCGCCCGTGAGGCATCAATGGAGGAGGCTGACCGGCGCGGCAGCTTTGGCATTGATTCGCCGCGGGAACCGAGGCGATGAGGACGACGAAGCGGCGAGAAGAGCCGAGTCGCTGCCAAGGAGGGCCCGCCGCCTTTCGCGCCAAAAACGATTCGGTCGGCGTCCCCAAGCGCCCCCCAGCATGCCGGGTTCGGCTGGGTCCGCTGGCGCCAATTTCGGCCTGAGCCGGCGAAAAATGGGCCTTTAGTGCGCGATCGCCGATTTTTGGCGTCGTGACGAAAATCGCTGGGGGCCTTGTTGGGGGCGCGGCTGGAGATGCTCTAAGCTTGGGGATGCCCAAGGCACCCCAAGGTAAAATTCAGGGAGGGCATCCCCTCTTTCGTCTTCGTCTATCGGTAACTTTACTTGAGGCTATATTTTTATTCACCACATGATATGTGTTTTGCTTGGAGCGTCTTGTATGATTTGAGTCTTTGCTTTTTAGTTTACCACAATCATCCTTTTTATACACACCTTTTGGGGGAGACACACATGAATCGGAATTTATTAGAATACTCTATGTCCTTCACTTATATCTTTTGAGCTAGATAACTTTGCTCTAGTGCATCACTTACATTTTTTAGAGCATGGTGGTGGTTTTATTTTATAGAAATTATTGATCTCTCATGCTTCACTTATATTATTTTGAGAGTCTTTTAGAACAGCATGGTAATTTTCTTTGGCTATAAAATTAGTCCTAATATGATAGGCATTCAAGATGGGTATGATAAAAACTTTCATATAGAGTGCATTAAAAACTATGATAAATTTGATACTTGATAATAGTTTTGAGATATAAAGGTGGTAATGTTAGAGTCATGCTAGTTGGGTAATTGTGAAATTGAGAAATACTTGTGTTAAAGTTGGCAAGTCCTGTAGCATGCACGTATGGTAAACGTTGTGTGACAAATTTGAAGCACGGGGTGTTCTTTGAGTGCTTTCCCTATGAGTGGCGGTCGGGGACGAGCGATGGTATTTTCCTACCAATCTATCCCTCTAGGGGCATGCGTAGTAGTACTTTGCTTCGAGGGCTAATAAACTTTTGCAATATAAGTATATGAGTTCTTTATGACTAATGTGAGTCCATGGATCATACGCACTCTTACCTTTCCGCAATTTGCTAGCCTCTACGGTACCGTGCATTGCCCTTTCTCACCTTGAGAGTTGGTGCAAACTTCGCCGGTGCATCCAAACCCCGTGATACGATACGCTCTATCACACATAAGCCTCCTTATATCTTCAAACAGCCACCATACCTACCTATTATGGCATTTCCATAGCCATTCCAAGATATATTACCGTGCAACTTTCCACCGTTCCGTTTATTATGACACGTTCCATCATTGTCATATTGCTATGCATGATCATGTAGTGGACATCGTATTTGTGGCAAAGCCACTTTCATAATTTTTGCATACATGTCGCTCTTGATTCATCGCATATCCCGGTACACCGCCGTAGGCATTCACATAGAGTCATATTTTTGTTCTAGTATCGAGTTGTAATATTGAGTTACTAGACCATGATGGCGCGCGTTGCTGCGCCCGTTAGTTTTGGTGATAGAATTTGCAGAATTTCATAGATATATAGAGATATCAAGTATAGTAGTTGAATTTCTATATATATATATATATATATATATATATATATATATATATATATCAAATTGTTTCTCAATATATGTGAAATTACATAGTTAAAAATTGAATGATTTGAAATAAAAACCAAAACCCAAGTAATAAAGTAGATTCAAAGAGGGACTTTTTTTGCAAAGAACAAAACATGTGAATGGATTATTGCATCAAATTAGTAATTCCAAATCCCATGGGAGGACTCTAATAAGTGAATTGTGATTAAATATTACATAGACTCATTTGGTCTCTGAGGTAGATTATTCTTGAATTTGAAATTTTGTTAATCAAAAGGCTATACATGATCACAAACTCACCATACTCAATGAATACAAAAAAAATTTACAAGTGGTGAGAACTTAAACAGATGCATGTTCATAGAACTACTTGGCAACTAAGTCAGTAGTGACTATTACTTGGACCTTATTTTTTATCCAGCTATCACTGTAGTATGCAGTATCCTATCATCACGTCGATGAAAACTGAGATTTCAGTAAGGTGCCATTAAATGGAGTGTTGATAAGTACTGTAGTAAAAATAGAAAAACTACGTCAAACTTAAATGACCAAAGATGTAGCGAGAACTCTCTCCAATAGATATACATGATACACATCCATTTCGAACTTATTAATTTTGAGACACACTTAGTGGTACATGATACACATCCATTTCGAACTTATTAATTTGGATACACACTTAGTAACATCACCAAACAACAGTAGTGCCAAGAAAATATATGCATATAATTTAAGGAAAAGGGTTCATCTATATACTGTTGGACTGATATAACTTTAAATTATATGAAATTATACCTGAAACCGTAAATTACTCTCTATTATGTTAAAACAAGTAGCAGTGGATAGAGAATGCTCTTCTCTGGAAAAAAATCATGACTAAATATTTTCCTTCAAACATTATTTTCTGGAAACTTCCAACAAAGCATTTAGATATCCAACATTAGCAGCTCTGTTAAATGAATCTTGTGCCCAGGAGACCCCAAAACCTCAGAACATATAGGTTCATCTTGCATCTCCAACACACATAAATATTTCAAGTGGTCAAATATTGGAACCATTCGCAAAAGCAAAATCTACAGATATTAGTTCCTAAGCAGATCCCTATTTACCACTACGAAAATGATAATGTTCAGTAATACAAGGCGAGCCATAATAAGCAGATACTGCTAAAAACATCGCAAATGGCAATGATGCACTGCTAGATTTACATGGCAGCCTTTTTGAAAAACCATCTTTTTTCTCTCACTTTGACCAAGATATCCTGCTTATTATTGTGGTAGATAGATAACACCCCTTGGTTGAAAAACAGAATCAAATTAGCTAACTCATGGCCAGGACTGAGGATCTATATCTATGGTTTCTAACATATTTTGCAATTTGACGACAATCCACTTACACCCGGCCATCGTCATCCTATAGACGGGATGTGGATAGGTCTGTGTAAAGGAACTCACCACTCGCAGCCTCTCATCTCTATTGTATGCACGCGTCGAAATCCACCATTGCTCCCACGAGCTAGAGTTTTGCGTCTGGACTGATCGGACAAAGGTACACCTCTTCTGCTAGCGGAGCAGCGACCATCCAGACTACGAGCGGACCGACTACATGCCCCCTCTATCACCCGGATTGAGCAAGGACGATAGATCTGATGCGATATTGCGGTTATGGAGGGGCAGGTACCAGATGAAGGATAAAACAAAAACGATTACAGCCAATGTTATGAAAGATTGGAGGGGATAAAAGAGGTAAACGGGGAGTAGCACATCTTCATTACCATCAAGATGGGGAGGGAGACGGTTGGGCTCCAGAATACGTGAACGCAGCAAGTCAGAAAAGAATGAAAACAGGAATGAAGGGGCTATGGAGGAAGTGTAGAGGGGAGGGGGTTGGACCGTACCGGCGGTGAAGCAGTCCCGCAGCATAATGTCGCGGATCGAGGAGGGGGTAACGTGCCGCATCAAGAGGAGGAAGGACGGCGATGCGGAGGAACAGAGGGGAAATGTTCGTTCGGGGGCTGGAAAACCTGGGTCGTTAGCGTGGGGGTGGGAATAAGTTGGCCGACCCAATTATGGACAGGAAGAGGAGGTCGCTCACATGAGCTGACCCATGACGCATGGCCTTGTGCGAGGAATGACGCCCGAATTTGATCTAGATCGTAGGTTACTAGGTTCGAGGATCTGACGGTAGAGACGGTCAAATCGTTGTGGAGGCTTGTAGCTAGCCTCGTTATACTGTTTCTCAATGAGTAAATAAAAGTGTGATGATTATCATTATTAGAGCATTGTCCCATGTGAAGAAATAAATAAAAGAGGCCAAAGAAGCCAAAAAAAGAGGCCAAAGAAGCCCAAATAAAAAAATAAAAAAATGAGAGAAAAAGAGAGAAGGGACAATGCTACTATCCTTTTTCCACACCTGTGCTTCAAAATAGCACCATGATCTTCATGATAGAGAGTCTCTTGTTTTGTCACTTTCATATACTAGTGGGAATTTTTCATTATAGAACTTGGCTTGTATATTCCAATAATGGGCTTCCTCAAATGCCCTAGGTCTTCGTGAGCAAGCAAGTTGGATGCACACCCACTTAGTTTTCAGTTTGAGCTTTCATACACTTATAGCTCTAGTGCATCCGTTGCATGGCAATCCCTACACCTCGCATTGACATCAATTGATGGGCATCTCCATAACCCATTGATTAGCCATGTCAATGTGAGACTTTCTCCTTTTTTGTCTTCTCACATAACCCTCATCATCATATGCTATTCCACCTATAGTGCTATATCCATGGCTTGCGCTCATGTATTGTGTAAGGGTTGAAAATGTTGAAGCGCGTTAAAAAGTATGAACCAATTGCTCGGCTTGTCATCGGGGTTATGCATAATGGGAACATTTTGTGTGATGAAAATGAAGCATGGCCAAACTATATGATTTTGTAGGGATGAGCTTTCTTTGGCTATGTTATTTTGATAAGACATAATTGCTTGGCTAGTATGCTTGAAGTATTACTATTTTTATGTCAATATTGAACTTTTATCTTGAATCTTTTGGATCTGAACATTCATACCGCAATAAAGAAAATTACATTGAGAATTATGTTAGATAGCATTCCACATCAAAAATTCTGTTTTTATCATTTACCTACTCGAGGACGAGCAGCAATTAAGCTTGGGGATGCTTGATACGTCTCCAACGTATCTATAATTTTGATTGTTCCATGCTATTATATTATCTGTTTTGGATGTTTAATGGGCTTTACTATGCACTTTTATATTATTTTTGGGACTAACATATTAACCGAAGGCCCAGTGCAAATTGCTGTTTTTTTGCCTATTTCAGTGTTTCGCAGAAAAGGAATATCAAACGGGATCCAAACGGAATGAAACCTTCACGAGGATCGTTTTAGAACAAACGCAATCCAGGATACTTGGAGTGGACGTCAAGGAAGCAGCAAGGAAGCCACGAGGCAGCAGGGCGCGCCCACACCCTCGTGGGCCCCTCGCAGCTCCACCGACCTACTTTCTTCGCCTATATATACTCATATACCCTGAAAACATCTAGGAGCACCACGAAACCCTATTTCCACCGCCGCAACCTTCTGTACCCGTGAGATCCCATATTGGGGCCTTTTCCGGCGCTCCTCCAGAGGGGGAATCGATCACGGAGGGCTTCTACATCAACACCGTAGCCTCTTCGATGATGTGTGAGTAGTTTACCACAGACCTTCGGGTCCATAGTTATTAGCTAGATGGCTTCTTCTCTCTCTTTGGATCTCAATACAAAGTTCTCCTCGATTCTCTTGGAGATCTATTTGATGTATCTCTTTTTGTGGTTTGTTTGTCAAGATCCGATGAATTGTGGGTTTATGATCAAGATTATCTATGAACAATATTTGATTCTTCTCTGAATTCTTTTATGCATGATTTAAATATCTTTGCAAGTCTCTTCGAATTATCAGTTTGGTTTGGCCTACTAGATTGATCTTTCTTGCAATGGGAGAAGTGCTTAGCTTTGGGTTCAATCTTGTGGTGTCCTTTCCCAAAGGATGTGAGGGCAGCAAGGCACGTATTGTATTGTTGTCATCGAGGATAAAAATATGGGGTTTATATCATATTGCTTGAGTTTATCCCTCTACATCATGTCATCTTGCCTAATGCGTTACTCTGTTCTTATGAACTTAATACTCTAGATGCATGCTGGATAGCGGTCGATATGTGGAGTAATAGTAGTAGATTCAGAATCGTTTCGGTCTACTTGTCACGGACGTGATGCCTATATACATGATCATGCCTAGATATTCTCATAACTATGCGCTTTTCTACCAATTGCTCGACAGTAATTTGTTCACACATCATAGATTATGCTATCTTGAGAGATGCCACTAGTGAAACCTATGGCCCCCAGGTCTATTTTCCATCATATTAATCTCCCGTCAACTAGCTATTTCTGTCACCGTTTATTTTGCAATCTTTACTTTTCAATCTATACAACAAAAATACCAAAAATATTTATCTTATTATTTCTATCAGATCTCACTTTTGCAAGTGGCCGTGAAGGGATTGACAACCCCTTTATCGCGTTGGTTGCAAGGTTCTTGATTGTTTGTGCAGGTACGAGGGACTTGCGTGTAGTCTCCTACTGGATTGATACCTTGGTTCTCAAAAACTGAGGGAAATACTTAAGCTACTTTGCTGCATCACCCTTTCCTCTTCAAGGGAAAACCAACGCATGCTCAAGAGGTAGCAAACTCTTATTCAAATATCCTTTTATGCTTCATAAAAATTTTATATCATTTTCAATCAACAATATGTCATCCAACATACAATATCAGAAATGCTACAGAGCTCCCACTCACTTTCATGTAAATACAAGATTCTTTGTAAGTTTGAATAAAGCCAAATGCTTTGGTCACTTCATCAAAGCGAATATTCCAACTCCGAGATGCTTGTGCCATTCCATAGATGGATCACTGGAGCTTGCATACTTTGTTAGCATCCTTAGGATCGACAAAACCTTCTGGTTGCATCATATACAACTCTTCCTTAAGAAACCCGTTAAAAATGTCATTTTGACGTCCATTTGCGAGATCTCATAATCATAAAATGCGGCAATAGCTAACATAATTCTAACATACTTCTACTGGTGAGAAAGTATCATCGTAGTCAACCCCTTGAACTTGTCAGAAACCTTTTGCGACAAGTCGAGCTTTTTAGATGGTGATGTTACCATTAGCATATGTCTTCTTCTTAAAGATCCATTTATTCTCAGTGGCTTTCCGGTCATCGGGCAAGTCCACCAAAGTCCATACTTTGTTCTCATACATGGATCCTATCTCGAATTTCATGGCCTCAAGCCATTTGTTGGAATATGGGCTCATCATAGCTTCTTCACAGTTCGTAGATTCGCCGTTGTCTAACAACATGACTTTCAGGACTGGATTACAGTACCATTCTGGTGTGGAATGTACCCTGGTCGACCTACGAAGTCCATTACTAACTTGATCCGAAGTTTCATGATTATCATCATTAGCTTCCTCTTCAGTTGGTGTAGGCATCACGGAACCGCTTTTACGTGATGTGCTACTTTCCAATTCGAGAGAAGGTACGATTACCTCATCAAGTTCTACTTTCCTCCCACTCATTTTTTTCGAGAGAAACTCCTTCTCTAGAAAGGACCCGTTCTTGGCAACAAAGATCTTGCCCTTGGATCTTTGGTAGAAGGTATACCCAATGGTCTCTTTAGGGTATCTTATATAGACGCACTTCTCCGCTTTGGGTTCGAGCTTATCAGGCTGAAGCCTCTTGACATAAGTGTCGCATCCCCAAACTTTAAGAAATGACAGATTAGGTTTCTTGACAAACCACAACTCATACGGTGTCGTCTCAACGGATTTAGAAGGTGCCCTATTTAAAGTGAATGCGATTGTCTCTAATGCATAACCCCAAAATGAAAGTGGCACATCGGTAAGAGACATCATAGAACGCACCACATCCAATAGAGTATGATTACGACGTTCGAAAAGTCCATTTTGCTGTGGTGTTCCTGGTGGCATGAGATGTGAAACAATTCCACGTTGTCTTAAATGCATACCAAAATCGTAACTCAAATATTCACCTCCATGATCAGATCATAGAAACTTTATTTTCTTGTTACGATGATTTTCCACTTCACTCTGAAATTCCTTGAACTTTTCAAATGTTTCAGACTTGTGTTTCATTAAGTAAATATACCCATATCTACTCAAATCATCTGTGAAGGTAAGAAAATAACAATATCCACCGCGTGCTTCAACACTCATCAGACCGCATACATCAGTATGTATTATTTCCATTAAGTCAGTAGCTCGCTCCATTGTTTCGGAGAATGGATTTCTAGTCATCTCGCCCATGAGGCATGGTTCACATGTCTCAAATGATTAATAATCAAGAGATTTTAAAAGTCCATCAACATGGAGTTTGTTCATGCGGTTTACACCAATATGACCTAAGGGGCAGTGCCACAAATATGTGGTACCATCATTATTAACTTTGCATCTTTTGGCATCAATATTATGAATATGTGTATCACTACAATCGAGATTCAACAAGAATAAACCATTCACAAGGGGTGCATGACCATAAAAGATATTACTCATATAAATAGAACAACAATTATTCTCTGACTTAAATGAATAACCTTCTCGCAATAAACAAGATCCAGATATAATGTACATGCTCAACGCAGGCACCAAATAACAATTATTGAGGTTTAAAACTAATCCTGAAGGTAGATGTAGAGGTAGCATGCCGATGGCAATCACATCAACCTTGGAACCATTTTCGACGCGCATCGTCACCTCGTCCTTAGCCAGTCTTCGTTTATTCCGTAGCTCCTGTTTCGAGTTACAAATATGAGCAACTGAACCAGTATCAAATACCCAGGCGCTATTACGAGCACTAGTAAGGTACACATCAATAACATGTATATCAAATATACCTTTGTTGACGTTGTCAGCCTTCTTACTTGGGGCAGTTCCGCTTCCAGTGACCATTCCCCTTGCAGTAGAAGCACACAGTCTCAGGTTTGGGTCCAGCCTTGTGTTTCTTCACAGGAGTGCAACTGCTTTACCGTTCTTCTTGAAGTTCCCTTTCTTTCCTTTGCCTTTCTTGAAACTAGTGGTCTTTTTAACCATCAACACTTGATGCTCCTTCTTGATTTCTACCTCCACGGCCTTAAGCATCGCAAAGAGCTCGGGAAGTGTTTTCTCCATTCCTTGCATACTATAGTTCATCACAAAGCCTTTATAGCTTGGTGGTGGTGATTGGAGAATTCTGTCAATAACCGAGTCATCTGAAAGTTTAACTCCCAACTGAGTCAAGCGGTTGTGCAACCTAGACATTTTGAGTATATGCTCACTAACAGAACTTTTCTCCTTCATTTTATAGCTAAATAACTTGTCAGAGATGTCATACCTCTCAACCCGGGCATGATCTTGAAATACCAATTTTAGCTCCCAGAACATCTCATATGCTCCGTGATGCTCAAAACGTCTTTGGAGCCCCGGTTCTAAGCCGTAAAGCATGGCGCACCAAACTATCGAGTAGTCATCAGAACGTGCCTGCAAGATGTTCACAATATCGACAGACGATGCTGGAGGGGGAGCGTCATCTAGCGGTGCATCAAGGACATAAGCCTTGTGTGCAGCAATGAGGATAATCCTCAAGTTACGCACCCAGTCCGCATAGGCGCTTCCATCATCTTTCAACTTAGCTTTCTCTAGAAACACGTTAAAATTCAGGGGAACTACAGCGCGTGCCATTGATCTAAAACACAAATTTTGCAAAGACAATTAAGACTAAGTTCATGATAATTTAGTTCAGTTAGTAAAATTACTAATGAACTCCCACTTAAATCAACATCCCTCAAGTTTTCTAAGTGACACATGATCCAAATCAACTAACTCATGTCCGATCATCACGTGAGATGGGGTAGTCATCAATGGTGAACATCTTTATGTTGATCATATCTACTATATGACTCATGTTCGACCTTTCGGTCTCCTGTGTTCCGAGGTCATGTATGTACATGCTAGGCTCGTCAAGTTTAACCCAAGTATTCTGCATGTGTAAAACTAGCTTACACCCGTTGTATGCGAACATAGAGTCTATCACACCTGATCATCACGAGGTGCTTCGAAACATCACATGCAATCAATATGTGACATGATATGGCCATTATTATCTCGTGCCTTTGATCTCCATCTCCAAAGCACCGGCATGATCTCCATCGTCACCACCATGAAACCATGATCTCCATGATCATGTCGTCACGTGGTAGTCTCCGCCAACTATTGCTTCTACAACTATTGCTAACGCATAACGATAAAGTAAATCAATTACATGGCTATTAATAAATTAAAGGCAGCCCTATGGCTCCTACCGGTTGCCGTACTCATCGACATGCAAGTCGTGAATCTATTACAAAACAAGATAATCTCATACATCAACATATATCACATCATGTTTTGGCCATACCACATCACAACATGCCCTCAAAAACAAGTTAGACGTCCTTTACTTTGTTGTTGCAAATTTACGTGGCTGCTATGGGCAACTAGCAATAACCATTCTTACCTACGCAAAGCCACAATGATGATAATCAAGTTACCTTTTAACCTTATACAAGGACCGCCTTCGTCAAATTAGATTCAACTAAAGTAGGGGAGACACACACCTGCTAGCCACCTTATGCAAAACAAGTTGCATGTCTGTCGATGGAACCGGTCTCTTGTGTGTGGACAAGTAAGGTTGGTCCGGGCTGCTTCATCCCACAATACCGCTGAATCCAAATAAGACATGAGAGGTAAGCAATTTGAGCATCAATCCCACAACTCTTTGTGTTCTACTCGTGCATATACATCTACCCATAGACCTAGCTCATGATGCCACTGATGGGGAACGAAGCATGAAAATCAAAAATATTCCTACAAACACCCAAGATCTATCTAGGAGAAACATAGCAATGAGAGGGGAGAGTGTGTCTATGTATCCTCATAGACCAAAAGCGGAAGCGTATATAACGCGGTTGATGTAGTCGTACTCTTCACGATCCGATCACGATCCAACCGATCTAGTGCCGAATGGACGACACCTCCGAGTTTAGCACACGTCCGACTCGATGACGTCTCCATCTCCCTTATCCAACAAGATAATACGGAGAAGTAGATGGGATCACCACCAGCACGACGTTGTGGTGGTGATGGTGGTGGTGGAGCTAGCAGGGCTTCGCCAAGCGCTACTAGAATGAGGACAGAGGAACTACGGAGTAACGGGAAAGAGAGGGGCGCCAAGGGCTTGGTGTGTTCTCTTGGGGCACCCCCTCCCCTCAATATATAGGTGGAGGGGCTTGGGGAACAGCCCCTCCAAGCCCTAGGGCGCAGGGGGATAGGACTTGGACTCCAAGTGCAATCCTATTCCTACTAGGACTCCCCTTATTTTCCGTTCCCTAGCCACATGGGCTTTTAAGGACTTGGTGCGCCTAGATCAATAATACCAGGGCGCATTCCCTCAGCCCATGCCAGCCCTTGGGTCATGGGACCCACTTGTGGACTTCCGAACCCCTCCGGACTCCTCCATAACCTTCTAGAAGCTTCAGAGTACAATACCGAAAAAACCGCACTTTTTTCTGGAATCCAAAATATGACTTCCCATATATAAATATTTACCTCTCAACCATTCAGAGACTTCTAGTGACGTCCGAGATCTCATCCGGGACTCCGAACAACATTCAGTTACCAATCATCAAATATCCCAATACTACTCTAGCGTCAACGAACGTTAAGCATGCGACCCTACGGGTTCGGGAATCATGTAGTCATGGCCGAGATACCCTCCTATCAATAACCAATAACGAGACCTGGATGCCCATATTGATTCCTACATATTCCACAAAGATCTTTTATTGATTGAACCACGATGTAAAGGATTCAGTTAATCTCGTATGCAATTCCCTTTGTCCGACGATATGTTACTTGCCTGAGATTCGATCGTCGGTATCTCCATACCTTGTTCAATCTTGTTACTAGCAAGTCTATTTACTCATTCCGTAATACAAGATCATGTGACTAACTCATTAGTCACACTGCTTGCAAGGTTTTTAAGATGTTGTATTACCGAGTGGGCCCAGAGATATCTCTCCGTCATACGGAGTGACAAATCCCAATCTTGATCCATGCCAACCCAACAGATACCTTTGGAGATACTTGTAGAGCACCTTTATGATCACCCGATTCTGAAGTGACGTTTGATACACACTAAGTATTCCTCACGGTGTCGGGGAGTTACACGATCTCATGGTTTAAGGAACAGATACTTGACATGAAGAAAGCTATAGCAAATAAACTAAACGATCTGATGCTATGCTTATGGTTGGGTCTTGTCCATCACATCATTCTCCCAATGATGTGATCCCGTTATCAAATAACAACTCATGTCTATGGTTAGGAAACCTTAACCATCTTTGATCAACAAGCTAGTCTAGTAGAGGCATAATAGGAACACGGTGTAGTTTATGTATTCACACATGTATTTAAGTTTCCGGGCAATACAATTCTACCATGAACAATAAACATTTATCATGAACAGAAAATATGACAATAAACATTTTATTATTGCCTTTAGGGCATGTTTCCAACAGATCTCACTATAGTGCATGCACGACAAAACACTATAACCTTGCCGAGACGGCAAAATCTACGCTGAAGCTCCATCGACTCCATCCAGATGGACGGATTTATGGATGATTGAACCCCGAAAGACCAACTTAAAGAAGAAACATCGTCCCATCTGAGCGCTGCAAGTAGGAGGACTAAAATATCCTAACATAAACTACAAGTTGGAGCCAAGGCACCGAAATTCCCCTCTCCATCACTAGCCGCCGTAGCAGCAGGCAGAGGGGTGGGAAGCAAATCGACGGGCTCTTTGGTGCAGCTTGGTGGAGAAAAGTTCACATTGGCCGCCGCTTATGTGCGGAAGGGAAGAAACTGAGAGGGGATATTCATAAGAATTTTAGTTTTGGAAACTTTAATCTATTTAACACAATAGATGCATAATTTTATAAATCTTAATATCTTTAACATTATAGTAATTTTTTAAGATGTCTTAGTCTCTTTTTTCTGTTCATTGTGCATGCATTGGTATATTAAGATATTACATTACCATTGTTTCAAAAACAACGTGTTACCAATACACAATGTAATAGACTAAAAGTCGTGAATTTATCTATAGTCTTAGTATCTTCACAAACTGCAGCTGGACGCACCACACGGCTGCCCCTAGCTTGCCCGGTGCGCTTGCTGGGAACACCCCGCGGAAGGTACCCTCCCTATTTATCACCACCAATTGAAATCGCATAATTCAAGATACAAATATTTTACAAAAAATTGCGCACATGACCCAAATATAATTATATATGTCATGTGGAGTGGGCCACGGAAATGGCCCACACAATGGCGACGGTGTTCCACATGCAATTAGTACCATCAATGAGGGCCCGAAGGTGTGGCCCATCAATATTATTACAGTCACAACACATGTGTAGCATTTTAGGGGAGCAACTAATAAACAGGCACCCCATAGGGGAAACTTAGCAGATCCTCGCGGGGTATATTCCGGGCGCCTCGTGGTGTCCCCATCGTCCGCAACATGCCACGCGCTAGGTGCACCCACGGAGAAACTATTTTATTACTCCTGCACGTGCTTTTTTCGGAATACGTTTTTGCCTGGTTTTCTCTAGGTTTTACTGAGAAAAATGTTCGCATAGTTTAAAAAAAATGTTTTCTATCATTCCGAAAAAGGTTTCAAGTGTATTAAGAAAATGTACAACATGTAGTTGAAAAACAATGTTAAAAACATGTATTGGAAAAATGTTCAAACACATGTATCTGAAATGGGTAAAACATGTACAGACAAATATTTTATATTTTTACAAAATGTAAAAAAATTATGAAAAAATAGTCATCAACATATACTTGAAAATAAATGCTAATAACGTATTTAGGAAATGTTAAACATATGTGAAAAATATTCCTAGTGTATAGAAATGTACAATTTGTATGAAGAATGTGGACATGTGTTGAAAATAAAAAAATAAAAAATAGAAATGAGAAAAGAATACCAATGAACATCGAAGAAAGAAACAAAGAAAACAGAAAATAATAAAAGAAACCCAATGAAAACAAAAAAATGTTGCAAACAGTGGAAAAATAATAAGAAAACCACAGAGAGAGAAAAGACCCATGCCACTAGTATAGTACTTGGCCGATCCAATGGCGCCCCCAGAGGCAAGTCAAAACTATGTCCCACAACGGGCGAGAAATAGAGCGTTAAACAGGATTTGCACGTGTATTCCATAGAGAGCTCCTATTGGACAAATGGGCCAGCCCTCTTTGCAACGAGTGCCTTTTATTTTCTCTTTTGTTGTTTAGTCTTTTGTCCTAAGAAAACAGTCTATTGTCTTTTACGGAGACAGATACTTGAAATCTATAAATAAAATAAAATATATATTTCATAAATTATTCTTTATATCTTTTATTATATATATATATATATATAGGGATTGACTATTCGTCACCCTGGGTGAGGAATAGTTATTCTTCACCCCCTCTATTTTACCATCAATACACTGTAATTTTACGTTCCGTAAGTTTTTTCTTATTTCCGACGTAAAAAGAGACCGTAAGAAAATATATAATCGTCATAAAAAATATTTTATGTCATGTAAAATTACAAACGTAAAAACATAGTGTAAAATACACATAAACTGCAAATTTTCTTGTCTTATGACCTATATTTTTATTTTCTTATGCCAAATTTTATGTAATGAATCAATAGGAATGTAACTATTTGAATTCCAAATGTAATTTAATTATGAAATGATCATAAGATTACCTCGAGTGAAGAATAACTTATTCTGCACCCTGGGGTGATGAATATGATCACTATATATATATACACACACACACACGGCTGCGCTATTGTGAGCGTGCGCGCATTGTTGCTTAGCCTGCGCTCCGGCCGCTCCTAATCAGACGCGCGGGTCGCGTCTCCACCGCAAGAATGGTTGAGGGTAATGGCATGTGAAAAAGAAAGTAACACATTTAATTTTGTTACCATGTGTTGCTCCGCTACGTCCTGAATTTGGGTCACTATTCATTGCTAGTAATAGATTAACTATAGATAGTAACGGACCCAGGTTTTTTTACCAGGATGAGAGATGTCTATGGTTTCATCCGTAAACGTATTAAAACCTTCCCGAGACATGTAGTATGCTCACAAATTGGCAGCAATAAAAATAGAGTGGATGGTAATGCAAAAAAAATTACGAACAAAAAAGTTAAAGATTCTTTGATCCAGGCTGACATATGTAGTGATGCATTACTATAATCATGGGGGACGTGGGTACAAAATGTAATCGTGATGGTAATCCGTTACGACTTCATAAGGGCCATTTACTATGGTCATAATAATGATAGTAACATCTTTACTAGATCCTATATGCCTGGTTACTGATGGTAGGAATTAGCAGTTGGGCTAGGCACTTTTACGATGTTACGATGGACAATTACGATGAAGTGAAATGTAGGCGTGCGAGGGATGGCTCGGCTAATTAGCGCCTGGTAACTTGTTACCACTAGCAGTTTTGGTCGTAAGACGTTACGCTTGATTTTTCCCACATTGCGCGCCCTTCGGCCCGGTTAACTTAGGCTACTTAACGTGTACTGGCCGGCTGGCTCAACGTGGCCAGAGCGTAGGATAGAACAGCATACGCGCAGGCATAGTTTAGCAAGCCATTTTTTGAGTATGCTCTTTTTTATGTATAAATATGTACGTATTTCACAAATATAAAAAAACTATGGGCTCATATGCAATTTTTTCATATAACTTGCTTTGAAATATCTTAGATATATTATATGAACATATTTAGAATAATAAAATAGTATATATATAGTACCACATGGTAGTATATGAGACATGTGAGGTAACTACCACCGGGTATATATATATATATATATATATATATATATATATATATATATATATATATATATATATATATGTATATATATATATATAACAGTTCACCATACATTGGTTCACTACATATTAAAAACATGCATCATATGTTAAAATAAATTTCAATGTATATCAAAACAATGTTCATCATATATTAAAAATAAGGTCTATTTGAAAAAGGTTCACGTAATATAAAAAGTTCATTGTGTATTTGAAATAATTCATGGTATATTTGAAAAATTAAATTGTATATTATAAAGCCCATAAAAACAAAATGTAAAAAAAATAAAAACAAGGGGGAAATCTAAAAGAAAAACCAAATCTTAAAATAGAAAAAAAATAAACGTAAGAAACAAAAAATTATTAAAAAATTGATCATCGAGTGAATGAACCCAAAAAACCGAAGCCAGTGAACCAACGTAGCGCGGACACTGCCGAACTGGGCCACTCAGCTCTATCGGCCACGTGCGAAGCAGCTGGCCCTCAAACTCATCGTGAGATTTGACGGTTCCTCAAAAAGATAAAAAAACCATGGGATTTGACGGGAAATCCTATATAGCGCCTTAACCGTTGGTTTCAGGCTTATGCGTAGCAACGGACAGAGGCTCTCTCCTAAATGATTTTGGGGAACTTTCTAGAGGTTCCCTCCAGATCTTTTGGGCTGGTTTCCTTTGGATTTGTTGAATTGCTTTTCTGAATTTTTTTTGTTTTATTTTTTATAATCTTCCTGGTTTTAATTATTTCTTTTACTTTTTTCTCTTTTAATTCACAAAATTGTTTAAAATTCAAGATCTTTTTATTAATCCACAAACTTTTTTAAATCCTTGAACTATCAAATTCATGAACACTTCTCAAATTTGATTTTTTTTCAAATTCCTGAATATCTTTTTAAAATGCATGAACTCTAATCGAAGCGGTGAACTTTTTTTTTCAAAATCCATGAAATTTTCTAGAAATGGCTAAAAATTATTCAATATGTTAAAAAAATTCAATCCATGACTTTTTTCAAAACCGTGAGCTTTTTTCAAAATGCATGTTGTTAAGATTGCACAGAATTATCAAATTCACGAACAATTCTCAAATTTGTGTACTTTTTTAAAAATTGTGGACATTTTTTTCAAACCCACGAGCTTTTTACAGCCTTTTGAATTTCTTGGACTTTTTAGAAAAGTCAACAGGCAATTGGTTAATGGTCAACCGGTCAAGTGAGGACCCGAGAGAGCCAGCGTATCTCTCTGGTTGGCTGGCCAACGTGAGCTTACAATGTAGTAACGCGACGGACACAGGGCGGCCCGACTAGGCCGGCCAATTTGGCAGCAACGCGACGTAAAAAGTTAATTCCCAAAACCACTGCTCTTAAAAGAGAACCGAATACGTGTCATCCAGGTTCCTGAACGTGTACTGCTGCCACTGGACCCAACGAGCGTTAGTGACTAATTCATAACATGGTACTTTAATAATTAACATGGGCGGCAGATCCTAAATTTTCAAAATTGTGAATAATTTGGAAAACCCAAACAAATTTAGGAAAAAGTAATTAACTTTTGTTATTCGTTCCAAAAACACGAAGCATGATCTGAAATTGTGTATAAATTTTGAAAACATGATATTGTTTTGAAATTTGATTTTGTGAACACTTTTTTGAACTTGCGAACAATTTTTGAATTCTGAATATTTTTTTAAGAACAGATTTTTTTGAAATTTCCGAATATTCTTCATAAACACAAACATTTTTGGGAAAATGAAACAATATTGGAACGCTCAAAGAAAATTCAGAAACACTTCATACATTTTGTACATTATTTTAAATGAGTGAACATTTTTTGAAATAAACACGACAATATTTGGAAATCTGAACAATTTCTGAAACTTGTGAACATTTTTTAAAATACCTTGAAAACTTTGAAACATGAACAATTTTTAAAAACATGAATTGTTTTTGAACTGGTGAATATTTCTTCATAAAACTTGATATTTTTTTAATTTGGGAAGAATTTAGAAAATAAAAAATGACAAATGAGAATAGGATAATGAAAATGAAAAAAATAAAAAGATAAAGGAAAGGGAAAAACCTAAATGGATAAAAACCGGTAGAAAAAAAACAGAAAATGAGCTTCCTCCATTCCATATTAATTGTGACTGATTTGGTACTACTTTGTACTAAATGAACGACAATCAATATGGATCAAAGGGAGTAATAAGTTTGACAAGGACATTCTGGATGGTTCTTAAAACAAGGAAAAAGAAGAGATGGAACCTTATCCAAACCGGTTTACACCTCGTTTTCCCTAGGTTCTAGAGGGAAAAAATTGCGAGTTTTTCCCGTGATTTTTTTGTGCTTCCACTTCAAGTATAAGTTTTCTTTTCATGGAGACACATATTTGCTTCCACTAGAAGCACAACTATGCTTCTCGAAAAGGGAAAAATCACGATAGTTTTTTGCTTCAACGAGCACATATTTGTTTTTCATGGAGGCATAGATTTTCTTCTAAGCACAACAGTGCTTCTCGGAAAGGCAAAAAATCATGATTTTATTGTGCGATTTTATTGCTTTCATGAGAGGTATAAAAATAATCACTTTTTTTCTTTTTGCATGATTTTGTTCTGCTTCCACGAGAAACAAAGATTTGTTTATCATGGAGGCACCGATTGACTTCTCGGAAAAATGCAAAAAAACTCAGTTTTTTCGCTTCCATGAGAAGCACATAGTTGCTTATCGTGGAGGCACATATTTGCTTCGGCGAAAGCAAAGTTATGCTTCTTCGGCAAGGGAAAAAATCATGAATTTATTTTTGTGTTTTTTGTGCGTACTTTCACAAGAAGCATAGACTTGCATCTCGTGGAAGCACAAATCTGCGCTTCTCGAAAAGGGAAAAAAGTGTGTGTGTGTGTGTGTGTGTGTGTGTCGGGTCCAGTTTTTAGGGGTTTGTTTTGTGAAAAAGTGAGTCAAAATCAATTAACATGGGATCTTGTCTTGAACATGTCGACACGAGAAATCCAACCATGAGAATGGTTCTAGATTTGAATGCACGGTTCAAGAGATAAAAGTTAGAATAACGAATCTAAAAAGAAAGGAAAATTCCATGTGGTGACACTTGTCAGCGCCTGAGAAGGTAAGAGTAATCTTTGTTTTTTGAAGGACCGGGAGTAATCTTTGTAAGGGGGTAAACCTTAACTAGTGATTTGGGTCAAATAGTCGAACCTTCACCGAACGACATGCATGAATGGGCCGGCTCAAGTGTCCTTCTTTCATTGGCTGTTGTTGTTTTCATTTTCATTTTCATTTCATTGTTTTCATTTTCATTTTCATTTCATTTCTGTTTTCTGTTTCTCTTTTTTCCTTCTGTTTCACTTTTTATTTCAATTTTTCATTTTTTAGATTTGTTTTTTTAGATATGGTTTTTATTAGGTTTTTCTTTTTGCATTTCCATGTCCAACTCAATGCATGCAAAACAAGTTTGTGGATGTTTCAAAAGAAAAAAAGTTTTTGGTGCCGGCGGCACGCGCGTGGAGTGGTGTGTCGGGGCGACGTGCGGTGCAGAGACAGCGACGCCGGTCGACGCAGCTGCCTGCCAGGCAGAATTTAATTTGCCAATCGCTGCGTCGATCCATCTGTGCTGCGGATGCGCAGTGCAGAGCGAGAGAGAGCGGCTAGCATTGCCTAGGGCTCGATCAGAATACTCGTTTTCAGCTGCCACTTGCAAGCAGGATCGACAGCAGCTACCCACCTACCTACCTAAGCATCTACTCCTAGCTAGAGCAGGCCCGCCATTAACATAGCCAGGGAGGGAGAGAGAGAGAGAGCTACTCCTAGTCCTAGGGCTAGGTGGGTAGAGTAGCTAGCTAGCTGACGCGCATGCAACGGTCCAGCGTACTCTCTCTACCAGCAGCTATAGCCGATCTCGATGGATCGATCCGTGTGAAGGGCAGTGCATCGCAGTCGCAGGCAGGCTATACGAGACGCGCATGCTCGCCTCGGTTAATGGTTACTCGTGTATTGATTACTGCAGGTTCCATATCGCGCAATGCATGCCGCGCGCGCTGCTTGTCGCTGCGGCGTGGCTGCCTGCATGGATCCTCGATCGACGGACTATCTATATACTGATCAGATCAGATGGCAGCGGAAACCCAACAGCGATGCCTCAACCGCGGACGCGCCTCCCCTGTTAAATGTGAGTCGATGCCGGGATGGGCACCAACTATTTTTCTCAGATTTCCTTGGACATCAAACTGTATTACTATGTACGTGGTAGTATATTTTTACTACCAAAACCATCACTACAGTGCACGCGTGCCTGGTCCTTGGTATATAAACTTCATTCATCGATCTGGTTGGTACCATCGCTACAAATTGTCGCTACTGACCGAGTTGCTTGGTAGGACAATATATCTCGCGAGATTTCCACTGTACACAAGCGTGCACATATACAGCATGCTGCATGCATACGCGCGCATGCCTGTATAAAGCTGCATCTCGATGCTTTTCATTGTTCTAATATTTTAATCTACTGCATGCGCCACACAGCTACTCCTACCTACTGTACAAGCTACTCCCACCTATGCAGCCAGCCCAGAGCCAGAGGCGAATTGATCAGCATATCAACACACACTAGCTAGCCAGCAAGCTACTCCTATCCTGGCAGCAGCAACGGCTTTTGTTTGTCATGCGTGTAAAGAAATGCATGCATTTCCAGTAAATATAAATGTATGCATACTGCCCTTGGCCTGGACCACACACACTAGCTAGAAGAAAAATGCTCGCAGCGACCAGCAGATAGATCGACCTAGGTGCTTCTTTCTTCTAACTGTCATCGACTTGCAAGCTTTACTACCTACGTGGTCACCACGCAGTAATGCCATGCGCACCAAAAGGAAGAGAAGAAATCGAGCTCTGGGCTAGAGGGAGAGGACCACCACATGCAGCGTGAGAAAGGTAGTACTCTACTAGCAGGTGCCTGATGATCGATGCCTGGTGAAGGTGGTTATATTGCCACAAATATGCGTGCTTGTCTTTGTACCGGATGCGAAAGCAAGCTAGGCTCGCCCTGAAGGCCTGCACACACCGCAGGGCTTTGTTGCTAGCTAATCTAGGGTTTTCCCTTGGGCCATTGGGAACTTGGAATTGGATGGAAGAGCACTCTATTTCCAGGAACAGAATCTTTGCCAGTTATGAGCAGGTTGCTCGAAATAAATCCTGGCATTGATGGATGACTTGTCATCGATGTGCACATCGCCACAGCTAGTGTACGTGCCTACCTAAGCTACGTAGGAGTACTAACTGGATCAATTTGTTACTACTCGATCGTACTACTAGCAATTCTATAGTAGGAGTACTAGGTAGTAGGAGTACTATAATGCTCGGAAAAAAAGGTAGTAGGAGTACTATGGCGTGCACAAGGTCAACTTGCTTTGAGCACATAATCCCTGCTTGTAATTTTATCAGGGGTGGTCTCTTAATTCTATCAGCATGATATCCATAGTGCGTGTAGTCGTGACTTTTGCTCTATAAAAGTTTTCTACCCTTTTGTTCCATAATTCTAGAGAACCAAGAGCATGACCCATAATTCCCTTCGATTTGAAGGATTAGGGTCTCCTTGGTTCTATGGATTTAAACAACGGAGGAATAAGATGTCATGACATATGGAATCTTGGCCTCCATTGGTTCGTAATTTTTTATAAACACAAGAACATGAAAACCGTATGTAGACTTACAATGTCATGTCCATTTAAATCCTATGGAATTTTGGCTTGTTTGTTGCATCACAAGAAAAGCAAAGATTCTTTCCAGGAGGATTGAGTGGATGCTAAATTTCATATTGAAAACCTTAGGAGGAGAAAACGATCTGTGGTACGATGTCCCCGTATGTACTAGTTCTCATACCTAGCGCCCCCGTCTTTCCCTCGTCTACACAATAGAGTTTATAAACCCTATTCATACCTTGACTCAGAGATCGTGATCCGGCTAATCATTGATCTTATTGTGGTAAACTATGGTAAAAAGTACTATAATGATTCCCCTTTATTTGATCTTTGTGTTTGATTGTGATTTTTCTTTCATGTGTGAGTAACTCCCCTTGGCGTGGGAGCTGTAAGGGATTGGTGAGATGTGTTTGTGCCTAATTCTATACATATAAATTTGTGTGTTTATTTTGATGGTCGGTTATTAGGTTGATTGTCCATTGCATTCATAATGTTTGTTGTCCAAATTAAGGGCCCATCCAACATGATCTAGAAACATACATGGCTAAGAACTTATTTTCCAGCGAATATGTGACCTCTAGGTGACAGGTGTTAATATCAAAGAGGAGCGAAGACAATACGAGGAGTACGACAAGCCACGATGCTTAAAGCGTTGGTACGGTCTAACGACCTTAATTGCTGAGTCGACAACTGCTTATTTTCAGTTACTTACTTTTATGCTATTTACTTGCAACTCTTTATTCCCAAGTTCATTTACTTTCGGTCATAATCACTATTCCATCATAACCTTCAGTAGTCTTGCAGCTGCCATTCAAGTCAATTCACTTAAGACTAGTGACACCTCGACTACGAAAAAAACACTCAACATAACACTCGACTACACTCTTCGTTGGGACAATATATAACTGAGATAATACTTCCATGAAAGTGTGCTTCAACCAACCATGTGCACTTGCAGGACATCAAGTTATTTCTTGGCACCGTTGCCGAGGAGATAAGAGTTGAACGTTAGTTTCTTGACTAATATACAGGTATTGTTGCCGTAAATGAACCCGATCCAACACAGGAGTGTGCTGTACCAAAATACCTTGCTAGAGTCCGAACGAAAGATTTCCGGACCTTGCAGCAAAACTTGATAGATCTACTCTTATCGATCTTAACGCTCTTTTTCAAGCTCAACCTTGAGCGAAGATTAAATGGAGAGAACTTTGAGAGATCCTAGTGCTCTGTCAAAATTCACTATTAAATATCCCATTGTTACTTGAACAACTACTATTAAGGATTTTGCTATTGACGTTGAATTTATCTATGAAGTGCACGATAAAGCTTTTTTTTTTAGACATGCCGATGAAAATCTGTTATCATCTCATAAATTTGATAACCCTCTATGGTACTTTTACGAAAAAGGATGTGTCAGGAGAAATGATCGTATTAGAACTTTTTAGGTGGTCTCCGAAAGATAAAGCCAAGGAATGGTTTGATGAACTTCCTCACCATTGCATAACTAGCTAGAAGGGTAGCATTCATGGTGTGTGGGAGTAGAGGCATGGTTTGGCCGGTGGTTTAGAGTAGGGTGGGGCGGCGAGGTGTGCGTGACCGACAACATGAGACAGGAGAAAGCGGTCCCGCTGGTGCTGGTTTGAGTGGTTGGAGGAAGAAGACCAGAGATTGAAGAAGCACAACAACCGTTGGATGTCAATCCTATGGCTATTGCTGCAGTAATGATTTGTTGACTAAGTTGACAAAACCATGCGAAGGCTTTAACCTAGCACTACTAGGGAAAACGCTATACACAGAGGTATAGCAGTAGCGTTGGTCAAAACTCGGCGCTAGCGCTACTTAGTAGTAGCGCTTGTTGCAAAACCACGCTACAATCATTATTTTCACAGCAGCGCGTCTTCACAGAAAAGAGCTACTACTAAAATTCTCTCACTAGTGCCGGTAGGCTAGGAATAGTAGTAGCGCTTCTCCCAGAAGCACGCTACTGCTAAAAACATTGTAGCAGCGCGTTTCTTCTTTACAGTGCTACTGCTATGTAAAATAAAATAAATAGAAAAATAAGTAGAAAAGTAAATGAAAATGAAAGAAATATAAAGAGGAGAAATGAAAAAAAGAAAATGTAAAAAAAACAAAAGAAAATGAAAAAGAAAAGCGAAAGGGTTAGCTGCAGTAGCGTTTCTGCTGCGCTATAGCTATCTTAGCTATAAGCGCGTTTGACCAAAAGCAGCTTGCTAGTTTGACTCAAATCCCGACGGCCCTGGCTCAAAATTTCGCTAAGTCCTTTTCCCCCCCTCTCTACTCCCCCCTGTCCCCCAACTGCTCCATCGCCGCCGTTGCCCTGTCGCGCGCCTTCGACCACACCGCCACCGCCCGCCGCCCGAGGCCGCCTTCGACCACACCGCCGCCGCCCAAGGCCGCCCCCTCGACCTCACAGCTGCCGCCCGAGGCCGTCGTCGACCTCACTGTCGCCTCCCTCGAGCTCGCCGCCGCTGCCCGAGCTAGAGCCTGCCCTCTCCGCCGACCGTAAGGCTATGCCTCTCCTATCCCTACCCTCCTATTTCTCTCTGCTAGGGCAATTATATATATGTGTTGATATTGTGTTGATGTTCATATGAACCGTAGGTGTTCATATGAACCCTAGATTTTTTTAGGGCAGTAGGCATTTTATAGCATTTAGGAAAATGATTTGCAATTTTTTTAGGAAATTAGCTAGGGCAATTTTTATGAAAATTCCTAAACAGTAATTCCATTTAGCTTTAAACTAATAGAGGGTATATAAATAATAGTAGCATTTAGATTTAAATTAACAGAGGGTATAAACAAAAAACACTTAGCTATAAAAAAATATTTTGACCTGAATTTGTTCCAAATTTCATTCAAATGAAATTTGAATTATTTGGACTATGGACCTGAATATTTTTGAAGAAATTGGGTGTAGGTACTAAGGTCTTGCTGTGGAAATTCTGGTGAGGTCAAAAGGGTTAGAGAAAATGTAGTTCCTAGACTTTTAGCTTTAGACAAAAAACAAAAGTATTTAGCTATAAATAAAAACAGTAGCTATGGCATTTAGCTATAAACAAAAAACAGAATTGTTTTTCTTTTCAAAAACTTGGTCAAACAGAACAGTAGCTATATGTCATTGATGTTCATTTGCATATTCCATTATTGTTGATTATATCTTTTCATTGAAGTGGCCATGTTATATGCAAATTCCTCAATAGTGTTTGCTCATGTTATATCTTTTCATTGAAGTTGTTCGATTGTGCCCAAGTGGCTTTGTTGTTTCCGGGAATGATGCTGAGTGGCCTATGTTTTGCCGTAATGTTGATTCATTTCTGTTAAGCAAATTTCAGGTGCTCGATTTGTCCACTTTTTAGCAAAGGTCATGCCGAAATTTTTCGTGAATTTCGGCATGACTTGTGCTACAATATCGAGTGCCCAGGATTTGCAGTACCGGGAAGGAGTCAACATTCCTGGAAAACAATAGTCCTTTTTATGTCATTATTCATTTTATTAGGTCTAGAATTAATTGACTAGATTTAATCATAGGAAACATGGCTAGCAACGATGAAGGACAGGGTTACGGTGATTGACGACGTCTACTTGGCGGCAGACGAATATTTTAGCCTTACCGACGATCAACCGATGTTGTTGCTGGGCCCACCGGTGACTGAGACCGACACGCAGACCGGTGCTGAGACTGAGACCGGTGCTGAGATTCAGACCGGCATCGAGACCGGCGATGAGACCGGTGCTGCCTCGGGGAGCGGAGCCGGTGTAGAACCGAAAGCAAAGAGGCAACGGGTTCCTAACAAACTCAGGACTACTAGACTGGTGGTCACGGAGGTGGGCGGCGACAATTTTGAGCCAAAGGCGCCCGAGGAAGCGCGCGCGTGCTACGGCAATCAAATTGGCTGCATCGTATGGACAACCGCCACCATCAATGATGAGAAACTACAGAAGATAGAAAATATGAGGAGCTCCCTCCTAAAGAAGTTTCACTAGATATTCTTGTTCCCGGGCCGGAATGAGAAGAATTATGAAGATCCAGACGAGGACCCGGCAATGAAGAAGATAAACAAACACGCCATGACCAAGTTTAGCGACGCATTGGCCGCCTGGAAAAATCGAGTGAAAGCAAAGATCAACGACGGGGAACCCTACTCCGAGATTGTAAAGGATAATCCGACAATCACGGAAGAGCAATTTCAAATATTCAAGGAGGCTTGCGAGGCCAAAGCTGCCAAAAAAAGTCTAAGTACATGAAGGGGCTTCAAAAGAGGAACATTGGGAGCCACCACCTCGGAAGCCGTGGTTACGGCGGAAAGAGGTCCAAATGGGCCAAGGAGGACGCGGAAGCCGCGAGTCCAGGCATCCTGCACCCTTGGCGGATTTCACCATCCCGCAGGAGCGCGACGTCCTGAGGGCCCGGCACCGTTGGGACCCAGTGAAGAAGGTTTACGAGACAACACCGGTCATTACGGAGTTCATGAGACTGCTAGTAATTTTAGTTTCTGATCAATTCGACTGCACACGTTAGTCATATTTGTAAACGATCCTTGTGCCTTTTGCAGAGAGAGCACCGATTGCGGCGGAAGCGACTTCGCCGTCGAGGCATTGGCGAGGCCAAGTGGGACACTCCATTCAACCGGGCGTTGAACATATTGAAACGACAACCGGTGGATACCGACCGTAGTATGGACGCGTGCACGGTGTCGGAGACGGCGCCCACGTGGAAGAAGTACTACCGTGAGACCACGGAGGAGAGAAAGGAAAGACGGAGGTTAATCAAGAAAACATCGACAAGAAGGTTGATATTGCGGTTGAGAAGAAATCATCTCGCATACATAGAACAGATGAGCCGCAAAACAGGTGGTTGCAAATTTGTCTACTTCCTTGGTGACGGGCGTTATCACTTGGACAAGGAAAAATCCAGAAAAAAATGCAGAGGACTTTCCCCTTGCTGACTTCTTGGGAGCACCTGCTCCCGCACCGGCTCCCGCACCTGCTCCCGCACCGGCTCCCGCACCGGACGTGCTCGGCGGTGCTTCGTCTTTGGCTGAGCTCGACGCCCTCACGGTATCTGTCACATCGGCCCCTTCAATGTAAATGTATAATCTCCCGTTTTCATTGCCTTTCGGATGTCTCACGTCGCAGACTTTTCTTTGCAGGCCGACGAAACCCCGTGCACCATATTGTACACCATCGGCGACCAGAAGGTGGCCGTGGGGAAGGCGATGATAATGAAGCCGAATGAACCATTGTTCCACAGCCGACCGATCCCCCCGAACGCTTCAAGGTTTCCATGGCCAGTGTCGAACTGGGCCATGAGAATTTGCCTCCTCCAACACTACTGGTGGAAGACGAGGAGACACCGCGGCGGCTTGGTGATTGTTGCAATGGGTGGGTCCTGTTGTGGCCAAAGAGTCTACTTCGTCTGGAGGCGGCCGGGAGCACACCCACGAGCACGCAGCCTCAGCAAGGTATGAACATCAACACCCCACCTACCCAATTAGCGTCGGTGTCAGGTTGGGTGATAGCGGACGGGTAAGGAGGAGGCTCCATTAGTCGCCGATGATGTCGCCATGGATGAGGATGAGGATGACGATGGCGCTGAACAAGATGTCTATCTTGGCGCCTCCTCAGGGTTTGAGCGTCATGAGTCGGTGCCTGAATTACCGTCTCAACGTATTATTGACGACCTTCCGATAGTAAAGAAGTCTAGGAAGAGAGCGAGGAAAGGCAAAAAAGCTGATTCTATGATCCAGCCGCCTCAGCAGCCTCGGCTTCAGGACTGTATAGATATCCCCGATGCGGATAAATGGCATATCCCCGGTCAACCAATCCTACCTGCAACAGCGCTACGGGCCAGATTCGGCGATCTAAGGAGACTTCATGACGATGTGCTGCGGGTAGAGAAATGCCTCATCGCCTCGAAAGATCCAGGATACCCACTCTACGTGGTTAACATTTCGCGGCAAATGTCGTACGTCGACAGCTTCCCTGCGGATAAGTTCTTCCTCCGATTCGGTTACATATTCGACATGTTTCACGTGAAGAAGCTGGATTTTACGTTAGTCCGCCTTTATGCCTTGCACATGAACTACATCATTGGGGTTGAGCAGATACGTCATATCTGTGTCGCTGACCCGTACTACGCGCACGAGAGCTTCTTGGGAGTCTCATGCGAGCAGCGTGAATACGCCGAGGGATTACATCGTCAGTTTCATGCTCGCCAATAAGGACAAGGAGGCGATTCTCGTGCCTTATCATCTCGTGTAAGTCATCCGCGCTGCTATCCTTCCTTCGATTTCAATAATTCATTTGCACGGTGGAGGCTAATTAATTTGAGGTGTACTTATTTTCTTGCAGCGGCCAGCGCCGTCCTCATCATCCTCTACTCCCGATTCTCCCACGCTCTTTACTTGGACTCACAAAGAACATTCACAAAAGGATTACACCCACATCAAAGATGTTCTCGACAGTGCTATGTTTTACTACCAAGCAAGGGGTGGAGAGGTTAGGGACAAGAAGAGAAGGGCGGCGGGGCATACGCCGCCATAAGACCGACTTCACTGCATCCAAAGAACCGAGCGATTCTCTTATTGATGGATTCTATGTCCTACACCACATGCTGGAGTACAGCACGGGATCACCGGAACCTTCAAATGTCACCTAGATCTGGCGATGCCCATATTCTCGCAATGGGCAAAGGACATAGGAGATATCGAGGATCATCGACTTCGAGCTGAGTTCTATAACTTCCGGTGCGAACTTGCCCAAATCATCATGAAGGAGGTCGTCGGAAAAACAGGGATGTTCTACGGAGAAGGACAAATGTCGCGGGAAGACGTCCGAACATGGATAGCCTCTCGGTGTCTCGACATGAAGCCTTTCACTAAGCTCTGGGACTATCTCCCTGACCTCGATGGATGGCACGACATGTTGGAGTGATTGTCGATATATGACAATGTGTCTGTTTAGTCCATACTTTCCGTATGACAAAACTTTGAGTTATGCACAGTGAAACTTTATTTGTGATGTAATTAAACCATCCTCCTCCTCGACGCGAAGATCACTCTAGTTAGGGCATTTTGGGTACGGTGAACTTTGTTATTTATGCTTATGATATGTTGTTTCTATTTTTGTCAAGTCTGTCTCTTTCTGTTGCTCAACTATATATGTTGCATATCATCGACTCATGTGACGATGCAGGTGCATAGATCATCGATGGCGAAGAAGTGTTACGCCAGGAGTATATATACGATGAGTGGCCGGAGTGTCGTGCCCGTGTGTTGCCGGTTTCCGGTTTCCGAGCGACGAGGCAGTAGTTAGTTTAGGTTCACGCTAATGCGAGAGAGGGATCTGAACTCATGTACTCAAAGTGATAGCTCTTCTCGCGTATACCATTGTTTAGATGGATGACGATGTATTTGCAAGTAATCAAGGACTTGTATCGCTATTTTCGAGATGATGACGAGAGACCACTTTGTGTTGGATGATGATTATGATGAGACTATTTGTATGTATATGCTATGATTATATTCGTGGTCTCGCAGGCATTTGTATGTGTATCATGATGACATTTCTATGTGCTAAAGATTCTTCTATAAAGCCTGTTCAAATACAAAACAAATATGCCAAAAAAAACAAAAAACCTGTTAAATTAGCAGTAGCGAGTGTATAGAAGTTAGCAGCAGCGCCACTATAGCGATGGGCGTTCTTTGCAAAGGGCGCTGGAGCTACTAGCAGTAGCGTGCTCCCAGTAACCGCGCTGCTGCTATATGTTAGCTGTAGCGCCTTATTAGTAGCGCCCCACCCCGCGCTACTGATACACCTAAAACCCGCGCTGCTGCTAGCCTTTTCCCTAGTAGTGTAGTGGTGCCCACATGCCAGCCTACAAATCTATGGCAGACATATAGTGCATAAGCTATTTTTTTAGAGTTCACAACCCATTTGCTATTTTTTAGGATTTACAACCCATTTGCTAGGTGGGCCAACCTTTACATGTAAAGTTCCTTCAAGGTCAAAATGCATCCTTTCTCTTCTTGAAAGGTTTGCAGCCCGGCTGGGCGAAGAAAAACAAGTTGGTTGGCTGGGTATTCTTCTAACAAAATTAAAGTTGGGCTAGCCTTTTTCAAAAAAAAGGAAAAACCAGGCTAGTCATGTTGTAAACCAAAAATCAAAGCCCGTGCTTGGCAGGCACAGTCCCCGCACAACCCAGTTGATACCTGCTCAATCTCCAAAAAAAATTAATACTTGCTCACTCCCAGATGTCAGTATATAAATGTTGCTAAATGACCATCCAAACATGAGACCAAAGGTTTTAGAAATATACACCATATGACTATGCTTATTATTATTATTATTATTATTATTATTATTATTATTATTATTATTATTATTATTATTATTATTATTATTATTATTATTATTATTTCCTATTTGATTCTGCTACTCTAGGTTGAATAAATTTCTGTTCTGATAGGTCTCGTTACTATCAGTACATTGACCACAATTGGCTTAGTCTTAAATCTGATGGGTCTGAGATTTCTAGTAGAAGGCATATAGAACAAGTCTATCAATAAATATACTTTGCTACCTGTTAGAAAAAAAAGACATTGACGTAACTAAGTCTCTCATTTGAATCCAAACATGGACTATATATATACTCCTATACTCCTTTGCAAACAATGAAACTAACAATCCAATGTTTCCTTCTCTTCTTCCCTAGCTACTCTGCCTAGCTTGAGAGACTCCCGTTGCCATAACAACAAGATATGTTGGCTCGCCCACCTGCTCTTCAGCAGGGAATTGAGCCAAGAACAAGATGTGCACGAAGTCGCTACCCACACCACCGGCTGTAGGTCTCATCACCCCACGCCACTGACACACTCACCGCAGCCGATTTTCCATCTCACCCCACTACCGTTGGTGACGTGATGCCTCGGTGAGCCAAGATATGAAGCGGCTGAGGGATGCCACATATCCTGTGAGCTTATGGACCTCCTGGGTTTTTTTTGGCGGCTTCAAGTTGATGATAGCTTGGATGTTATCTGGGTTCATTTCAGTTCCTCTCTGGGAGATGATGTATCCAAGGAGCTGCCTTGCGGGAACCCTGAAAATGCACTTTTCAGGATTCAACTTTGAAAGTGCAATTATCACCCAAATATGACTTTAGTGTTGATCACAATACAATTTGTGAGAACCAATGTCGGCTGTCAAGTATATCTCAGGACATTGGCTTTTCCATTTGGTCTACGAACTTTGGTAACCCCATCGATGCAATAAGGGAAAAGGATGGTGTTCTTTAGAGGCTCGGAAAGTTTCGTGGTTTCTTGTTGAGTCATAGGAACATCCGTACTATCAAGAGGGGTTGCGGATATTAGGGAGTTGGGGATCTCAAATATTTCCCTCAAACATCCTACCCATTTTTCCATGTTCATCAGAAGAAGATTTTCACTAAGGAAGTATGCACCTCGAGAGGTCCGGGTGCCCGGACTACCTTGGGCCCGAGTGCCCAAAGGCACCAGCGGTTTTCCCATGGTCTTAGACTTGTCCGGGTACCCTGGGTCCTCGGTGTTGGGAAATGTAGTAGAAAACAAAAAAATCATCCTACGATCACACATGAACAATATGAAGATGCATAAACGGTTTGTATCACGATCGTTACCGACTCCGAGTAGCAGCGGAAGTAGATGAGTTAGTGTAGATCGTACTTGGAGTCCCTGGAAGCGTAGATAAATAATCCCGCGAACCGCCCACATGTAGTCCATCAAATGGAAGACTGAAAGCATGGCCTCTCTACTTGGTTGAAAGCGTACGCTCTTCACGATCCGGCAACGCTCTGCCGTCCAGAGCTAATCGTCGCTGGAGAATTAGAGGGAGGAGATTAGAGCCACACTTGGCTTATAATTATGAGGGTTATAGGATCTAGGTATAGATCTAATTAGATCAACTAGGATCAACTAGAACTATAACTAGAGGAACTAGAGGAGGCTCCAAAACTTGTGTATTAGAAAAGGTGCAAAGCCTCTAGTATATATAGGTTTGAGGGGAGGAGGGGCTGCCAAGAGGAGGGGAAGGACTCCCCTCCCCTTGTGCCGGCCAAGGGGGGAAGGACTGCTCCTTCCCCCTCTCCAATTCGGCCTCCCATTAGGGGAAAAGGGGGAGCCACCCCAATTGGGCCCTTGTGGCCCAATTCTCCTTCCAGCTCTTGGCCTTTAAATGCCCGTTGATATTTAGTTAATTACAAAGCCTCCTAACAATTACTAGAGCCTTTTATTATTAATTTAACACCTCTAGAAACATTTTCCACCCATATATTATTTATCAGTAATACATGGTATTGCCCAATAAACTCTGAAACCCTTCAGCTGACACCGAAACGCTTCCAGTTCCTCTCGGAACTATTCCGTATACTAATGAAACAAATTCCACAAATAAATCCTCGATACTTCCGTCCTACTAACACTTAACATATCATGATTACCTTACGTTTGTGACCCTGTAGGTTCGGTAAAACATAGACATGAACGAAACCCATTCGTTCAATGACCGATAGCAGAACCGTGGACGTCCATATCGACCCCTATGATTACACGAACGAAATTCGAGTGAACCTTTGGTTATCATGTGCTGTTCAATTTTCTTCGCAATACTTTACAAACCCGAGATGCATCAATATCCTCCTCAGTCATACACAGGCTCACTATACCATTACCCGTGTTTCCAGTTTTGTTCTTCTTTCTCGATAAAGTGTTTTGGCATCCCCGTGACATAGTCACCTGTGTCTTATCAGACGATGATGGATGCCATAACACTAAGAGGGCCCTAAGAATATCTCTCCATTGTCGGAGGAGCAAATTACACTCTCGAGCTATCTAGTCCCTTGTCAAACTTTCTGATGAACCTGTAAGTTATCGTTATGATCACTGTGTTACATATGACATTTGAGCAACCCCAAAGTACACTGTATGATAAGAAGTGACTACGATACTCTCATGGTCTAAGGAACTAAAAACACATGTTCACACTATGTGTAATAACAATTGATTTCAGACGGTATTATCTCAAAGTATAAAAAACAAGTTTGGGTTGAATCAATATGATCCTTCTTCTAACGTCATCTCTCAATGTTGTTTTAGGACTATCATTATACTGAATGATATTCTAAGATCCGGAAAAACTAATCACCAACAACTCTTGAGCCAGTCTTAGATGCAAGACTAGGAACCTATTCTTTACCGTTATATCATTCCACACGTGCATATGAGTTTTCCACTGAATTGCACATTGCAGGATCATAGTAGTTATGGCATGAAAAATAAACTCTTAATTATCAAAAAGGAAATATAATAACACAATATTATTGCCTCTAGGGCATATTTACAATAGTCTCCCACCTGCACTAGAGTCAGTAATCTAGTTTACATAGTCTCTTTAACACATATGGTATCTCGTGTTTCTCATGCTTTGCCCGTGGTAAAGTGATACGTCTCCAACGTATCTATAATTTTTTATTGTTCCATGCTATCATATTATCTGTTTTGGATGTTTTATATGCATTAATATGCTATTTTATATTATTTTTGGGACTAACTTATTAACCTAGAGCCCAGTGCTAGTTTATGTTTTTCCTTGTTGTTGAGCTTCGCAGAAAGGAATACCAAACGGAGTCCAAACGGAATAAAACCTTCGCGGTGATTTTTCTTGGACCAGAAGACACCCATGAGGCTTGGAGTGCAAGTCGGAAGAGCCACCAGGCGATGACAAGGGGGAGGGCACGCCCCCTGCCTTGTGGGCCCCTCGTGACTCCCCTGACCTAATTCTACCTCCTATATATTCACATATATTCCCAAACCACCAGAGGCATCCACGAAAACACTTTTCCACCGCCGCAACCTTGTGTTCCCATGAGATCCCATCTTGGGGCCTTTTCCAACATCCTGTCGGAGGGGGATTCGATCATGGAGGGTTTCTACATCAACTCTATTGCCCTTCCGATGAAGCGTGAGTAGTTTACCTCAGACCTATGGGTCCGTAGCTAGTAGCTAGATGGCTTCTTCTCTCTCTTTGATTCTCAATACCATGTTCTCCTTGATATTCTTGGAGATCTTTCCGATGTAACCTTCTTTTGCGGTGTGTTTGTTGAGATCCGATGGATTGTGGATTTATGACCAGCTTATCTATAAATATTATTTGAATCTTCTGTGAATTCTTTTATGCATGGTTTGATATCTTTCTAATTCTCTTTGAACTATCGGTTTAGTTTGGCCAACCAGATTGGGTTTTCTTGCAATGGGAGAAGTGCTTAGCTTTGGGTTCAATCTTGTAGTGTCCTTTCCCAGTGTAGGGGCAGCAGGGCACGTATTGTGTTGTTTCCATCGGGGATAACAAGATGGGGTTTACATCATATTGCTTGAGTTTATTCCTCTACATAATGTCATCTTACTTAATGCGTTACTTAGTTCTTCATGAACTTAACACTCTAAATGCAGGCATTAGTCGGTCGATGTGTGGAGTAATAGTAGTAGATGCATGCAGGAGTCGGTCTACTTGACACGGCCGTGATGCCTATATTTCATAATCATTGCCTTAGATATCGTCATAACTTCGCACTTTTCTATCAATTGCTCGACAGTAATTTGTTCGCCCACCGTATTATTTGCTATCTTGAGAGAAGCCTCTAGTGAAACCTATGGCCCCCGGGTCTATTTTCCATCATATAAGTTTCCGATCTACTATTTTGCAATATTTTACTTTTTGATCTATAAACCAAAAACCCCAAAAAATTACTTTATCTTTTGTTTAGTTTTATCTATCTCTATCAGATCTCACTTTTGCAAGTGACCGTGAAGGGATTGACAACCCCTTTATCGCGTTGGGTGCAAGTTGTTTGATTGTTTGTGCAGGTATTGGTGATTTGTATGTTGTCTCTTACTGGATTGATACCTTGGTTCTCAAATTGAGGGAAATACTTATCTCTACTTTGCTGCATCACCCTTTCCTCTTCAAGGGAAAAACCAATGCAAGATCAAGAAGTAGCATAAAGCCTTCGTCATCGAGTCTAAGACATTCAAATCCATGTGAACCTTGAGAACCTTCACAAAACCCTTCTCGATATACTATCGGATAATGTGATACTTTTGCTCGATGTGTCTGGTTTACATGTGGGATCTTGGTTCCTTTGCTTGAGCAACGACACCACTGTTATCACAATAGAGTGCCATCGGGTTCATCACACTTGGGACCACACCAACTTCTTCAAGAAACTTCTTGATCCAGACCGCCTCCTTTGAAGCTTCTGAAGCCGCAATATACTCTGCTTCGATGGTAGAATCTGCAAAAACTCTTCCAAACCACCGCACCACCATTGAGAGTGAAAACATATCCCGATTGAGATTTATAGTCAGTTCAGATCTGAAATCATGGCACCCGGGCCCAAAGTGACAAGCATTAAGCATGGCAAAGTCATAACAACATCAATCTCAGAACATAACGGATACTAGGGATCAAGCCCTAACAAAACTAACTCGATTACATGATGAATCCCATCCAACTCCTCACCAACCAGCGAGCCTACGAAGGAATTACTCACTCCCGGTGGGGAGGATCATGGAATTGGTGATGGAGGGTTGGTGATGACGAAGATCGAGACCCCCCTCTCTGGAGCCCCGAACAGACTGCAGATTTGGCCTCCCGATGAAGAACAGGAGGTGGCGGCGGCTCCGTATCGTGAAACGCGATGAAATTTTCTCCTTGATTTTTTTCCAAATATGGGTATTTAAGGAGTTGGAATTAGGGTCTGCGGGGCCACCAGGTGGGCACAACCCACCTGGGCGCGCCTAGAGGGGGTGGCGTGCCATGGTGGGTTGTGCTCAACTAGCCCCTCCCCCTCCGGTGGTTCTTGGCTCTAGTATTTTTTATATATTCTGAAATAATTCTCAAAAAAGTTTTGTTCCAATCCAAGAACTTCTATTTCTGCACAAAAACAACACCATGGTAGTTCTGCTAAAAACAACGTCAGCCGGGTTAGTTTCATTCAAATCTTGCAAATTAGAGTCCAAAACAAGAGGAAAAGCGTTAGGAGAAGTAGATACGATGGAGACATATCAGGAAGTGCCTTCTAATTACGCACGAAAAAATGAATACTCTCCCTACTAGCTGGGACCCACCATACTTGGAGGCTGGCTTGTGGGCCTAGTAAGTTGATGCGGATGTAGGGCTTTCAACTTAACGATTCTAGCTGCGGTGACCGTACGATGTCAATCCAATGGAAATCGTGCTTCTTCAGTCTCTGATCTTCCTGCTCCAGCCGCCCAAACCGACGCCGACAGAACCACCTGCTTCCGCCTCCCGTGGGCGGCTTTGCTGCCAGGCAGGCCTCACGGTCCTACCCTACTCACATCCCTGGACTGGCCATCCCTCTACTCACCCACACCTCCTGTTATTCTCCGGTGACGGCAGCCTCACACTGTAGCCGAACCAGTAAACCCTCGTACCCCCTCCGCGTGGGAAACTATCGATGTTCTGGGATCGGGGTACCTAGATCTGCCTGCCCACGGCCCACGACGTGGCTCTCTCGATGGCCTGGTACGACCGAGCTGCAAGGCTTCTAAGTCAAGACCCTCGCGAGGGCCCCGACCTCGCGAGGAGGACAACACCAAGACCTCTAGAGGAGTGGCCTCCCCAAGTTGCCTCCTAAGGGGCGGAGATTTCTATGCAAGTACCCAGCCTCACGAGGCTGCGATGACGTGAGCCATGACGACCAAGGCTAGGCGGGCGCAGAGGAGACAGTTTCCCTTTCGGTGCTAAGGGAGCGAGGACGGACGCAGGTTCCCAACGATCCCCCCAAAGCTTCCCATTCCGGTGCAACAAGACCAAGACCACGGGCTTGCAAGGACAGATGTCATCACCAAGCCCACCGCTGCATCATGACCAGAAGCGTTGCAGGAGAAGACCACCTTTCATCAGGATTAGATGTACTTCTTGCCCCCCTTCAAATTGGCCATTGTGGGATCCCTTCCCGCCTAAGTTTTGAGAGAAAAGGACTGAGGCCACTATAAATATAGGTTAGCCACCATCGTAGGAGGGGGATCAGATCCTTTCCACCCTCACCACCAGAACCCTCACGAGGCTATTCATCCACAATACTTGTTCATCCCCAGCCTCCTCGTGAGGCCAATCCACCACAAAGCTGGAGGAGGGCTTTACACCGCAAGGTGGCCCGAACCTGGGTAACTGATGTGTTCATCTTCTTCCCCGCTCATGCGAACTCGACTAGGCTAGGCTGTAGGGCGGCAGGCTAGAGACTTGAGCTGGTTGAGGTCTTCACACACGCCCCAGAGTTCGAACCTTCTTGGGTTTGCGGAGCCCTGAATCCGACATCTGGTGCGCCAGGTAGGGGCGTGTCAAAGTCCTTCTTCCACCCCCACTTCATCTGCGCCTCGTCGCTCCCATGGCCGACGCACGCCGGGTCCGTAGCGAGCGCCGGGCTGCTCGCTTCGCCCAGACGGCACCCGTGGGCAATGGCGCCCAGCGCTACTCCGCCTCTCCCACGGCTAACGCCGCCACCGACCCCGCCGCTCATGAGCAGCAGGACTCGTCGCTTCCACCCTCCGTGCAACGTGATGGCCTCCTGCCACGGCGACGTCCTCCCACGTCAGTTGCGGGCCGGCGAATGCGTAGGCTGCGCTAATCATGGTGTGTGAGCTGCTGTGCTATCGTCCCATCAACGACTGGCTTGGCCGCATCGCCGAGCTTGTCAACGCAGTCGGTGAAGTCCCTGCACCGTCCCGCTTGCTCCGTCCCCAGCCATCCTAGGCGGGCAACGTGGCGCATGGCGCGCCTCCTCCTCCTCCTCTGCATGGTGCCGACCACGAGCCCATGCATGATGCGCAACCCGCCAGGCGCCAGGGCGCGATGAAGCAAGCTGCCAGGTGGTGCAGTGGCCGCAAGGTGACGCGCACGCGCTTCTTGCACCACCGCGCCAGCATCAAGACCACGCGGCGCCAGAGGCTGCGGCGCGTGGGCGTCAAGACCGAGCTCCACCAGTGCGGGTTGCGTCCTTGAGTGCGGCGGCCTGCCGCGCATTCAACTCGAAGCTGCATCGGGTCGCTTGGCCCGGGAAATTCAAGTCGGATCTGCCTCCATGCTCCGACGGCACCCCGACCCTGTGGAGTTCCTTCAGCTCTACTCGCTGAGCATCGAGGCGGCCAACGGTGATGAGAAGGTCATGACGAACTGGTTCCACATGGCCCTCAAGGACGGCGTGCGTGTCAGATCTTGGGTTCTGGCAAAACCCTCTAGGTTCGAACACTTGGGTGCGCATGAAGATCTCCCCCTACCGAATCATGCCCTCAGCCTCACCGGGATCTCCTAGCTTAGCTCGACGAACTCGCAACACAAGAGACACAAGATTTATACTGGTTCGGGCCACCGTTGTGGTGTAATACCCTACTCCAGTGTGGTGTGGTGGATTGCCTCTCGGGCTGAGGATGAACAGTACAAGGGGAAGAACAGCCTCCTGAGGGGAGGTGTTCTTGTGCTTGGTGGGTGTGTGGGTGAGCTAGATCTAGCCCAAGATGAGATGCTGCTACTATGGTGGCTAGCCCTATTTATATAGGCCATGGTCCTCTTCCCAAATATTGAGCGGGAAGGGAGCCAACAACGACCAATTTGAAAGGGGACAACTAGTACAAGCTATCCTGACAAAATTAGTCTTCGCCTGCCAAAGGCTCTGGTGGTGACGATGCCTTGGGCTCCATGGTGACCTCCGCATTGCCATCCTGCTGGTCTTGGTCTCGTTGCACCGATATGGAAACCTTTGCTTGACGCCTCGGTACTCCTCGCCTGCGCTTGCCTCCTTAGCACCAAAGAGGAAGCAAGGACACTATGCGCGCTGGCGCCTGCCTGGTGCCCGCCTGGTCTCGATCGTCATGGCTCACGTCATTGAAACCTCGCGAGGGTTGCCTTGTCTTGATCTCTTCGCCCCTTGCGAGCCAGCTAGGTGAGGCCGCTCCCGAGGAGGTCTTGTGTCGTCCGCCTCGCGAGGCTTGGCCCCTCGCGAGGGTCTCGAGTGCTTGCTGGTGAAGATGGGCCATACGGGCCCGCTCGTAGAGCCACGCTGTGGGCCGCAGGCAAGCAAGTCTGGGGACCCCCATTCCCAGAACACCGACAGTAGCCCCCGGGCCCAAGGTGCGCTCGGACTTGGCTTCTAGGCGAAGCCAAAGGGCAAGTGCAGAGCACCGCGGGCCCCAAAAGCCTGTGGCCTTGGTCGACACATGGCAGTTGATTGGACGTGGGCGTCTCCGCTTCCCCACGCTGCCTCGGCAACTGCCCGACTTGACTAGTCCCTGCTGCATGCAAGGAAAAGCGATCATTACCTGTGATCATGGGGGGGCGCTGGTTGGCCTTCTCCTGCTATAAATGGGGAGAGGGGCAGAGCCCCCGTCGCCCATCTCTTCCCATTCTGCTCACTTCTCCCTCTTTGCTCCATTGCCAGCAGCGACACCAATGGCGCCTATCCGAAGGTTTTCCGCTGCGGAGAAAGGAAAGACTCCCCGCGACGAGCCAGGGCCGCTTCCGCCAAAGAAGAGGCCGGTCCACCGCCATGACGTGGTGACGACGTAGGAGGTGACAAGGCCTTGGTGCGAGCGGCCTCCTCCTGGGTACCCGCTACCCCTGTACGCCCAAGCTGAGGTCTCAGGAGGAAGAGGCGGTGCACGGCGGCGCGCGCGCCGCGGCTATGGCCGCCGTGCCGCGGTGGCACGTGTCGCCGTCCCTGGAGTCCATGCCGTGGACTCCTCGAGAGAGCTTGTGCTATGGGCGGCGATGCCCCCAAGCACTTGGATCCGCTTCCCTTCCTTCTTCTCCGCCGAGATGCCGCCAAGGGGGCCCCTCGAGCTTTGGCTGCAGCACGCCGACTGCGACGCACCGACGACTGGAGGGGAAGTCGAGGCCGTCTCCTTGGGCAAGATCTTCATGACCCGAGGCTGGGGCGAGGTCGCTCGAGTGTGCCGCGTGGAAGGCGCCCTCGCGATCCACTTCGAGTACAACGACACCTCCACGCTTTCCTTCAAGGTCTTCGATGCGAAAGGCCACCGCCTGGTGTGCTCCTCCGAGAGGGGCCGTCAGGACGGCGCCCCAGCTGGGGCAGAGCCTACTGTCGTGCCGCCAGCAGCTCCTCTGGAAGCGACGCTTGGGAGTCCAGCGATTCTCCCGAGCTCTATGAGACTCGAGACGGCGGCATTTACTCGTGCCCCAGCTCTCACCGCGCCCGGAGTAAGGCCGCAGCGTCCGGCCGTCACCGCCGCTGATCTGGATGAGGTTGGCGCCAGCCTCCCGTGGCCCACTGTTGATGATGGCGTCGTCCACTGGGCGTGTGTAGATAGGGCTCCTAGAAGTTCTTTCATTTTGTTCCCTACGAGGAATCAAGAAGCACCCTGTGGAGGCATGTAAAGGGTCCGCAATGTCCTTTGTTGATATTATCCTTGTTATGAAATTGTGCGTGTGCGTGTCCCGTTTCGGCTCGGTTCCCCTTTCCAGCCTCGCGATGGCTTGGTGCTCTATGCTGATAGGGCCTGGTCCCCAGGCAGGCTGTAGCCGTCGCTGGTATGCCAGGTCGCAATGCCGTGGTCAAGGCCAGGAGGTGAGCGGCCCGAGGTCCAGTAAGAGCCCCTAAGACGCGATGCTCAGGAGGTCCCCTTTAGCACGCAAGCGACCGCCGAGAGGTAGGAAAGGGAGACTACGTTGCCATAGCGGGGCAACACAAATGAGAACTCTATGCCGTAGCGTTTGATTGACCTGAGCGTGAAACTTATCTAGGTTGTCCAGGGTCGGTCCTTCGCGAGGCGCCAAGCTCGTGCGTAGGCGGTCATAGCTTAGCCAAGTCAGGCCCGTATGAGCATCCTCCTCTTCCCACGCTCTCCTTCGTGCTCTACGTCCTCAGGTCCCGGCCCTCGAGCGAGATCAGCCATCACTGGTATGCCAGGTCACGATACCGTGGTCAAGGCCAGGGGGTGAGGGCTGGAGAGCCAGTAGGAGCTCCTGAGTCGCCATGCTCAGGAGCCCCCCTTTTAACGAGCAAGCAGATTACATGGGAGAAGAGGGAGCCTGCGGTGCCACCTGCCGTGGTCCTCAGGAGGTTCCTGCAAGTCAGCACGGGGAAGGGTGCAGATTGCCGTTATGACAGCAGGGCGGCCACTGGTTGTCCTGCAAGAGAATGGAGGCACTGAGGGCCTGGTGAGGTGGCACACACGGCCAGAGCTCAGCCGCTCAGATTTGTCGACGTTGCAGGGACGGACCCAAGCACAAGCGTCGTGCCAACATGATCACCTCTCGTGGTAGGTGAAAATCAAGCAGGTGATAGTCATAGGTAGATTAAGCATGGAAAGCAAACTGGCTCAAGTAAACGCAGGGAAGATACATGCCACTGGGTCAGGCCCGAGCTGCTTGGGGATAATGCAGCCCGAGGGGCGCCCCCAGCAAGGTAGCCTAAAAGCATGAAAAATGGATACATGCCGCACGGATGGACCCACGTGGCCTGGGAATGATGCAGCCCTGAGGGCGCTCCCAGCTAAATAAACTTGGAAAATGTCACTTGGTTCCGTTGCAGAAGGGGTGTTGGGGCAGCTAAAGGTACACGGCGAAGGGGTCGTTCCTCACGAGCCACCGGGGCCGTGAGCCTCGGGAGGCCCCGGGGGTCTAGGCGGTTCCTTGAGGACCGTCTCCGTCAGGACTGCGTGGTGCCTGGCCTCCTGAGCCGCCAGGACGCGCCGCAAGCTGCGTTGGTAGGTGGACACCACGCTCGGCAAACCAAATGGCATGCGAACGTAGATGTGCGGTGGGCCCTCGCAGCATCCCACACGCGAAGGCCAGAAGAGCTCCTGAGACGCGGTCCTGTTGAGCCCTGGGATGTCGATGCAGATGCGCAACCCAGTATCCTCGCCTGGATGTGGGGTTGCGCTAGGTGAGCGGCGACTGCCGCGCATGGCTCTCGCATCATGTAGTTCCCGAGTGGTATTGGTAATGAACTCCTGAGCGCTGAGCGCTCCTCGTCCTGTGTCCTCCTGAGGGAAACGTGCCTTGAAGCATGCCTCCAAATGGTGCCCGAGCGCCTCCCTCATAATGATGGCAAGGTCTGAGGCCTTCCAGAAGAGAGCCCCAGAGCCCTGCCTGACGAGGGGGCCCTGCGGGAAAGAGAGAGGGGCTGCCTAGGGCAGGCCGCGCGCCCCCCCAAGGCCTAGTCCGAATTGGACTAGGGGAGGGGCCGCACCCCTTCCTCCCTTCCCCTTCCTTCTCTCCTACTCCTACTAGGAAAGGAGGAGTCCTACTCCCGGTGGGAGTAGGACTCCCCCCTTAAGCGCCTCCTCCTCCTTGGCCGGCCCTCCCTTGCTCCTTTATATCACAGGCAGGGGGCACCCCATGACACACAAGTTGATCTACGGATCGTTCCTTAGCCGTGTGCGGTGCCCCTCCACCATATTCCACTTCGGTCATATCATCGCGGAGCTTAGGCGAAGCCTGCGCCGGTGAAGTCATATCGTCATGAGCTTAGGCGAAGCCCTGCGTCGGTGGAGCATCATCATCGTCACCACGCCCGTCGTCTTGACGGAACTCATCCCCGACGCTTTCTTTGGATCGGAGCCCGGGGATCGCCATCGAGCTGAACGCGTGCTGAACTTCGGAGGTGCCGTCGTTCGCTACTTGGATCGGTCGGATCGTGAAGACGACGACTACATCAACCGCGTTGTTATAACGCTTCGCTACGGTCTCACGAGGGTACGTGGACATACACTCTCCCCTCTCGTTGCTATGCCATCACCATGATCTTGCGTGTGCGTAGGATTTTTTTTGAAATTACTACGTTCCCCAACAGTGGCATCCGAGCCTGGTTTTATGTGTTGATGTCATATGCACGAGTAGAACACAAGTGAGTTGTGGGCGATATAAGTCATACTGCTTACCAGCATGTCATACTTTGGTTCAGCGGTATTGTGAGATGAAGCGGCCTGCACCGACATTACGCCAGACGCTTACGCGAGACTGGTTTCACCGCTTGAGCACTCGTTGCTTAAAGGTGACCGGCGGGTGTCTGCTTTCTCTCACTTTAGTTGAACTGAGTGTAGCTACGCCCGGTCCTTGCGAAAGGTTAAAACAACACCAACTTGACAAACTATCGTTGTGGTTTTGATGCGTAGGTAAGAACGGTTCTTGCTCAGCCCGTAGCAGCCACGTAAAACTTGCAACAACAAAGTAGAGGACGTCTAACTTGTTTTTGCAGGGCATGTTGTGATGTGATATGGTCAAGACGTGATGCTATATTTTATTGTATGAGATGATCATGTTTTGTAACCGAAGTTATCGGCAACTGGCAGAGCCATATGGTTGTCGCTTTATTGTATGAAATGCAACGCCATGTAATTGCTTTACTTTATCACTAAGCGGTAGCGATAGTCGAGAAGCAATAGTTGGCGAGACGACAACGATGCTACGATGGAGATCAAGGTGTCGCTACCGATGACAATGGTGATCACGACGGTGCCGGAGATGGAGATCACAAGCACAAGATGATGATGGCCATATCATATCACTTATATTGATTGCATGTGATGTTTATCCTTTATGCATCTTATCTTGCTTTGATTGACGGTAGCATTATAAGATGATCTCTCACTAAAATTATCAAGAAGTGTTCTCCCCGAGTATGCACCGTTGCGAAAGTTCTTCGTCTTTGAGACACCACGTGATGATCGGGTGTGATAGGCTCTACGTTCAAATACAACGGGTGCAAAACAGTTGCGCCAGCGGAATACTCAAGGTTAAACTTGACGAGCCTAGCATATAACAGATATGGCCTCGAACACGGAGACCGAAAGGTCGGCGTGAATCATATAGTAGATATGATCAACATATTGATGTTCCATCGTTGAAACTACTCCATCTCACGTGATGATCGGACATGGTTTAGTTGATTTGGATCACGTAATCACTTAAGATGACTAGAGAGATGTCGGTCTAAGTGGGAGTTCTTAAATAATATGATTAATTGAACTTAAATTTATCATGAACTTAGTCCTGGTAGTATTTTGCAAATTATGTTGTAGATCAATAGCTCGCGTTGTTGCTTCCCTATGCTTTTATATGTTTGTTTTGATATGTTCCTAGAGAAAAATTATGTTGAAAAATGTTAGTAGCAATGATGCGGATTAGATCCGTGATCTGAGGTTTATCCTCATTGCTGCACAGAAGAATTATGTCCTTAATGCACCGCTAGGTGACAGACCTATTGCAGGAGCAAATGCAGACGTTATGAGCGTTTGGCTAGCTCAATATGATGACTACTTGATAGTTTAGTGCACCATACTTAACGGCTTAGAATCGGGACTTCAAAGACGTTTTGAACGTCATGGACCATATGAGATGTTCCAGGAATTGAAGTTAATATTTCAAGCAAATACCCGAGTTGAGAGATATGAAGTCTCCAACAAGTTCTATAGCTAAAAGATGGAGGAGAATCGCTCAACTAGTGAGCATGTGCTCAGATTGTCTGGGTACTTCAATCGCTTGAATCAAGTGGGAGTTAATCTTCCAGATAAGATAGTGATTGACAGAATTCTCTAGTCGCCATCACTAAGTTACTAGAACTTCGTGATGAACTATAGTATGCAAGGGATGACGAAAACAATTCCCAAGCTCTTCGCGATGCTAAAATCAGCGAAGGTAGAAATCAAGAAAAACATCAAGTGTTGATGGTTGACAAGACCACTAGTCTCAAGGAAAAGGGCAAAGGGAAGAAGGGGAACTTCAAGAAGAACGGCAAGCAAGTTGCTACTCGAGTGAAGAAGCCCAAGTCTGGACCTAAGCCTGAGACTAAGTGCTTTTGCTGCAATGGAACTGATCACTGGAAGCGGAACTACCCCAAGTATTTGGCGGATAAGAAGGATGGCAAAGTGAACAAAGGTATATTTGATATACATATTATTGATGTGTATTTTACTAGTGTTCGTAGCAACCCCTCGGTATTTGATACTGGTTCAGTTGCTAAGAGTAGTAACTTGAAATGGGAGTTGCGTAATGAATGTAAACTGGTTGAAGGGGAAGTGACGATGAGTGTTGGAAGATGTTCCAGATTGATATGATCATCATCGCACACTCCTATACTTTCGGGATTAGTGTTAAACCTAAATAAATGTTATTTGGCGCTTATGCTGAGCATAAATATGGTTTGATCATGTTTATTGTAATACGGTTATTCATTTAAAGTCAAAGAATAATTGTTGTTCTATTTACATGAATAAAACCTTCAATGGTCATACACCCAATAAAAATAGTTTGTTGGATCTCGATCGTAGTGATACACATATTCATAATATTGATGCCAAAAGATGCAAAGTTAATAATGATAGTGCAACTCATTTGTGGCAATCGCCGTTTAGGTCATATTATGTAAAGCGCATGAAGAAACTCCATGCTAATGGGATTTTGGAATCACTTGATTATGAATCACTTGATGCTTGCGAACCATGCCTTATGGGCACGATGACTAAAAGACTCTGTTCTCCGGAACAATGGAGCGAGCAAATGACTTATTGGAAATAATACATACTGATGTATGCGATCCAATGAGTGTTGATGCTCGTGGCAAGTATCGTTATTTTCTGACCTTCACAGATGATTTGAGCAGACATGGGTATATCTACTTGATGAAACACAAGTCTGAAACATTTGAAAAGTTCAAAGGATTACAGAGTGAAGTGAAGAATCATCGTAACAAGAAAATAAAAGTTTCTACGATATGATCGCAGAGGAAAAATATTTGAGTTACGAGTTTGGTCTTCAATTAAAACAAAGTGGAATAGTTTCACAGCTCACGCCACATGGAACACCACAACATAATGGTGTGTCCGAATGTCGTAATCAACACTTTATTGGATATGGTGCGATCTATGATGTATCTTTCCGATTTACCACCATCGCTTTTGGGTTATGCATTAGAGACAGCTGCATTCACGTTTAATAGGGCACCATCTAAATCCGTTGAGATGACACCGTATGAACTATGGTTTAGCAAAGAAACCTAAGCTGTCGTTTCTTAAAGTTTGGAGTTGTGATGCTTATGTGAAAAAGTTTTCACCGATAAGCTCGAACCCAAATCGGAGAAGTGCGTCTTCATAGAATACCCAAAGGAAACTGTTGGGTACACCTTCTATCACAGGTCTAAAGGCAAAACATTCGTTGCTAAGATGAATCCTTTCTAGAGAAGGAGTTTTCTCTCGAAAGAAGTGAGTGGGAGGAAAGTAGAACTTGATAAGGTAATTGTACCTTCTCCCTTATTGGAAAGTAATTCATCACAGAAATCAGTTTGATGATTCCTACACCAATTAGTAAGGAAGTTAATGATGATGATCATGAAACTTCAGATCAAGTTGCTACCAAACCTCGTAGGTCTTCCAGAGTAAGATCGGCTCCAGTGTGGTTCTGTTATCATGTTCTGGAAGTCATGTTACTAGACCATGTTGTTCCTTCGTTATATGAGGAAGCGATGATGAGCCCAGATTCAGCGAATTGGCTTGAGGCCATGTAATCTGAGATTGGATCCATATATGAGAACAAAGTGTGGACTTTGATGGAGTTGCCCGATGATCGGCAAGCCATATTATATAAATGGATCTTCAAGAGGAAGAGATGCCGATAGTAGTATTACTATCTACAAAGCTCGACTTGTCGCAGAAAGGTTTTCGACAAGTTCAAGGTGTTGACTACAATGAGATTTTCTCAAGCGTAGCGATGCTTAAGTCTGTCCGAATCATGTTAGCAATTGCCACATTTTATGAAATCGGCAAATGGATGTCAAAACTACATTCTTTAATGGATTTATTAAAGAAGAGTTGTATATGATGCAACGAAGGTTTTGTCAATCCTAAAGGAGCTAACAAAATGTGCAAGCTCCAAATGATCCATCTATGGACTGGTGCAAGCATCTCGGAGTTGGAATAAACGCTTTGATAGTGTGATCAAAGCATATGGTTTTATGAGACTTTTGGAGAAGCCTGTATTTACAAGAAAGTGAGTGGGAGCACTATAGCATTTACATTAAGTATATGTGAATGACATATTGTTGATCGGAAACAATGTAGAATTATTACGCAAAGCATAAAGGAGTATTTGAAAGGAGTTTTTCAAAGAAGGACCTCGGTGAAGCTGCGTACAAATTGAGCATCAAGATCTATTGAGATAGATCAAAACGCTTGATAAGTTTTTTCAATAAGTACATACCTTGTCAAGATTTTGAAGTAGTTCAAAATGGAACAGTCAAAGAAAAGTTCTTGCCTGTGTTGCAAAGGTGTGAAATTGAGTAAGACTCAAATCCCGACCACAGCAGAAAATAGAAAAGAGAATGAAAGTCATTCCACGTGCCTCGATCATAGGTTCTATAAAGTATGCTATGCTATGTACCGGACCTATTGTATACCTTGCTCTGAATTTGGCAAGGAGTACAATAGTGATCTAGGAGTAGATCATCGGACATTGGTCAAAAACATCCTTAGTGAGGACTAAGGAAATATTTCTCGATTATGGAAGTGATAAAAGAGCCCGTCGTAAAGAGTTACATCGATGCAAGCTTTTACACTGATCCGGATGACTCTAAGTCTCAATCCGGATACATATTGAAAGTGGGAGCAATTAGCTAGAGTAGCTCCGTGCGAGCATTGTAGACATATAAAATTAGCAAAATACATACGGGTCTGAATGTGACAGACCCGTTGACTAAACTTCTCTCACGAGCAAAACATGATCATTCCTTAGTACTCTTTGGGTGTTAATCACATAGCGATGTGAACTAGATTATTGACTCTAGTAAACCCTTTGGGTGTTGGTCACATGACGATGTGAACTATGGGTATTAATCACATACATATGTGAATATTAGTGTTGAATCACATGATGATGTGAACTAGATTATTGACTCTAGTGCAAGTGGGAGACTGAAGGAAATATGCCCTAGAGGCAATAATAAAGTTATTATTTATTTCCTTATTTCATGATAAATGTTTATTATTCATGCTAGAATTGTATTAACCGGAAACATAATACATGTGTGAATACATAGACAAACATAGTGTCACTAGTATGCCTCTACTTGACTAGCTCGTTGAATCAAAGATGGTTAAGTTTCCTAGCCATAGACATGAGTTGTCATTTGATTAACGGGATCACATCATTAGGAGAATGATGTGATTGACATGCCCATTCCGTTAGCCTAGCACTTGATCGTTTAGTATGCTGCTATTGCTTTCTACATGAATAATACATGTTACTGAAACTAAGAGATTATGAAACTCCCGTTTACCGGAGGAACACTTTGGTGCTACCAAACGTCACAACGTAATCGGGTGATTACAAAGGAGTACTACAGGTGTCTCCAAAGGTACATGTTGGGTTGGCGTATTTCGAGATTAGGTTTTGTCACTCCGATTGTCTGGAGAGGTATCTCTGGGCCCTCTCGGTAATGCACATCACATAAGCCTTGCAAGCATTGCAACTAATAAGTTAGTTGCGAGATGATGTATTACGGAACGAGTAAAGAGACTTGCGGTAGCGAGATTGAACTATTTATTGGATACCGACGATCGAATCTCGGGCAAGTAACATACCGATGACAAAGGGAACAAAGTATGTTGTTATGCGGTTTGACCGATAAAGATCTTCGTAGAATATGTAGGAGCCAATATGGGCATCCAGGTTCCGCTATTGGTTATTGACCAAGAATAGTTCTAGGTCATGTCTACATAGTTCTCGAACCCGTAGGGTCCGCACGCTAAGGTTTCGATGACAGTTATATTATGAGTTTATGAGTTTTGATGTACCGAAGGAGTTCGGAGTCCCGGATGAGATCGGGGACATGACGAGGAGTCTCGAAATGGTCGAGACGTAAAGATCGATATATTGGACGACTATATTCGGAGTTCGGAAAGGTTCGGAATGATTCGGGTATTTTTCGGAGTACCGGAGAGTTACGGGAATTCGCCGGGGAGAAGTATTGGGCCTTATTGGGCCCTGCGGGAAAGAGAGAGGGGTGCCTAGGGCAGGCCGCGCCCCAAGGCCTAGTCCGAATTGGACTAGGGGAGGGCCGCACCCTTCCTCCCTTCCCTTCCTTCTCTCCTACTCCTACTAGGAAAGGAGGAGTCCTACTCCCGGTGGGAGTAGGACTCCCCCCATAGTGCGCCTCCTCCTCCTTGGCCGGCCTCCCTTGCTCCTTTATATCACGGGGCAGGGGCACCCCATGACACACAAGTTGATCTACGGATCGTTCCTTAGCCGTGTCTGGTGCCCCCTCCACCATATTCCACTTGGTCATATCGTCATGAGCTTAGGCGAAGCCTGCGCCCGGTGAAGTCATATCGTCATGAGCTTAGGCGAAGCCCTGCGTCGGCGAGCATCATCATCGCCACCACGCCGTCGTCTTGTGAACTCATCCCTGATGCTTCGCTGGATCGGAGCACGGGGATCGTCATCGAGCTGAACGTGTGCTGAACTCGGAGGTGCCGTACGTTCGGTACTTGGATCGGTCGGATCGTGAAGACGTACGACTACATCAACCGCGTTGTTATAACGCTTCCGCTTACGGTCTACGAGGGTACGTGGACATACACTCTCCCCTCTCTTTGCTATGCCATCACCATGATCTTGCGTGTGCGTAGGATTTTTTTTGAAATTACTACGTTCCCCAACACTTCCTATGCGAGGGAGGGAGGCGCCCCAGCCGCGGGCGCTGATCCTGACATGGCTACACTTGTGGCGCTGCTCTCCTGAGGCCCAGTGCGGAGTAGCTGCTTCTTCTTCTTCTTCTTGGGGATGGCCTCAGGAGGGTACTCGCCCTTGCTGTCGGGGTCTTTGATTGCTGCAGCTTGGAAGGCACGCTCGAGGGAGCACACCACATCTCTTCTTCGCAGGGGACTGTGATGATCCCACCACTTCCTGGCATCTTGAGGACGTTGTAGCCGTGGTGGGTCACCTCCATGAACTTGGCCAGGGCTAGATACCCGAGGATGGCATTGTACGTCAGGCGGATGTGGGCGTCATCAAAGTCGATGAGCTCGGTGCGGTAGTTGCTGCGCTGTCCGAAGCTGACTGGGAGGCGGACCTGTCCTATCGGGGTGGTGGAGCCGTCGGTCACTCCTGAGAAAGGCTTGGTAGGCTAAAGCTGATCATAAGGCACTTGAAGGTTGTCAAACATCTCGACGAACAAGACGTTGAGCCCTGCGCCGCCATCGATGAGAGTCTTGGTGACTTGGACGTTGCTGATGACGGGTGAACAGAGCATCGGGAGAGTGCCAGCGGTGGCCGCACACTTGAGCTGGTCTGCTGAGCTGAAGGTGATAGCGCACTTGGACCACCTGAGCGGCCGTGTATCCTTGAGCTTGGGGAGGACCGCGTTCACCTTGCGGGCAAACTGCTTGAAGACACGCTGTGAGGCTGGGGCTTGAGCTCCGCCCAAGATGCAGGCGATAGCACGCGGCTCCTTGAAGCCCCCAGCCCCCTCGTCTTGATGGTGATCTTCATTCCTTCTTGGTGGTGGTGGCAGTGGAGGAAGCCCAGCATTGCCCTGAGGACGGTCCTCGCGAGGCTGATCCCTCCAGGCACCCTCGCGAGTCTGATCCTGCCAGCGATCCTCATGAGGCCGGTCGCGCCACTCCTGGTGCGGAGCTCGGTCGTCCCGGCGTCCTCCGCCGCATCCTCCTCCTCGGTCGTAGCCCCAGTCGATGCGCTTGGGGCGTCGACCGAAGCGTCCGTCGCGAATGGCCCTGAGCTCTTGACAATCGTTGGTGTTGTGGCTGTGCATGTTGTGGAAGGTGCGAAACGGTCGGCTGCTCTTGGATGACTCAGGCTGGTCCCTGCCGCGCTTCGTGTCCGGCTCTATCGCGAGCATAGCCGCTCCCTTGCGCTTCATGTCCTTGGCCTTGGCTTTCTTCTCCTCCAGGTCGGCAGCTGGCAGCTCGAGAAGGGAAAGGCGCCCTTCCTCAGCCCTTGCGCACTTGGTCGCCAGGTTGAACAGCTCCAGGGATGTGCACAACTCCTCATGGATGGCAAGCTCCTCCTTCATCTTGACGTCGTGGACGCCATCGGAGAACGCAGAGATAATGGCCTCGTCCGTGACCTTAGGGATCTTGAGACGAACGTTGTTGAAGTGCTTGATGTACTTCTGGAGGGTCTACCCTGGTTGTTGCTTGACATGACGTAGGTCACCCGCGGCCGGAGGGCGGTCGCGAGTGCCCTGGTAGTTGGCGACGAAGCGGTCGCGCATCTCGTTCCAGGAGGAGATCGAGCCTGGAGGCAGGTTCAGGAGCCAGGAGCGGGCACCATCCTTGAGAGCCATGGGGAATCAGTTCGCCATGACTTTCTCGTCGCCGTTGGTCGCCTCGATGCTCACCTCGTAGAGCTGCAGGAACTCCGTGGGGTCGGGGGTGCCGTCGTAGCGCGGAGACAGGTCTGGCTTGAACTTGCCCGGCCAGGCGACGCTGCGCAGCTCGGGGGTGAAGGCGCGGCAGCGCGCGGTGGCCACCGGGACCCTTTGATGATGTGGAGCCTGGCCTTGAAACCCGTGCACCTCCACCGCAGGCGGCGCACAGTCTTGCCGCAGCGGCGCCGGGAGCGCAGGAGCGTCTTCTTGTGGACGTGGGACTTCCTGGCAGCTTCTTTCTTCACGCACGGCCGCCCGACGCCATGGATCATGCCGGGGGACGCACGCCTTGGCGCCAGGGCGCCGTCTTGGGGCAGAGGTGGTGGAGGCGCTCCATGAGCCACGTCGCCTGCAGCTGGCGGAGGGCGAGGCAGCGAGAGGGACGGCACAGGGGAGCCCCCTGCGGCGCTGACAAGCTCGGCGATGCGGTCGAGCCAGTCCTCGTAGAGGTCGTCGATGGGGCGGTAGCGCAGGAGTTCGCGCGCCATGCAGTAGCGGCTGCGCGCGTCCGTGAAAGCGCAACGGCGTGAGACGACGAGCCAGCCGGGTCAGCGATGGAGTGGCGGTGCGGTTGCCCCGCCGCACCGAGGGGTGCAGCGAGGATGCTTGCTGCTCGTTTCGCCGGGCAGTGGCGGTGTTGGCAGCGGCGGCGAAAGAACGGCAGGTGGCCCGCCGACAGAGCTGTTCGGCGACAGCAGGCGGCGAGGGCAGCCCGAAGGCCAGCGCGAAGCTTCGGCGGCGTCCGCCATGGAGATGACGGCAGGACGCAGAGAGTGACGGAAGGAAAGCTTGACGCACCTAAGACGCCAAATGTCAGATCTTGGGTTCCGGCAAAACCCTCTAGGTTCGAACACTGGGGTGCGCATGAAGATCTCCCCCCTACCGAATCACGCCCTCAACCTCACCGGGATCTCCTAGCTTAGCTCAACGAACTCGCAAAACAAGAGACACAAGATTTATACTGGTTTGGGCCACCGTTGTGGTGTAATACCCTACTCCAGTGTGGTGTGGTGGATTGCCTCTCGGGCTGAGGATGAACAGTACAAGGGGAAGAACAGCCCCCTTAGGGGAGGTGTTCTTGTGCTTGGTGGGTGTGTGGGTGAACTAGATCTAGCCCAAGATGAGATGCCGCTACTATGATGGCTAGCGCTATTTATGTAGGCCCTAGTCCTCTTCCCAAATATTGAGCGGTAAGGGAGCCAACAACGACTAATTTGATAGGGAACAACTAGTACAAGCTATCCTGACAGAAGTAGTCTTCTCCTGCCAAAGGCTCTGGTGGTGACGCCGCCTTGGGCTCCACGGTGACCTCCGCCTTGCAGTCCTGCTGGTCTTGGTCTCGTTGCACCGATATGGAAACCTTTGCTTGACGCCTCGGTACTCCTTGCCTGCGCTTGCCTCCTTAGCACCAAAGCGGAAGCAAGGACACTGTGCGCGCTGGCGCCTGCCTGGTCTTGATCGTCATGGCTAACGTCATTGGAACCTCGCAAGGTTTGCCTTGTGTTGATCTCTCTGCCCCTCGTGAGCCAGCTAGGTGAGGCCGCTCCCGAGGAGGTCTTGTGTTGTCCGCCTCGCGAGGCTTGGCCCCTCGCAAGGGTCTCGAGTGCTTGCCGGTGAAGATGGGCCGTACGGGACCGCTCGCAGAGCCACGCCGTGGGCCGTAGGCAGGCAAGTCTGGGGACCCTCGTTCCCAGAATGCCGACAGTGCGCTCCTGGCTGTTGCACCTCCTGGAGAGATCGATCTCCTCTTGGGACGAGCTTCGCGAGTGTTTCATTGCCAACTTCCAGGGCACCAGTGATCGCGCCCTTGCGGTGGGCGACCTGCGGCGCGTGAAGCAGCAGACGGGCGAGACCCTGCACAAGTGCATACAGCGTTTCACGAACGTTCGCCTCAAGATCCCGAAGGTGTCGGACGAGGCCATCGTATCAGTGTTCACCGATGAGTCCAGGGCATCAAGATGAAAGAGGAGCTCGCCATCCATGAGGACTTGTGCTTGGCTTTGGAGATGTTCAACGTGGCGAACAAGTGCGCAAGGGCCGAAGAAGGCCGCCTCTCCCTCCTCGAGCTTCCGGAGGCCGACCTTGAAGACAAGAAGGCCAAGGCTAAGGAAGCAAAGTGCAAGGTCCCCGATGCGCTTGCAGCCAAGACTGAGAAGGAGCGCTGCCACGACCATGATGAGCCTCCCAAGGGCAATGGCTCGTTCTGCATCTTCCACAATGTACACAACCACAACGCCAATGACTGCCTGGAGCTTAGAGCTCTCCGCGACGGATGCCTCGGCGCCGTCCCGAGCATGGTGACCATGGCTACGACCGTGGAGGAGGCCGCGGTGGAGGCCGCTGGGACAACTGCGACCCCGTTAGGACTGGAGTGACCAGCCTCGCGAGGACCGCTGGCATGATGAGCCTCGCGACAGACCTTGGTGCGATCAGCACCGTGAGGCTTGTCCTCAAGGCAATGCTGGTCTCCCTCCGTTGCCGCTACCGCTGCCGCCAAGGAGAAATGACGACAACCGGCAGGACGATGGGGCTGGGGGCTTCCAACAACCTCGTGCGATCACCTGCATCCTGGGTGGTGCTCAGGCCCCTGCCTCGCATCGCATCTTCAAGCAGTTCTCTCGCGAGGTGAACGCGGCCCTCCCAAAGCTCGAGGCCGCGCGTCCCCTCAAGTCATCGTAGTACGCTATCACCTTCGACTCCAAGGATCACCTCAAGTGCTCGGCCGCCGGAGGCACGCTTCCCATGCTCTGCATGCTCACCATCAGCAACGTCCTCATCACCAAGACCCTCATCGACGGTGGCGCGGAGCTCAATGTTCTCTCTGTCGAGACGTTCGAGACGCTCCAAGTGCCTTATGACCAGCTCCTGCCCACCAAGCTATTTTTTGGGGTGACCGATGGCTCCATCGTCCCCCTGGGCAGATACGCCTCCCCGTCACCTTCGAAAAGCGTGACAACTACCACACTGAGCTCATCAACTTCAACGTCGCCCACGTCGGCCTCCCATACAATGCCATCCTCGGGTATCCGGCCCTCGCCAAGTTCATATATAGCGGCTACTCACCATGGCTAGAATGTCCTCGAGATGCTAGGGAGCGGCGGCATCATCACGGTCACCTGCGATGAGAAAGATGCGGTGTGCTCTCTTGAGCACACCTACCGAGCCACGGTGGCCGACACCTCCGATGATGAGGGTGGCGTCCTGCCTCCCAAGGCTACCCCAAGAAGAAGAAGAAGCAGCTCCTTCCCAAGAGTCGTCAGGAGGCAGAGGCGCCCGCTGGCGGTGCCTCGGGCCCCGTGCCCATTGCTGGGGCGCCCCTTCCTCCCACATAGGAAGGCGCGCCCGGCGCCTCCCTTAGGACAGGCTCGGGGGCTTCCGTCTAGGGAGCCTCTGACCTGACCAGCTTGACGAAGGAGGCGCTCGGGCACCACTTGGAGGCATGCTTCGACGCATGTCCCCATGAGAAAGGAGCATGGTGCGAGGCGCCAGGTGCGCGAGAAATCATCACCAAGGCGATCGAGGAGATTCAGGAGGCGCGAGCCATGCATGGCGAGCGTTGCCCCGCACCATCCGGTGCAGCTGCAGCCCCTAATGCGGGCGATGAGTTATGCGTCTGCATGAACATCCCGGGCCTCAACAGGACCACGTTGCAAGACCTCTTCTGGCCGCCGCACATCGGCCGGGTAGGGGCTACCCCTGCAACTATGTCCGCATGCCGTTTCGCCTGCTGAATGTGGGCGCCACGTACCAGCGCCTCGCGCATCATGCTGTGGCGTCTCACGAGGCCAGGCGGTTGGTGGTCATGTCACAGGAGGCCTTGGACCCTCGCGAGCCTCCTGGGCCTCATGAGCTCCCCGGCCTCGGGAGCCGCCCAACTCATGAGGAACGATCTCCATGGCACACGTCTTCAGCTGCCCCGACACTTCTACAACACTGGTGTCAGGTGACTTTTTGGTTTGTTCAGTTGAGGGTGCCCCTCAGGCTGCATTATCCTCAGGCTGTCAGGGCCCGCCCCTACAGCTGTATCGTTTTGCGCATGTATCAGAACTGGCTCTGCCTTTATGAATTTCCTAAGTATTCCAATCTGCATGTCCGGTGCTTCGCCACCATGAATGTCGTTGTTCTGTCACAACCCTGCCCGCGACCGCCTCATAATTTAGGACTAACACGGCCTCTGTGCTCAGTTCCATCCTTGCAGCTTTGTTAAATCCAAGCGACCGACCTCTTACTCGCGGGCCAGCTCCCGTGCACGTCACCTCCCGTGGTCCTTGGTGCCTTGTTCTCGCATGATCTAATCGCGAGTGGATGAGTAAGGGCGCGCGGCCAGGTTCGTACAACCGTAGTTCGGTGTTGTGCCATTGCGGGAGCCGGACGTCGGGTGTCCTCCCGTGGGATTGTTGAATGAGAAGATTGGGCACGGCGCTGTGCTTGGGTCCGTCCCTGCAGCGTCGATAAACCCAACGACAGAGCTCTGTCTAGCGGGACGGCCCCATTCACATCACCTCCTGGGGTCCTTGATGGTCGGCCTTCTCATGTGATAGCTTCCGGAGGTTCATTCGGCGCAGGTCGCCCCCACCACACAGGTCTCATAAGCGCGCTTCACACCAGAAGATTCATGCGCAACCTGCCTTGAGGTAGGGCCTCGTGAGTCACGCGCTGGCTAACGGGTGCCCAGATACACCTCCTCTAGTTCTGGCCTGCTAGCCACGTGTACGAACGGGGCTGTATACGCCCCGGAGTCTCCCCCCGCGGGAACTCCCACCCACGCCCAATTGGAAGCCCCATGCTCCGCACTGGCGGATGACACAGTCACACAATGGCTATGCCCATGCCCAAGTGGAAGGCCCATGCTCCGCGCTGGTGGATAAACAACTGAGGGCGCCCTAGTGGCGGCACCAACCTCAGGATAGTCTTTTGGCTCTTCACACAGTCCTATCCACAGCTTTCCCCAAGGGATAAACGCACGAAGGGGCTGGACACGGGGGCTGTGCTCAGGCCAGGCCTGGCACACGCCACCTCACCAGGTCCCTTGTACCTGGTCTTCTCACGGCCCTCCCAGGAAAAAGCTAGCAAGGAAAGGTATGGAGGAATCTCGATTAACTTTGACCCTGCCCATGTTTCCTTCATGAGGGATGCTCGTACATCAAGGGGGACCCCTGAGCATCACGACCCAGGGGCCTCACTAGTCACGTAGCCCCTCTCCCCTTGGTCTTGTCCTGGTGATCCGGATGCCCCAATGATGGTCGAGGTATGCGTGGGACTGGGCCTTGCGGATGCAGAGCACAAAGGCAAACAAGAAGGAAATCAAGCACAGAAAGGAAATCATGGAGTTCTGAGAGTTATTACAAGCACCAAATGTTCTGCAAATCCAAGCAAATTCTTACGCCTCCATGAGGCACGATAAATGTTGCAGGGTAAAAAGCTAGGAGGAAGCGCCAACACTGCCTTGGCCGTCGCCGCCACCTGTCCCAGTCGCGGGGAGCTCATCGTCGATGTTGCTGCCGCCATCGTCGCCGCCGCTGGCCTCTGTCTCCAACATATCTATGATTTTTGATTGTTCCATGTTGTTCTATGATCATTCTTGGATGTTTTACAATCATTTTATAGTCATTTCATATCATCTTTTGGTACTAACCTATTGACATAGTGCCAACTGCCATTTGTTGTTTTCTGCATGTTCTTTACATCACAGGAAATCAATACCAAACGGAGTCCAAATGCACCGGAACTTTTGGTGGAATTTTGATGGACCAGAAGACACCCAATGGGCCGGAGAAGCACCTTGGGGGTGCCCCGAGGGGGGCACAACCCACCTGGGCGCGCCTGGGGGCCCAGGCGCACCCAGGTGGGTTGTGCCCACCTCGGTGGCCTCCCACACCGCCTCTTTGCTCTATAAATACCCCAATATTCCAGAAACCCTAGGGGAGTCGACGAAAATCAATTCCAGCCGCCGCAAGTTCCATAACCACCAGATCCAATCTAGACACCATCACGGAGGGGTTCATCATGTCCATTGGTGCCTCTCCGATGATGCGTGTGTAGTTCATTGTAGACCTACGGGTCCATAGTTAGTAGCTAGATGGCTTCCTCTCTCTCTCTCTCTCTCTCTCTCTCTCTCTCTCTCTCTTGATTCTCAATACAATGGTCTCTTGGAGATCTATATGATGTAACTCTTTTTGCGATGTGTTTGTTTGTTGGAATCCGATGACCTTTGAGTTTATGATCAGATCTCTGTTTTTATCCATGAAAGTTATTTGAGTCTTCCTTGATCTCTTATATGCATGATTGCTTATAGCCTCGTATTTCTTCTCCGGTATTTGGGTTTTGTTTGGCCAACTTGATCTATTTATCTTGCAATGGGAAGATGTGCTTTGTGATGGGTTCGATCTTATGGTGCTTGATCCCAGTGATAGAAGGGGAACTGACACGTATGTATAGTTGCTATTAAGGATAACAAGATAGAGTCTATTTCTACATAAATAGATCTTGTCTACATCATGTCATCGTTCTTATTGCATTACTCTGTTTCTCCAGGAACTTAATACACTAGATGCATGCTGGATAGCGGTCGATGTGTGGAGTAACAATAGTAGATGCAGGCAGGAGTCGGTATACTAATCTTGGACATGCTGCCTATATAATGATCATTGCCTGGATATCGTCATGATTATTTGAAGTTTTATCAATTGCCCAACAGTAATTCGTTTACCCACCCTTTGCTATTTTTCTCGAGAGAATCCACTAGTGAAATCTACGGCCCTCGGGTCTCTTCTTTATTATATTTGCCTTCGCGATCTATTTTTACTTTGCTTTTTTATTTTCAGTTCTATTAAACTAAAAATACAAAAATAGCTTGCTGCAATTTATTGTTATTTATTTTATCTCGCGTTCCCGCGAGATCTATTTAATCCAATCTACTACAATTTTACCTATCTTTTTACCCGTGAGGGATTGACAACCCCTCTCTTATGTTGGGTTGCAAGTATTTGTTCTTTGTGTGCAGGAGTTGTTTACGTGGTGTTGCGTGGTTCTCCTACTGGTTAGATAACCTTGGTCTCATCATTGAGGGATTGACAACCCCTCTCTTATGTCGGGTTGCAAGTATTTGTTCTTTGTGTGCAGGAGTTGTTTCCGTGGTGTTGCGTGGTTCTCCTACTGGTTAGATAACCTTGGTCTCATCATTGAGGGAAATACCTACCGTTTTTGTGCTTCATAATCCCTTCCTCTTTGGGGAAATACCGACGTAGTTCAAGCAAATATCAAAAGGAATTTCTGGCGCTATTGCCGGGGAGACATCATCAACATCTACCAGGTTCCTAATCACAAATCTCAACTCCTTGCAATTTACATTATTCGCCATTTGCCTCCCATTTTCCTCTCCCCCACTTCACAAAAAATTGTCATTTTATTCGCCCTCTTTTTCATTCGCTGTTATCGGTGTACAAAAGTAGGGGACCCTCTTTGTACCCCTTGTGTGCGGGTAGTCGCAGCCCCACGCCCGTGGCCACACTTGGCAGGGAAGAAGAAGCCAAGGTTACCAGAGCCGTGCTCAAGACCAGAAGCATGAAGAACCGAGGGGCGAGGTGAAACTCACCCAGCAAAGCCCTTGCCGGGGCGGCTCCACAGCCCCGGCAAGAACCTTGCCAGGGCAACTTGCCCAACGCCAGCAGGGCTGCCACCCTTTAGCCTAAGAGTTCCGACGCCCTCAACCACATTGAAACCAAAGCTCGGGAGGCGCCTCCGTGGTGGCATGCAGATCTTTGTGAAGACCAAGAACATGCGAAATTAGATGAGAATCAGAAGACGAAGATCCTCAATAGGATCCTTGCCGAGGGTACCCACGAGACCCCCCGGCAAGACCCTTGCCGGGGATGCCCACAACACCGCGGCAAGACCCTTGCCAGGGCCCCGACAAGACTCTTGCCGAAGACATCCGCAGGGCCGCAGCCAGGCCCACACCTGCCAGGACTCCACCACCGCTCCCACACAGCTGCCAGCCCACCAACTAGGCGAGCACCCGCTTGGCGACGTGTGGCCTCCAGAACAACTCAGCAAACACCTGCGTGGTGGCATGCAGATCTTTGTGAAGACTCTGCCACCGCACCAACTCAGCAGCCAGCCAGCCAGCCAGCGTGGCACTACACGCCTCGTCAGTTCGGACGCGTGTCGAAGCTGGGCGAGGCGGCGACAGCTGGGACGAGCTTCCTTGCCGTCCCCTATAAAGCAAGAAGGGCACGTCAGCAGCGTATTAAATGCTATTGTCCTACGGTGCCAGGAGATAGACTCGATTACTATACAACTTTCCACCTCCTGTGTGCCACTGTGGCAGCCCCTTTTGGCCATAAAAGGAGGCCCGCAGCGTATAGAGAGAGGATTCGAACTTTTTTGACCCTGCACGCTCTGTAGCTAGTCCAGAACACCAGATAAACATAAACCAGCAGGAGTAGGGTATTACGCATCACTTGCGTCCCTAACCTAGATAATCCCCCTACGTTGATCTTCTAATCCCGCTCTTTCCACAGCCCCGCGCCCGCCAACCGTAGCAAAAGGGATTCCACGTGATCCCGTTGGTGTCATTTCCCCCGACATCTTTGGCGTGCCAGGTAGGGGGCGCAAGCCGTGGAAATCCGGTTTTGGAGCCGATGCGTCAACTCTTTCATGAGGATGGCCTGAAGGAAGAGGGCGACGTCGATCAACTGCCGTCTGGTGCCGTCCGCTGCTTCGACAGCCGTCCGTGTGGCCCCGAAAAGCTAAGTCATGCAAAATTTTGGCTAATTTCATTTATATAAGTCTGTCTTCCTCGAAAAATCTCGTTCCTTGTATGGGAAACCTGCACGCAATGGGACCCTTCCGCTATTGGCAACACCTTGTCTCGAGTCCGCTCGACAGTTCATGCGGCCACGCTAACAGTTCATGCGGCCGCGCTGAAAACAACAAGGTGGCCTACCCGCTACTAGTAGTGCTCTTGTCCTATTCTGAGTCCGCTTGACAGTTCAAGTGACCGCACTGGGAGCGGCAAGGTGGCTTGCCCGGCAGCAAGCGCCCCCCCGGCAGGCTGCTAAGGATCCGTCCTCAAAGCACCCTGACATGGGTTGACGCGTCGACAGACTTATCCAACCAAGCATAGGGTGCGAACATACAAAGATAGATCTAACGGGAAGATAGCATGCGTGATATTGAAGTACTGCAGAGTTATATTACATCAAATAATCGTTGCGGTTCTAACTTAAGATAAAATTGTCTTGGTCTTGAACTCACAGCGGCGACGAGAAACGGGGTGACTAGTCTCGGCGCTGGCCCTCCACCCTCTCAACTCCGTTGACGCAGTCGATGATGGGCTTGATACGCTCCTTGAGCACCGCAAGGTCCGCCTCCTCTGGCAAGCTCTCCAACGCGTTGGCAAAGTTGACGGTGGGGTTCCAGAATGCCACCTTGGTGAGCACCTTGGTCAGGGCGCCCCGGCAGAGCCTCCGGGACTCGTTGGCTAGATAAGTTGCCGGTTGGAGCGGAGCTGCTGCGGGGCTCCAAGAACGCCCTCGAAGAACAGGGTCAGTTTGGCGTTGGGACTCATTCGGCTCCAGGGAGTCCCTGACATTTGGCATCCCCATGGCAGCCAGCTTCGTGGTGGTCTTGCTGGTGACGTCGGCGAGGCGGCTGACCCAACGGTTTATGCCCTCCGCGTACTCCTTGAGTTTGGTGGAGTCATTCCTCCGTAGCTGCCTATCCTCCTCCAGGTCCTTGGTCAGGGTCTCTTCCCGGGCCCTGACCTCCGAAAGCGTCCCCTCAAGGCCCTCCAGCTCCAGCTTCAGGTCACTGATGGAGTCGTTGGCCTTGGAGAGCAGCTCGGCCTTGCCGAGGACTGCGGCCCGCGCCTCCACCAAAGCACCGTTGATCGTGTCCTTCTCCTTTGCCAGCTCCAGGACCTGTTTCTTCAGCCCATCCCGCTCCACCTCCAGCTCCTTCACTTTGCCGGCATGGACCAGGGCTTGAGCATTGAGTGCCTCCTTGTGCCTCTGCTCCAGCTCCTGCGTCCGCTGCGTGACGAGCTTCTCGACCTCCTCATCCTTGCTGCAGAGTGTGGCGGCGAGCGCCTCCTCATGAGCGGCAAGGTCCTCCTCCTGGGAGTTCAGCTCGGCCTGGTGCTGGTGCCGAGCGGCCTCGTCCTTGGCGGCCTGTTCCTTTGCCGCCTCCTGGGATTTCTCAACATCAGCCTGGTTCAGGATGAGCTCCTGTTTGTGCTTAGCCAGCAGATCCTGGGCAACCTTCAGTTCTTCGTGGGCCTTGCGGAACCAGGCCTGCGTCTCGGTGACACGCTCCTCGAGATCCTTCTCCGCCTTGTCCACCGCCGCCATCCTGTATTTTGCATTGTCCAGGCGGGCACGGTGAATCGCCTGGAGCTTCTGAAAGTTGGCGCTCATGGCCCGAAGCAGCTGCTCCTCTTGGGAACCGCCACCGCCGGCGCTCGGTTCATCAACCACCTGAAGCCCGGCGGAGGCGAGCGCCTCGTCGTCGAACTCCTCCCCCTCGGTTGGCGCCCTGGTGCTTTCCGTTCCTAGGAGGTGGACGAACAGGTCATCGCCCACCTTCAAGTACTTACCTGAGCCAGAGGCGGCAGAGAAGGAAGGTTGGTCGTCAACCACCCCCTCCTCGGTAGCGGCCTTGCCGGCCTCTCCGGCATGCCCCTTGCCGGCCTCCTTGACAGCGGCCTTGCCGGCTTCCCTGGCAGCCCCCTTGGCGGCTTCCTCAGCGGCGGTCTTGGCGGCTTCCTCGGTGGCGATCTTGTCGGCCTCGTCCTCGGCATCCCTGGCGACCTCCTCGATGACGGTGTCAATGTCCTCCCGGTCTGCCGAGGAAGGGTCTGGATACCAAGAAGGGGAATGAGGAGGATCCAAGGTCAAGGTTCAAAAAGAAGAAAAAATAACAGGGATGGGAAACAGACGACTTACCCACACCGGGCTGGGAAGAAGTGGCGCCCTCCCCGCCAGCATTCTTTGCCTGGGCAGAACCCCCTGCACCCAAGTTCGCCTCCTCCTCCTCCATATGCGTGGGCTCGATGGTGGATGCCCTTGCGGGGGACGCCCCTCGGGGCGGTGTAGTCGAGGGGGGAGGCGTGTTGGGGGTGGCCCTCGGCGCTCCTCCTGGTGCCGTTCTTCTCCTGCAAACCCGACAAGGTCAGCATCAAGGATTCACACCCCAATGTTCATCAGTGGAGGAGTGAGTGATGAGCATACGCTGGGGGCTGAAGCGGGGGCTACGTCGGGGGCTCCTGTCCGGGCTGCTCTCCACCGATGTGACATCTGTGAAGTACCCTTGAGGCTTTGTCGCCCGTCGAGGCCTTGGCCCTCTTTGCCACCCTCTGGGCCAGCGTCTCCACGTCCCTGTGGAGATAACGTCAAATCAAAGAAGGATAACATGGGAGTAAAGGTAGGAGATGATGTGTGGGGGGGGGGGCGAAATACTTACTCTTCCTCCACTAGCTTCTTCTTCCTCGCCGGGCTGAAAGATCCGAGGTCGAACTCGGCCTCCAAGGTGCTGTCCGAAGGGGAAGGGGATGGGGTCCGGTGCCGCTTGGACGAGGAGGAAGCAGTCACCGTCCTCTTCGCCACCGCGGCCTTCGCCGCCTTCATCGCCCTCGTCTCGCGCACGAGCTACTCCTGGGGTGGCTGCCGCTGCGTGGTCCTGCCGGGCCGGACCGGCTCACCAGAGCTGGGTCGCCGCAGGACGCGCTGCCTCCCCGCGACCGGGGGGTCGTTCACCTCGACCTCCTCTTTGAACGACACGTCGCCCGTGTCTTCAACAAGGGTGGCCTCGGAGTTGGCGTCGCTGGCCTCCCCGGCAGAGTCCGCCCACTGGGCGAGCTCCATCTCCTCCGCGGCCGTGTCGGCCTCGTCCTCCACGGTGCCAATGCTGCCAGCCTCCATGGCGAGCATCGCCTCCGCTGCCCTGGCGGCGATGTAGTCCAGCTCCACCTTGGTGGTGTCCTGGATGAGAAGCGGCTCGTCATGACATAGCTCTCCGACAAGGTGTCGAAGAACTCCTGCACCTTCTCCGCTGGCGGCTCGGCCTAGGCCGGGTCAAGGCCATGCACGTTGAAGTCCGGCATCATGGGGATGATGGCGGACTGGCAAGAGTTGTTGCTCAGCCGGACCACTCCTACCGGCAACCCAAACAGGGGCCCCTTGACAGCCTTGCCGGCCTTCGCGGCCCTGCCGGTCCTCTCATCCCTGCCGCCGCTGTCCACGTCGAGCTGAAAGAGCCTTTGGCAGAAATGGGAATTCCCCATCACTGTGAAGTTGTGCTTTAGGCCAGGTCGGAGCCTCATGATGTCGGCCGCGTTCCTGAAATCCCAAGCCGGCCTCCCATTGTTGTGCAGCTGGGCGATTCAGCGACGGATGAAGTCGGCCCCGATCATCTCAAGGGTGAGTCCGGCCATGGTGAGGCGATGGATCCTGGTGGTGGCGATCGTGAGCTTCTCGTCGTTGGCGTCTAGGTCGCTCCAGTCCCTGCGGCGGGTCGGCGGGCTCTGACGAACTCAGCAGAACTCCTGCGGGTCCTTCTCCTTGATCCAGAACTACCAGCCCCGCCACTCCTCCCACCTCTCCTTCTAGGCACCCTCCGGATACGTGCCATTCTCCTGGGTCCTCGGGATCCAGGTGATGCAGCCGGGGATGGCGCCCCCTGGTTGGAGGTGAGGGGAGAAGTAGTGGCGGAAGAGCGCCATGCTGGGGAGCACCCCGGCCAAGCCCTCGCAGAGGTGGGCAAAGAGAGCCATGCACGCCATGGCATTCGGCGTGAGATCCAGAAGATGGAAGCCGTAGGTCTGCATGACGTCGTTGAAGAAGTCAGAGAAAGGGGGGCAGAGCCCGCAATAGAAGAAATCGACGAAGATGGGGTATCGATGTGGGCCGCCTTGGCGAAATCGGCGGGGATGACGCGAGTGGCAGGGTGCCCCATCGTCTTCCTCCCCCAGAGGTGTCGGAGGGATGAACCCCAGGGAGGCAACGGAACCCAGATCCTTTTCAGAAACAATGGGGCCATCATTGCCCCTCAATTCGGCTCGCCCTAGGCCGTGTCACTCGACCCAGCCAAGTCCCTCGACCCGGCTAAACTCTCCAACCCGGCCAGACTCCTCAAATCGGCCCCAACAACCAACTCAAGACTTCCCCAACAAGCTCCACCCTTGGCGTGCTCTCCAACCCGGCCGAGGGTCAGCGGTCATCCCATCCCAGGCCGTACGATGGGACGTGTCGGATTTCGGGTTCCGGCAAAACCCTTGAGGTTCGAACACGGGGGTGCGCACATAGATCTCTCTCTCCCTAGATTGCTCTCGCAACTATCGCAAGGCCTAGCTTGACGAACCGGAAGAACGAGAGACACAAGAGTTTATACTGGTTTGGGCCACCGATATGGTGTAATACCCTACTCCAGTGTGGTGTGATGGATTGCCTCTTAGGAAGAACAGCCTCCTGATGAGAGGTGTTCTTGTGTTTGGTGAACTTGTGTGGTAGAGGATGATCTGAATGATCCATCATCAGTTCGAGTTGCCTCCTATGGTGGTGGCTAGTCCTATTTATAGAGGCCCTGGTCCTCTCCCCAAATATTGAGTGGGAAGGGATACAACAATGGCCAAATTCGAAGGGAGACAACTAGTACAAGTTATCCTGACTAAAGGTGATCTTCGCCTGCCAAAGGCTCTGGTGGTGACGCCGTCTTGGGCTCCACAGTGACCTCCGTCCTGTCGTCCTGCTGGTCTTGGTCTCGTTGCACCGATATGGAAACCTTTGCCTGATGCCTCGGGACTCCTCGCCTGCGCTTGCCCCTTTAGCACCAAAGAGGAAGCGAGGACACTGCGCGCGCTGGCGCCCGCTTGGCTCAGTCATCATGGCTTGCGTCACAGAAACCTCGCGAGGTGTCCCTTCCTTGATCTCTCCGCCCCTCGTGAGCCAGCCTGGTGCAGCTGCCCCTGAGGAGGTCATGCGTCGTTTGCCTCGCGAGACTTGGCCCCTCGCGAGGGTCTTGTGTGTTTGCTGGTAAAGATGGGCCATACAGGGCCGCTGGTGGAGCCACGCCGTGGGCCGCAGGCAGGCAAGTCTGGGGACCCCCATTCCCAGGACACCGACAGTAGCCCCCTGGCCCAAGGCGCCCTCGGACTTGGCTTCGAGGCGAAGCCAAAGGGCAAGTGCGGAGCACCACGGGCCCCTACAGCCTGCGGTCCTGCTTGACGCGTGGCGATTATTTGGGCGATGGCGTCTCGCTTCCCCACGGTGCCTCGGCAAGCTCGACGACTTGACGAGTCCCTGCTGCATGCAGAGAAAGATCATCATTACCTGTGATCGTGGAGGTCGTCGGTTGGCCTTCTCCTGCTATAAATGAGGATGTGGTGGATCCCCCGTTGCTCATCTCTTCCTGGTCCGCTCGCTTCTTCTTCCTCGCTTCATTGCTAGTAGCGACTCCCATGGCGCCTATTTGAAGGTTCTCTGCCTTAGAGAAGGGAAAAAACCCTTGCGACGAGCCCGGGCCACTTCCACCGAAGAAGAGGCCGAGCCACCGCCGCGACATGGTCGTGAGGCCGGAGGTGTCGAGGCCATGGTACGAGCGGCCTCCTCCCAGGTATCCGCTGCCTTTGTATGCCCAGGCTGAGGGCTCAGGAGAAAGAGGCGACGAGCGCCGCCGCTCGCGCCGGTGCCGTGGTCGCCGCGCTGCGGTGACTCGCACCGTCGCCCCAGGATTCCACGCCGTGGACTCCTCACGCGAACTTGTGATGTGGGCAGCGGTGCCTCCGTGCACCTGGATCCACTTCCTGCAGTTCTTCTCCACCGAGATGCTGCCGAGGGGTCCCCTTGAGCTTTGGCTGCAGCACGTCGAATGCGACACCCCGACGACTGTAGCTGAGGTGGAAGCCATTTCCCCGGGCAAGATCTTCATGACCCGCGGCTGGGGCGAGGTTGCCCGGGTTTGCCGCGCAGAAGGCGTCCTCGCCATCCACTTCACGTACGACAACGCCTTCATGATGTTCTTCAAGGTCTTCGACGCGGAAGGCCGCAGCTTGGAGTGCTGCCTTGGAGAGGGTCATCGAGGTGGCGCAGCGGACAGCGCCGAGCTTGCCGCTGGCTTCGCCAGAGACTCTTCCAGCAGCAGCGGTGGTGCTTGGGAGTCCAGCGACTCTCCCGAGCCCTACGAGACTCTGGAGACGAGCGACAACAGCTACGTGCCCCCGAGCTCTCGCCGGGCCCGGAGCAAGGCCGCAGCGTCCGGCCGCCTCCGTCAGTAATCTGGATGGGGTTGGCGCCGGCCTCCTGTGGCCAACTGTTGATGATGGCGTCAGCTGCCCTGGCGCGTGCAGATAGAGCTCTTAGGAACTCCCTTCTTTTGTTCCCTGTGAGGAATCGAAACGGACCCCGTGGGGGCGTGTAAAAGATCTGCAGTGTCTTCTGTTCATATTATCCTTATTATGAAAAATTGCGAGCACATGTCTTGTTACGGCTCGGTCTCCCCTTCCCAACCTCGCGACAGCTTGGTGCTCTACGCCGATAGGTCCCGGTCCCCAGGCGGGCTCCAGCCGTCGCTGGTATGCCAGGTCACGATGCCGTGGTCAAGGCCAGGAGGTGAGCGGCCCGAGGTCCAGTAAGAGCTCCTGAGGCACGATGCTCAAGAGGCCCCCTTTAGCGCTCAAGCAGCCACAAAGAGGCAGGAAAGGGTGGCGACATTGCCGTAACAAGCTGCCACATGTGAGGATCCTATGCTATAGCGTTGGGTCGATCCAGGCAAGAGACTTATCTTGGCATTCCTGAGCTGGTTCCTTGTGTCACGCCAGACTTGTGCGCCGACTACTGTTGGGTAGCTAGGTTAGGCCCATGCGAGCCTCCCCCTCTTCTCCATGCTCTACTGTATGCTCTGCATCCTCAGGTCCCGGCCCTCGAGCGAGCTCAGTCGCCGCTGGTATGCCAGGTCATGATGCCGTGTCAAGGCCAGGGGGTGAGGGCTGGAGAGCCAGTAAGGGCTCCTGACTCGCGATGCTCAGGAGCCCCCCTTTTAACGCGCAAGCGAATCACATGGGAGAAGAAGGAGCCCGTGGTACCGCCTGCTGTCGCCCTCGGGAGGTTCCTGCAGGTTAGCACGAGGAGGGACATAGATTGCTGTGATGATTGCTGGTCTGCCGCAGGTTGCTCTGCAAAAATATGAAGGCACTGAGGGCCTGGTGAGGTGACGTGCGCGGGGTGTGCCACGAGCCAGAGGTCGACCACTCAGATTTGTCGATGTTGCAGGGATGGGCCCGAGCACAAGCGCCGTGCTAGCGTGCGTAGCTCCCGTGGTAGGTGACAATCAAGCAGGTGATAACCATAGATAGGTTATGCATGAAAAGAAAACTAGCTTGGGCAAATGCAAGAACAATACATGCCACTAGGTTGGACCCGAGCGGCTTGGGGATGATGCTGCCCGAGGGGCGCCCCCAGCAGAGTAAGCTAAAGACGTAAAAGGATACATGCCGCAGGGACAGGCCCATGCGGCCTGGGAATGATGCAGCCCCGGGGCGCTCCCAGTGAAATAAACTTGGAAAATGTCACCTGGTTCCATTGTCGAAGGGGTGTTGGGGCAGGTGAAGATGCGTGGCAAAGGGGTTGCTCCTCATGAGCCACCAGGGCCCTGAGCCTCGGGAGGCTCTGGGGGTCCAGGCGGCTCCTCGAAGACCGTCTCCATCTCCGTCAGGACTGCGTGATGCCTGGCCTCCTGAGCCACCAGGACGCTCCGCAGGTTGCGCTGGAAGGTGGATGCCATGCTCGGCAGGCCGAATGGCATGCGAATATAGCTGTGAGGTGGGCCCTTGCAGCGTCCCACGCGCAAAGGACAGAAGAGCTCCTGAGATGTGGCCCTTTTGAGCCCTGGAATGTCGACGCAGTGGTGCAGCCCGCCATCCTCGCCTGGATGGGGAGCTGCACCAGGTGGGCGGCAGTCGCCGCGCATGGCTCTTGCATCCTGCAGCTCCTGAGTGACCTTGGTGATGAACTCCTGAGCACCGGGCGCTCCTCGCCCGGTGGCCTCCTGAGGAAAACGTGCCGCAAAGCACGCCTCCATGTGGTGCTCGAGCGCCTCCCTCGTGATGTTGGCTAGGTCTGAGGCCCTCCAGAAGAGAGCCCTCGAGCCCTGCCTGAGGAGGGCGCTAGGCGCGCCTTCCTATGCGAGGGAGGGAGGCTCCCCTGGTGCAGGCGTCGATCCTGATGTTGCGTCGCGAGAGTCGCCACTCCCCTAAGGCCTTGTGCGGAGCAGCTGCTTCTTCTTCTTGGGGACGACCTCAGGAGGGTACATCGCTGCATTGTTGTCGGGGTCTTCGATTGATGCAGCTTGGAAGGCACGCTCGAGGGAGCACACCACATCTCTTTCTTCGAAGGGGACTGTGATGATCCCGTTGCTTCCTGGCATTTTGAGCACATTGTAGCCATGGTGGATCACCGCCATGAACTTGGCCAGGGCCGGATACCCGAGGATGGCATTGTATGGCAGACGGATGTGGGCAACATCGAAGTCGATGAGCTTGGTGCGGTAGTTGTCGCGCTGTCCGAAGGTGACAGGAGGCAGACCTGCCCTATCGGTATGATGGAGCCGTCGGTCACTCCTGAGAAGGGCTTGGTAGGCTGAAGCTGATCGTATGGCACTTGGAGGCTGTCGAACATCTCGACAGACAGGACGTTAAGGCCCGCGCCGCCGTCGATGAGGGTCTTGGTGACTTGTACGTTGCTGATGACGGGTGAGCAGAGCATCGGGAGGGCGCCAGCGGTGGCCGCGCACTTGAGCTGGTCCACTGAGCTGAAAGTCATGGCGCACTTGGACCACCTGAGCGGGCACGTGGCCTCAAGCCTGGGAAGGGCTGCGTTCACCTCGCGAGCAAACTGCTTAAAGATGCACTGAGAGGCTGGGGCTTGGGCTCCGCCCAAGATGCACGCGATGGCACATGGTTCCTGGAAGCCCCTAGCCCCCTCGTCCTGATGGTGGTCTTTGTTTCTCCTGGACGGTGGCGGCAGCGGAGAAAGTCCAGCATTTCCCTGAGGGCGGTCCTCGCGACCTCCATGCGCCCTCACGAGGCTGGTCCTGCCAACGGTCCTCGCGAGGCCGATCGCGCCACTCTTGGCGAGGGCGGCAATCGTCCCAGCGTCCTCCGCCACGTCCTCCTCCTCGGCCGTAGCCCCTGTCGTTGCGCTCGAGGCGTCGACCGAGGCGTCCATATCGAATGGCCCTGAGCTCTTGATAGTCGTCGGTGTTGTGGCTGTGTACGTTGTGGAAGGCGCAGAATGGCCGGCTGCTCTTGGATTACTCGGGATTGTCTCGGCCGCGCTTCATGTCTGGCTCCACTGCGAGCACGGCTACTCCCTTACGCTTCACGTCCTTGGCCTTGGCTTTCTTCTCTTCCAGGTGGGCAGCCGGGAGCTCGAGGAGGGAAAGGCGCCCCTCCTCAGCTCTCGCGCACTTATTCGCCAGGTTGAACAACTCCAAAGCCGTGCATAGCTCCTCGTGGATGGCGAGCTCCTCCTTCATCTTGACGTCACGGACACTGAGGGAGTCCCGGATTAGGGGGTGTTCGGATAGCCGGACTATCGTCATCAGCCGGACTATCATCGTCCGGACTATCATCATCGACCGGACTCCAAGAATATGAAGATACAAGATTGAAGACTTCTCCCCGCATCCGGATGGGACTTTCCTTGGCGTGGAAGGCAAGGTTGGCGATACGGATATGTAGATCTCCTACCATTGTAACCGACTCTATGTAACCCTAGCCCTCTCCGGTGTCTATATAAACCGGATGGCTTTAGTCCGTAGGACAACATCAGATCATCAACAACCCTTACAATCATACCATAGGCTAGCTTCTAGGGTTTAGCCTCCTTGATCTCGTGGTAGATCCACTCTTGTAAACATCCACAATATCAATATCAATCGAGCAGGACGTAGGGTTTTACCTCCATCGAGAGGGCCCGAACACAGGTAAAACATCATGTCCCTTGTCTCCTGTTACCATCCGCCCTAGGCCAGCAGTTCGGGACCCCCTACCGAGATCCGCCGGTTTTGACACCGACATTGGTGCTTTCATTGAGAGTTCCTCTGTGCCGTCACCGATAGGAAGGATGCCTCCTCCCGTCTTCAAGGATGGTATTTTCGCCAAAGGAGCCCTGGTCGCCGGCCAAACTATCCGACTAGGTGGTTTTCTTATGACCGCCTGCCCGGCCACCGCTTCTACAATGACCTCTCAAGTCGTCAAAAGCAATTTTCACGTCTGCTCGGAATTCGCCCGGCGGCTGGATCAATAGAGCTCTCGTCCGTAAGCGAGCTCTTGGATCGCATCGCCGCCACAGGAGTCGCTACGGACTACAAAGCAGATTGGGCTTAAAACCGATCGAGAGAGATTAACTCTCCCAGGTCACCCTGCGTTGCGGTGGTAGAGGAACAATCTGCGACGACGCTTCCCTATATCGAAAACTAGTCATGTCCGGGCTTCCAACCCCCATGCGGATTCCCTTGAAGGGGCGGACTTCGATCAAGCACTGAACTTAAAGTCGGGCATCGGATCGGACTCGTTGGACAACGTCCAGCAATCCAATCTTCCAAATTGAAACTTCTCGGCCTTGAGCCTTGAGATGGGTAGGGTTCGGACTTAATTCCACCCACCCGCCCGGACATATGCGATCTATCTCTAATCCGGCAAGAGCCCGGCTGAGACGAAGACATCACTCTGGGCCAGATTCCTCCTGGTTATGGACAGGATAAAGGACTGCCGAGAGGAAAACGCAATCTCAATTTTTTGCAATAATTGCACGGACGAGGGACTCTTGAACGCCGTCAGCCGTCGCGAAATTACACGCTTCGCCGACCTGGCGTCCATAGTACGAAAGTACTGTGCGATAGAGAGTTTCCGGACAACCGAAAATAATTTTTGGGACAATCCGGCCCCGAATACAACCCTAGTCCGCAACAAAAGGGTGCATTACACTCAGGCACCAGATACAAAAACCAAAAAGCAAAGACCCCATAAAGGGCACGGAACCATACTAGAGGGATGGCTTAGCGGACCCTGTAAAATTCACAAGATCTGAGAAAGGCGCCGTCCCAACACATAACCTTCGAGCATGTTGGATATTACGGCGGTGGCCAAAAGTGGAAGGAGCTTCTAGCCCGGAAAGCCACTCCAACAACATCGATGCGGTTTCAACAGTCTTGAGACTTTCGCATCAAATAATATGCGGAAGCGAACAATCCATGACCTCGCGAAGTCTACCAAGTAGCAACAACCAATCCATGGGCGACACAGCCATCACCTTCAACGCCGGCAGCGAACCTAAATTCCGGACAGCCCGAGCTCCAGCCGCACTGGTACTTAGTCTAATAGTGGACGGCTTTCGACTTACAAAAGTCCTCATGGATGGCGGTAGCGGATTAAACCTCATCTACGAGGAAACCCTTAAAAAAATGGAAATAGACTGGAGCCGCATTGAGCGAAGCAGCACAACCTTTAGAGGAATAATCCCTAGCCGGGAGGCTCGCTGCACAGGAAAAATTACACTCGATGTGGTATTCGGCTCACGGACAATTACAGATCCGAAGAAGTCACGTTAAAGTGGCCCGTTCAACAGCGGATATCACGCTATATTAGGGCGAGAGGCATTCACACTTTTTCAAGCCGTACCCCATTACGGGTACATGAAGCTCAAAATGCACAGGCGGCGGAATAATCACTCTTGTTAGTGATCCGGACATAGCACTCCGTGCGAAAAACAAGACAGCCGCATTAGCCTTAGAGGCACTATCCGAAGCCCTAGCGGCGAGAGGAACTCACCAGCCTGCGCTCTACGGTGAATAGGGACGATGTGATACTCGATAAGAGATCCAAGTCCACCTCCTTTAAACCAGCAGACGAAATAGTAAAATTCCAGGTCCACCCAACGGACCCGACAAAGACGGCCTCCATCGGGGCACAATTGAACCCTGATGTGGACGCCGCACTGCGAGAATTCCTTCGGGAAAATTGGGACATTTTTGCCTGGCACCCCTCGGATATGCCCGGAATCCCACGCAGATTGGCAGAACACAGCCTAAACATCCTAAAAGGATTCAAGCCAGTCAAACAGGCTCTTCGACGATTTTCCGAACCCAAAAGGCGAGGCAATGGGAGAAGAGCTAGCCAAACTATTGGAAGCTGGATTCATCGGAGACATCAAGCACCGGATTGGCTAGCAAACTTGGTAATGGTACCAAAGAAGGACAAATCCTGGCGCCTATGTGTCGATTTCAAAGACCTAAATAAGGCCTGCCCAAAGGATCCCTTCCCTCCCCGCATCGACCAAATCATCGATGCCACTGCGAACACGATTCATTGTGCTTCCTGGGCGCATACTCGGCTATCACCAAATCAAGATGGCAGAAGCGGATCAAGCCGCATAGCGGCATTCATTAATCCATATGGACCATTACGCTTCAACATGATGCCCTTCAACTTAAAAATGCGGCGCAACATATCGGTATATGATTCGGACTTATGCGGCTCACCGAATCGACAAAAGCGGTAGAGGCATACGTGACGGCGTGGTCGTCAAAACTAAACTGCGTCGAAACTCTAGTAGGCGACTTGAGGCTCACATTCGACACCTCGGGCATATGACATCAAGCTGAATCCGGAAAAATGTGTTTTGGCGTACCCGGTGGAAAGGCTGCTTGGGCTTCATCGTATCCGGTAGAGGAATCGAAGCAAACCCAGCCAAGATCCGAAGCTCTGTCACAGCTAGATATCCCAAAAGACCTCAAGCAAATACAAAAATTGACGGATGCGTGGCGGCTCTAACCCGCTTTATCTCCCGTCTAGGAGAAAAGGCATTACCCTCTATCGCCTCCTTAGGCGCACCGAACACCGAGTGGGCCGGATGCTGCCACCGCCGGACTCGAAGAAATAAAGGCCATATTGGCAACAAATCCGGTCTGGCTGCGCCCAACCTGGGCGAACCAATGTTGTTATACATCGCAGCTACGCATCAAGTTGTAAGCGCGGTACTTCGTCGTCGAGCGAGAAATGAAGGGCATAAATTCCCTCTTCAAAACCGGTATACTACATTATCCCTTGTGTTAACCCCTGCAAGTCCGTTACCGCACTATCGGAAGATAGCATACGCGGTGTTCATGGCATCCGGAAGCTCCGACACTACTTCCAAGAGTGTTCGATAACGATGGCCTCTGAAGTACCACTTAACGACATTATAAACAACCGCATGACCCAGACGGGCAGGATTGCAAAATGGGCCATTGAGCTCCTACCATTTGATATATCTTACAAACCTCGGCGAGCTATAAAGTCACAAGTTTTGGCTGACTTTGTCGCTGAATGGACCGAAGCCGAACTCCCTAAAGAATACGGTGCATACTCCAATTGTATTATGCACTTCGACGGCTCTAAAATGTTAGCCGGACTGGGGGCTGGCGTCGTATTGACGTCCCCGACCGGAGACATAGTCCAATACATACTTTAGATAATGTACACGGGCTCCAACAACGCAACCGAATACGAGGCCCTTTTACACGGTCTCCGGATGGCAATCTCCATGGGCATTCAACGCCTAGAGGTGCGCAGGGATTCAAACCTCGCAATATCCCAAATAAACGGAGACTTTGACGCCAAAGATCTGAAAATGGCAGCATATCGCAACGCTGTCCTAAAAATGTCAGCCCAGTTCGAAGGACTTGAATTCCATCACGTAGCCCGGGACAATAACCAAGCAGCCGACGTACTGGCACGGATTGGCGCAAAACGCGACGCTGTCCCTCCTAACATCTTCCTGGAACGACTCTTCAAGCCATCCGTACTATGGGAAGAGGAGTCCGGAACTAACAAACCGGAACAAGCCGCACCAGCCGGCGATCCAGCCGATGACATAACACCTTCCGCCCACGACATAATGGCAGTAATTGCCCCGTGGACAGAACCATTCCTCACCTACTTGCTTAGGCAGGAGCTTCCCGAAGACCAAAATGAGGCCCGCTGCATTGTCCGGCGATCTAAAGCCTACAAGGTCTATGAGGGAGAACTTTATAAGAAAAGCACAACCGAGTCCTTCAAAGGTGTATCTCCGAAGAGGAAGGCGAAACCTCCGGCTGAAATTCATGCCGGACTAGGCGGACACCACGCCGCAGCTCGGGCCCTTGTAGGAAAGGCATTCCGTACAGGATTTTTCTAGCCGACGGCCCGAGCAGATGCTCAGGACTTAGTCCAAAGATGCGTCGATTGTTAGCTCTTTGCTAATCAGAGCCATATGCCACCCACCGCCCTTAAAACTATACCCATTACACGGCGTTCATGGTGCAGGGGCTTGACATGGTTGGACCACTTAAAGGGGAACCCACAAGAAAAGATACCTATTGGTCATGGTGGATAAATTCACCAAATGGATAGAGGCCAAGCCAGTTAAAATGGCGAGTCCGGACCAGATGATAGACTTTATATCCGGGGTAGTACACGTTGTGGTGTCCCCACAACATCATCACCGATAACGCACGAACTTCACCGCCGATGAGGTTTAATCATGGTGCAAAAATATGGGCATCAAGCTCGATTACGCTTGATCTATCATCCTCAAACCAACGGTCAAGTGGAGCGATCAAATGGTCTAATAATGAGCGGCATCAAACCCGGACTAGTGCGGTCCCTTACGAAATCGACACGCCTTTGGGTAGAGGCTCGACTCCGTACTACGGGGGCTGCGGACAACGCCTAACCGTACTACCGGATTCACACCATTTTTATGGTATCTGGCGCGAAGCAGTTTTGCCTGCGACATCATTCATGACTCACCTCGAGTGCGCATGTACGAAGAAAGGGAAGCCGAGTTGGATCGGCGGGACAGCTTGGACACATTGGAGGAAGAAGCGGCGTCGCCAAGGCTCGTTCGCATTCTATCAACAGCGAGCTCGAAGATATCAAAGCGAGAGAAGTACGGGCCAAGACTTACAACGTTGGCGAACTGGTTCTCGCCTGCCGGACAAGAAAAGGACAAGCTCAAGCCCAAATGGGAAGGCCCCTTCATCATCGATCAAGTCCTGACCGGCGGAGCGTACCGTCTCTGAAACGCATCGGATAACCGACTCGAGCGAACCCATGGAACGCAGCCCGCCTCCGCCGATTCTATGCCTAGCGCCGGACTAAGAGTTCGTCCCTTTCACCCCGTCCAATTTTTTTACTTCAGCTGCCTTTTGTTTATCTTTTCTTCTCAACCCTATTCATCCAAGCCTTAAAGGGCCTACTTGCATAGCGTTAAGCGGCGCAATTGATGTGCTATCCACACTCATTATACACAGGGGCTTCTTTACCGGAAGCTTAATTATACGGGCTTCATGCCCGGCACATGTCATGTCAAGCCTCCACATGTACCTTTTATTCACCATTATATGCATCGATATGACTTAAGTTTTGGCCAAGCTGGGTTGCACGGCTCTGTGCTTACCCCTACGTTCCCGATTGTTCGGCTAGGAGGTAAAGAGCACCTCTGCGATTATTCTTTGCCGGGTCAACGGATGTGTACCTCAGGCCAGGTGAAGCGAAAGCTAAGCGTTCTTAAGGGAATATTCGGTCGGTGACTTAAAAGATGATTTTTTCTCCACTTATTTATCTGCCCCAGATGTTTTTACGCTTTTTTCGCAGACCAGGACATGCACTTTAGGGCATGCCACCCCAGAGGAAAGGAACCCTTAACGGAACTATTCTCCTGGAAGATGTTTCTTACTACCCATGTAATATAATATAACTAGTTGGGCACTTATGCGATAAAGCACCGATGACCCCTACGCTTTGGTCTCCATGCATACCCCGGTTGTTTCATAACCGAGATGGTATTCGGACACACTCCGGACTCTAGGGTCCCGAATTGAAGCGAAAAGGTCGGCAAAGACAAAGCGATCTACAATCCGGCTAGAAGGCATTTTGTATGTCATTTTATAATACATTGTCGATCGAGTGATTGTATTCTTCCTCAATCCCGTCCTAACGGGTTGTCTAATTTACAGTCCTGTTGGGAAAATTTAGCGGCCAACTCCACTTGGCCGTATACTAAACTCCACGAGGATCTCCTTCCCGCCAGACCCCACAGGTCCAACTTGACCCATGCGGTTGGGATCCGCCTTCTTGTACCGCTGTCTTTACCATGGCCCGGGCCTCCACAGCACCTTGGCGGCAGGCGAAATCTTCCATAAATGGGCGCTGCCGCACTCCTGCAGCTTCTTCGTAAGCTCCCCAAGACCCTCGGGTATGGAGAAGGCTGGCCATAACGCCTGGATGACGCCGCTCATAGCCTGCGAACTTCGGTCGATCGGTTGCAACAATTCGGGAAGTTGATCACCCGTTATTACGGGCATCTCCTCCGCGAGGAGACACTGTGAGCATACCTGCGGACATATTACATCAAATTGACTTCCTCGCCCGAACTCTTCTTTTCAAAGGAGTTCGCTCAAGCCCTTACTATATATGCCGCGACAAGCCGCTGATTCTCCTTAATGGAGCCCGACAGCTCGGCCCGAGCGCCTTTCAGCTCTTCTCCAAGCTGGGCATGGGCATCCTGGAGCTTGTTCCTTTCATGTCTGCACCTTATCACGAGAACCCTCTCGCTGGCCTTTAGTTGGCGCAGAAGCTCTTGCCTGTCCAGATCTTGTCCGGCAGCACCTGCAATGTCGTTTTTTAGACTTGCGCAAAGGCCAAACGCTACTTATCTTTCTAAAAAAATGCGTTACCAGGAGAGGTCCTTGCGTTTCCTCCTGCGCCAGAAATTGCGGCCTCAAGTTGGGCCTTGCACTCTTGCAGCTCCTGAGACAGTTGGGTATTCTTCTCGGTAAGATCCTATGTTTCATATGATCCTTAAATCAGTTTAAATATAACTACTTTAAGTCTCGAGACTCTTGGCATATATAACTATTAAATTCTCTTACCCAGTATGTCTTTTTACATACTGCTCCGTAGCTCGATAAAACTATCTTGAGCAGCACGAAGGTCTGGCGTCCCCGTGTTAAAGGCGTTCAACGCCTCGGGGGGAAAGCTGCAGCGTCACGAAATACTGTCCGTGGCGCTTTGTGATTGAGGCACTCTCCACCTCGGACTTGGTGGCGGACAGTCTGTCGGCATCCTCCATCGAGAACGTCGGCTCGCGCCTTGCTTCGCCTCCCCCTCCCGACCCGGTGCGGGAGCCCGGTGGTAGAGGTTGGATTGACAACTTTCACGCTTGCAGTCCGGCGGGGCGCTTTTTCCCTATAAAAGTCATGAGCACTCAAAGCGCTTCCTAGGAACGTTGCTCTAAATACTGAATTGTGAGCTATACCTTTGCGGCGACGTTTGATCCAGCGCCCAGCGCTCCTCTTCCGCCCTCTTGGTCCGGACTGTCCCTTGTTGGTCAGCCACATGAACTCGGCTTCTCGCCCAGGCGCCTCACCTGCAGTGCCATCATATACGATGGTCGAGAAATAAGCAAGGAAGGAATAGCGGTGTCAAGGCTTCGCCGCAATCACCAGGAAGCCGGATATAGTCGGGATAGTCGGCCGTGATGGCGACTAAAGCATTGTCCATGCTGAGCTGGTGGAACACCCGTCGATTAGCTCCACCTTTATGTCCGGATCCTCTTGAGGCCGAATCCGGGATCTCTCTGGATCCTCGGGCTGCGGAGCCGGACTTAGCATGCCCTCCACGGTCTGGCGCGGTTCACGCATCGAAGAAGAACACACTATAATAAACTTAAGTTTGAAAGGCACGGGTCGGACACGCTGAGTGTTCGCTACCCAAGGCACAGGATTATTCATGGAAAACCCATCTAACGGGTTCTTCGAAGGAAATCCTCCTTCTCCCCTTATACAGGCGGACAAGATCGTCACCAGATCTTGGCGAATCCGGCCCTTTGCGGCCATGACGGGTGGCATCGTCCTCCCCGTTGAAATCCCACATGGGGTAGCCCCTGTATTGTAGTGGCTGCACCCCCCGCGTAATGCATGTTGCCATGATTCCAATCATGGTCAACCCGGCATGGGCCAGTAACCTTATTCAGCCCATCAAATAATGGACGCTCTTGTCTTCCTCCGGATGGGGGCTCATGGGGCGCCAACTAAGGCGTTTCTTCAGAGGAGCATTGCTGAACTCCGGGAGGCCGATCCGAACGAGGTCCGGCAGCGGGCGTCTTCTATGTAAAACCATTACGAAGGCCAGTCTTGAGCGCCTTCTTAGGGGTTCCGGATGGATATCCGGTCCGGCAATGCGCCATATTTCGGCGCCGCCCACTTGATATATGGACCCCTCGTGAGAGGCGGGGTACAAAGCGAACAACCTCTTCCACAGCGAAGTGGGGCTCGGCGCCCAGAAAAGCTACATAGAGCTACATAACCCATAATATGCAGGATTGAGGCGGGCGTGAGGTGATGAAGCTGGAGTCCGTACAACTCCGAGGCCAGCGGAGGAATGGATGTACAGAAATCCGAGCCCCCTTATCGAGATAGGGGACGAAGCATACCCGCTCCCCTTTGTTGGGATTTGGGGTAACCTCCGCTTGCTTCCCACCTTTGTAGGTGGCCAGCCCGGCTCGAACCCGGAACCATGAAGGCCGGAGGGAGATATCCCCCATTTGGATCTTCACCGGCTCGTTGTATGCGGAACAGAGCATCTCCTCCAATCTCTGGCAAAGGGCGGGGCCAGCGAGAAGAGGAGCCGCGTTGACAGTCCATGATGGAATGGATTCTTGGTCGAAAAGCGCTCCGATGAGTATTCTTGAGAGGAAGATGCTGATTTGGATCTGGATTCTTGCCTCCCTTATAGGCAGATTATTCGCACAACTAGGGGTAAAACATAAAAGACACCACGGCTTTTCACGTTCGTCTGACAGCGTGGAAGAAGGCCATTATTGGGCGTGGAAGCCAAGGCGTGCAACATTGATGAGGATGCGGGACCTTTGTTACGGAAGGTACATGGAACTTGAAGGAGAACCCGCCTTGCAACGCCGAAGACTACACACACGCTGGACTTATCGTCATTGAAGCCTGGTTCGGGGCTACTGAGGGAGTCCCGGATTAGGGGGTGTCCGGATAGCCGGACTATCGTCATCAGCCGGACTATCATCGTCCGGACTATCATCATCGACCGGACTCCAAGACTATGAAGATACAAGATTGAAGACTTCTCCCCGTGTCCGGATGGGACTTTCCTTGGCGTGGAAGGCAAGGTTGGCGATACGGATATGTAGATCTCCTACCATTGTAACCAACTCTATGTAACCCTAGCCCTCTCCGGTGTCTATATAAACCGGATGGCTTTAGTCCGTAGGACAACATCAGATCATCAACAACCCTTACAATCATACCATAGGCTAGCTTCTAGGGTTTAGCCTCCTTGATCTCGTGGTAGATCCACTCTTGTAAACATCCACAATATCAATATCAATCAAGCAGGGCGTAGGGTTTTACCTCCATCGAGAGGGCCCGAACCTGGGTAAAACATCGTGTCCCTTGTCTCCTGTTACCATCCTCCTAGACGCACAGTTCGGGACCCCCTACCCGAGATCCGCCGGTTTTGACACCGACAGACACCATCAGAAAACGCGGAGATGATGGCCTCATCCGTAACCTTGGGGAGCTTGAGACGAATGTTGTTGAAGCGCTGGATGTACATCTGCAGGGTCTCTCCTGGCTGCTGCTTGATGTGATGTAGTTCACCCGCGGCCGGAGGGCGGTCGTGAGTGCCGTGGAAGTTGGCGACGAAGCGGTCGCGCATCTCGCCCCAGGAGGAGATCGAGCCCGGGGGTAGGTTCAGGAGCCACGAGCGAGCGCCATCCTTGAGAACCATGGGGAACCAGTTCACCATGACTTTTTCGTCGCCGTTGACCGTCTCGATACTCAGCTCGTAGAGCTTCAGGAACTCCGCGGGGTCGGGGGTGCCGTCATAGCGAGGAGGTAGGTCTGGCTTGAACTTGCCCGGGCAGGCGATGCTACGCAGCTCGGGAGTGAAGGCTCGGCAGCCTGCGGTGGCCACCGGGACCCTTTGCTGATGCGGAGCCTGCCCTTGATGCCCACGCACCGCCGCCGCCGGAGGCATGCGGTCTTGTCGCAGTGGTGCTGGGAGCGTGGGCGCGTTCTCTTGCGGTCGGGGAACTTCTTGGCAGCTTCCTTGTTCTCGCACAGGCGCCCGACGTGGTGGGTCGCGCCGGGGGGCCGCACGTCTTGGCGCCAGAACACCGTCTTGGTGCACAGGTGGCGGAGGGTGAGGCAGCGAGAGGGATGGCGCAGGGGAGCCCCCTGCGACGCTGACGAGCTCGGCGATGCGGTCCAGCCAGTCCTCGTAGAGGTCATCGACTAGACGGTAGCGCAGGAGCTCGCGTGCCATGAGCAGCGCGGCCTGCATGTTCGTGGGGGCGCAATGAGCTGAGACGATGAGCCGGCTGGGGTTAGCGACGGAGCGGCGGTGCGGCCGTCCCGCCGCACCGAGGGGTGCAGCGAGGACGCTAGCTGCTTGTTTCCCGCCGGGCCGGTGGCGGTGTTGGCGGCGGGCGACGGAGAACGGCGGGAAGGCCCGCTGATAGGAGCATTCTAAGCGACGCGGGCGACAAGGGCGGCCCGACGCTCAGCGCGGGCTCGACGAGCGTCCGCCATGGAAGCGACAAAGCAACAGGATGCAGATCGACGGAAGAAAAGCTTCGGCGCGCCCCTACCTAGCGCGCCAAATGTCAGATTTCGGGTTCCGGCAAAACTCTTGAGTTTCGAACACTGGGGCGCGCATGAAGATCTCTCTCTCTCTCTCCCTAGATCGCTCTTGCAACTATGGCAAGGCCTAGCTCGACGAACCCGAAGAACGAGAGACACAAGAGTTTATACTGGTTTAGGACACCGATATGGTGTAGTACCCTACTCCAGTGTTGTGTGGTGGATTCCCTCTTGGGCAGGATGAACAGTTGCAAAGGAAGAACAACCTCTAGAGGAGAGGTGTTCTTGTGCTTCGTGAACTTGTGTGGCAGAGGATGATCTGAATGATCCGTCATCAGTTTGAGTTGCCTCCTATGGTGGTGGCTAGTCCTATTTATAGAAGCCCTAGTCCTCTCCCCAAATATTGAGCGGGAAGGGATACAACAACGGCCAAATTCGAAGGGAGACAACTAGTACAAGTTATCCTGACTAAAGGTGGTCTTCGCGTGCCAAAGGCTCTGGTGGTGACGCCGTCTTGGGCTCCACGATGACCTCCATCATCTCGTCCTGCTGGTCTTGGTCTGATTGCATCGATATGGAAACCTTTGCCCGATGCCTCGGGACTCCTCGCCTGGGCTTGCCCCTTTAGCACCAAAGAGGAAGCGAGGACCTTTGCGCCTTTGGCGCACTTTGGCTCCAGTCGTCATGGCTTGCGTCACAGAAATGCCGCGAGGTGTCCCTTGCCTTGATCTCTCCGCCCCTTGCGAGCCAGCCTGGTGCAGCTGCCCCTGAGGAGGTCTCGCATCGTCCGCCTCGCAAGGCTTGGCCCCTCGTGAGGGTCTTGAGTGTTTGCTGGTGAAGATGGCCCGTCTGTGGGCATTTGGTGGAAACCGCAGCGTGGGCCACCGGCAGGCAAATCTGGGGACCCCCGTTCCCAGGACACCGACAGCAAGAGTCTCCACCAACTGATGACCAAAGCCAAAGTGCCCGGCCCATGCCTCTGGTCAGCCGGGCATGGCAACAGTGCCCCCACCTACTCGCTGACCAGGGCCAGCGTGGTAACAGTGGAATCATCGTCACCCATCACGCCAGCAAGCGGCGACCTGACGGAGCGCCCTGTAGCCGACTCAACTCGGCCACGCCCTGACGATCGACAAGACGGCGCACAGTGCCCCTAGGCGCATGGGGCCCGTGCCCGGGGAACCCGGTGAGACCTGGCACCCGGAGGATCCCAGCACCGGGTTCCCGGATACTTACAAGCCATCCCTACGGCCTTGTAACATTACCCTTGTACCCCTGGGGGGTTGACCTATAAAACCCCCCAGGAGCCCTCATGCATACGGGCAATGCACTCACCCATCCACCCACTCACACACCTAGCAAGTAACACCCAAGGAGAGGGAGCTGCCTAAGCCTTGGCCAGCCTCCCTTCTTCCTCCATATAGCTCCAGGAGCGACTCTGTACTCATACATATCAACTACAGTTGGCAGGACTAAGGGTGTTATCTCTCCGAATAGCCCCGAACCTGGGTATGTCTTGCGCCCCGCACTCGCTCATGCCGACCTCGCCTCTAGAACCCACCAGTGCCCTCGAGCCTCCTCCTATCTTTAGCCATCCCATGGCATCTGCCGTGCGCCCACCACGACAGTTGGCGCCCACCGTGGGGCAGCTCGAGGTCCTGGCCTGGAGCATGATCCAGACGGGGCTCCTATCCGACCCTGATGAGCCCGTCACGCTGGCGGACGACATCATCGATGCTCTCGCCGCCTCCTTCGCCACGCTGCGCATCTCCGATGCTCCTACGGCCGATGAGTACCCCAACGAGGTACTTAGCTTTTCTGACTCCCTGCTCTCCATCAACGACGGCGCTCCCGCCGGAGCGATGGACCTCTCCGTGGAGGTTTTCGTCACCGACACTGGCGCCTCCTCCTCGTTGCGTGCGGCAAGGAAGGCCGCCGAAGCTCAGGCCGCAGCAGACAGGGCCGGCTCACCCAACCTGCTGCGTGCCACGATGCAGAGCCTCCGCGTTCCCATCGGCACCGACATCGACGCCTCCAACATCGCTGAAGCCTGGACTCATTTCAACGAGGACCGCCAGCGCCTGCTGGACGTCACCGAGACGCTCGCTGCCACGCAGCACCACCTCGACTCCGCTCAGCTGGAGCGCAACGCCGCTTACGGCTTCACACCGGATGCGCCTGAGCCAAGCCGGGTCGCTGATGTGCGGTCCCGGGTCGGCGCGACCGGGCGCGCTTTCGGCGCTCTCCTCCCGTCTATGAGACTCCCGTGAAGAACATGCGCGCTGCCCAGGCGGCCGCGGTCGGCCTGGACCAGCTCGCAGGCGAAGAACTGCAGGACTGCCTCAAGAGGGTGAGCGACCTCCTTGCTGTGGCCAACGCGCAGCAGGACCGCCTCAACCAGCCCGCTAGACCGGCCGGATCCGGCCCTGTCCGCATCGCTGGACCAGGCAACAACCAGCACATGACGTCTTCACCACCCGGCGAGGCGCACTCCGGTCGTACCCGGACCCGGTGCAACCCCGCCCCGACGGCTGCCGGCGGCTTGGGCGACGAGCCGGCCTCGAAGGTCTGGCGCCGCCTCGACCCCCCTGCTCCAACCCGGCCGACATCCGATTACGGTCGACCCGGCCCCCCGCGGCGCAGTCGCCGACCGTCTGGGCCCGCGCGCGAGCGATGACACCGATGCTCGTCACCGCCTCGACCAACTCGCCCTCTCCCAGGAGCTGGAGGAGATCGGCCCGATCGGGCCGGCGTGCTTCGGACCACGCATCTGGGGCGAGCCTTTTACTAAAGGGTTCACGCTCCCCCGTGACACCCCCAAGTACAACGGCACCGTTAAGCCGGAGGACTGGCTCACCGACTACACCACCGCCATCGGCATCGCCTAACCACCACCTCGCCGTGCGCTACGTGCTTCTCATGCTCCAGGGGTCGGCCCGCACCTGGTTGAACAGTCTGCCGGCTGGCAGCATCAACACGTGGGTCAACTTTGAGAAGGCCTTCGTGAGCAACTTCACCGGCACCTACAAGCGACCAGACCGCCCTAGTTAGCTCGCCATGTGCATATAGGGGCCGGCGGAAACCAGCCGCGAGTACCTCGCACACTGGACCGAGCTCCGGAACAGCTGCGAAGGCGTCCACCAAGTCCAAGCGATCCAGTACTTCATCAACGGGTGCCGAGACGGCACCCTCCTTAAGCACAAGCTCTTGCGCTCCGAGCCGGCCACCATGGCCGCGCTCATGGTGACAGCGGATAAGTACGCCAACGCCGACTTCACCATGAAGATCCAGGTGGAGCTGGGTGAAGCCGGCAAAGCAAAGTCGGTTCCCCCTCCGAAGCCGACCGGTGAAGGAAGCCTGCAGCAGCACAACCAGCAGAACAACAAGCGCAAGGCCGATCAGCCGGCCCAACACTATGACAACCGGCTCATCGCGGCCGCCGAGCATGCGCCCGCGTCCGACCAGGCCGTCAAACGCCGGCAAACCGGCAAGACGACGTGGTAGCCAGCCATGAGCTTTGAGGAGATGCTCGACTCTCCCTACAAGTACCATAGCAGCACAAGGCCGTCCACGCACACGCTTCAGTAGTGCGCCATCACCAAGCACATCGCAAGGGGCGACATCCCGCCGCCTCTGGCCCCGGCTTCGGGAGCTGGGAAGCCGCCTCTGCCTCCACCGCCGCCACCGGCCGGCGGCGCAATGCGCGACGACCCCTACCCGGCCCAGAATGTGACCTACATCGTCTTCACCAGCCTCGGCGACGACAAGCATAGCGAGTGCCTCCTTCGGCAGGAGGTGAACACCATCATCCCGACCAAGACGGAATACATGCATTGGTCGGAACGCACGGTCAGCTGGACCCGGGAGGACCACCCGGCCGTCATGCCGAACCCGGGTGGTTACGCCCTCGTCCTCGACCCTACCATCGTTCCGCCCCGGCGCACGTGCAAGTTCTCCCGGGTTCTCATCGACGGCGGCAGCAACATCAACATTCTCTACCGCGACACTCTAACCAAGCTCGGCCTCGAGGCCAAAGACCTGGAGCCGACCCGGACGATCTTCCATGGAATCGTTCCCAGCCTCTCCTGCTCTCCGATTGGCCGGATCTGGCTCGACGTCCTGTTCGGTGACAGCAGCCACTTCCGACGCGATCCGATCTGGTTCGAGGTGGTGGACCTATCCAACGCCTACCACGCACTGCTGGGCCGGCCCGAGCTCCCCAAGTTCATGGCGGTCCTCCACTACGCCTGCCTAAATATGAAGCTACCGGGTCCAAAGGGCCTCATCACCGTCACCGGCAACTACCACAAGTCCCTGGAGTGCGACCAAGACGGCGCCAAACTAGCCGAGTCGCTGGTCATAGCCGAGGAGCAGCGCCAACTCGACCGGATCGTCGCCCTGGCCCAAGAGGCGTCAGCCGCATAGATCCTGGCTGAGGAGCCGGCCGATGAGGCCGTGTTCAAGCCCTCCAAGGAGACCAAGAAGCTGAAGCTGAACCCGGAGGACCCCAGCTGCAGCAAGTATGTTGTCATGGGCACCCGCCTCGACAGCAAATAGGAAGGCGAGCTCGTCGACTTCCTCCGTGAGAATCGGTATATCTTTGCATGGACCCCAAAGGACATGCCGGGTATCCTGAGGAAGTACGCCGAGCACAAACTCCATGTCCGCAAGGACGCCAAGCCTGTCCGTCAGCCCCTACGATGTTTTTCTGAAGAGAAGAGAAGGATAATCGGTGAAGAGGTCGCCAAGCTTTTGGCGGCCGGCTTCATCATGGAAGTGCTTCACCCCGAGTGGCTGGCCAACCCAATCCTCATCCTGAAGAAGAACAAGACCTGGCGGATGTGTATCGACTACACCAGCCTGAACAAGGCCTGCCCAAAGACCAGTTCGCCCTCCCGCAGATCGACCAAGTCATCGACTTGACTGCCGGGTGTGAGCTCCTGTCCTTCCTGGATGCTTACTCCGTTTATCACCAGATCAAGCTGGACCAGGCCAACACCCTGAAGTCGTCCTTCATCATGCCCTTTGGGGCGTATTGCTACATCACCATGTCATTTGGCTTGAAGAACACCGGCGCCACTTTCCAGCGCTGCATGCAGAAATGCCTGCTGCCGCAACTCGGCCGCAACATCCACGTCTACGTGGACGACATCGTGGTGAAGACCAAGCATCACCTCACGCGCCTCGACGACCTGAAGAAAACCTTCACCAACCTACGCGAGTACAAGGTCGAGCTCAACCCGGAAAAATGGGTTTTCGGCGTCCCGGTCGGAAAGCTACTCGGCTTCCTTGTCTCGGAGCACGTCACTGAGGCAAACCCAGAGAAGATCAAGGCCATCGAGGGCATGAGCAAGCCGGCTTGGCTGCACGATGTCCAGATATTCACCAGCTGCTTGGCCTCAGTCAGCCGGTTTCTCAGCTGGCTGGGCGAGAGGGCCTTGCCCCTGTATCAGCAGATGAAGAAGACGACGCCGTTCAAAAAGAACGGCCAGGCGGATGAGGCTTTCTGGGATCTCAAGCGCATGCTCTCCACCGCACATGTCCTGGCCGCACCGGCCGAGATGGAGCCGTTGTTGCTCTATATCGCCGCAACTTCACGGTCAGTCAGCACGGTGATGGTGGTCGAGCGACCAGAGAAGGATGAGGTCCAAGCCCTCCAACATCCTGTCTACTACCTGAGCGAGGTGCTCTCCGCGTCGAAGCAGAACTACCCGCACTACCAGAAGAAGTGTTACGGCGTGTACTTCACCGCCAAGAAAATGAAGCAGTACTGAGGGAGTCCTGGACTAGGGGGTGTCCGGATAGCCGAACTATCATCTTTGGCCGGACTCCAAGACTATGAAGATACAAGATTGAAGACTTCGTCCCTTGTCCGGATGGGACTTTCCTTGGCGTGGAAAGCAAGCTTGGCGTCTGGATATGTAGATCTCCTACCATTGTAACCGACTACGTGTAACCCTAACCCTATTCGGTGCCTATATAAACCGAAGGGTTTTAGTCCGTGGGGACGAACAACAATCATACCATAGGCTAGCTTCTAGGGTTTAGCCTCCTTGATCTCGTGGTAGATCTACTCTTGTACTAACCATATCATCAATATTAATCAAGCAAGAGTAGGGTATTACATCCATCGAGAGGGCACGAACACAGGTAAAAACATCGTGTCCCTTGTCTCCTGTTACCATCCGCCTAGACGCATAGTTCGGGACCCCCTACCCGAGATCCGCCGGTTTTGACACTGACATTGGTGCTTTCATTGAGAGTTCCTTAGTGTCGTCACCGATAGGCCCGATGGCTCCTTGATCATCAACAACGGCGCTTGATCCGGTGAGACTTTTCTCCCGGACGGATCTTCGTATTCGGCGACTTTACCGCTGCGGGCCAATTCGGCTTGGCAGCGTCTGGAGCAGATCAAAAGCTCGCCCCTGGCCATCAGGTCAGGTTTGGAAGTTTAAACTACTACGGCCGACATTCGCGGAGACTTGATCTTGACGGATTCGAGCCGCCAGCTGCTGCCGCTTTGTCTCGATGGGCGCGATCTAACTCTGCCGCCCGAGCGGTGTCACCGGAGGCCGCACTAGTGTGCGCTCGACAATTGATTCGGAGGCGATCTACGCTGATCGAGGATGGTTGGTTGGACACCACCTCGGGGCTGAAATCTCTCTGGCGATTGGGCGAACACCATCCTGTCGCTGCGAAGACCGTGACTCCAAGGTGCGGACTCCGAAACCCTCCGCCCTTGCCAATCGAATCCGATTGGGTGCGGTCATGGAGTTCCTTTGTCATGACATCTTTCAGCACTTGCCCTTTGGCGACATCCTGAATTCACTAAAGTCTCTCTCTTTATCGAGAGCCCTGGCCGGACTACGGTCAGGAAGGTTGGGATGCGGATGACGAAGAAATTCAACGCCCACCCACCACCCACTTTGTAGCCACTGTCGATGATTTAACCGACATGCTCGACTTCGACTCTGAAGACATTGACGGTATGGACGACGATGCCGGAGACGACCAAGACCCATCACCTACAGGGCACTGGAAGGCCACCTCGTCATATGATATATACATGGTGGACATCCCAAAAGATGGGAATGGCCATGGAACGGCGGAGGATGACCCCTCCAAGAAACAACCCAAGCGCCCGGCGTCGGTGGCGCCGTTCTAAATCCCGCCACAAGAAAGCGGTGATTCCCGCACGGGAGACAATAATACCCGGACAGTGCCAAAGACGACCCCCTCCGGCGGGACTCGGCGCGGGGAGGAGGGAGAAGCAAAGACCGCCGCGATAGTGCGGCGAGAAAGAGGTAGAGGGCGATAATTATCGCCTCCCTCCGAAGATGAGGCAAGCCTCGGCGATGGCGAATTTATGCGTGCACGAGGATCCCGCCGAACAGGATGCATTTCAAGCGCGGGCTTATGGCCACGGCAAGCAGCACTGAAGAAAGAGCAACAACGACTTAGAGCTGACCAAGACACCTGCTAGGCGACAGATGGACTGAAGTCCTTGCAGCCGAAGAGTATGAACTCGAACGCCCCTCCAAAAGCTACCCCAAACGCAGGCCGTTGCCTCGATCAGAGGAAACAGCACCCAAACCTACATCACTAGCGCATGATGCGGCCGACCGGCCACCCCGTGGCCGTGACAGAGAGGCCTCTAGACCCTCCATTGAAGCCGCACCCCGACGCCGCTCAAAAAGTACCAAGGCACGAGAAAACGCGCCGGACTTGCAAGATATATTGGAGGATAAGGCAAGGCAAACAAGATCGATCAACGGATCGCGTGGGCGCCCCACGACACGTGATGATAACCGTCACGCCGGATACAGTAATTCCGGCCGGGCCGAACCACGATGAACAAAGCTCATATGAGCTGCGTCGTGATACAGCTCAATACAGAGGCGCTGCACACCCACTATGCTTCACAGATGAAGTAATGGATCATCAAATCCCCGTGGGTTTCAAACCTGTAAACATCGAGTCATACGATGGCACAACAGATCCTGCGGTTTGGATCGAGGACTACCTCCTCCATATCCACATGGCCCGCGGTGATGATCTACACGCCATCAAATACCTCTCACTCAAGCTTAAAGGACTAGCTCGACATTGGCTTAACAGCTTGCGAGCAGAATCAATTGGTTGTTGGGAGGACCTGGAAGCCGCATTCCTTGATAACTTCCAGGGCACATATGTGCGGCCACCAGACGCCGATGACCTCAGCCACATAATTCAGCAGCCAGAAGAACCGGCCAGGCAATTCTGGACACGGTTCCTAACCAAGAAAAATCAAATCGTTGACTGTCCGGATGCAGAGGCCCTTGCAGCCTTCAAACATAACATCCATGACGAGTGGCTAGCCCGGCACCTAGGGCAGGAAAATCCGAAATCCATGGCAGCCCTCACCACACTCATGACCCGCTTTTGCGCGGAGAGGACAGCTGGCTAGCTTCGTAGTAACAACTTGACCAAAAACCACGGTAGTTCGGATATCAAGGACAACAATGGCAGGTCGGCGTCCCAACAAGAACAAAGCGCCCGCGTGCGGCGATAATGATGAATATATGGCGGTCAATGCCGGATTGAGGCTCTAAACCCGGTCAGCGGAAGAAGCCATTCAAAAGAAATACCGAGGCCCGTTCAACTTGGACCGAATACTCGATCGCTTGTGCGGATACATGGCACCCCAACCAGCCAATCACACCAACAGGGATTGTTGGGTGTTCAAGCAAGCAGGCAAGCTAAGTGCCGAACTCAATGACAAGGGGCTGCATAGCGATGACGAGGAGGAGCCCCGGCCGCCAAACAATAGAGGACATAAGGGCTTTCCCACACATGTGCGGACGGTGAACATGATATACGCAACCCATATACCCAAAAGGGAGTGGAAGCGTGCACTAAGGGACATATATGCGATGGAGCCAGTCGCCTCGAAGTTCAACCCATGGTCTTCCTGCCCGATCACCTTTGATCGAAGGGACCACACCACTAGCATCCGTCACGGCGGTTTTGCCACATTGGTTATTGACCCAATTATTGATGGATTTCACCTCACTACAGTCCTAATGGACGGCGGCAGCAGCCTGAACCTGCTTTATCAAGATACAGTGCGCAAAATGGGCATAGACCCCTCAAGGATTAAACCCACAAAGACGACCTTTAAAGGCATAATACCAGGTGTAGAGGCCAATTGTACAGGCTCAGTTACACTCGAAGTGGTCTCCAGATCCCCGGATAACTTTCGAAGCGAAGAGTTAATCTTTGACATAGTCCCGTTCCGCAGCGGCTATCACGCACTGCTCGGACGAACCGCATTTGCAAAGTTCAATGCGGTGCCGCACTACGCATACCTCAAGCTCAAGATGCGGGCCCTCGAGGAGTAATCACGCATCAATGGAAACACGAGCGCTCTCTCCGAGCGGAGGAGCACCGCGGCGGCCCTCGCGGCGGAGGTGCAAAGCAGCCTCTCACAGCAATTCTCGAGTCCGGCCACTAAGCGTCCGGACAACTTTGTCAAAGCGCGCCGGAGTAACCTACAACAAGACCGCTGGCACGATTCAAACGCAGCGTAGCAATCCGGCTAACCCAGCCCTCGCGAAATTGCAAAGCCGATTTTACTGGCGTACATAACTACGCTCTGGAGATACCATGGGCATAAGGGGAGGGCACGACCACGACACGCCAGAATGCGGCTCGACCGCACCGGGGGGCCTCCGATTGTGTCATTATTTTTCTTTTTCTTACTTTCGGGACTCCGTTTTCCGAAGCCATGCATCACTAGAATTGCCGAACTTACGATGCAACAGCCGAGGAAGCAGAAAACTGCGTCGAGTGTTCAGGTGGTCTCTACTACGAGCATTATACCTGTTTTGCATACCATCCCGTAGCTTACCCCTGGAGGGGGACATGTTAAATAGTCCTATCCCTTGCTTATCGCACTATTTGTATCGTTCTGCCTTCATTGCAGTCCCCTTTTGAATAAACAATACATAGCTTTTGACTATTATTGCACTCTTTTTTTTATCTATATATATGTTCATTTCATGACATGTTGCACCCGTACACTTTGGTACGGCCAATACACCAGGGGCTTAAGTACCCCAAAATGATGGTGTGATAAGTCCAAACACTTTCACAAGTGCGGCACCCTGAACTTATAGTATTATATGCATCGGCTCCGAATCATGTCTTGGGTCAATAATTGGGTTTGCCCGGCTCCTGTGTTTTGCTGCCTTACGTTCCGTTCTATCGGCTAACGCGGCACCAGGAGAACCACTGCGATTGTGCCCCGGTTGAGCTGGGTTGAGCACCTCAGTGGAGAAAGCTAAAAGCGGCCGTCATGATGGGGCGAGAGCGATCGCTGTTCGAGAAGGTTTTCGGGTCCCTAAAGACTTATGCCGCTTAGAGCGAGGAACCGGAATTGTCCGGCCAAAGGCGTGGATAGCGCCCGAACTCGGTCTTCCGATACTAGGGGCTTCACGAAATTTAAAATTATAGAATTCTATGGCTAAGTGAGAGTGTTCAAGCATTATAAGTCCGATTGCCTTGTTACGTTGCGTTGGCGCCTCCTCGATGGACCCAAGAATGGGAACAAGAGCGCTCAAGTTTATCCCAAACACCCCAGCACTTCGTGGCATGAAATTTGAAGCCAACGACTTGCCATCTCTCAAATTTGATAAACAGCCGCCTGAAGGTAATATTTTAAATTAACAAGCGTTGCTTAGCGCATATGAACAAGTTTTCAGCGTCTGTGATAACAAATGCGAGTCTATTCAAAAATTACATCTTTGGAGCACTCATCCGCTATACGACGGGCACCCTTCAGGATGCCCTCATAGTACATTTCGGGCGTGCGGTGCTCCTTGCCCTTCGGTGGCCCGTCCGTCACAAGCTTCTCCGCATCCAGCTTGCCCCAGTGCACTTTAGCACGGGCAAGGGCCTGACGGGCACCTTCAATGCAGAGGGAGCGCTTGATGACTTCAGTCCATGGACAGGCGTCCACCAGCCGCCGCACTAGCCCAAAGTAGCTCCCAGGCATGGCTTCCAACAGCCACAGCCGAACTATGAGGCCCTTCATGGCCTGTTCGGCGACATTGTGGAGCTCGACCAGCTGCTTCAGCTGGTCTCTTAGGGGCACCGGATGTCCGGCCTCAGCATACTGAGACTAGAACACCTTTTCCGTCGAGCTCCCCTCCTTGGCGCGGTAGAACGCGGCAGCATCAGGCGCACTACGGGGCAGATCTGCGAATGCTCCTGGAGAGCTCCGAATCCGGGTAAGTAATAGGTAATTCACTTTCACATGCTTGCTTTGCATAAAGAATGCCTTACCCGCCGCTATCTTTTTTAATGATTCAATTTCTTGGAGGGCTTTTTGGGCTTCGGCCCTAGCGGCTTTGGCACTCTCAAGAGCCGAGGCTTCGGACCCTCGAGTCTTGAGTCACGCTCCAAACACTCGTGTTTTTCCACGAGCACAGGCTCTTGCCGCACCTCCGCCACCCGCTCCTCCTGCTTCTCTCGCTCGGTGCGCTCCACAGCCGCTTTGTTTTCGGCCGCGGACACCGCCTCCTTCAGGGTCGCCACCTCGCTCGTGGTCCCTGCAGTACCCATGTTATTCCTGTCATTTTTTGCAACCGAAGTCTTTCTATAAGGTATTTCTTTAATAAGGTATTACTTACCTTCCTTGTCCTCGATCTGCTTCTTGGCAAGGCCGAGCTCGTTCTCGGACCACTCGAGGCTCTTCTTCAATGCATTGACCTCCGCAGTCAGTGCGGCAGAGGTCAGCAGCGCATCCTACATTCGCATATTGACATACTTATGTTAGACTCCTGCGTATATCTTTTTAGATCCTTAGTCCGGCTTTTCTTTCCGAACACCGAACTAAGCATCGAGAACTCTTGTCTATGTGGTAATATTTTTACATATTCTAAACTAACCTCAAAGCCTGTTAGAAGGCTGAGTACGGGCTTGATCAGCCCGCTCTTGGCGGACTGAACTTCTGGATCACCACACTCATAACGGTCACGGTGCTCCTCCTTGATGGAGGCACCTTTATTAAGCACCTCCGATGGCTATCCGGTGCCTCCGGTTGGACGGAGGACACCGGCGTCTTACCCTTCCTACGAAGGGACCGCTTGCCGGACTCCGGAACCGCTGAAGGTTCCGGTATGGAGTCCGGACGAGGGTCGGGCTTAGAGCCCCTGGGGGTCTCGTCCCCCACGCGCCTGGAGTCCGGGAGGTTTCCTTGCGGCGCCTCCTGCGCCACCTCCTCTTGACTAGGCCCCCCTTGGGGCCCCACCTCGGCGTCGTCCGTAGCGTGAGGTGAGGAGGCGGCCGGAAGTGAAGTACTCTCCATTTCCGACGAACTCAGGGACCCGCTCGACGAAGCGGCGAGCTCGCCCATGGGCGAGCTGCATGGTTGTTCGGCATTAGAGAACACTATGCAATGAAAAAAAGCCATGGGTATCCGGACACTTACGATCTCGCCAGGGGCTTGGTCCTTGTTGGCCACTCCTCCTCGTCGTCGTCGGTGTTGGTGGAGAAGTCCGGAGGAAGGGTCCCTCCCTTCTTGGACCCTCCGGCCTCCCCAGTTGGGGCGGCCTTCCTTTTCTTCTCTCTCCCGGGAGAGGCTTCTTTCCTCCTCCTCTTCCTCGGAGGAGGATTCCGCCTCGAGGTTGTCGAGGCGATGAGTCCGACAGCCCTGGCGTCGAGATCTCCTTCGAGTTCCCATGGCTCCTTCTTGGCCTTCTTCTCGGCACCACGTGAGGTACCGGAGCCGGCAACTCTGTCAATCAGGCGTCCGGCTGGGTCTTCAGCAAAGGGCAGACAGTTAATCTGTCTGGACGTCTTCAGCTAGTCCTATCAAAGGTTAGGGAGTTTTTAGATCCCACATAGAATCAATCTATGAAAAACAAGAGTCCCATAAAGGGTAAAATAACTTACCTCGCTGGCTTGACGCTGCGAGCTGAATCCATGATCTTGATGGCGGATGTAGAGCCTCGGCGCCCTTGAATAGCACCTTCCAGGCATCTTCGTACATAGTATCGAAGAGCCTTTTCAGAGTTGAGTGCTGTTCTGGATCGAACTCCCATAATTTGAAGGCCCGTTGTTGGCATGGGAGAATCCGGCGGATGAGCATCACCTGGATTACGTTGACAAGCCTGAGATTCTTGTCCACCAGGTTTCGGACGCATGTATTGAGTCCGGACAGCTCATCCGAATTCCCCCATGTCAGGCCCGTCTCTTTCCATGATGAGAGCCGTGTGGGGAAGCCAGATCGGAATTCGGGGGCCGCCGCCCATTGAGAGTCGCGCAGCTCGGTGATGTAAAACCACCCTGATTGCCACCCCTTTATGGTCTCCACAAAGGAGCCCTCGAGCCATAGGACTTTGGCTATCTTTCCAACCATGGCGCCTCCGCACTCCGCTTGGCGGCCGCCCACAACCTTCGGCTTGACATTAAAGATCTTCAGCCATAAGCCGAAGTGGGGCTGGATGCAAAGGAAGGCCTCGCACACGAGGATGAATGCCGAGATGTTGAGGATGAAATTCGGGGCCATATCATGGAAGTCCAGGCCGTAGTAGAACATGAGCCCCGGGAAAATGGGTGAAGTGGAAAACCTAGTCCACAGAGGAAGTGGGGGAGAAACACCACCCTCTCATGGGGCCTGGAGGTTGGAATGAGCTGCCCCTCGTCGGGTAGCCGGTGCGCGATGTTGCTGGACAAGTATCCGGCCTCCCGCAGCTTTTCGATGTGCCCCTCTGTGACGAAGGAGGCCATCCACCTGCCTCCCACTCCGGACATAGTTGGAGAAGGTTGAGGTGGGATGTGCGGACTTGGGCGCTGGAGCTTCAGTCTTGTGAAATGGATAAGCAAAGGAGAAAGAAGGCGTAGGTGTAAAGGTGGATCCTTATCCCCTTATATGGACGGACGAAGTTATGCGTCCCCCACCAGGCTGGTAAAACTCGCTTATCTCCCAAGCGCCGTAATCAATGGCGCGGATGGGTTACCCACGTCCTTATTGATGGGAATCCCGGAATAAGGTGGCACGATCTCCGCTTTGATAAGACGTGCCAAGGAAATCGCCTCGCTAAACGCGCTAAGGTGGAACAGTAACAAACGATTCGTATAAAGGACTGGCCGTGGTGTGATGTCACGCCGCGGAATACGTCAGCTGATCTGTGCAAAAATTATTCTCTCTACGGTGGTATGTGGAACTTGTTTTGCAGAGCCGGACACTATCCTTGTGTTCAAAACCTTCTATGAAGTATTCGGAAGAGGAACCCGCCTTGCAATGCCGAAGATAATATGCGAGCCGGACTCATCGTCATTGAAGCCGGTTCAGGGCTACTAAGGAGTCCTGGACTAGGGGTGTCCGGATAGCGAACTATCATCTTTGGCGGACTCCAAGACTATGAAGATACAAGATTGAAGACTTCGTCCCTTGTCCGGATGGGACTTTGCTTGGCATGGAAGGCAAGCTTGGCGTCTGGATATGTAGAACTCCTACCATCGTAACCGACTACGTGTAACCCTAACCCTATTCGGTGCCTATATAAACCGAAGGGTTTTAGTCCGTGGGGCGAACAACAATCATACCATAGGCTAGCTTCTAGGGTTTAGCCTCCTTGATCTCGTTGTAGATCTACTCTTGTACTACCCATATCATCAATATTAATCAAGCAGGAGTAGGGTATTACCTCCATCGAGAGGGCCCGAACACAGGTAAAAACATCGTGTCCCTTGTCTCCTGTTACCATCCGCCTAGACGCACAGTTCGGGACCTCCTACCCGAGATCCGCCGGTTTTGACACCGACAAGTACTTCCAAGAGCACGTCTTCACCGTGGTCAGCACGGCTCCTCTCGGTGAAATCATCGGGTGCCGGGATGCCTCTGGCCGGTTCGCCAAATGGGAGCTCGAGCTAGCCGGCCACACCATCCTCTACAAGCCCCACACCACGACCAAGTCCCAGGCTTTGGCCGACTTTCTCGTCGACTGGACCGTGACCCAGTACCTACCGCCGCCACCGGACTCGACGCACTAGCGCATTCACTTCGACGGCTCGAAGATGCGACTCGTCCTAGGGGCCGGCATCGTGCTGTCCTTCCCCAACGGCGACCGGCTCAAGTACACACTGCATATCCACTTTGCTGCCTCCAACAACGTCGCCGAGTATGAAGCCCTTGTGCACGGCCTCCGGCTTGCCAAGGAACTCGGCATCCGGTGCATCCTGTGCTACGGCGACTCGGACCTGGTGGTGCAGCAGTGCTCCGGCGAGTGGGACGCCCACGACTCCAACATGGCAAGCTACCGCTTCCTCTTCTAGAAGTTGTTCGGATTCTTTGAAGGCTGCGAGTTCCTTCACGTCCCACACGCGGAAAATGAGGCCGCTGACATGCTCGCCAAGATCGCCTCGTCCCGGAAGTCCATTCCGCCCGGTGTCTCCCTCGAGCATTTGCGCAAGGCGTCCGTCAAGCCGTCTCCAGACTCCAAGTCCATCCACATCCCAGCCGACCCGGCCGCTCCACAACCCGGCCTGAGGACTGCCGAAACTGGCCTGGGGACTGCCGAACCCGGCCCGTGGCTGCCTCCGCCAACCTGGCCGCCGCCTTCCCTGACCCGATGGGCTGCTGAACCCAGCTCGGGGGTGTCGGCATTCTGGGAATGGGGGTACCCAGACTTGCCTGCCTGCGGCCTGCGGCGTGGCTCAAGGGGTGGC